>CM062816.1:1706379000-1707579000 GCA_031772625.1 Pinus tabuliformis | reverse complement strand
TTAACATTTATTTTTTTCTCATCATGAGTGTCCTTTACTACCCTTTCGCCATTAGTAATCATTTCTTGTAGAAACTTTGTCAAATATGTATTCAAATCTTCCATGCTTATCTTCAAATCTATCTTCAAATCATCCATCTTAGTTTCCACACCATCTATCTTTGCTTCCACGCTGTCCATCTTAGCTTCCACACCATTCATCTTAGCTTCTACACCTTTCTTTAAACCATCCATCTTAGCTTCCACGCGTTTCTTTAAACCATCCATCTTAGCTTCTACATCTTTCTTTAAATCATCCATCTTAGCTTCTGTTACTTTTTGTGTGAGTGATATTAGTAGGTCTTAACCCCATACAGAAATTACCTGCATACGAATTCTAAAACACAGAAAATAAACAATGTGAGAGCATAACACATAAAACACATATACATAGAGATTTCCCCTGGACCCTAAAACCAGGACTACCAGCTTGATTTTTCATTATGTTCCTTTCATGTTACAATACATATTTATACATGCGGAAGCATCCAATACCATGGACTGAAAACCATAGGTATGTCCGCCTAACCTAATATAGGGTCCAAAAGAAATTTTCCCGGGGTGTTGCCCCAGACCTTGTAGAAGGGGTACCCGCCCCCCTGTGACCCCCCCCCCGTTGCGCAATTGGTGCAATGAAGAGGGGGCTTCACCCCCCCTCTAACTCCCCAGTTCACTACGTAGGTTAGTCATGGAACGAATATAACACAACCCAACATTCTCCCACTTGTTGTCTTCTTTCCACAAGAGAGCTTAGTCATTTTTCCAGCCCTGAAACGCCGATTGTTTCTCTACACCAAGATAACTTCTCAGAGCTCATAGATTTTGTCAATGCATCTGCAATATTCTTCAAAGTGTCTACCTTTACCAAAAACACCTTTTTGTCTTCTATCATATCCCTCACAAAGTGATACTGAACATCAATGTGCTTTGTCTTTGAATGATAAGCAGGGTTCTTTGCCAATAAAATTACACTTTGGCTATTGCAGTCTATCCTTATAGCTCCCTGTACTAACGCCATACTTTAACACAATCTCTATAACCAAACTACTTCCTTTATTGCATGAGTGGCTGCCATGTATTCTGCCTCTGTAGTTGATAGTGCCACTACAGATTGTTTCTTACTCATCCAACTGATTGCACCTCCAAATAGATTAAACACATACCCACTTGTAGATCTTCTCTGATCCAAATCTCCAGCCCAGTCTACATCAACAAAGACATGAATATCCAAAACTCGATCCAATCCTAGTCTTCCTTGGTAGCACAAACCATAAGCACTAGTGCCACGCAAATACCTGGAAACTCACTTCACTATTGTCCATTGCTCCTTCCCTGGTTTTGACATAAACCTGCTCAATACTCCCACTACATGTGCAATGTTTGGTCTAGTACAGACCATTGCATACATCAGGCTATCGACTGAACTTGCATATGGAACATGGGACATATCCAGTTCCTCTTCTTGTGCCTTGGGACATTGTTCAACAGATACCTTTACAGCTACAGGAATAGGAACCTTCACCGGTTTACTATCCTGCATATTAAACCTATGCAGTATTTTCTCGACATACTTCCTCTAGTTTAACCAGAGCTTCCTCTTTGCCTGATCTCTTTTAATTTCCATGCCCAAAATATAGTTTGCAGCACCAAGATCTTTCATGTTGAATTTGGAGGACAATTGGGTCTTCAAATCCTAGATAATTTCTTTGTCATTTCCAACCAGCAAAATATCATCCACATACAAGACCAAATAAATAACATGGTCACCAATTAATTTAAAATACACACAGTGATCTGCTTTGCTTCCGGTGAAGCCAAGTCCCCGTATAAATCTATCAAATTTCTGATACCACATCCTTGGTGACTATTTTAACCCATACAGAGACTTCTTTAACTTGCATACCAGTTCTTTCTTACCCTTCACTACAAAGCCTTCAGGTTGCTTCATGTAGATCTCCTCTTCCAAATCCTCGTGAAGAAATTGTGTCTTCACATCCATCTGTTCTACTTCAAAATCAAAAGCAGCATCAACAGATAAAAGTAATCTAATAGAAGTTACCTTGGCAACAGGAGAAAAAATATCACCAAAATCAATTCCCAAGACCTGGGAATAACCTTTTGGTACCAACCAAGCTTTGTATATCTCCACCTTTCCTTCTGCATTTGACTTCTTCTTGAACACCCATTTGCTACCAATGAGTTTCTTTCCAGCTGGCAACTCCACCAAATCCCAAGCCTCATTTTTGTGTAAAGATGCCATTTCATCAACCATGGCCTCTTTCGAGAGTTTTCCATCCTCTGAATCTATTGCTTCCTTCACAGTTCTGGGATCATCATCAGTAATAGATAAAGCAAAATTTGAACAGAAAGCAGATGGATTATACCTTTCTAGCTGCCTTCCTTTTCAAACTGATTTTCTTACACCCAGAGTTTGTGGCTCTTCATCTTTTGATTCCTTTTCTGTTGTAGAGTCTGATTCTTCCTCCTTTAGCTCAAACTCTATTTTCTCAGGTTCCTTTGGTTGGACTTCATGTTTAATAACATATTTCACCTCTCTGAACACCACATCTCAGATGTACACAACCTTCCTTTTTGTTGGGTTCCAAAGCTTATAACCCTTTAAACCATCCTTATACCCAACAAAGATGCACTTTTTAGATTTACTATCCAACTTGGTTCGTTTCTTCTTTGGAACAAGTACATATGCATCACACCCAAATACCCTCAGATGTGAAAGAGAGGGTTTCTTACCAGTCCATACCTCTTGTGGAGTCTTATCCTCCAATGTTGATGAAGGTGATTTGTTGACCAGGTAACATGTTGTCTCCACTGCCTCTGCCCAGAATTCATGTCCTAACCCAACACCACTGAGCATGCTTCTTTCCTCTTCCATCAATGTCTTGTTCATTCTTTCTACAACTCCATTTTGCTGAGGTGTATATGGAGTAGTCCTCTGCCTTGCTATACCACACTTCTTACAGAATTATTCAAATTCCTTACTTCAAAACTCTCCACCGTTATCTGTCCTCAGCACCTTTATCTTCTTCTTTGTCTCGTTTTCCACCAAAGCCTTAAATTCTTTAAACCTGTCAAAGACATCAGATTTCTTCTTAAGGAAATATATCAATGTATTCCTTGAGAAGTCATCTATAAATGATACATAGTACACAGACTTACCTAGTGATGGAACCTTCATAGATCCAAACACATCACTGTGCATAAGCTCTAATATATGTTTCGCCCTCTTACCACCAGAGGGGAAACTCACCCGATTCTGCTTCCCATATACATAATTTTCACAGAAATCAAAATCAAGAGAGCTATTACTCATACCTTCTACCATACCTTTACCATGAAGTATTCGAAGGTCCTTCTCTCTAATATGTCCAAGCCTTTGATGCCACAACATGTTCTTCTCTGCAGAGACCACTAGATTTTCTGCTCCACTTTCAGGAACCACAGAACTGTTGCACCCATCAACAACAGTGCACCTTATAGCTTGTACAGCGTTCCAGTCCAAACTCACCACATCAATATTAGTGCTCCCCGAACCATCTTGCAGGTATCCTTCTTGAACACTATCTTTACACCTGCATCATCCATCTTGCTTACAGAAATCAGATTTCTGGCTAATGCAGGAATATGCAGAACACCTGGAAGTGTTCTAACCCTTCCACCTTGCAACTTAAACTTTACTTTTCCACGACCAATGATTCTAGCCTTCCTATCATCCCCTAAGAAGACATCACCACCATCATATTTATTATATTCATAGAACCACTCTCTATGGGGAATGAAGTGAAAGGATGCACCAACCATGCCTCATGATCTACATGTGTACTTGAAGAAGCCAAGTACACATCCCCACCTTCATCTAAGGTGGTTTTCACGTCTGCAGAAGAAGCATCATCATATCCCTTTCCTTTACCAGGAGCGTTAGATTTATAGTCCCTTTTGTAGTGCCCTTCCTTTCCACATTTCCAAAATACCGCCTTTACAGGTTTTCTTGGAGATATAGATCTCCCTCTAGATTTAGATCTCCCAATCAATGACTTATTTTTGTTTATGTTCTAGGACCGTCCTCGTACAGACAAGGCATCACCATTCTAGTTCTCCATGTTTTTCCATCTCATCTCCTCCGTCAGCAAGGATGAGACTATTTCATCAAACTGCAAGGAAGTTGCATTGCTACCTATTGCAATAACTAGACTATCCCACGAATCTGGTAGAGAACACAACAGACTGATGCACTTATCTTCATCTAAAATTTTAATATCAATGGATAATAACTGACTTAAAACTGTATTAAATGCATTCAAATTCCCTATCACTGACTCTCCATCTTTCATCCTCAGGTTATACAGCTTTTTCCATAGGAATATTTTATTCACTAGAGACTTATATTGGTACAAAGTCCCTAACTTGTCCCACAAAGCCCTCGCCATAACTTCCCCTCATACATTCAACATCACTGAATCTGAGACACACAATCGTATTGTGCTCTTAGCCTTCTGATCTAACTTCTTCCATTCTTCATCAAACACTCTCGTTGGTTTAGTACCTGGATCTATCGCGATCTGCTGATATTTATCCACCAACAGATCCTCCATCTTGCGTTTCCATAACTCAAAACTCTTACCATTAAATTTCTTGATCTCTATCTTTCCACTACTCGTCATCTTCTTTCACCACCAGAATTGATCCCACAGATCTCCCACTGAACAGGGTCTACCACAGGCCCGAGCGAAAGCCCTTAGCAACAAAGGTGTCCCCTTGAAGCTAAAACAACTCTGATACCAAATGTAGGTTTTAACCCCATACATAAATTACCTGCATATGAATTCTAAAACACAGGAAATAAACAATGCGAGAGCATAACACATAAAACACATATACACAGATATTTCCCCTCTATCCCAAAACCGGGACTACCAGCTTGATTTTTCATTATGTTCCTTTCAATGTTACAATACATATTTATACATGTCGAAGCATCCAATACCATGGACCAAAAACCATCACGTCCAAAACCATGCACTGAAAACCATAGGTAGGTCCGCCCAAACTAATATAGAGTCCAAATTTTTTTTTCCCAGGGCACTGCCCTGGACCCTATAGAGGGGGGCTACTCAGCCCCCTCAAACCCCCCAGACAGGGGGGGCTGCCGCCCCCCTGTGACTACGTAGTTTAGTCATGGAAAGAACATAACACAACCCAACAACATTTTTTGTACTTGGTCTTGTAATTTTGATACATCATGTCGCATTTCTTCGTCGTCTTCATGAGTCATGCCAGAGCTTTTAGGTTTCTTAGTAGGTGTTTCCATTTTCTTTCTTTAGTGCATCAATTATTGATAATAATTCTTAACTATGCCCTTTGAATTCCTTAAAAGTAATTTTTGAAACCAAGCTTATGCAAAAATTGAAAAAAAAAACTACACACCTTTTTTCTCACTTTGTAGGAGCCTGATATTGCATCTCATGTATTTCTGTGATTTTAGCTCTTCCAGTTCTGAAATCGCGACCTATTGTAGCCCTCTATGCCATCTTTCTAATGCCACCAATCTAATTGAAATTGGATTCTCTAAGAAAGATTTATGCACAATCTTCCAAGATGACCTGATTATATACCTTTTCAAAAGAGCGAACTTGTATGAAGTGCCACGTGTCACTGTTTTGACCTTTGGATCTCAAAAATATATACAAGAAACTAACATCTTTCCTCTTTCTGTAACTTCTTACGAAATTTCAATCTGATGCTCAGAGAGACAGTTATAGTGATTTTCCCACGGTGACCTGTTTGGAATGTAATTCAGGGGTCTGCACGAACCCTAACTTCCTCAGACTATATCTCCGAAAATATAGCGAGAAAGGATCTGAAATTTGGAGCCAAGGTTTAGAACAATTTATTCTGAAACAGGCATTTGTTTTAGCTTCTGAAACTTTGTAGCGAAAGAGTTATAGCGAATATCCAATGATTACCTGTTTTAGCTTAAATTCTGGAGCTTGCAAAAACCCTAACTTCCTCAAATCATATCTTCGAAAATATAGCGAGACAAGATCTGAAATTCAGACCCCAGGTTAGGCCCGATTTCGTCTCAAATGAGTTTTTGTTTTTTCTTCTGAAACATTTCATAAAAAAAGTTATAGCGAAAATTCCATGATGACGTATTTGGAGTAGTGAAACCCTAGAATCCAAAGCTCTAATACCAAGTGTTAGGAAGCCAGCTCACAAAAAGATGGAAAAGATAGATGAACACCTTAGAAATAAGCCTCTTTGAGGGGGAAACCTCCTTTACATTACACAAATGAACAATTCTTGGATGATACAAATGACAAAATGTCCTTTGTATATATAGGAGTTTAAGGGGTCACAATATAACCAAGATGACCTAACAATAATAATATAAAGGCACAAAAATAACAATAATGTGATTCTATGGGGCACAATAATAACAATATGGGGACAATAGGGAAACAACAATAACAATAAGGGATACAATGACAAAAGTAATGGGGGCATCACTAGTATTATAGGGACCTAACATCACTAGGCCTACTTTTGCTAAGTACACCAAAGCAGATGAGATATATAGGAGGATGTTGAAATCAAGTTACCTGATGCTGAATTATGGGCAAAATTGACTGATTTACTATAGTAAAATGTAGTAAAAAGGTTAATGTATAGTCAGCAGGGTAAAAGGTAAAGGTAGGTCAGCATGATTAAAGAGTATCAGTGTCAAAGTGTATCAGATGAAAGCCAAAAGTGAATATAGCTTCCAGCATAAAAATCCAAACAACAAGGCATCATAAAAGGCTAGAAACCCAAATATAAAGGCCAACGGCACCAAAATACTAGGGACAGCATGAAGCAGTACAATATTTGTCTTTACCTTCTATCAAGAAGATATTTTTATTTCCTAGATTAAATCTCAAGTTAGTTTGGGATATTTTGTAATAAAATTTTGTATAAATACTTCACAATTCGAAGCATGTAGTGTGGATTCTTAGACATTTCTGTAGACTTCTTAATCAAAAGACTGTAAAGCTATTGTATCACTGACTGGGCCAGCAAGCTGGATTGATGAATAAAGACAAAATATTTCATAGGATTCATGTGTTGAGCGAAGTGCAGGCTAGTATTTTCTCACGTTGTTGTTATCTGTCTTAAAGTTTTTCCACAATGTATATCTGAATCTGAATGCTATAACTGGAGTATTATCTTAGAATTTGTTTAATCACAATTTGTTTTAACAGTTAGGCACATAAATGTTTTCTACTAATATCTAAGTTAAGGAATTCTTAATTTCTCTTTAGTTTAGGTTGTCTATTTATAATCTATAACAAAGGATTCTTAATTACCCTTTGTTCCTGATTACCTTCTGTTCCTCGTTTAAGTCCCAGTCTGAGAATTCTTAATTACTATCTCACCCTGATTCAAACCATTTCACCCCTACGGCCCAAAGACCTGCACTCTACCCTACCATATTTCCCTTTCAACATTCCCTTTAGTGAGTTGATCTAGTGCGACTGCCCTTCTATTGAATCCATAGTTCAATGGTCTAAAGACATCATTCTATCCATATTTTTTAAGGATCCCACTATCCCATCTTCAATACAAATCAAAAACCCCTTGAACATTCAGAACTAGCCTAAAAGTCCGAGCAAACAAAGCTAAATCATAAAGAGAGAGACCTGTCTGAGCATAGGTTGGCTAGAGCATATGCCCAAAAGTTGGTTTCTGGTTACCTCGGTCATTTTATTTCTTCTGATAACTTCTAGAGAAAATTCTGAGTGATAACATAGTGGCAAACATATTGGGGACATCGAATCCTCAGTCCTAATAAAGCTTTAAGAAAATTCTAAATTTACATTTTGAGCCTCTTAAAGTCATTTGTTAGAAGTTATCTTGAAAAAATCTCACAAAAACAATTAAAAATTTTGAAATTCTAGCTTCTAGGAAGACTCATTTTACTA
This sequence comes from Pinus tabuliformis, assembly GCA_031772625.1. Taxonomy (NCBI): domain Eukaryota; kingdom Viridiplantae; phylum Streptophyta; class Pinopsida; order Pinales; family Pinaceae; genus Pinus; species Pinus tabuliformis. The sequence continues at coordinate 1,707,570,986 of CM062816.1, read as the reverse complement.
GTGCTAATCTAGATCCAAACCATGCCCCAGTAGTTGATAATCCAAACCTAATTTCAAGAAAATCCAAAAAAGAAGAAAGCTCAGTTAGCCAGATACCATTAGTTAAAGCTAATTCATGTCCTGATGAGTGGTTATTTTTAGAAGAACTTCCCTTTGATGTGCCATTTGAACATTCATTATTTAGAAAAAAATCTAAAAATGCACTCAGTGAAACTATTCTAGATCCTGAGTTTATTGCAGACCTTGAAGTTCAACGGGCCAACAAATCCATTGATGAATACATTCTGAAATCTCCACAATCATCCATTAATATTGCCTTGACCCCTAAGCTTTTTGAAAAGTTGTCCATTACTTTGAGTTCACCATTGTTCCCTTCAACTTCATCAATAATACGTTCTGAGTCCATTATTCAACACCATTTATACCTACTCTCCCTCACCAACCTATCATTACCCATTCATCATCTACTAGCCTCGGTTCTTCATCCACTACTACATTATCTCCAAGTACCTCAACCCCGCATCTTAGCCCCTTCCAGCTTACATCCATGGCAAATAGATATGCTCCTCTTGTTTTACCTGCCCAACCTGGCGCTATGCCGGCAGACTACCAAAGCAACATTGTTCAATTTGACGGTGCAGGACATTACACTGCACAACAACATGTCAACAAGATAATATATTACTTTGAGCTGCACAATATTGACATAGATAATGTTCAAATGAGACTCTTTGCCCAGACTTTAGTTGGTGATGTTAGGAAATGGTTTAGAGCATTGCCTGCTAATAGTATTGATAGTTTAGATGCATTTCACCAGCAATTTTTGAACAGATGGGAAAAGAAAAAGAATCCCCTACAAATCCTTTCAGAATATGAGAATATTAGAAGAGGACCTAATGACACTATTCAAGGTTATTGCGCTAGATTTAATAATATATATAACGCCATCCCAGTTAATCTTAGACCCCCACCTGACTTAGCATTAATAAAGTTCCTTGATGGTTTTGACACAGATATGGCATACCAACTTAGGGAAAGAAACCCCCCAACATTAGAAGAAATGCAAAGTGTAGCTGTTAGTGTTGAAGCTAATTTGTTAGCTAAAAGGGCTAGAGTCATAAATGAAAAAAGAGGAACTGATAAGAATGAAACTTCACCATCTGACATGAAAATAGATAGTTTAGCCAAAAGTATGGAAAGACTAATGGATAGAATAGAGAATATGGAGAGGAAACCTCAATGGGATAACCAACAAGCACCTCTAGTTAGAAACCCGAATTTTAGAAAACACCAAAACATTGGGAAAAATGGACTGGATCAGAACATTAGGCCTCCTTTTCAAGAAACCTATGCAGAGACATCCCAGCCACAAGATCTACAATAAGATACACAAATTAACGTAATGGCAATAAATGATGAGGAAACTATTTTTCTAACCCAAGATGAGCAAGAACTACATATGCTGCAGCAATTACAAATACAATCTGGAGAATCATTTGATTACAAACAAGGATATGATTCTGCCATCTTTGAAGTACATAGACAGTATAATCTAAGAAGCAAAAAGAATGTTGATGTCCCTAACCAAACCAAGAAAGTAGTACAAAGTCAACCCAAGAAAATAAAAGAAGCCCCTGTTCCAAAGATCCTCCAAATTCTCCCTAGGAAAATCCCAAATCCTTCTGGCCCCATAATTGTAGACATAACCTCAGACCAACCTTCTGTTGATCCACCATCCACTTCAATTCCACCAAAGGAACCAGTCGACAAAGCTCAAAACATCACATTTGAAAATCCACCTAAGGAGGTCCCCAATAAAGGAAAAGAAGATAAGCCTACTGAAGTCCCTGCTGCAAAAATTCAAAAAATCAAACAGAAAAAGTCTCTTTGCCATTCAATCTAGGAGCAGAGATAGCAAAGCTAAGTATTTTAGTTCCTTTAACAGAACTAATCAAGAATGAAACTTAAAAATCATAGATAAACCAAACCTTAAAAATTTCTGAAAATGAGGATTTAGTCAACTTGTTTGATGACCAACCAGAACTCATATTTGGTCTAGATTTTAACGACAAACCATTAGAAGTAGGATTTCCACCTTTTTACATCAGCCTTAGTATCCATGACAAAATTCTGCACAATGAAATGTTGGATTCTGGGGCCTCTAACAACTTAATGCCCAAATCAGTGATGGAGAAACTAAACCTAGACATTACAAGGCCATACAAAGACTTATTCTCATTTGACTCTAGTCAAGCACAGTTTCTAGGATTGATCAAAGACTTGTGTGTGACTTTAGTCCAATATCCTTCCAAAAGCATCCTTATGGATATTGTAGTTGTTGACATCCCACCAAAGTATGGCATACTGTTATCCATATCATGGGGAGCCAAACCTCAAGGATTCTTACAACTAGATATGTCATATGCAACAATCTCTATTTTTGGACAACCTAAGAAATTATACCGAGAAACCTTAATGAAATATATGGTAAGTAGCGAGGATTGGCCTCAGAACTTTCCCATCTACTCCATACACTTAGATATCAAATATTTTATCCTATATAATGCTGATCAAACACAAGAAATTTTTTTAGACAGTACTAATACAGAACCAAAAGAAATTGTAGTTTCTACACAAAATGAAACTAGCCAAACTACAAAACTTTTCAATGAACAAGATGGTCAGATTGCTATAAATGATGAAAAATTTGTTGCACCAGATAGTGAAAATTATGACCATGATATATTATGGCATTTAGAATTTGATGGATTAGTCAATAGGTTAGGAGCAAGAGCAGGAGTGTGGATATATAATTTGGAAAATAATCACTCAGAAGGACATGCATATAGATTGAATTTTAAATGTACCAATAATATGGTCGAGTATGAAGCATTAATTTTAGGTCTTAAGTTAGTTAGGCATCTAGGAGCTAAAATATTTTCTGTCATGGGAGATTCTGAACTAATTATAAAACAGATTGATGTTGTATATATGACAAAGGACCCTAAATTAAGTTTTTATAGAGGAACTATCATAGAAATAATTTGCACTTTCCTAGAAACAAAGCTTGTAGTAATCCCTAGAAAAAACAATATGCAAGCGCATAGTTTAGCAATGTTTTCCAGCACCTGCAAATTACCCTTCCAACCTAACCATTAGTACACTACTGAAGTTAGGCACAGAACCGCAATTCGATATAATTTGAAAAATTGGCAAATATTTTCTGGTGACAAACAGATAAATAACTTTTCACTTTCAGAAGAAGAGTTTGTAAATAACAATATAGATACTGATACATCCATAGATCCTAACACTAAGAATAAGATAGAAATAAATGAGATAGAAGGTGATGAACGAGATAGACTCAACCCAACTAAATTTACCAAATTAGATGTAGATAACTTGGAGCAAATTGAGATTGATGAAATAATCAGTGAAGAAACCGAAGTAATTAATCTCAAGGATAATCTCTTACCAAAGGGATTAACCCCTCTGGAAGATTTATTTGATTCAAATGATGTTCCTAGGAAACCTAAAATGGAACCTTTAAAGTATGATATAGAGGAATGTGATATAGGCACCAATGAAAATCCTAAACTGATTAAACTTTTGAAATAATTACCCCCAACCGAAAAAGTGAAATACATTGAGTTGTTAAAAGAATTTCAAGATGTCTTTGCTTGGAGTTATGAGGACCTCAAATCCAATGACACCAACATCATCTAGCACACAATTCCTATTAAAGAAAACCAAAATCATTTCAAACAAAAAATTAGAAGGATTAATCCTCTCTTACTACCTGCAATTGAAAAAGAAATTTAGAGGATGTATGAGGCCAAAATAATTGCACCAATCAGGTTTTTTGATTGGGTCTCAAACCTGGTGCGAACTAGAAATAAAACTGGTGAGATCAAACTCTGTGTGGATCTCAAGAACCTCAACAAAGTGTCACTAAAAGACAATTACCCTCTCCCCAAAATGGAACACATTCTATAGAGAGTAGTTGGATCAACCAGAATCTCATTGTTGGATGGGTTTTCTGGTTACAATCAAATCTTGGTTCATTCTGATGACCAACCCAAAACTGCTTTTACTACTCCTTGGGGCACATTTATGTATGTGAAAATGCCTTTTGGGCTAATGAATGCAGGATCCACTTTCTAGAGGGATATGGATATAGCCTTTGTAAAATAAATTAATGACTTCCTTGTGATATATTTAGATGATATTATTGTAGTTTCAAAATCTGACAATCAATATTTGAATCATCTAAGGCAAGTTTTTATTAAATGCAGGAAAATTGGAATCTCCTTGAACCCCAAAAAGTGCTTGTTTGGGTTAGAAGAAGGAAAGTTATTAGGTCACATAATTTCAAAAGATGGTATAAGAATAGACCCTGCGAGAATAGAAGCCATCTGAAAAATACAACACGCTAGGAACATTAAAGAGTTACAAGCTTTCTTAGGAAAAATTAATTTTCTTAGAAGATTTATATCTAATCTAGCAGAATTAATTAGATCACTAAAAAACATGCTGAAAAAAGACTCCACCATTAAATGGATTGTTCAGGCTAAAAAATAATTTGAAGACATTAAACTAGCCTTGACTAAAACACCTGTGTTAATCAATCCTATATTTGACAAAGATTTCATCTTGTTTTCCTTTGCTTCTGAGCACACAATTGTTGTAGTTCTATTGCAGAAAAATTACCAGGGCTATGAACAACACATTTCTTTCTTTAGCAAAGCCTTGAGAGATGCGCCCTTGAAATATAATATAATGGAAAAACAAGCATTGGCTTTAGTCAAAGCCATTAAGGACTTCAGGGTATACATCTTATATTCTCATATAGTATCTTACGTTCCAAATTCAGTAGTCAAAGACATCCTAACACAGGATGGTCCTGATGGAAAGAGGGGAAAGTGGATTGCTACTATTTTAGATTATGATATAGAAATCAAACCTACTAAGTTAATCAACGGCCAAGGTTTATCCAAGCTCATGGTTGAATCGAATTGTCACTTGGATATAAACTTTACTGCAACAATCGATAACGAAGAGGAGATGGCGACTCTACTAATCAGTCAAGCCTTTATTAAATCACCTTGGTATGCTGATATTATTTATCTTTTACTGAACTTACAAGCTCCTCCTGAATTATCTAGGACCAAAAAGAGGTTTTTAAAGATGAAATCCTTGAAATTTTGTATATTAGAAAATTCTCTGTTTTGGAGAGATCATGAAGGTATTCTAGTCAATTTTTTATTAAAAGAAGAATCTGACAAAGTTTTGCAAAAGTTTCATTCAAATGACTGTGGAAGACACCTTTACTGGAAGACCACTGCAGATGAAATCCTTAGAGCTAGTTTCTACTAGCCTACCTTGTTTGTTGATGTCAAAAAATATGTGACCTCCTATCACAAATGTGAAATTTTTGAGGGGAATAAAAATCTCTTACCTTTACCCCTCAAGCCAATCTCTTTAGAAATACCTTTTCAACAATGGGGTTTAGACTTCATTGGTGAAATTCACCCACCCTCATCTGCCCAACACAAATGGATCCTCAGAGCCACAGACTACTTCAAGAAATTGATAGAGGCCATACCTTCAAGGAAAGCCACAAACACTGTTATCATAACCTTCCTTGAAACCAATAATCTATCAAGATTTGGATGTCTAACTAAGATCATTACTGATAATGCAACAACCTTTAAATCCAAAAGAATGGTAGGTTTCTACAATAAGTATCACATCACCCTTGGCCACTCCACAACCTATTACCCTCAAGGTAATGGACTAGAAGAATCCTTAAATAAAAGCCTGCTAAACATCATCAAGAAGTTACTAGAGGACAATAAGACAACTTGGAATAAAGGGCTAGTCATTGCCTTATGGGCAGACAAATTGACTACTAAGAAATCAATTGGTACTTCTCTCTATCAACTAGTTTATGGGATGGAAGTTGTCTTTCCATCCTCTTTGGAAGTACCAGTAATGAAAATACTTCAAGAATTGCATGTTGAACCAAATAGTGTCCAAAGAAGAATCAACCAAAATATTCATCTACAACAAACCAGAGAAGAGGTCTATATGAGGTCTCAAGCTGTGCGGGAAAGGGTTAAAAAGATTTTTGATAAGAGAACCAAGGCTGAAGATTTCTACCTTGGTGACAAGGTGCTCAAGTGGGATTAAAGGAGGGAAGACAAAGGTAAACATGGGAAATTTGATTTCTTATGGAAAGGTACAAATGTCATTTATGCTTACAAAGGAAATAATGCTTTCTCCCTGAGAGAAGTTAACGGTATAGACATAGAAGGGGGGCCAGTGAATGGCTGAATGCTAAAACATTACTTTGAACTAAGTTACTAATTTTCATTTCCCATGTTGTACATACTTCATTTACAAAGCCTAGATTGGATTGGGTGGTGATCTTTGAAGTTGAAGCCTGAAGAGAAGGCCCTAAGCTTTAAAAGATTTACTGTCATAAGTATAAATAATGCAGATGCATAGAAGAACACTTTGCAAGGTAACATCAGCAACAAGTCAAAGGCTATTGATCTTCATTAGTTCTTGACACCTTTTCAAAAGATGCCATCCCCAAGTGGAGCCACTGTTAGGTTCATATACCAATAGGAGTCATAATTTTGAATGACTAAGGTTAAGCCTTGTAATATTGTACATACCTCTACTTTCTGCAAATGTTTTACATATTAAAAAATAAAAAAATGTAAAGAGGGTATGTCCTAAAAGAAAAATCAAAGCACAAAAAGAATGAGAAAAGGTCAAAAAATGAAAAGATATGAACCCAAAAAAACAAAAAGAGATAATGAGAGTGAGCAAGTATAAATTCCACTACTATTTACTTGTATGTATAATAATGATTGTGTGCAACTTGTTATTAATGCCACAATCCATGGTAATCAAACTATTTAATCTTGATTATATCATGCTTTGAATTCTATGTTTATAGTTAGAGAATAAAATCTGACCAAACAGTTTAATCTTGGCATATCATTAGATAGGTAGAGAAAATAAAAGGAGCTCATCAGTTTATTCTGAGCCCTTGGATGATATAAGGTTAGAAATAGATAGTTTGTTTTATTAAAGAAAAGATAGAATAAGGCTTTGCTAGCCTAAATGCACCCAAATAAATGAAGAAAAAATGTTAGAATAGGTAAATGGGTAAGTAGAAGAAAGGTTGCTGAAGTATAAAGTTAATTGGGTCAAAACACATGCATCAGGCTTAGACACATATTTCAATATGTATGATCAATTATGGAAGAAAAATCAAAGGTTTGCAAATTAATGTGATTAACTCCCCGGCATTCATTTTTCCCCTTACTTACTAATTTCCTATCCACAAGTATGCTCTACCACTTTAAACTCTTCAAGTCAAAGAGGCTCAGAGCATTTCTCTTACTTTTGGCGGGACCAGACCCTCGGCTTAATGACTTAACGACATCAAGTGATAGAATCCCCTTCATGAAATTCATCTCCCACTCATTACCCTAATAAAACCCCTTTTCCTAAGGTTAAAATTGTTTTTCCTAGGAAAAGTAAAAACAACTCTATGTAAATCCTATTTCACTCAAAAATGCCACAAAAGACATATAATCCTAAGTATTAAGTGTATGTAAATAAAGTGTGCAAATATTACATTGAAATTTATACCTAAGGGTCTATTCACTCTGCCAGCTTCATATTAATTTCTAATGCTATTATATAATTCCTCGATAAAACCTTTTATGGTATATTAATTAAATCCGTTAAATAAATACCCCTCAGCCATTAGTTTTGATAAAAACTATACAATTTACCCCTTATCCCGACAAAATGAATAAAACCTGTCATTAAAATCCCACCTGATCAACTAAACCCATGATTAAGTCTTAATTAATCACAAAATGCTAGGGATTAAATCTCTGGGCCCCCCTGACACCCATGCTCTTATCACCGATGCACCTCCCTTGACCGACTATCGTCTGATCATCTTCCCCTTCATCCAGTGGGCCACACCCGATGACCAACCGTTACCCACCAGATAAAGCAGTTTTCTCCACCCCGATGACTACTATGTGTCACGCTCTAGAGTACATCAGGTGACCCCTCCGAAATACTGCCCAACCTCAATAAACAGTGTGATGTCGTGGGAAACTGCCTCCTCACTTAACCTACCAAACCACCTACTATTCATTTGAAAACACCCGCCAAAAAATAACTGTTGCTCCATAAAAAGGTTGAGAAGCCCTTTTTCACTTTTTTCACTCGTTTTCTTTGTGAACCTCTGCGAACCAATGTGATTCCTGCAAACACTGAATTCACCATTTGAACTCCAAATTAAATCCTGAAGAAAGTCGCAGAGACCCTAGTCCACCTTTCAGTCCACACTAGATCCATTTGAATCTTTGCAGTTGTCATGAACTCCAAATTTGCAAATAATTCACCCAATTCCAAGTATTTCACTACAAATTACCACTCGCCCTTTCAAATTTAGAAAATGTTCAGCCTGTGAAGTATTTTAATTAAGAAAAATTAATTGAAAAATACTCTAAATTTGAAAACCCATGGCCAATCCCTCTGAATGTTTCCAGTTTCCATTCAAAACCCCTGAATAAACATGTAAAGCCAAATTTAAACCCACAAGAACTAAATTATGGCTGCCCCTATTTCCATGGATGTTAGACCTATCACAACTCAAAATTTGGACCTGGACCACCTTCCCCTAGCTAATAGGGATTTCCAAATTAAGGATACATCTACCCAAAAAGTACTGCTTAAAATCCATTGTTCAAGTAGGGACAAATACCTCAACCATGTTGATGATATTGGTCTTTGGTAATCAAATTTGCCCAAATAATAGTTCCCACAGGTACATGTTTTCCCTAAAATTGTCCATCAGTGCCATGCCTATTACATTCCCAGTCTGAGAGCTATTATGTCCCCTAACAAAAAATATTATGTTCACCATTATAGCTGATTCCATTAATGAAATGTTGCAAATCCAACCAAGTCAAAACCTAACCCCACTCTCCATTGGGGATTTGCTATACCAATAATCCAAGTTGAGTTTGTCTAGGTGTTGGTTACGTGGGGCCTGACCCAGGTTCAACAGTGAGTTTTAGTGAAGCAAATCCCGGTACTACTGGGCCTTTCGGCAATAGTTCGTGGAGCGCAGACTGAGGTCTCACTCGAAGTTGTATGGGAGGGTGCTAGAACCAGGTTTTCGCACCTTGGGGATGTTTGATATGGGAGATCAGTACTCGATTTAACCTTCACACTTACTAGATTACACGTACCAGTAAGCTTCTAGCGCTCTATGGGACTGCCTTCGCGCAACTCCAGCTGTAGTGTGACCAAGTTAATTGCCCAAGTCTTCCTTAATTAGGGTTTTTCATTAATTACTTAGAATATTTCCATTAATAAGCATAGATATAAGTGCGCGCATATAAATAAACAGATACCATCAACACATAACATTCAAATATAGATCTATGGACCAAATGCATAATATGCCAAACCAACTTATCTTTATTAATGATGCCTTCAAAGTTCAATCCAGTACAAACTTGATTCCACCCTGCGCACTTAGCTGCAGGGGCTTGCGCACTCAACTGTGGGCTCTATTAGGCCTCTGTGCACTCAGCTGTAGAGCCTCTATATACTACTACGACCCTATGCCTTCAAATCCGCTTCTATACTCTAACCATGCCTTCGCATCTAGTTATTACTTGCGAACAAAAAAAATTGAGACTCTACACTTTGAGCCTTGCTCTATTTATACAATCCCATGGTCTGCGGACCATGGGTAGGCCGAGACACTTTACATTAAATTACATTATTTTAGGGCAGACAGCCGTAGACTCTCACACTCCACACCCGCATTTTTGTTGGGTCTTTACATTGTATTGGCCAAAACTTGGACTTTAAGCCCCAAAAACTTGCTATGGGGGGGTCCATTGCCCAATAGGCCCCCAACATAATCATTGTGACTCGTCCCGAGTCACTGTGTGACGATCTTGGCACGAAGCCCTTCCATCTGTTCTTGAGCTGCGTGAAGGTCCACAACACATTGTTCTACCGTCTGTTGGATTTTCTCTACCCGCTCGGCTGAATACTCCCTGTCCAGGGAAAATCCCTATTTGTGAGCATATAATACTTTCATCTGTGTGAGCTTTCCTTCGATGGTGGTGGTGATGATGAAGGCCTCATCAATCCAAGATTGGAAACTTGCTTTAAGCACTACCTCTTTTTGGCACACTGCATCCACTTGCTCCTTCAATGCCTTCACAGGTTGTAGCCTCGCAAGTCGTTGAGTCGGGACTACTGTCTGCGTTGTCCCGCGCACACTATCATATTGCATTTGAAGCTCTCGGGCCTTTGTTTCCACCCGCTATATGGTGGGGTCCTCCTATAAGGCTGTGAGGACCCCGAAGGATTCTTCCAACAAAGTGGTACAACTCTGCACTGCTTGTTCAATTTCTTCCAGCCGTTTTTGGACATCGCCAGTGCGCTGTTCCCGAACTTCCATGGGTGTGGATGACTGCGCCTTTAACCATAGTTCAGCAATATGCAGGTTGAGGTCCAGGTGGATCCTCGTAGCTTCCTCCTCTACCTCATGGAATCCACTGGCCAGCTTGTGGATCCGCACTCCTATTGGTAGATCTGTTGCAATTTCCAATTCTGGGGCGCGGCGACATGCTTCCTCTACGATCTGCTCCAACTGTTGGTTTTGCACCACCGCTTCATCGTGTTGTAGGCTAAGTTGCTCGATGTTGATTCGTTGTTCACTTAGCATTTGCACTACGCATCCTTCCCTAGCATGGAGTTTTGTTGTTTCTCCATCCTGCAACTAATATAATATGTCCCACAGAAGGGCAACCAAGTTTAGGCCAAGTCCCTTGATCTAGCCTACCGCGGCTTTGTCCTCCATGCTGTCCGCTATCAGTGCTCCTTCCAATAGTGCGATGGTATTAGCCATTTCAGCCAGTAGCAACTGCTCGGTTGTTGATGTACCTGTAGCCCCGTAGACGTCTACTATTCCCTCTTATTGGGGCCACACTTGAAGTCCTTGTAGTTGCGCCCTGAGTGCCTCTAACACATTTTGCTGCTCCATCATTTCTTCTTGGAGTGCTTCCCTAGTGACCTCGCATACTATGTGGCCGATGTCGTATAGGTCACCCTCTATCAGTGTAATAGGTTCCCCATCCAATTTGGAAGCCTTGGTCTTCTTCCGAGGCCTTGTCTGTTCTATACTATGCAGTCATTTTAGCTGTGTCGATGATGTGTTTGGGTCCGCACCTTCCGCCATGTCATCTATCCCCTACCTTGTGGTCATTTCCAGGCCTCTTTCCTCCTACGTCATGGTTTCCCCAGATGTCGGTGTTGCTGCTGCTTTTTCCGCGGCCTTCGTCAGCTCTGCGGCGGCCTTCGCTGCCTCATGGGAAGCCCTTACCTCCTCAGTGAACTGCTCGTTGTGCTTCTATTGTGCCAATATCTTGGTGGAATATTTCTATCTTTGGATCGTTGTCTCGCCACGCACGGCCAAATCTAGGGCACGCAATTCGGGTGGCCATGAGTCGAGAATTGTTAGCTCTGCTATTCAATGCCGATTTCCAAGGTCAGAGGAAAATCTAGTCTGTGCGAGGGTGTCTTCAAAGTGGCCCCTCATTTGTCACTTTCCCTTTTCCTTCCATCCCACTTTCCCTCCGCCAGCTCCATTCCTCTATTTTCCTCCTAAACCTAGCTAAATAGCCCCTTTTCCTTTAAGCCCCGAGCACAAAACCTCAAACGAACCATAAAACCTCACCCACATAACCTCGCGCTTTCATAACCCATCGCGCCTCATCTTGGCTGTTGATCACCACCTGCCGATCTAATGGCTCTCGTCACCTCCAATAAAGTAAACCGCATGATATTTTCTCCACTGTCCGACCATTTCCATAAAGATCTAGCAGCGTTTGCTCTCCTCACACCCGCAACCTGATCGAACATTAGCGCGCGACGAGAGCGGTTTTTCTCTCTCATTTGCCACTACATGTCAACCTCTAAGTGGAATTGTGTGACTTTTGGCTTTTACCGCTTAGGGCCCGAAAGCGGTGCGATCAATACCATTACTGCCATCCAAACCACCTGCGCCCGTTAAATGACCATGCAGCTCCACCACCCGATCACCATCTGATCTACCCACCGAAGATTTGACGGCCCCAATTCACCCCACTCCCACCTCGGCCTGTAGCCTCCATATAGCCATCTCTACCATCCATTCCCTTGATTCGATGGCCATTCTTCTCACTCATCCAAATCATACAATCGCCCATGCATTCCACGTCCTATGTCCATTCTGTTTGCTCGAAGAGAAGGAAATGACCGGGTTTTTTATTACTAGTCACAGTCATTCCCCAACAACCATATTCAACAGAAAGCATGGCAAAAGGGAAAATGATGTAGCACAACTCTATGACTAGATTTATCAGTTATGGAACCCCACTGGTACAAGCACTCCAACTGCCTAAGAGGATAGCACAGCACCTGAATAGATCAGATTCATCTACTGAAGCAAGCAAGCATGATCAAAGACTCCATTAGGCAGTTAAATGCGGTTGGTGGTCAATTACGACCCCTCCATACCTAAAATGGCCAAGTGCCCTTGTAATGAAACCTATAAATACCCAAAAACAAGATGTAATCAGGGTTGATGGTTGGCATTTTGATGTAAAGTTCAACTTCTGGAGACTGTAGATATTTTGTCACTTGCAGTGTCTCATCTTCATTTTTAGCTAATACAAGCTTCTTTTGCTGTTAACTGCTCACTTTCCATTTTTCCTCTATTCTACGTTGTGCTTGATATGCTGTGTTCTTGAGCTCTTGATGTTTAGCACTAGATAGCCGTCATCCTATCCCTATGTTAAAATCTTGTATGCATCATTGAATAGGTGGTCCAGGTTTCTTTCTGTCTAATGCAAGAGAGTTGTCATCATGTATTTGCATTAGTAGATTAGATTTGCAGACTTCTTTATTGGTTGCAACTGGCCATCACAATGCCGGCCATCACAAGATCTTGTGCATCTACTGGTGTGGTCAGTATTCTCCATATTCACCAAATCTCTAAACTGTGAGTAGTTGGTCGTCTAAAGCCTTATAGTCTAGGGGTGTTCATGCATGTCTGGAGTGGAATAAAGTAGAAGTGGTTATCTAGCTTGGACAAGCATCATTCCTTCCATTCATCCATTGCAACAATAGTTGAATTTATATGTTACCAGGCATCTCCGAGCTACAACCTAGGAGATTTTCTTCGAATCCTAACATAATTGGCGCCCTTGCCAGGGAGAGGAGATTGAAGCTCAGCTTCCCTGGGAGAATGACACAGATACAACTTTGATGATAGACAAAGTCTGGACACATTTTTTGTTGTAATCATCTATCTGGCAACTCTACCAGAGGACCAACCTTTTTGCGACTCCACATTATAGTTCTAGCTCAGTTTGTGAGGCATACTCAGAGAAATCCTTAGAAATCGCCAGCTAACCCAGTGCCTGACCTTGAGAAGATTGTTAAGAAGAAAAAGATCATTCAGAAAGGAGCATCACGATCAGGTAAGCGTAAACAATCTTATCTATCTCTTCAAGAGAGGCTTGTAACTGAGCATGTTAATTTTGAAGATATAGAACCTAGCATTGTCAGTGAAGAAATACCCTCAGAGATTCATAAATCTCCTTGTTCAATAAGTTCCCCTTTGGATCTCAGTCCAAAGAAAGCCTCCCCTGTAGTCCATGATATTCCTTTATCCTTGTCAGTCATTTCTTAGCTCCCTAACTTCCAAATGACCAGTACCCCTCCATCTACCCCAGTCATGGCAGGCCCACAAGCACCCACCAAAATGGAAAAAATCATACCTTCTAGGTACGGACCCTTGGTCCTGCCTATCCCTTTGAATGCCATGCCTGCAAGAGAATATCAGAAATACATGCCTAAGTTCACTGGTACAGAGGGGGTAACAGCTAAAGAGCACCTTGAGTCCTTTTATAACTATGCTGATAATCTGGATATCAGTGAAGATGATGTGTGGATGAGGGTTTTTGTCCAAAGCCTAGATGGAGAGGCAAGAAAATGGTTCAAAGAATTAACTCCTAGGTCTATAGCAGACGTTGAGGTCTTAGATGATGTGTTCTTAAAGCATTTGGGGGATAAGAAAGATCTTCTCTATTATCATACTGACTTTGGGAACTTGCAGAGGGAAAATGGTGACCTGTTGTCTGACTTCAATAAGAGATTTAACCGCATGTATAGCAGAATACCAACTGAATTAGAACCCACCCCTACTTCTGCTAAGCTTACTTATGCCAATGCCTTCGATTCTCGTTTCTGCTTACTACTGAGGGAGAGAAGATGTGCTTCTTTGGCTGATATGAAAGATGCAGCCCTAGAAGTAGAATCAAACATCATGGCTGCAGAAAGGCTCAAAGGTAATGCTGATAGAAGAAGACATAGGGGTGAGCTCTCATCATCCTCAGATCCTAAGATCAATAAAATGGCCAGGATGATAGAGTCATTAGCCTCTGAAGTTTCCAAATTAAGGATTGAGCAGCATTCAGGGAAAGGACAAGCTCCTTATACCTTTGCTCTTCCAAATCCAAATCCATATAGAGGAGAAAAGGAGCAGTTGCAGATTTTGCAAAGAAACAAAGATGCAAACAAAGACCAAAGGGTGAAGACCCTTTTTCAAGATATAGTCATGGAAGAAGAGAAATTTGAAGAAGAGGATGAGGTCCATGGTATGGAAGATAAGGGAAATGCCCCTTTCTTAACCAAAGCTGCCTATGAGAAGTCATTATTCAAAGGCCCTACTCATAATTTTGTTGTCCCTGCGAAACAACAAGCTTATAAGCAGAAGCAACCAACAACAGATCCCATCATCCTCAAAGCTCCAACCATAAAGGTAAGAGGCCTTGAAGGTTCCCCTTCTTCTTTCAATTTTCAGTTAGAAATTCAGAAGCTAAGAATACACATGCCTCTGATTGAACCAGTGAAGAATGAGTCCTTCAAGAAATCCATCCTTGACGAGCCTGAGCCTGAAGCCAACTTAGCTTCCCATGACTATGAAAATCTTCAAATTGATCAACCTGCTGTTATCCTTAGCCCAGTGATTAAAAAGGGTGAAATCAGTCCCCCATCATCTTATGTTCCTCTGTCTGTTTAGGAGACAATTCGTCATAATTGCCCCCTAGGCACCGAGGCCAGCCATAACTCAACGCCCAAGGCTGATATTGATAATCTCAGTATTGATATTCCAAAGCCTGCCCAGGTGGACTCCACACAGCTTGGAAGGGTAGCTTGCTAGATCACAGACGAAGAAGGTGCAAAGATTTCGGACACCTCCTTGGATGGGGCTGGTTATAGGTAAGCTACAGAAGCAGGTGAAGTCTTTATGTCCCACACTCAAGAATACACCGATTCACCATTTATATTAATTGTTCATGCCACAAAGGAAATAGTTGAGTACATAGCAGCCCTTGTTATTCAACAGGTGTACAAAGGATTGCACGAAGAACATGCAAGGATGAGAGCATACAGAGAGGGGGTGAAATATAAACCATCTCGACCTGATAAGGTCAAATGCCCTAAAATTTTTGAGGTAGATGATCAAATCAACCTACATCTACAAGTCTTTGACGAATTGGCTGACATTCATATTGACCAAAAGAAGGAGACCTCTCATAGAAAGGCAAAGACGATCAATCTTCAGTATGGTGACCATTTTCTCCAATGGTATACACTGAAGGAAAGGCAGGGAGATCCTAGTAAAATCAATGCTCTATGGACAGGATCATTCGTCATCGCCCAAGTCTAGGGGAACAATAATTTCATGCTAAAGAGTTTGGAAGGAGAAAAAATTTTGATGGCCCAGTAAATGGGCAGTTTTTGAAGATTTATGTTGTTTAAGGCTCTAGGACCTCAGCATTGTAAATGTGTTCCTTTTACAAGTTTTAGTGTAGGCTTAAATAGATTCCATGCCCAATGGAATACTAGGAAAATGTTTTTAATATTGTTTTTATGTAGAAGAAAGTGGTCTACGGTTCTTGAGACCTCACAGGGAGGATCTCATCCCCAGAAGGAGCTAGTGTTAGCTCTGCTATGCAACGTCGGTTTCCAAGGTCAGAGGAAAATCTAGTCTGTGTGAGGGTGTCTTCAAAGGGACCCCTCATTGGTCATTTTC
The DNA here is from genome assembly GCA_031772625.1 of Pinus tabuliformis. Lineage (NCBI taxonomy): Eukaryota > Viridiplantae > Streptophyta > Pinopsida > Pinales > Pinaceae > Pinus > Pinus tabuliformis. The sequence goes on along the minus strand of CM062816.1, from coordinate 1,707,554,773 downwards.
CCTTTTCCTTCCATCCCACTTTCCCTCCACTACCTCCATTCCTCTATTTTCCTCCTAAACCCAGCTAAATAGCCCCTTTGCCTTTAAGCCCCAAGCGCAAAACCTCAATCAAACCATAGAACCTCACCCACATAACCCCGCGCTTCATAACCCATCGCACCTCATCCCCGCCGTTGATCACCACCCACTGATCTAACGACTCCCGTCATGTCCAATAAAGTAAACCGCACGATATTTTCTCCACCATCCGATCATTTCCATAAAGATCCGACGGCATTCGCTCTCCTCAGTTCCGCAACCCAATTGAACGTTAGCACGTGAAGAGAGCGGTTTTTATCTCTCATATGCCACTACATGTCAACCTCTGAGTGGAATAGCGTGACTTTTGGCTTTTACCACTTAGGGCCAAAAAGCGGTGCGATCAATACCATTACTACCCATCCAAACAGCCTGCACCGGTTAAATGACCGCACAGCTCCACAGCCCAATCACCGTCTGATTTACTCGCTGAAGATCCGACGACCCCAATTCACCCCGCTTCCATCTCGGCTTGTAGCGTCTATCATTTTCGATCTGATGGCCATTCTTCCTACTCAACCAAATCGTCCATTTGCCCATGCATTCCATGTCCTCTGTCCATTCCATTTTCTCGAAGAGAAGGAAATGACTAGCTCTATCAGTACCAGTCACAGTCATTCCCCAACAACCATATTCAACAGAAAGCATGGCCAAAGGGAAAAGGACGCAACACGACTCTGTGACTGCATTTATCAGTTATGGAACCCCACTGGTACGAGCACTCCAACTGCCTAAGAGGACAACACAACACCTGAATAGATCGGATTCATCCACTAAAGCAAGCAAGCATGATCAGAGGCTCCATCAGGTAGTTAAGTGCGGTTGGTGGTCAATTACAACCCCTCCGTACCTAAAATGGCCAAGTGCCCTTGTAATGAAACCTATAAATACCCGAAAACAAGATGTAATCAGGGTTGATGGTTGGCATTTTGATGTAAAGTCCAAATTTTGGAGACTATAGATATTTTGTCACTTGCAGTGTCTTGTCTTCATTTTCAGCTAATACAAGCTTCTTTTGTTGTTAACTGCTCACTTTCCATTTTTCCTTTGTTCTAAGTTGCGCCTGATATGCTGTGTTCTTGAGCTCTTGATGTTTAGCACTAGATAGCTATCATCCTATCCCTATGTTAAAATATTGTATGCATCATTGAATAGGTGGTCAAAGTTTCTTTCTGCCTAATGCAAGAGAGTTGTCATCCTGTCTTTGCATTAGTAGATTAGATTTGTAGACTTTTTTACTGGTTGCAGCTGGCCATCACATGGTCTTCTGCATTTGCTGGTGTGGTCAATATTCTCCATATTCATCCAATCTCTAAACTGTTAGTAGTTGATCGTCTAAAGCCTTGTAGTCTGGGGGTGTTCATGCATGTTTGGAGTGGAACAAAGTAGAAGTGGTTTTTTGGCTTGGACAAGCATCATTCCTTCCATTCATCCATTACAATAGTACTTGAATTTATATATTACCAGGAATCTCCGAGCTACAACCTAGGAGAGTTTCATCAATCCTAACAAGAAACACGAAAACAACGTCATTAATCGCGATGAAGGGAAGTGTGGTCCATTTCTGCTCCAGATCCTTCCGCGCCTTGATATACACATTGTGCATATCTGCCTTAAAATATGCAAAGATCTGCAGACTGTCGTATACCGTGGGGGATAGGCACAACCATTTATTAATCCACATTCGTATGCTCTCCTCCATACGTATCTAGAAGATCTTGGTCTCATGGATTCGGGTAGCGTCCTTCGTCGCCCATAGTGACGTGTATTTTGCTGCCTCTGGCAAGTCCTCGTCAAGGGGAGGAAACTGACTTTCCTCAGGCAATTCCCCTGCAACCAATAGGGTGGATAAGAGCAACCACGTGTAGTGGAAGGTCTTACCCTGCTCTTGGGCCTCCTTGTAGTTCGTGAGGGCCTCCTCGCAGAGGAATTGCACCCAGTTGAACCCTACCCCTTCTATGCTTTGTTTAGCTAGCATGATGATCGTTGCTGTTACCTTGTTGCCGCGGCATTTTTCATCACTTTTCGTGCCAGCAACTAGGTGGCTATGCACAGCCCTTTGTCCTGAATGCTAGTAATAACGTAGCCACTCTACTTTTTCTCCAACTTGTATTTCTTTTTCATGGCCTCCATGAGTGCCAAGTCTCACTTTTGCCAACAATTTTCGTGGGGTCCCTTCCCATACAGGGAAGCCGAGAAATCTTATGAATAAGCTTTTCCATGATAGGAATAGGCTCCTCCAGCCACAGGTACCCATCATGCACTAGTCAAAGTAGTTGTCTGATGACAAATATCATGATTAGTGCCCGGTGAAAATGTGGAATCCATAGTATGTGGAGTATCCCGACCTCCTCCACACCGTGCAACCATTTCGGTGGCTGTAGTACTGTAACTGATCCCTCTTTGCTCTGTTTCATTTATTGGCTAGTCTCCAAATGGGGAAACGTTTCACTGTCTGTGAGGTCCCAATATTCAAATTTCATCGTGGGCACGCAGCCTAGAGCCAAACCTTCAAACAAAATTCCCTCTCGGAGGAATGGGGTTTTGAGTGTGCTCTTAATTACATCCAAATCTTTAGGTACTTTTACTCTCCCTTTTTGCGGAGGGACATACTTGGGCAGCTTTGTTGTAGCGCACACTGGCTGAACGTCTTCCTCCATTTCTACCTCTGGTTCAATCTCTTCTACGAAGGCCTGGAGATCCTCCTCTTCATCATCTGTCTCAAGATTAACCATCTTGCCCTTATCTTCCATAGACAACTTACCAAACCACGGGTTTCACGGAGACATATGGACCGGTCCTGCTACCTGTGGGTCCTTTTTGGGCCTCAACGTCTAGGGCGATTTTGGAATTTCCAGTGCATCCCCCACCGGTGACATACGGCTTGGCATGGCTCCCTCGGCTGTCGACATCACTCTGTTCAGAAGGTCCTGCATCTCTTTCAGCAATGTTTCAAACACTGAACTTGCTCTCAAAGCCTCTAAAGTCGTAAGGTCCATACCCAATTGATAGCGCAATAACTGAATTCTCAAGATGCCAAGGGTTGTTCAGTGGATTACCATATGTGATTTATAGGCCTGACGAAATTCAAATTTGACCACTCCCCCCTCATTCGGCTCATTAATGTGAGATTGATAGTAGATCATTCGAAATCTAGTTCTAACTCCGTGTCTTAATTTCCCACCGCCCGCTCCTCGTTGTCTTAAATGGGATATCTTGTCATGAACAGTGGCCCCAATGGTCACTTCCTAGTCTACCCGTGTGGCAGTGCAGCCTCCCATGTGTGGGCATGACCCTTGTGACCTACTAACCCTGCGCATAGTCCCCCTATCATGGTGCTCCCATACAGACTCTTTTATAGTCCCGCGCTCTCTTCCAACTACTTGGAGCACTAAGACTGTGCTTTCTACGGATAGTCAGGTGATCACACCACCTATACGAGGCTTCCCTGCACCTTCTAGCCTAGTCCGCAGGTACCCCTCAATTACCCTCTTGTCAGTCAATGCTTCACACTCTTCCTTATACGGTGCGCTCCCCTGATTCCTTTGTCTAGTGAGGTGCAACCACAACCATGGTAGCAGAGCCACAAATTCTTCTAATGCAATAGTATGACTGCCTACCTCTTGTCTTGGTGTGCTTAGTTTCTCGATGCATCCTGCTTATGTGATTTTGGTTTCCAATTTGTTAATTTCTTTGTCCAAGATCATGCTTTTCTTCCTCAGCCTTACTCAATCTTCTTTGAGTTCGCGAAGTTTCAAGTGCCCTTGCCAAATGGCTTCTTGTAACTGCATATGTTCGACTTCATGCGATGGAATAATTCCTTTGTCTTGGTCCCTATGTATTGTTCCAACTATGTGAGGATTCCTTCCTCCCAAAACTATGGCCTTGACTCTGCCCGTCATCCTCCGGATCATCTTTGCACTCAGATTCTTGTACAAGGCCCTCGAGGGCCATCAAACCACTGGTACACACAGGTCCCAATCAGTTTGTCTGGCCTGGTGAACCTTGTTCATGATCCTGCATACCTTCTTGAATGCTTCTACATGGAACGTTTGTGGTGTGTGTCACTTTTCTTGCCACTGCAGCTGGTTTCGATTGTTGATCCTTAGTCTGGGGTATGCTGGTGTGGACTACGCAGCCCACGTTTGCACCCATCGACACATGTGAGTGTGCAAGCTTCTCTGTCTTGGCTGCTTGATTCTTGTTTGACATTGGGGGCTTCCAAACCGCAAGTGCATCTGCCTTCTACATTTGCACTAGTTTACAATGGTCTCCTCATGTGTCCTCCACCCTTATGCAGGTGTTGCACATAGTGCCCCTTCTAGCGCAGCGTACCGCTACTGTTCCAGGATTGCACTTTCAAATTTGTCCAGGAATTCATCCACCACTATCACTCCATTATATGTTGACATTTCCCTTGCCTCTGTCATCACACAACGCAGTTATCTAATCATCACGTTGCAGTTTAGCGTCGTCACCTCATGCAAACAGTTCTACCAGCGCTCTACTTCCTCGTATGAATCTGAAGTGTGGGAGCTATTGCACTCCCATGAGATTCTTCCATCCATGATCAGATTCACCTGATCCTGGTCTTGCATAGTTATCTAGTAAATACAATCTAGCTCATCGTCGCTTTCATCACCGTGCACTGTTTCAGTGTAGCGCGCTCCTTCAGCTGGGTCTAATGAGACTACCTCGCATAGTGACTTTTTCTTGAATATCATCTTCCTCTCTTCAAGTTGATGACTCCGTTCATATCAGTCGCCCAGTCTATTCCTAACAACATGAGATAAGGATTGCTGTCATCGACAATCTCTATCACTTCAAAGTCTGTATGTGTGCTCGCACCTTAGATATCAACTATTACTCCTTGTAACCTCCCCATGGGCACAATCTTCTATTGGTTCAGCATTCATAATTGAATAGGGGACCACTGAAATGTAGGCCTACCCATGCGCTCCCAGGTTTTCTTTAGTAACACATTTGTGTCTGACCCCAGGTCCAGGATTACCTGATCCATTTTTGTATTCACCAATCTATGCCGTCAATCTCATTTCCCTCCTGGTGCACAATGCATGCTTTCCTAGTTTTCAGACTACGCGCAGTTCTCCCAACCCCACACACTTAGTGATTAACTCTTGTAGTCCCTTAACTACATTATTGTCGCGTAGTAATTTCATGCATGTCTCTTAAAGGTATTAAGCATGGAAGTATCCATTCCCGGCTCTGGTTGGTCCTTACTACCTGAAGTGGAGGCCTCCATGAAGCTCTTCTTAGATTCCATAAATGTCTCCTTTGCGTGTTCCAAGTCGAACTCAGGTTCCTTTGTAGGAGCCTTGTGAACCCATGTATCCCCCTTGGGCTGCTTCCCCTTATCTTCCCCTATAGTCACGCTGCTTCTGAGCATCATGTTCACATTTGGATCTTCTTCGTGCGGTTCAGACCTCATCATTTGGATATTTTGAGTTGGAGGAGGTTGGAGTACCTCTTTCTCATGCATCTGTGTGATCAACATAGGAAAATCTATCATTTCATGATCAAACTGAGTGCAATATGAACAGGAGAACCTTGTTGGGTTGGTACAATCAAGGGCATAGTGTCCTAGCCCCCTGCAATTGTAGCAAATTAACTATCTGCAACCCCTTCCTAGTCCCATTCCTCCTCATCCTCGACCTCGCTACTGAAATCCCACACGCATCATCCCTGCAACTGGGTCAAGGGCTCGCGTTTCTGTCTGCATCCTATAGGCTGGGTTCCGATCGGTCATTAGCTCGTAATTGCGACAAGTGCACTCATCATGGCCTACCAACCTACAAAAATTACAAAACAATTGTTGGGGAGTCTCCTTATACTTCTGCAACAAATGACAATTGTCTGTCGTGTGTTTTCCTCCTATCAGACAGATCACGCACCATAATGTGAGTGTTGCACTTAGCCCTACCTGTGCTTCTAGTCTCAATGGCATTGGTCCCCCTCCTACCAAGTAGTTCGCAAATACTAGACAGTGATCCTTGTCATGGCCCTGGCCTTTGCATTTTATGCACCATACTTCGTCACGCGCCTCTGGCCGCGGTGCCCTATCCTACTTCGAACTTTGCATCTCCAAGCATATATTCTATAGTTACACATGGATTTATTGAACTCCCAACCCAGGATCTTGTATCAGGGTCTCATGCAATCTCATTGCCATTTCCAAGGCTTTAGCCTGGGTTAAAGCTTTTATTGTGACAGCACCGTCCTTAGGTGCGGTGTCAGAGATGCTACAAACCATGCACGATGTTGCACATATGTTAGCGTCATATTAGCCTCACAGATCATACTCTTCAATCGTTGATCTAGATCCCAGGGAGTCTCGCCTGGGAGCATCGTGATTTCTTTAAACCCGATGATTGACTGTGTCTCTGATTTCAGCTGGCTAAATTCTCTCTTCAATGCATTCTGGATCTCTGTTATCCCTGCATTTGGGTGATTGTTAGAATACTTGATATACAAGGTTAATTTGCAATCCTGCAGTGTGCTCACTAATGTAGCCTTCTCAATGTTTTCATCCATGACCGCTTGCGCTTCCCACACTGTTCTTACCATGAACCAAAACTGGTCTGGATCCTCATTCCCTAGTCCTCTGAATACAGGTAGCTTGATCGCACTTGCCATGCTGAACTGTGGGGTCAGTGGAGTTGGATTGGGTGGAGATGGAGGGGAGGGAGGTGAACCGGGTGGTGGCATGGGTGGAGGTGGTAACTATGGAATGCGATGCTTTATCAAACTGACCACGCTTCTTGGAGAGAAACGAGTGAGCTCTTCCTCGCTCCCTTGCGATGGTAAAATTAACAAACTATTTTCTAATTCCCCGCTACCTTTATATATCTTTCTACTCCATGTCGCTCCAAACATTAATGTATTCGCATAATCCGCTTTTCACATAACATCATTTTAATCTAGGTATTCAAAGATTTAATGTACTTACCTCTCGGTCCCTTGAGAAAATGTCGTTCTGCTTCGCTGTAGCTCACGGTCGTGTCTACCGCGAACTTGGTGATAAATCGCCCTATTATTCGGTCAACCTAGTGGTCCACAGCTCACGTGATCTTGTCTTCTAATGCCTCTGGTTTGCGCGCTAATTCTGGAGTCCACACTATGGGTTGGTCAAGCTTACACCTTCTCGGGCTGTCAGCTAATCTCACAATCCACTCATACAACTCAGAAGGAAAGGATGCAAAGAAAATCTCGTGGATTTACGTATACACGTAGCAGTCTAGCCACCTTTTCTCAGATACTTGTGGAGTTCTGTTTTCCTGTGTCACGAGCTTCTGAATCTTTTTGTCCAACCACTCTTCAATTTCCTTCTTTTTGGGTTCCAATGGTACGACATCAAACATCCCTTAGGTAGATTTCGGTCCCAGCAACGGAACCATTTGTTGGCTACGTGGGGTCTGACCCAGGTTCAGTAGTGAGTTTTAGCCAAGAAAATCTTGGTACTACTGGCCCTTTTGACAACAGTCCGTAGAGCGCGAACTGAAGTCTCACCCGAAGTAGTATGGGAGGGTACTAGAACCAGGTTTCCACACCCTGGGGATGTTTGATATGGGAGATCGGTACTCGATTCAACCTTCGTGCTTACAAGATTACAAGTACCAGCAAGCTTCTGGCTCTTTGTGGGACTACCTTCACGCAACTCCAGTGGCAGTGCGACCAATTTTAATTACCCAAGTCTTCCTTAATTAGGGTTTTTTCATTAATTACTTAGAATATTTCCATTCATAAGCATAGATATAAGTGCATGCATATAAATAAACATATACCATCAATGCATAACATTCAAATATAGATCTATGGACCAGATGCACAATATTCCAAACCAACTTATCTTTATTAATGATGCCTTCAAAGTTTAATCCAATATAGACTCGATTCCACCCTGCACACTCAGCTGCAGGGGCCCGCGCACTCAGCTGCAGAGCCTCTATCTACTACTACGACCCTATACCTTCAGATATGCTTCTATCCTCTAACCATGCCTTCACATCTAGTTATTACTTGCCAACCAAAAAAACTGAGACTCTACACTTGGAGCCTCGCTCTATTTATACAATCCCATGGTCCCTGGACCATGGGTAGGCCGACACACTTTACATTAAATTACATTATTTTAGGGTGGAAAACCCTAGACTCTCGCACTTTGTGCCCAAATTTCACGGGGTCTTTACATTGTATTGACCAAAACTTAGGCTTTAATCCCCAAAAACTTGTTATGGGGGGATTCGCTGCCCAATACTAGGTTAGCCCAAATATTCCAGACAATCATTGTATAAGAGAAGTATATTCCCGAAGACCCCCCCATATGTTTCTACCATGTTCTCTGAAAGGGGAAAAAAAATCATCACCATGATATCATGTGTTCTTGGCTACACCATTGATGAATTTGTTGATGAACTTGTCCTGGCCTTCATGTCAATTTATACCCCATGACAACCTCCTGTTATTTTGTACAATTATGCTAAGTTCATAGCTGAGAGAATGCATGAACAGTTCACTAGGATGCACAATGAGAGAGTGTTTAAATACTCATCTGTCCTCTACCATATGTTCCTATACTATCAACCAGACAAATTTCCTTTTGCCCTTTAGAAGTTGGATACCAAAGGCCAGCCCAGGTCTGTCATTTTTTGGACCACACTATTCCATAAGTTTCAATCACCATATACCTATTCAGATTTCATAGATTATTTTGTTCATCCAATCATGACTATGTTGACAGGAAGCCCTCCACCTAGGATGAGTCCAAAGATCGAAAGGTTCCTTCAGTTGTCTAAACAAAGCAAAGTGAGAGATTGGTACCTTTATCAAAACCACACAGAGATAAGAATTTATGGTTGCCAGTTTGCACCATATAGACTACTCAGATACCTCCCCATGAGGTTATTTGCTCTAGAGTACTATAGACAAATAATGAACTCTAATGAGATAAATTTTGTCTCGGCCAAGAAAAGATAACAATTGAAAAGAAAAAACCAATTAGGCCCCTTCATCTGCAATTCTAGAGAGGTAGGGGAGGAGGCAGACCAAATTTTGCAGCAAATGAAGTTCCAAAAGAGTTTCATGTGGAGGTATGACCCTTAAAAATTTATGACCAGATTGAGAAAGAAGGCTTAGCTGGGACTTTATATTCACCACCCCATACCAGAGATAGAAAGATATCCCAATCAATCTGAGTGGGTGGAAAATACTCTTGTAGACAAAGATAATACTAAGGTAGATGTAGAGAATACCTTATGTGCTTAGAAAGACGATTAGATGAGATCTCGTTTCTATAGGTACCTGAACAGCAAGAAATAGCCATGAGCACCCCTCCTATCATGCAGACTCCTCTGAATGAGGAAAAGAACCCCAAAAGGACTAGAGAGGAACCCTCAAGTTCAAGAATGGGCACATAGAATATACAATATGAGACCAGGTAGAGAAAAATACCTAGGCTAAATCCTATTTTAGAGCAGGAAGACATAGAAGGCTCAGTAGAAATAACTGATACTGAGTTGGACAGAAGTAAAGGAACAACTCATTCTAAGGAAACATAGGGGCCATCCACATCACAGACCCATATTTTGGAAAGCTATCTAAGTGTAGAAGTGTCCTCATTCAGTAGGCCTATTGATAAGGATAAGGATTTAAAGGATAGATATAAAGAGATCAAGATGAGAAATGAGAAACCGAAGGCCCAAACTTATGCTTGGTATCTCAAACTCACACCTACTAATCAAACCAAGTTGATGTCTGCTTTCGATATCAAAGAGGTAAAACTACAACTCTCTTTCATAAAACCAACTGCATAACAACCAAGGACATTAGCAGATTACAAGAGGATTGATTTTGAAGTGATGCCAAGGGATATTCATCCCGTAGACCAAATTGAGTTTCATAAACAGGCTGGAGAAATGATTTACTCTGCCCTTACAAGTAAATCCATAGTTTCCCATCAACTACAGAATTCATTGAGCAATATCTCAGCTCAATATCAATTAGAGAAGGCCTCCTCACAGGCCAAGGATATTAGAATCAAGTCTTTGGAGGACTTGGTGATTGAATTGGGACATGATCCCAAAGATGTAAAAGCCACTGAACAAATGATAAAGAAGAAAAATGATGACTTTGCTACAATGAAGAAACAATTGAGGATACCTCAGCTGTAGCATCCCCAAACATTGGAAGTTTTGGAAAACTAGACTAGACATGAAGAATTAATGGACCTAGTCCTAAAACTTAATGATCAGTTGAAGGAGATAGAGAAAGAATTGGAAACTTTAATTCAATTGAAGCAAAGTGATATTGCCAATACGTCTACAAATGTCATCCCAACGATTGCAACAACAGTCCCTTCAATGCTGGTAAACTCATTGGATCCCATAGCTCCCATTCCTACATCACAACTAGTTTCAACAGAGTCTACATCAGTAGCAAGTGCATCAGGAGAAAAAGCAGCACAGTTGGTTAGAGCCATGGAGGAAATGTATATTCGAGCTATAGAAATGAACAAACTGAAAGAGGAGATGACAAGCTTGGAAACTGATTGTAAGCTTGCCAAAATTATGCACAAGGAAGAAGTGCAGAAAGTTACCAAAATGAATGAAAGATTAAAGGCCATGGAGAAAGATCTAACACTAAAGGAACCCTTTGGGCAAACCACGGAACTATTATGGGCCAATATCATTGACTTTTTCAATGATATTTGGCCATCCATTCAAGTTATTTTTGAACACATAGTTCTGATAAACATAGCTACAGAAGCTATCCAAAAAATTAAGGAAGAACGAGGAGACATGCCTGAAGATGCTACCAGACTTATCCACTTCCTCAACAGTAAAAACAAGTATGAACTTCAGGAATTGGATATAGAGGATAGTACAAAACCAATTCTGGAGGTAAGAAAGGTCCTTTCCAAGAGAAACTTAATGTTAAACTTGGAGGAAAAGTGTCAAAATATGCAGGTAGTAGTTGATAGATTTATGGCCAAGTTTCGAATTTTGAGAGAGAAAGGGTTACCCAGTCCCTTGGTCATAAATGACAAGCTCATGAAACAATAGGATTATGACAACAAAATCATAGAACTAGCCAAAGAACAGACCAATACATCTTCAATAAACGCATTGCCAACAGGCAAAGTTCTTTACCAGACATTTGAAAACCTATTTTTCCTCCACCATGAGGTGAAACACCTATTCATCACTAGGACTACTTTTTCTAAGTACACCGAGGTAGATGAGATACGTAGGAGGATATTGAAAATCAAGTTACATAATGCTGAATTATGGGAAAAATTGATTGATTTACTATAGTAAAATGTAGTAAAAATGTTGATGTACAGTCAGCAAGGTAAACGATACAGGCAGGTTAGCATGATTAAAGAGTATCAGTGTCAAAGTGTATCAGTTGAAAGCCAAAAGTGAATGCAACTTCCACCATAAAAAACCAAACAGAAAGGCAACATAAAAGACTATAAACCCAACTATAAAGGCTAGCAACACCAAAATACTAGGGACAACATGAAGCAGTTCAATAATTGTCTCTACCTTCTAGCAAGAAGATATTTTTATTTCCTAGATTAAATCTCAAGTTAGTTTGAGATATTTTGTAATAAACTTTTGTATAAATACTTCACAGTTTGAAGTATATAGTGTGGAATCTTAGACATTTCTATAGAATTCATGATCAAAAGACTGTAAAGCTATTGTATCACTGACTAGGCCAGCAAGCTAGATTGATGAATAAAGACAAGATATTTCACAGGATTCATGTGTTGAGCGAAGTGCAGACAAGTATTTTCTCACGTTGTTGTTGTCTCTCTTAAAGTTTTTCCACAATGTATATCTGAATCTGAATGCTATAACTAGAATATTATATCAGAATTTGTTTAATCACACTCTATTTTAATAGTTAGGCACATAATTTTTTTCTATTTATATCTAAGTTAAGGAATTCTTAATTTCTCCTTAGTTTAGGTTGTCTCTTTATAATCCATAGCAAAGGATTCTTAATTGCCCTTTGTTCTCAATTACCCTCTATTCCTCGTTTAAGTCCCAGTTTGAGAATTCTTAATTTCTCTCTCACCCTGATTCAAACCACTTCACCCCTCTAGCCCAAAGACCTACACTCTATTTTTCTATCTTGCCCTTTGAACATTCCCTTTAGTGAGTTGATCCAGTGCAATTGCCCTTTTGTTGACTCCATAGCCCAATGGTCTAAAGGCATCATTCTATCCATTTTTTTTAAGGATCCCACCATCCCATCTTCAATACAAATGAAAAACCCCCTGAACATTCAAAACTAGCCTAAAATCCCCAGCAAACAAAGCTAAATCACACAAAGAGAGCCCTCTCTGAGCATAGATTGGTTAGAGCCTATGCCCAAAAGTTGGTTTGTGGTTACCTCGGTCATTTTCTTTCTTTTGATAAATTCTAGAGAAAATTCTAAGTGATAACAACTCCAAGCATCAAGGTTACTGCATGACTCGCTTTTCACAGAAGAGCATCTTAATCCAAGTATTTAGTGACTTCAAATACTTACCTCTTGGTCCTTTAAAGAAATGGCGCTCTGCTTTGATGTAATTGATAGAAGTATCGACTGGGAACTCTATCACAAATCCTCCTATGATGCTATCAAGCCAATGGTTGACAGTGAGCTCGACCTTATCTTCAGAGGCTTCCAATCTCCATACTACCTCTCGTGTCCAAACAATCAGATTTTCAAGCCTCCATCTTCCTTGGTCGTTCGTCAACTTTGCGATCCACTCATATAACTCAACTGAGAAGGAGCAGAAGAAGATTTCTTTTATTTCTGTGTATAGGTATCTATCCAACCACTGTTCTTTTGTTAATCACAGATTCATGTTATCTTCCGTCGCAAATTCTTGGATCTTTCTAACCAACCAGACTTCAATCTCTTTCTTAGTTGGATTCCAATGATACAACATCACACATCTCATTATGAAGATCCTAGTCGTGGCAACGAAACCATTTGTTGGCTTGATGGACCCTGACCCAGGTTCAACGTTAAGCAACTAGGCAAATCCCTACACTACTAGTCCTTTAAGCATCAATCCACAGAGCCCGGACTGAAGTCTAACCCGAAGTAGTATGGGGGGATGCAGGAACCAAGTCTTCGCATCCTAAGATGGTTATGATGTTAGTTTGTATACCTTCGCTCTGCCTTCACGGCAATTGATCGTTAGGAAATTCCGACACATAGGAAATAGTTAAGTACAACTTGGTCTAATATAGAGTTAGGTATAGAGTCAGGTAAAGTGTGTTTCTTTACCTTGTACATTTTGTAACTTACAATCCGACGGTCATGATATGTAGCGAACCGACGGTTCATTCTCTCCTCGGTATTACCGACACTTGATCCGTGTCTTGACACCCGATTGGTCCATGATTTCTACTTAAAGCGCATGGAGGGTCATTTGTAGGGTAATCCGTCTATGAGAGAAGCATATGTAAATTTTCATTCTTTTATTAATAAATTTCCTGAAGTGGCCGCGTTGGCTCAGGCCGTGGACTGTTTCCCTCTTTGAGGGTTTTAACCATGTCAAAAATACTGGTGTATTGATCTACGATCTGGTTGTGAGCGGTGTCCTTTTGTGTTTCGTCTGAGGAACTTACCCTGTAAATTCCTACATGGTATTAGAGCTATTTGAGGGCCGCGTCCGTTGGTGATCCAACTCTGAAGCCGGTAGAACTGCATCCGACTGACGTTTCCTAGATCTACTATTTCTGACTGCTTTTGGGCCGAGAGGACTGCTCTATTGTGTTGGGATCATCTGTTCCAGTGAGGAACCCCTTTCGTTTCATGCGAAAAGGTTTCCGGTAGCCCTAGATGCATCATTTTTAAGATCTGGAGGTATACAGTGTTTATTTGCAGTTTACAGTTATTTTCTCTCTGCTTATTTCGGTTTCGGTTTATTTAGCTTTTTTTATTACCGGATCTATACCTTTCATTTCTGTGTATGCTCTTTCCCCTGCGACTCTGTGCGATTTGGGCAAATCAGAAACAGAAAGGAAGGATTTTTCTCATGCGTATGCTCTTTTCCCTGTGCCTTAGGGTGATCTCAGAAAATCGAAAACATGACTCTGTGCGATCTGGGCAAATCGGAAACAGAAAGGAAGGATTTTTCTCATGCGTATGCTCTTTTCCCTGCGCCTTAGGGTGATCTTGGAAAATCGAAAACATTGAGGAAAATCTCTCTCTCTCTCTCTCTCTCTCTCTCTCTCTCTCTCTCTCTCTCTCAAAGCCGTTTTTTTAAACCAGCCTAATTTTTCGAGATCTATCCATTGGAACGCTTATTTTTAGCATCTTTAGCTTCAGTTTCCGTTGAAATGGAAAGTCAATACCAAGTTACCCTTGACAACACCAACTACTTCCAATGGTTGTCCTACATTGAGGATTTACTTAGAAGTAAAGGTCTCTACAGAATAGCCTCAGGCCAAGAAAAGAAACCGAAGGATGAAGATAAGGCTGCTAAATGGGAAAATAGGCAAGATCAAGCACGTGGATTGATAGGGATGTCTATTTCTCCAGATCTTAGATTCCATATTGCAGAACTTGATACTCCTGATGAAGCAATGAAACAAATCAATAAAGTTTTTGGGATTAAAAATGAACTTAGATCACATCAACTTGAAAATGAGTTGCTTACATTGGACCCTAATAATTTTTCTTGCATTGAAGATTTCTTGTCCAAGTTCAAGACCCTTAGATATCTCTTGGAAGGTGTTAAGGTTAAGAAAGAAGATAGTAACCTTATCTATTCCATTCTTACTAAGTTGGGACCAACCTACTCTGTGTTTGTTTCCACCTTCCATTCTACAAGAGAAGCCTTCATTTCCCAAGGAACAGACTACAAGTCCCCTTCCTTTGACTCTTTTTGTGATTCTTTAATAAGAGAACAAGAAAAACTCTTACATCTTGGTCTTCTTAATCTTGGAAACTCTTCCAAGAAAGCGTTAGCCACCCAGCAGCAACCAAATTCAAAGAATCCTAATAAGTCATATCCTAAAAAGAATGGTCCTAAACCAAACAAGGGTCCTAAGCAATTTTAGCCTCAAAATGAAAAATCATTTCAACAAAATGATAAGACAAATAAAAACAAAGGGAAGAAGAGTGATAGACATTGCAACTTTTGTAATCGAGATGGCCACTTAGAATCCAAATGCTTTAGGAAGATGGAAGCCTTGGAAGCAGCGATGAAGAAACATAACATCCATTTGGAGCATTCTTCACCTTCAACTTCATCTTCAGGAATGGCACTTTCTGCATGTGGTTGTCAAGCATCTCGGTCTAGCTATGCACTAAATGTATCTTCTTCTTCTCATTCTCATGAGTGGCTCATTGATTCTGGAGCTTCTTATCACATGGCCAAAAACAAAGCCATGTTTTCTTCTTTAAATGATTGTAACACCAAAAATATATATGTTGGTGATGATAGATCTCTTAGTGTTGTAGGGACTGGAACTGTTCATCTAGACAATGGTCAGTTTAATGATGTATTATGTGTTCCAACTTTATCCTGCAACCTTCTATCTGTATATCAGATAACTCATTCAGGTGAAGGTAAAATCGTTGAATTTTCACCTCATGATGTTGTAATCAAGGAACTAAGAGATCCTAAACAGATTTTAGCTACTGGCATTGCTGATGATTCTACAAGGTTGTATAAGTTTCACAACTTTGGGTCATCAAATCTTCCCTCAGTATTTGTTGCTCATAACGATGAAGTGAGCAAACTTTGGCATGAGCGATTTGGTCACTTAAACTATCGCTCCCTTCAGCATCTATGTAAATAAAATATGGTGACAGGTCTTCCTGTGGTATCTTGCAGAGATGGTGTTTGTTCTGGATGTGTACTCGGAAAACATCATCAGGACAGTTTTGAAAAACATGCCTCTTGGCACGCCTCAGCCCCTTTACAGCTTGTGCATAGTGATTTATGTGGTCCACTTCTAGTTGTTTCATTCTCTGGTTGCAAGTATTTCTTAACTTTCATTGATGATTTCTCCAGACGCACTTGGGTATACTTCTTAAAACTCAAGAGTGAAGTATTTAACACATTTTTGGCCTTCAAGGCCTTTGTTGAAAAACAATCTGGACATCAAATTCTTAAGCTAAGATCTGATAATGGCGGAGAATATGTTAAAAACACATTCATCAACTTTTTCATTGAGAATGGAATTCAAATGCAACATACTGTTCCATATACTCCACAACAAAATGGTGTAGCTGAAAGGAAGAATCGCACCTTAAAGGAAATGGCTAATTGTATGCTACAATCTAAAGGACTTGGTCTTAGTTTTTGGGCAGAAGCAATTAACTGTGCAAATTACATAATAAATCACACTCCTACTAAGGCTTTAAAGAATATCACTCCAGAAGAAGCATGGAGCTCAATCAAACCAGATGTAAGTCACTTTCGTGTTTTTGGAAGTGAAGCGTGGGCCCATATTCCAGATGAAAATCATAAAGCTTTAGAACCTAAGAGTGAAAAATGTAATTTTGTTGGATATTCTGAAGATGTCAAAGGCTATAGACGTATTCCTTTTAAGTCCAAAAATGTTATCATTAGAAGAGATGTAAAATTTGATGAAAATATATCGGCCTGCGAGCCTAGTCCGGCGGATGTGCCACCTCTCCCTATCTCTTCTACTTTTGAAAACATTTCTTCTTCAGATGATGAAAGTGAGGATGACAATCCTCCCCCACCATCTCAGGATCCTCCTTCAGCTCCTCAGCTTCCAAAATGGGTTCGTGCTACTCGAGATGCAGCAGGTGATCTTGCCGGTGATCCTACAGATCAGCGACGCACACGTTCTCAGTTTGACAGAGCCTCTTCTTTACTTGCTCAAGCTCCAGTAAATTATGATCCTAACACCTTTGCAGAAGCTTCAGGTCATCGAGATTGGGAAGCAGCTATGAATGAAGAATATCATTCATTATTGGCAAATGATACATGGGATCTTGTTCCTCTACCAAAGGGACGAAAACTTGTTAGATGCAAATGGGTTTACAGAACCAAGTATGGACCAGATGGGAAAGTTGATAAACATAAAGCTCGTCTTGTTGCTAAAGGTTTTTCACAGGTTGAAGGCATTGACTACACTGAAACCTTCTCCCTTGTTGCCAAAATGAACTCTATCCGCCTTGTTCTTTCCCTTGCTGCCTCGTTCAAATGGGAAGTCCATCAGATGGATGTTAAATCTGCCTTCTTTCATGGGGACTTGCATGAAGAAATCTACATGGAACAACCCATTGGCTTCATAAAAACAGACTCCAGCCTTGTATGCCGGCTTAAGAAATCCCTTTATGGTCTCAAGCAAGCTCCTCGAGCTTGGTATGCCAAAATGGATAGCTTTCTTTTAGAATCTAGCTTTTCTAGGTGTCATTCTAACAATACTGTTTACACCAAGAAAGTGGCCAAGTCTCTTATCATTCTTGTTCTTTATGTTGATGATCTTATCCTTACCGGTAGTGATCCCAACCTTATAAACCATGTGAAGTCTAGCCTTAAAAATAAATTTGAAATGACAGACTTAGGAAACTTACATTATTTTCTCGGTCTTCAAGTCTTGCAATCCAAGGAGGGTATTTCCCTTTCCCAGTCCAAGTATGCCTGTGATATTCTACGCCATTTTCACATGGAAGACTGTAAGCCAGCCCCTTCTCCCTTCCAGTCTGGAGTCAAACTTTCAGTCACTTGCACTTCTCCTGAAGTTGATGCTACCTTATATCGTCAACTTGTAGGAAAACTTCTGTATCTAACCCATACTTGACCTGACCTTTCCTTTGCCGTTGGCCTTGTTGCTCGGTTTATGAAAAACCCACGTGAAAGTCATTGGAAAGTAGCTAAAAGAATACTTCGTTATGTTCGAGGTACAGTTTAGTTTGGGATTCATTATAGTTCCGAAGTCGCTCCTCTATTGGTTGGTTTCACTGATTCTGATTGGGCTGGTGACCCTGATGATCGGAAGTCTACTGCCGGTTACGTGTTCACTCTTGGTTCAGGACCTATTAAATGGGCTTGCAAGAAACAAGGTGTCATTTCTCTTTCTTTAGTAGAAGCAGAATATCGTGGTGCTGTAGAAGCTAGTAAGGAAGCCTTGTGGCTTCGTCAGATCCTGTCAGAATTTGGCTTTCAGCAGCAGCATTCGACTACACTTTGGTGTGATAATCAAAGTGCCATTCAACTATGCAAAGATCCAGTCCAACATCAACGCAACAAACACATTGAACTGCACATGCACTTCATCAGAAAGCTCATCCATGACCATGTTCTTGAAGTGCAATATTGTTCAACAGATGATCAAGTTGCAGACATCTTTACAAAGGATCTCACAGAGGCGAAGTTCACTAAACTTCGATTTATAGTTGGAGTTCAAGAAGTTGTCACTATGGGGGGATAGGCTCTAGTGCCTCCTTCCTTCTCCTAGTGTGTCACATTTGTAAATCCTTCAATCCTATCCCAAGTTGTTCTTAAGGGGGGATGTTAGGATATTCCGACACATAGGAAATAATTAAGTATAGCTTGGTCTAGTATAGAGTTAGGTATAGAGTTAGGTAAAGTGTGTTTCTTTACCTTGTACATTTTGTAACTTACAATCCGACGGTCATGATATGTAGTGATCCGACGGTTCATTCTCTCCTCGGTATTACCGACACTTGATCTGTGGCTTGACACCCGATTAGTCCATGATTTCTATTTAAAGCACATGGAGGGTGATTTGTAGGGTAATCCGTCTATGAGAGAAGCATATGTAAATTTTCATTCTTTTATTAATAAATTGCCTGAAGTGGCCGCATTGGCTCAGGCTGTGGACCGTTTCCCTCTTTGAGGGTTTTAACCACGTCAAAAATACTGGTGTATTAATCTGCGATCTAGTTGTGAGCGGTGTCCTTTGGTGTTCCGTCTGAGGAACTTACCCTGTAAATTCCTACATTGATAAGCCCTTTAGGGCTCACCAATGTAATTCTCTTATTCATCCTTGGAGCCTCCAAAAAAGTCTCTGATCATTCTTCGCGGACCCTAAATAGATAGATCAAGTGCTTACGTGCCTCTATAATTATCCTTACTTCTGTGTCTACCCAGATTAGCTTAAGTATTGGTTATCTTTAACATGCATTACGGTTATGTTCGCGTAACATATATTCTTACTTGCATTTAGATGAGAGAGTGAAATACATAGATGTACGCATCAATATAGTATTAATTCATAACTCTAGTATTCAACATAGCATAAACACATCATTCATAGCAGAAATAAAATAATGCATACACAAATGGGAAGTACACAGTAATTTTAGAATACTTCTCTTTATTGATGATTCGGGTTCTCAATACAGACTCTATCTGACTTGCACACGTAGTTGTAGGGGTCTGCACACTCAGTTGCAGACTTCTAGTCTCTGCACACTCAGCTACAAAGCCTCTTCCTGCACTTAGAATCTTGCTCTTAGCTCTTTACAGATTCATCGAGTACTTCTACTCCACTTCTTCTACTCTACCTTTCCTAGACTCCTCTTAAGACCTTCTTTTTATACAATCCATGGTGCGCGGATCAAGGGCGGATCTCCAAAATCTACACACCATATCTAGGCTAAGGGCAGAAAACCCTTTTTGACTTTAGATATCTTTGTGCTCTGCGACCAAAAAATGCGAAGACTGTACATTTCTTTATACAAACTTCAACCTTCTGCCCTTGTTGGGCAAGAGATCCCCCAAGGGCAGTTTTGGGGCTAAGAGCCCATATTTTGGTCCAAGTTTGTGATAAAAATGTAAAGACTCTACATTTTGTGGGCTGAGAGTGCATAGTTGTAAAAGAGTCATAGGGTTGTCCGCCCTTATTTTGACAATGTAATTTTAGCTGTGAAAGATCTACCCATGGTTCACGGACCATGGGATTGTATAAATATACCGAAGCTCTAAGTAGTTAAGGCAGCTAATCTAATCTAAGATGAATACCATATGATGTATTCAAGATAGATCTGAAGTGTAAAGTATAGTTTTGGGTCGTAGCGTAGGTAGAGGCTCTGCAGCTGAGTGCACAGAGGCCTAGTAGTCCGCAACTAAGTGCGCAGACCCCTGCAGCTGATTGCGTAGGGTGAGTTGAGTTTGTAACTATCTAGAAGTATTAGTAAAGAAAATTTTCTATCAATTTTGCGTCTTTATTTCCTATTTATGCATCTGTTATATTGGGTATGAATTATGCATGAATGAGTATAACTGTATTGGTTAAGTGAACGCAAGTTAGAATATCTGGTTACATGAAGATAATTAAGATTTGTTAATAAGATAAGTAAATCATTTAGCATAGTTGGGAAAATATCACAGTTCACTGCCCTAGCAGTGCGAAAGGACTTCAACCCTTTGTTAGGGTTGTGTAAAAGCCGACTGTGACACTGCATGAGGGTACTGAAGGGTGGAATAGAGTGTGAATCAACCTGCGCGAAGGTAGGTATAGTTGGACTAAACCGACATCACAACCATCTCAAGGGTGAGGAAACTTGGTTCCAACATCCCCCCATACTATTTTGGGTGAGACTTTAGTCCGCGCTCTATGGGCTGATGCCGAAAGGGCTAGTAATGTAGGGACTGTTTGGCTAAATAACTCTGAACCTGGGTCAGGCCCCCATAAGCCAACAAATGGTTCCATTGCCGGGACCGAAATCTTCGTGAGAGATGTGTGATGTCGTATTATTGGAATCCAACTAAGAAAGAAATTGACGGCTGCTTGGATAGAAGAATTCACAAGTTTGAGGCACAAGAGAACAGAAAGCCGTGAATGTCAAAAGAAGAGTGGCTAGAAAGCTACTTGTATATGGAGATCCATGAAATCATTTTTGCATCCTTCTCTATTGAGCTATACGAGTGGGTCGCGAAGCTAGTAGATAGCCAAGGAACGTGGAAGCTTGATGGTCCTATTGTGTGGAACCCAAAGATGGTGTGAAGGTTAGAAGCATTGGAGGATAAGATTGCATACGTCATCGATCATTTGCTCGATCATATTATAGAAGGATTTGTTGTTGAGTTCATGGTTAACACCTCAGTCAGCTACATTGAGGCAAAGCGACGCATTCTAAAAGGACCACAAGGCAAGTACTTAAAGTCTTTGAGTACTTGGATTAAAATGTTGTTGCGTGAAAAGCAGGTTATGCAGTTACCTTGATGGTCGGGGCTATGTGAAGCATAAACTTTTACAATAATGAAGGAAATAAGGGTCTAGAAAATAGCCCCTTGATTTCACCTCCACGACGAGACGAGGAAGAGCTTGCAAAGGTCTCTCTGCGAAGTGCTATTCATTTGATAAGACAAAGAATTTCGCAAATTCCACCTCCACCCACACCACTACCGGCCTCACCGCCATCACCTCTATCTTCACCCATACCAACTCCACCACCACCGGGATTCAGTATGGCAAACATAGTGAAGTTACCTGTGTTCAAAGGTTTGGGAGATGAGGATCTAGACCAATTCTAGTTCATTGTAAGGGTTGTATGGGAAGCGCAATGTGTTACAGATGACCATATAAGGAAAGTGAAATTGGTTAGCACTCTGCAGGATCACACACTGACCTGGTATATTAAGTACTCCAATGATAACCTCAATGCAAGGGTCGCAAATATTCAAACAACACTAAATAGAGAATTTAGCAGGCCTAAATTTGAAGTGCAGTAGATTGTGGGATTTAAAGAGATCATGATGCTACCAGGTGAGACTCATTGGATGAGAGGCTAAAATGTACGATTCGCGAATCCAATATGAATCTGACAGATGGACAGCATCGTGAGTGGTTTGTAGCTTCACTACTACCACATTTAAGGAGTGCGCCATTGCATTAGAAGATAACAACTTAGGAAGAGGGCTTAGAGATTGGTATGAGGCTACAGGAGACCCCGATGTAGGATCCTAACCTGGGAGTTCAGCATATCCACGCACAGTTTAAGAATCTATGCCTTGAGATGCAGAGTCTGAAATAGGACAGAACAATCTTATGAGAAGTGCAAAGAAGTATGGTGCATGATATGCAAGAGTCAAGGTCATGAAAAATACCACTGCCCAGGTTTTGCAAATTACCTCACAGGAGGGGGACCGATGCCTTTAAGGCCAAAAGATCAAGCAGGATCTAGCACGATGCCTTCTTTGTGGTGCGCTATCTATCAAATAGCAGGAAAACATGCCACAGACAACTGCCACATGTTATAGAAGTATATGAAAAATTCACAATAGTTGTTCTGCAACTTTTGTAGGTCAGTGGGACATGACGAGCACACTTGTAGAAGTTATGAATTGATGATGGATAAGACTCCCACCTACAAAGTTTAGGCCGAAACGTGACCCCTTGACTAAAATGTAGGGATGGCATGGACAATATTTCAAGGGTGCAGATGAGGCCGAGGTGGAGGAGGACATAGTAGAGGTCGAAGATAGTTGATTTGCTACAATTACGAAGGGCCAAGACACTATGCCCATGATTGCACGAATCCAACCCGCCCGTCGTGCAAGTATTTCACATTGTTTGATAATGAGACAAATGATTGTCCTACACTGATAGCTAGGATACGTGACAAAGGAGTGCTACCACCTCCCCCGACTTAGAACCTGCAGATGATGAGGTCTGAGTCATGCAAGAAAGACCCGAATGTAAACATTGTGCTCCAAAGTGGAATCGCGAAAGGAGAGGACAAAGGAAAACAACCAGAAGATAGTACTTGGGTTCGCAAAGTTTCGATGAAAGAAGATGAGTTTGATTTGGAGCCCGGTTGGGAAATCTTCATGGATGCTAAGAAGAGCTTCACTAATGCCTCCACTTCAGGAACAAAAGATAAACCGAAGCCAGAAATGGACTCATCTATGCTCACCACTTTTGTGGAAACCTGTTTGAAGTTACTGCAGCATAGTAAGGCTGTGAAATGGTTACCAGAACTCATCAACAGATGCGCTGGGACCATGGCAAGAGAACTAGGCGTAGTCTAGAAGATCGAAAAACATAAAACAAGGACGGGACGAGAAATGAGACTTACCGCATAGATCGGAGAGTATGAGATGGATCAATTCATCCTAGATTTTGTATCAGATGCGAATGTTCTACCAAAACAAACATGGGAGTGAATGGGATGACCTGCACTGCAATGGTCTCCAATTTAGCTAAGGATGGTGAACCAGCAGAAAATAATACCCATGGGGAAATTGCAGGGAATAACAGTGGATATTGAGGGAGTGAGCGCGCTGGCGAATTTCAAAGTGATAGAGATTGTTGATGATATCAATCCCTACCCCGCACTCTGAGGAATTGACTGGGCCACTGACATGAACGGGGTAATTAATCTGAAGAAGTAGAAAATGATATTTGAGAAGAAGTCACTACGCGTAATTATACCCCTGGACCCTCTTAAAGGATTGCGCTATATGAAGCCAGTCCGCGACTATGAGAGTAATGATGATCTGGACTGTATCTATAAGATAACAGCATGATACCAAGACTGGGTGAATCACACCACTGATAGATGGATTACATTGAAGCGCGAGAGCTCTTGCACTTCAGATTTAGATGAAGAAATAGAACGACGTTATAATCGGTTACATGAGGTAACTACGTTGAATTGCAATATGATGACTAGGTCACTGCACTTTGTGTCGATAGAAGCAAGAGATTTTCCTACTTATGATGGTCTAAATGAGGTAGATACCTTCTTGGATGCATTTGAAAGGGAGGTACCAGAAAAAAAACACTTCCAGGCCTTGGACTGGGTACTGCATGCTATGCCTACGAGATGGTGGGGTATGCACAAAGGAAGCTTTGATGATTGGTGAGAATGTAGGAGAATGATGCGAGTATGATTTGGGAAGCCTAAGATGCAACCGGCAGACAATTATGATGGGTAGGATGATCCATGCATGCATCTGTCCAAGTGGACGCAGGCGTATGGAGAAAAGCCACAACCTAAGTGGGTTCACCTACTCTATCATACCCTAGATGTTATTCCAATGAATTGGTATGTAGAAACAGAGATCCGCCATGGGACATGTGAATGGGATATCCTACATGAAGGGTTCATGATGACATTTAGTTTTGAGGATGGGTTTGATGGTATTGAGGAAGCATCACAAGAAGTGAAAGAAGCCATCTTTAGGACCCCGCAGGATCCTTTAAACCTGACGCGGCCTGAATGGGCTACTGAGCTGAGTTGGACGCTCGAATGTTATAATGTAACTGCTAAAGAAGAGGATGAAGATCTACGAAAAATTAACATTCCAAAAACTGAAGGCCACCGTGAGATTTAAGGACCACAAATTAAGAACCGCGATATAACTGTGCCAGTGAAAACTAAACAGGTGAACATTGGTATGAAGGCCGAACCCAAATTCGCGAGGATCAGAGACTATTTGGATGATGCAATGGTGGACAAGGTCACTGAATTACTCCGCGAATATCAAGACTTATTCTGGACCAAGTTTAAAGATTTGAAAGGAGTAATCGGAGATCTACGAGTGATGAAGATCACATTAAAGCCCAACGCGAAGCCAGTTAAGCAGAGGCCTTACCATTTGAATCCAAAATACAAAGAGAAGGTTTGCATATAACTAGACAAAATGCTCGCAGCAGGCATCATTGAGCCTTTGGAAGAATCTGATTTGGTAAGCCCAATGGTGGTGCAAGAGAAGAAGCAAAAGGACAAGAGAAGGATATGCGTGGATCTCAGAAAATTCAATGTTGCCTATGTGCATGATCCATTCCCAACTCCATTCACGGATGAAGTGTTGGACAATGTAGGTGTTCAAGAAGCATATTATTTCATAGATGGGTTCTCAGGGTACCACCCGATCAAAATCGTGCTGGAGGATAGGAGTAAGACAACCTTCGCGACTAAGTGGGATTTCTTTCAATATACCTTCATGCCATTTGGATTGAAGAATGTGTCAGCCATCTTTTCATGCGTGGTTGTTGTGGCATTTAAGGAATATATTCATAGGTTCTTGGAGGTCTATTTTGATGATTGGACTGTATTTGGCCTGGTTAAGCACCATGTAGCAAGCTTGCACTTAATGCTACATACCTGCCGAAGATACCAAATCCTGCTCAACCTCAAGAAGTGTGTGTTTCTTGTTCCTTTTGAGATCCTATTGGGGCATGTGGTTTGCAGACAAGGGTTGATGGTAGACTCTGTGAAGATTGCGGTGATTCTGAACTTGGAAGCACCAAGAAGTGTGAAACAACTATGCATTACTCTAGGACATACGGGGTCTTACCGAAAGTTTATCAAAGGCTATGCCCAGATCACCGAGCCGATAAAAAAATTGTTGAAGAAGGATGTCACGTTTTGCTGGAAAAATGACTGTAAGAAAATCCTGGATATATTGAAAGAAAATATGGTTACTACGCTGATTCTTGTCTTCCCGAACTGGAAGAAAAATTTTCATGTCCATGCTGACGCATCGTGTATAGCACTGGGCAGAATACTAACACAAGATTGCAGAGAAGGCTTGGATCACCCCATCGCATTTGCAAGTCCAGATTATCCAAAGTAGAGAAGCATTATTCCACCACTGAGGACGAGGGACTAGCTATGGTGTATGCACTCTAGAAGTATCGACACTGCTTGCTAGGAATCACTTTAAGATGTATACATATCACTCTGCGCCAAAGTACCTGGTCAATAAGCCTGTGTTGGGGGGGCGGATCTGCAGATGGCTTTTATTGTTCTAGGAATACAATTTTGAAGTTGTTATGAAGCCCAGATGATTGAACATGGCACTAGATCACCTGTCGCTCATCGAGACAGGGGAGGAAGGATTACCCGACACGCAACTCTTTGTTGTGCACATAGTAGATGGACATTTTGAAGATATAATTCACTTTCTAACAACTAGAACTACGCCGAAAGGATACTTTGTCTAGTAAAAGAAGGAATTAGTGGTGCACACGGTAGATTTCTTTGTCATTGCGGGGCATCTATACAAGATGGGGAATGATGAAATACTGCGAAGGTATGTACCTAAATTTGAACAAAGTAGCATCCTCGCAGACACTCATGAGGGTGCCACGGGAGGATATTACGTAGCAAGAGTAACATCGCAGAAGATTCTACGCACAAGGTTGTGGTGGCCAACCCTCCATTAGGATTCAAAAGCATATTGCAAGGCATGTGATGTATGTTAGAGAACGGGTAGGCCATCGTGGAGGGATGAAATGCTTTTGATCCACAAACGACGTTGCAGCCTTTCGAAAAATGGGCAATAGATTTTGTAGGACTGATTCAGCCTCAAGGAAAGATAGGTGCGAGGTATATTATTACTGCGATGAAGTATTTGGCTCGTTGGGCAGAAGCATAGCTGGTGAAGGATTACACGACCACGACTGCCATGATTTTTTTTTGAATGTTTACTGATGCGATTTGGATGTCCGAAGATCTTGATGAGCGATCACAGTACACACTTCCTGAACGAAACAATCAGTGCGCTGATGGAAGAGTTTCAGGTGTATCATGAGAAGAGCACACAGTATCACCCACAGGCTAACGAGACAGTAGAAGCATTCAACAAAGTACTGGAAACTATGATGACCAAGGTAAGAAATGTGTAGCGAAGTGATTGGGACTTGTACATACTTGTATTATTATGTGTTTATCGGACGACATGCAAGAAACTGACAGGACATACACCTTTTAGGCTTCTCTATGGAGTGGAAGCCATAATGCCTATGGAATACATTGTGCCTAGTCTGCGCATAGCAGTGCTCATAGGTATGATGGATAGCAGAGCCCTAGAGGAGAGGCTCACGTAGCTGAATGAGCTCGAAGAAGAAATATTTTTGGCTGGATTTCACCAGCAGGTCGAAAAGTGGCATGAAAAGGCATGGCATAATCGACATATTAAGCTATGCACATTCAAGGTGAATGATTTGGTGTTGTTGTATGATAGTAAGTTTGATAAATTCCCAGGGAAACTCAGAATGCATTGGCTAAGGTTGTATGTTATTAAGGAGATTACCAACGATGGCGCGGTGTAGTTGGTAAAGTTAAATGGAGATCCCTTCCCAATAAAAGTGAATGGCAGTCATCTAAAGCCATACACAAGTGGCCTGACCATCTGGCTAGCTAACAGAAGCCTAGTCTTAGCACTCCAGGTAGTTGAAAGGAGGCGCAAGACTATAAATGACTCTGCCTGAGTACTGCATGACGTTAGGACTACGCACAATAGTGAAGTGTCACAGGGTCCATGACAGCACAAGGACAGCAAAGCTCACGCAGCTGCAAGCAACTCAGGAGAGAATTTAGGGCATCAGTTCAACAACAGCTGTCACTGAACAATGCGTAGATGAAGTTCAGCAAGCAGTCCCTGAGTGCGTTGCCGAACTTACAGTGATCCAATCAGAGTTAGGAGGTCTTCACGCTAAGATCTCCGCACCTACAGAGTGACTTGAGGGTGAGTCACAATGTTTGTGTTGGGGGCCTGTTGGGCACGGGATCCCTCAAGGGAAGTTTTGGGGCTAAGAGCCCATATTTTGGTCCAATTTTGTAATTCCAATGTAAAGACTCCACATTTTGTGGGCGCAAAGTGCGTAGTTGTAAAAGAGTCATAGGGTTGTCCGCCCTTATTTTGATAATGTAATGTCAGCTGTAGAAGATCTACCCATGGTCTGTGGACCATGGGATTGTATAAATAGAGGGAAGATCTAAGTAGTTAAGGTAGCTAATCTAATCTAAGATGAAGAACATATGATGTATGTGAGATAGATCTGAAGTGTAAAGTCTAGTTTTGGGTCGTAGCATAGGTAGAGGCCCTGTACCTGAGTGCGCAGTGGCCTAGTAGTCCACAGTTGAGTGCGTGGAGCCCTGCATCTGAGTGCATAGGGCAAGTCGAGTCTGTAACTATATGGAAGTATTAATAAAGAGAAGTTTCTATGAATTCTACGTCTTTATTTGATGTTTATGCATCTGTTATATTGGGTATGAATTTCACTTCTAATGCTTATATGATGTGAGAATGAGTATAACTGTATTGGTTAAGTGAACGCAAGTTAGAATATCTGGTTACACAAAGATAATTAAGATCTGTTAATAAGATAACTAAAGTACTTAGCATAGTTGGAATAATGTCACAGTTCACTGCCTTAGCAGCATGAAAGGACTTCAGCGCCTGGTTAGGACTGCACGAAAGCCGATTGTGACACTTCACAAGGGTACTGAAGGGTGGAATAGAGCACGAAACAACCTGCACGAAGGTAGGTATAGTTGGACGAAACTGAAATCACGTCCATATCAAGGGTGTGGAAACTTGGTTCCAGCATCCCAGAGCATCCCCCCATACTGCCTCGGGTGAGACTTCAGTCCGTGATCCGTGGGCTAATGCCAAAAGGGCCAGTAGTGTAGGGATTTGTTTGGCTAAATAACTCTGAGCCTGGGTTAGGCCCCCATAAGCTAGCAACCCAAAACTTGAGTTTTTAACACCAAAATTGACCCTGATGGGAACCATTCCTAATAGATGTGTAGGAGTTCTCGCGGCCCCATGCAATATGTTTGTATTCTTTCCAATTCACCCAATCCTGATCTCACACCATTATCTTGTAAATTTGGTCCAAATCGTCATCACTTTCATAATCATGGACCGGTTCTGTATAGTGCAGTCCTTCTGAAGGATCTAGTGGAACCACTATGTGGAGCTATTTCTTCTCAAATATCATCTTTCTCTTCCTCAAATTGATTACCCCATTCATGTCAGTGGCCCAATCGATCCCAAGGAGTGTGGGGTAGGGATTGCTATCTTCCACAATCTCTATCACCTCAAAATTAGCAAGTTCACTCGTGCCTTCGATGTCAACTGTTACCCCTGCAACCTCCCCATTAGGACGATTTTCTGTTGGTTTTCCATCCTTAACTAAATCGGAGACCACTGTAGCATAGGCCTCCCCATTCTTTCCCATGTTTGTTTCGGCAAAACATTCGTGTCGGACCCTGGGTCCAAGATAACTTGGTCCATTTCATATTCTCCTATCTGCGTGGTGAGTCACATCTCATGTCTAGTCGTCGCCTTATGCTTACCAAGATTCTTTACTACACGTGGTTCGTCAGTAGCGTTTTCCTTGCCAACACACCAATTGATTAGTTCCTACAGTCCCTTCACTACCTTCCTATCGCGTAACAGTTTCATGCAGGTTTCTAAGAACATGGTAATCATGGATGGGTCCATTTAATCAACTAGTTTCTCTTTACTTCTTGAGGTAGAGTCCTGAACGAAGCTTTTCTTTGCTTCCATAAATGTTTCTTTTGCATGTTCCAGATCAAACCTAGTTTCCTTTTCTCTTTCTTTGCAAACCCACTCATGTTCTGTAGGCTGCTTCCCTTTATCCTCACCAATCATCATTCCACTGTGTAGCATAATGTTTACCTTAGGGTCTTCTTCACAAGGCTCAGCCCTCATCATCTGTAGGTTCTGAGTTAGCTATGGAGGTTGCGCCCCCTTTTCATGAATCTTAGCCAACAATATAGCACAATCCTCTGTCGCATGGTCAAACTGAGTACAATATTGGCATGACAGCCGCATTGGATTTAGGCAGTCTCACGTGTAGTGTCCTGGTCCTCCAAAATTGTAACAAATAAGCTTCCCTCGACCTTTACCAGGTCCCCCTCCACCTCGATCTCACCCGCGGCCGTGATACTCACCTTGCACTCCTCTAGCGCCTTGGTCCAGAGGCCGTGTTTCTTCCTGCACCTTGTATGCAGGTGTCTTGTCCATCATTAATTTGTAACTACAACAATTACGCTCATCATGCCCTACTGATTGATAGAAATTGTAGAAGAGTTGTTGTGGTGTATGTATGAATTTTTGCAGCAAATGGAAATTTTCGGTCACATGTTTCCTTACTACCTAGCAGATAGAACACCATAACACGGGCCCTGTACTTGGCCCTGCTGCAAACTCCGGCCTTAGAGGAATTGGTCCCCCTGCTGCAACATAATTCACAAATATTAGATAGTAATCCTTGTCATGCCCCTGACCTTTGCATTTCAGGCACCAGACCTCTTCGCGCACCTCTGGCCGAGATGTTCCGTCTTTCTTCAGAATTTTCATTTCAAGGCAAAGGTTCTACAACTGCACATGAATCTGTTGAACCCCCAGCCTAGCATCCTCCATTGGTGTCTCGTGCAGTCTCATTTCGATTTCCAGAGCTTCTGCCTGGGTCTTGATCTTCTATTGTGATAGCGCAACCATTAGGTGAGGCAGGAGCGAGGCCACAAACCATTCACGGTGCTGCCCATCAGTCAGATTCATGTTGGCTTCAGGGATTGTACACTACAATCTCCATGCTTCATCATTATCTCCTTGAATCCCATAATGGATTGTGCTTGAGACTTAGGTCTATTGAATTCCCTATTTAGTAGACTCTAGATATATGCCAACGCAGACATCGGGTTATCAGTATTGTACTTAATGTACCACGTTAGTGCGTGGTCTTGCAAAGCACTAACCACCGTTGCTTTCTTCATTTGATCATCTGTGATATGCTGAGCTTCCCATAAAACCTTCGGCATGAACCAAAACTAGTCCAGATGTTCATTTCCTATGCCCTTCAACACAAGTAGCTTTACGGAGTTTGCCATGTTGAACGGTGGTGGAGGTGGCAGTGGTGTGGGTGAAGGGGTAAGTGGTGAAGGTGAGGATGGAGGCAGAGTGGATGGATGCGATGAGGATGGAGGCGGTGTAGGTATTCACAGGAACCCTTGTATTATCAGCTAAATAATGCTCAGCAGAGAAGCCTGTGCTAATCCTTCATCGTCACTCAGAGGATGCTCTATCAGCGGGCTATATTCAAGACCTTTTCTTCCTCCATCCCTGAAAGTCCTTCTACTTCGCGTAGCCCAAAAAATCAAGGTAACTTCATAACCCTCTTTTCACACAAGAGAATCTTAATCCAAGTATTTAATGATTTCAAATACCTACCTTGTGGGCCCTTGAAGAAGTGGTGCTATGCTTCGCTGTAACTGACCAAAGTATCGACCGTGAAATCTGTCACAAACCCTCCTATGATACGGTTGAGAAAATGATTTATAGCGCGTGTGATCTTCTCTTCAGAGGCTTCAAATTTCTGCACTAACTTCAGGGTCCAAACAATTGGACCATCAAGCCTCCACGTCCCTCGGTCATCTTCCAACTTCACGACCTACTCGTATAACTCAACTGGGAAGGAACATAAGATTTCATGTATCTCTGTGTACAGATACGTGTCCAACCTCTTTTCTTTCATCAATCACGGATTCCTTTTTCTTTCACCGTGAATTCGTGGATCTTTCTATCCAACCAGTCTTCAATCTCCTTCTTAGTTGGAATCTAATGATACGAAATTACACATCTTGTTATCCAAATCCTGGTCCTGGCAACAAAATCATTTGCTAGATTGGTGGGCCCTGACCCAGGTTCAGCGTTAGTCAGCCAAGCAAATCCCTACACTACTGGCCCTTTCAACATCAATCTGCACAGCGTTGACTGAAGTCTCACCCAAAGCAGTATGGGGGGATGCAGGAACCAGGTTTCTGCACCCTAGGATGGTTGATATGTTAGTTTTACACTTTAAATATACCATTGCGCAGATCGATAAGCCTTTAGGGCTTATCGATGTACTTCTTTATTAGTCTTTCAGAACCTTCACAAAGGCTTGCAATCGTCCTTTACGTAACCCTAACAAGAGATTCAGGAACTTATGCACCTCTGTAACTACCTTGCCGTATAGTTTCCCAAATTATCTTAACTATTTGCTACCTCTACCATGCAATTAATATTATCTTGGCGTAAACATATGTCTCTACTTGCATTCATATAACAGAGGAAAACATATAGATTTGCGCATCAAATTAGCAATAAAAAATAAAACCAGTGCTTAACATAAGATAATCACATGCAATTGACAGAAGTAAAATACACAGTAATTTCAGAATAGTTCTCTTTATTGATGATTCAAATTTCTAGTACATACTCTAATTTCCCTCCATGCACAACTGCAATGGTCCACACACTCAGCTATAGGCTTCTGCCCTAGGCCTCTGTGCACTCAGCTGCAGAGCCTCTTTCGTATGCTAAGACTCTTGCTCTTACCTCTTTACAAAATCATTAATGACTATCTATGAACTATATTCCCTTAGACTCCTCTCAGACCTCCTTTTTATACAATCCCATGGTTTGTGGACCAAGGGTGAATCTCATCAAGCCGACAACCTATCTAAACTAAGGGTGGAAACCTTTTTTGACTCTTGATATCTTTGCGCTCTGTGACCAAAAAATTCAGAGACTTTACATTCCTTTATACAAAATTCAGGATTTATGTCCCAAAGCTTGGGTTTCTAACCCCAAAATTGACCCCAGGGGACCCGTTCACAACAACTGCAGATGCGACAGCTGACATGGCACAAGTCTAAGGGAGCATTAATGACTTCAATGTCAATACAAATAGTCTTTTCGACAACTGTGACTAGGCAGCTATGATATAAGCTAAGGAGATGTGAAGGATGACCATCCCGTGGATGAAGAGTGATAGTGGATGGGGATAGGTCAGAGGAACCAAGTTTCTTCCAAACACTGGCAGCCATCACATAGGTGGAGGCACTTTCGTCGATGATACACCACTAAACAATGGTGTTTCTAATGGAGACTCGTATTTTAATGAAATGAATGAAGCTAGATTAGGATTTTTTGACTTGTAAACATGAATGACAAGCATTTTATAGTCTTGAGGATGCACGACAGCCAAGGCAGATAGTAGATATTTCTGTTGGGATGGGCACTTCTAGAAGACTTTCAGCATTGACATGGAAATAAGAGACTGTGCCAAGTCATATACAATGCTATATGTATGGGCATGAAGTAACATTTCGACATAACGAACCTTTGGTGATATTGGGAATAACCTCAACCTTAGGCTGAGGGATCTCTAAGGTACCATTCGATGATGATAGAGGCTTAGTGGACACTTTGCATTGAGACTCATTCACTGACTTAGAGGATGGCTTGTTGCATTGGTGCGGTCGAGTCTCAAGGTTGACTTGTGTAGTATTGACCTCATCAGAATTCATCATAAGAATATGATAATCATGGTGACCAGATGGTGGAGTTGGTTCAGCTGCCTGACCTTGTGTAGGTTGGGTAGCTATATATCCTTGGTGAGGGAAAGGATTGATAAGAACTACTGGTTGATATGAAGTGGGGGGGAGGAGGAGAGGTGGGTTGCGATTCGCAAGAGGATGCTTGAGCTTCCCATACATTCTGCATTTGAGGTAAAAGAGGGCACTCTGTTGGAAATACTGAGAGGGGGGGTGAATCAATA
Source organism: Pinus tabuliformis (assembly GCA_031772625.1). NCBI lineage: Eukaryota > Viridiplantae > Streptophyta > Pinopsida > Pinales > Pinaceae > Pinus > Pinus tabuliformis. The sequence continues at coordinate 1,707,521,345 of CM062816.1, read as the reverse complement.
TTCCTTATAAATTAACACTTTTAAATATTTTCAGAGCATTATTTAATCTTCAATTATTATTAATGTTTATGCAGTAATAACAGTAAATAAAAGAACACAACATGCACAATAATTTTAGGTGGAAAACCCCCTCCAGGTCAAAAACCACCGAGCACTTTTCTAATAAATTCTTTAATCTTTAGCCCCAACTTAATTAAAAGAAACAACTTCCTAGAATTCTAGAAAATAATTCTTCTCCAGCTCCCACTAGAAGGACACCCCAACGCCCTCGTTTCTTCAGTAATCAACTGAATGGATGCCCAACACCTTAGCGAGCCACAACTCACCCTAGCACCACCCTACCACCCTGAAGTGTTCATAGGACCCAACCTGTAGGTGACTTCATACACTTGCCTAGCACCTCCCTTCCACCCTATAATGACCAAAATAAGACAAGATTGTGGATTTCCAAACTAGGGACAACAATCTACAATAAAATAAGATGTACTATGATTTTCGTGTACTTGACCAAATACCCAATCACTCTATGACCTACAAAATAACCATAACATCATCCCAAAAGTGACACCTATACCTCCTAACACTGCCTCTTCGACTCTAGGCAGAATGCCTCTTTCACAAATGACTATTTTACAATCTTTACAATGATGGCTCTTTTACAAATGACTCTTTTAAAACTTTACAATGATGATTCGTTTACAAATGACTCTTTTACAACTTTAAAATGACGAATCTTAGCCTTAATAATACTTCATGATATCTAGATGGCTTTCATGTCTTCAAGGGTGCCCTATTGTAATGCTTCCTTTGATTTGATACTTCTGCTCTTGAGTTCTTGCTTTATGTTGTACTTGAATCTTCTTCTACTTGCATGCAAAATTTTCTAGGTGAAACCAATCCCAAAACAAAACAAAATACCCTTCAACTTACCTCTGCCTGCAGAACACATGTAAGTGAATAATAATGATACAAATACAAATTACAATGCGTACCTGATGTGTGCTTGTCACTTTTGTTGTTGACTTGTAGCAGTAGAAAAAGACCCCCACTCTTGATATATGCTTGGACTCTATGCAAGGCTATATCCAAAACTAACCTAAATATATATACAATAAAAACTAATGATAGACCCTAGACTTGTGATGGACCAAGTTCTAAGTACAACAATAGAGACCATTCTATCAACTATGACAAGGCAAGTATCATGAACTTACAACATCATATAGATTTAGCAGACTTGGTGTACCATCAATATTATGTAGCATCAAATGTGTAATATGAAGAATAGGACATCCTAAATGTTGTATCAAAACTAACTATGACATATAGAGATGTAGATATATAACCGAGACCCTGTCTATACTTTCATTGTCCCTTGACTGTTCAAGTGTGGTCCTTACTGCAGTGACCCTTGAATGCATGATTTTCATTGCTTTATAGGATCTTGATATTGAATCTGTTGTATCCATGGAATTTTGGATCTGCAAGGTCTAAAATTTCGTCTCTTTGTAGCCCTCTGAGTCCTATTTCCATCCCCATAGTTCTGATCAATATTGAATTATTCAAGAAATAGTTATGCCCAATCTCCCATGATGACTTGATTATAGATTCGTTCAGTAGAGCGAACTTGTACGAAGTGCCATGTGTCACTGTTGCGACCTTTAGCCTTGAAAATGATACCCAACCAACTAAATTATGTCCTATTTCTGTCACTATTTACAAAATTTTAATCCAATGCTCAGATAAAATGTTATAATGAGTTTCTTAATGTCACCTGTTTGACATGGAATTCAGGAGCAGGAAAAAATCCTAACTTCCTCATATCATTTCTCCGAACATACAATGAACCAATATTTGAAATTCGGTCATGAGGTTCATCATTTTGGCTCAAATGGGATTTAATTTCGAATTTTTAAGCTTCTCAGAAAAAATGTTATAGTGAAAATTCCACGATGACCTATTTGAAGCCACAAAATCCTTGTTAGAGGAGGATATGAAGGTCACTATTTATATGAACATCTTGAGTTGAAAGGGTCCTCAACAAGTGAATGTTGTAGGGATTTTAGGAGAAATTTTCTATCATTAATTTTTGACTATTCAATGAACACAACCAGTTATGAGTGCTATGCCACAACCCCATAGGGTTTTAGCCCACTCACTGGGCTTACTAAATTCAAACACGAATATCTCTCAAACCGTGAAGAATTATGTGGTGTGTCGTATATCAATGGAAACATATTGGTGAGTAGAATCCATATAGAATATCCTTGACTTGGAATAGAGAAGTTGTGAAGTCAAAATACCCATGCAAGAACAGGGTAGCCCCTGGTGCTACTTGGGTTGACATGAATGACAACTAGTGATCAACACACTCATGGGTATAATTTCCATATACGCCATAACAAGCACAAGGTTTGTTCATACGAAGACCCTTATTTTGCTTGGGCTGACCTCCTTGTAACTAGGTTGCAGGATTATGTTGATGACCCTGAGGGGCATTGGGTGGAGGACCCTGGTTGCCATGATTACCTTGAGATTGTTGGATCTGATAACCATTCCCCTTGTTCCTTTTCTTGGGGTTAGGGGGATTGGGTCCACTTTGTGGAGCATATACTTGTCCTTGTGGAGGAGGTGGTTGTTGTGGCAGAGGCGGAGCATGCATGGGGGGGATGGAGCGCTAGTCTCGGAGGAGCTGAAGGGCTAGTCGGTGCATACTGATAATAAGGAGATGGGGAAAATTTGGATAAACAAGCGGTACAACAACTAGCCTTGGCATCTATTGTTGTGGATGGGGATATGCATATGGAATGTTGTGACCTGGATAAGAGTTTCCTGGTGGAGGATTGCGGGAGGCGTAATTGTAAGTGGAACTGGTCCCTCCCTGAAGTAGACCATAACTCATCTAACGTGGATCATATGGTTGGGGGTGTGAAATGGTCCCAACTATGCCATCTGATGCATGAGATGGCCCCAGTGCATCGGCAACAAGTCGAGGCAAATCGTTGATGAGAGTGTAAACGTAGCCTGACTGGGCATAGATCATATCAAATTTTAAGGCTACCTAGAGTGGCTCTTCCTTAGACTGAGGGAAGTCTGATGGAACATATTTAGCAATGGGACCTAATAGAAATCTAAGGAAGCAATCCATATAGACTCAGTCTTTGAAGTCAGGAGATCTATATATACTCCTCCTTCTACACCATTCTTGAACATGGTAAGAAAGGAGAGTGGCCGAAGTTTGATGGAAAGAAGTCAAAAGTTCTGTATCAGTATCAGAGCCGAGAGGTAACTAGAAATATGATAGAAAGGATGTAGAGAGATTCATAAAAGTGGAATGAGTGGCTCTCAATTGGCTGACATACCACTCAACAGTAGCTCTAGTGAGTGTGTGTTGGAACAAATGAATATGGATGGAGTCTTCAGTAATGGAATTTGATGAACACCACATGTAGAATGTGCGAACATGGTTAGTGGGACTGTCTCAGGGATTAAATTCAAACTTTGGGATGTCTAAAAGGAGTTTAGTAGGCATAACTAGCGATGTGGGATCATGGAGAAGAGGATCATTGATAAGATGGCTAAAATCGAGGAGATTTAAACCATCAATAATAGGAAGCAAGGGAGTAGAAGTGACCACAACGGTGGGGGTTTCGCTAGTGGGGGCACCTTGGTTGGTACCTAGGTTACCACCTTGGGTTCTCGCACCCACGTTGGTTCCTGACATGGTGGCGATACAGGGTTGAGAAGAAACATAATCAAAATATGAACTAGATGAATCAACAAAATTAGAATCAGAAATGATGACTCGATGGAGGACTGGGAGGATGAACTCTTACTCAATGGGAAGGAGTAACATGTCCTAATGGGAAGTGAGGGTGAATACCTCGAATTCAATGTGACAAATTCCTAGGGGACGCAATGATGTCCATACAATAATGATCTAAGGACTAAAGGGTGATAATAGGAATAAAAGAGCAACAAACAACAAGAAAACACCTAGTGTAGTGGTGCCAAGTGTAAACTAACTATTTTAATTATGTTACTCTAATACAAGAAAACACGTCATATCAAAGAAAAAATACCTATGGACTATAAGTGATCTAAATCCTTAAACAATACTAAATCTAATGTTTAAGATGGCCTTCCAAAGAACTTCTTACTTAACGAAATTGCATCCCTCCAAGCAGAGTTGTCCAGAGAAAGGTAGGGTAGAGAACCAACTGCTTCCCACAACCAATCCTATAAGGTGTTTTCCTAAGATTGGTCACTATGTTTACCTTCGTCCCATGGGGGTGGTTGAGTCTTGAGCTTCTTGGTAGTCAACCACCACACAAGATTCCCTGCCACGGGTTGGGTAGCCCCAAGGAGAACCGTTCGCATGATGACTTACCTAAGCCCCTCTGAATTGGGTTTTTGATGCACTCTGACTTTGGAAAGTGGGATGTTTAATGGTTTTAATCTCCCTAATCTTCTATGTCTCAATGAAAGTGATTTATGGGTGTTATTGGAAGATTATCCCACCGATTCGACACCTACACTGCAAATATTGTTTGGCCCTGGTGCCCAAGTGGGCTTAATTTATGTGTGTTGATTTAAAAAGGTGTAGTGTTTCAAGTCTTGGCTTTGCAGTGTTAACTAAGCTCATGGTTACTTAGGGTGTGAGTGTGTGAAAATAATGTGTCAAGTGGATGAGTTAATTAAGCATGTTTCATGATGCCATGTGCTGCTAAAAGTAAAATCCTGAAATACAGTAAATAAATCTAAAAAAGACACAAAAATAAAAAAACCAATAAAGAACACAAAACACCACCCATAAGGGCTACTAATAAGCTAAGTGAGAGAAGGAAAACAAACTACCAAATAGAAATAAAAACCACTAAATGATATAATTTCAAGGGACTGAGATATAGAGGCACTAATCTGTTGTAAATGGTGTAGATAAACAACAAAAATCGTAGGTGAAAAATGCTGCAAATGATACGAGTGAAGCTCTAAACCCTAACATTCTCAAGAGGATCCTAAGGGGGAAAAGGCAAACCCAAACTCTAAAGGGAGAAAAGGTAAAATGAACCTATCAAAAAGATTTGAAAACTAATGGATCAAACTCTTGAAATCGGTAGTTGAAAATGTTGAAAACACTATACTCCTCAATCAACAAATCTCTTCTTAACAATGTGAAGGTATACTCTAAACCCTAGGGGGAATTTTCCTTCCTCAAAGAGAAAAATCAAGTGGATCCATGCCTAAGGGAGACTTAAAACAAAATTGAAGTACCCAAACCAGTTTGTAGACAACACTCTCAACAATTCTAAAAAAATTTGAAAATTTTCCGGAAAAATTCCAAAACGCAAGTATCAACTTGGAACAGTGGAAAACACAATTTTTCGGCAAAATAGTTCGGTCTAGAATGTAGATCAGGGGCTGAAAAGTGTGTTTTTCTCCTGGTACTCTCAGTTGGAAGAACTTGCACATATTTTTCCGTCTCTTGCTCAGCTGGTACCCCTGACCTGCAGAAAGAACTAGAAAACAACCATAATCTAAAAATTTGACAAAAGACGGTTTAATACTATAAATAGACAACAAGAGGCTAAAAATAGTTGTAGAAAACCATGAAACTTTCTGAAACTTTATTCATCCAAGAACGTTGTTGTTACACCAGCGGATTTTCCATTTGTTAGTGTGAAAGTACTTGGAAGGCGTACCAAAAGCACTTCACTTAAGTCACTAGGTGACAAGTAACCCTAACAAAATTTGATGGCTACTTGCAATTCAAATCTCCAATAAAATTAGAAAACCTCGAATAAAAGTATAGACGATCGAGAATAGAAAGCAACAGTAAAAATATCCTATGCAATAACCCAAATGGAAAGAATTTAATTGAACAAATCTTTTATTAAAAACACATGATGAAGGATATCTACAGATGGTTTTGAAAGTCCACCTCCATGGGAGGCATCCTTTGATGTCCTTGATGCTTCATAAAATGATCTCCTCTCTCAATATGTAAAAAACCCAGATAAATTGTGGATCCATGATCATGGTGACGATGATTATGATCATGGTGAAGAATGAATGGAAAACCCTCTTATTTATAACAAAGTATTGAGTTAATCTCGAAAATGGAGAATAATAAAATCATATTAACCAAATCAAGTTATAACCACTTGGAGTACTTTATTATATTTCTTAGAGAGGGCAAAGGAATTTAAAATGATAAATATCTTTATTTATAAATAATTAACAAATAAAATGATTTATTTATTATTTCACAATAATTAAGAATGGTGTGAAATTGAAATAATTACTAAATAATGATTTAAAAATTATTCCAATAATAAAAATAAGGAATATGAATAAATAATGATTTATTTAATTATTCGTAAGGGATTTAGTCAAATGTGACAAGGAACTATTATTTAAATGATGATTTAATAATTATTCCTAGAGGAAATTAAATAGATAATGATTTATCTAGTTATTCTCAAGATTTTTTTTATTTAAATAAGAAAATAATTTAATCAATGTGGTTTAATAAGTTATTTTCCACATCAAAAGTGATTTTACCATGGTAAAATTAAATCTACATGGTATATTTCGATCCACCTAGTTAGAAATGGCTAGGTGATCATTTTTTGGTGATAAAAAGTAGCCCACATGCCATGGTCCATACTTCTTTGTATTCGCAACCATATTTCCATTCAGATAAAGAGAGTAGAGTGACCTCATCTTCTAGCTGGGTTTTTCTCCTGAAAAGGTTTCCCAAGTCATATATTATGTCAAATGTGTATGTGAGATTTTATTTCGTCACTCTCTATTTTCTGCATAATTTTGAATTCACATGCATGAACTATTAACAATAATTTACAAATCTATAAATCAAAAGAGAAATAAAACTATAATAGTGTAGAATTAGATTTTTAGGTATATTTTATCATATTTCTTGTGATAAATTGTCCACTGGATTATCCACAAAATTTTACAGATCATATTGATATCATAATGTGTTTCTTTGGGTATATTGTGAAAATTTGAAGGGGATCTAGATCGGCTGGGCCAAAAGTCATAAAACCCTAATCATGGTCAATAAATCTATGAATAACCCTCGTGATCTTGTAGAGGAGAGGTTTTTGTGAGTAGAAAAACAATTAATATATATAAATCACAATATAAATCTCCTCATAGTGAACCTTAGTAAGAAGCTTGGGATATTTAAGGGAGATGGGGATTCCAATGTGGAGGACAAATCAAAAGGGGGATCATTGGAAAGAAATGGAGAACTAACTAAAAAAATAACCCAAATGAGATCAACCAAATTCAAGTGCCATGAATCAATCACAACTACGATTCAAAATGGAAGTGAAGGCCGATATCAAGTCATACCATGATGAGCTCAATGCTCTAAAGTTAAACCATTGGTTGTAATAACTCGAAGTGTATCCTAGTTTCCATCAAATTAAGGCATAACATAATATTTTATTTGTGTGACTAAAGTTAGAGGACCATTCCCTAACTTTGTGTGAAAGCCACACAAATACTCGAAGGTTGGAGGGAGAGACTCTAGTGGCTAAGTGGAATGACTTTAAAACCCTCATCGAGTCACATTTTTACCCTATTGGGTGTGTATAGGACCAATGGATTCAATGGCACTACTTTAGGAAAAATCCATGGAAGAGCATGCAATAATACAGCACAAAGTTTAGAAATATGGCCATAATGTTGGGTATCACTCCAAAGAACCCAAATGTACTCCTCAAGTATCTAGGGTGTCCACATCGCCATCTAAGGGATAAAGTGAAGTTGTTCAATCCCAAATAGATGGACAAGGCTTGTGTATAGACGCCACCATTAAATTCACGATGGAGAAAGAAGAGAATGGTTGTCTTCCGTTCTTGGATGTTCTCATCTCGAAGAAGGTGGATGGTTCCTTTTCTCATCAGGTGTTTAGAAATAAGACGCATACTGAGCAATACTTGCATGCTTCGTTGCATCATTTCCCCGCTCAGAAGTTAGGGGTTCTTAGCACTCTTGCCACCCGTGCTGTGAGAATTTCGGATAAGGAGAGCCTGGAAACGGAGAAGGCTCACCTCCTAGAAGTGTTTGAGAAGAATTGTTACAATAGGTACCTCGGTCAAAAAGCCTTCCTCAAGGCCAAGAAGGAGCCTTCAATCCGAAAGGTTCCTAAAGATCATGTCCTGGGTGTGAACCTTCCTTACATCCAAGGGACCACGGACAGGATTGCGAGGATTCTAAGGAAGTATGATGTATCCGCATCTTTTAGACCTCTCAATACTATCCGTGGCTCCCTCAGGTCTGTAAAAGACCTGGTTGACCCTAAGAGCATGAAGGGTGTCTATGTCATTCCCTGTTCCTGTGGGACCCCTTATATCGGTGAAACTGGTCGTTCTATCAATCAGCGGATCAGCGAGCATTCGGCTGACTTAAGACATGGTAGGACCAAGTCCTCGGCCCTGGCTGAGCATGCAGGGAAGACTATGCATCATGTATGCATAGAGGAGGCTCAATTCATTGCCAAAATTGCGCAGTTTCACCATCGCAAATTTAGAGAGGCCCTGGAGATTGAGAAAAGGCCGAACAATCTTAATAGGGATGATGGCTGGAAGATTAGTCGTTGCTGGGTCCCAGCCCTGTCTTCCTAGCCTCCTCTTCCCCTTTGTGTTAGGTCTTAGGGTTTCTATCCCCTTTAATTTCTCTTTTGGCAGGTTTGTCCTATTATTATGGAGTGTTTAAGTCATTATAGGTTTTGTTTGAGTTTCGGGCTTCCTGGTGTATTACCTTAACTTGTTTTTGATTCTATTGGGCAATTTATAATTAAATTTGATTTTTTCCATATTTCATTATTATTTCTATTACATCTTTAGGATCGAGTTTCCCTTTAACTTATGTCTAATAAATAAATTTTGGAAGAATTAATATTTAAATATATATATGGATTATTAATGAATATAGAATATTTAAGGGTATATTATGATATACCAATATTATTAGTGTTAATATATTTAAACTTGAAATATTGAATTAATACTGAGTATTTGACCATTTGTTTAATAGATATTTACGATATACCATTATTATTAGTTACACTTTGATTATGGACTTTAACAACCCTATAATCTGATATTTACCTTAAGGAGCTAAATTCTAGGAATAATTATGATTTGGTTGGAATTATTAATTATTAAGTAGATTATTTAATAAACATATATAACTTACTAAATTTAAATTTGAACGGACCATTATATTTAAATAATAGATAAAAATAATATATTCTAAAGATCTATCTTACCATTATTACCAATTACCTAATAGTGTTTATTACCTTTTTTAGAAAAATATATTGAATAATATCAAATATAAATAAATGTGAAATGACCAATATAACTAGATTATTAAGATATGGTATTACCTAGGAATTCTCTTAATATTTAATATTAGATTTATTTATTTTTAAATTAACTCCGTTATTAAATTTTTTTTAAATATTAACTAATTTGACTAGGGTCATTGGTCAAAATTAGCCGTTGGAGTCTCTGCACCTCTATTTAGTCAAGCTTAGCCAGATTGGTTCTTCAACTTGTCCTGACGATGAACCACACTGGTTGGTTCGAAATGCGTCGACAAAAGATTGGTTATGTGATTTTGCCGAAGATTATCTAAACAATGTTATGGATCACAGAAGTCTAAATTCCTTAATAATTTCCCTGCACGGAGAAGCCGCTGCTAAGAAGGTTCATCTATTCGAGCGGTCACGCATGCAGGTTACTAAGTTGAAATCTGATCTGGTATTTCTGAAACGTTGCAGAGACTCCTCGGTTATTCCTAGCTTTGCCCGGATTAAGCATAATCTCAATGTTCCTAAAAATCATAACGTGTTTCTGAAGGCTAGCTTAGGGTTGGTCAGATCTGAAATTAGCAGAGTTAGGAGGGATCTAGATCATCGATCTAGGCTTCTTCTGTTGGCTCATTTGGAGCTGGCGAGTATTTTTTCTGCTTGTCTCTGGTCCAGGATTGATGCCTGTTCGGCACTGAAGTCCCTGAGATTGGAAGAGCTCCTTAAGCTCAGGCAGTCCGCGAAGTTTAATAAACTTTCGCGCTGTTCGTTTCCGGAATCAGATCTTGTCGATGATCGGGGTTCTGGTAGTCGGGTCTCCGTTAACCAGGTCTCCTCCCTGAGGGCTTGGGTTTCGAGCGGATCTGCTTCTGATGGTCTGAAATCGCCTACCTCTGGTTCGTATTCGGTGAGAGGAAGCGGTATTGTGAGCAGTGGCCAGGTTTCGAGCGATGAAGCTGTCTGCCCGTTCAACCAAGTAGCAGGTTCGTGTGTTCGCTCTCCTTTCCATCCGCAGAAGTCAAGTGATATTGTTTCGGCTGGCATCTCGTTTGGTTTGTCATCGATTCTGGATCTGCGCGGAGAGGAGCCGATTTGCGAGGATAGATCACGCTGTTCTGAGGTACGTAGTGTTCCGGCCGGTGTTGAGCTGGAGTCTTTGGGTCAAGGTACGTATTTCCAGGAAAATGTGTCGGTAGAAGATGAGACCGTGGGTAGCGTTGTGGGTATTGAAGACCCGGTTTCGGGCAAGAGTGTTAACGTTAAGGTTAATTCGAATAGCGAGTTGTTTCAGCTTAATTCTAGTTATAACAATTGTAATTATAATAATATAAATGTTTTATATGAAGGTAATAATGATATCGATTATGATTTTATTAAGGTAGGTAATAATAAGAACGATTGTAATGATAATAATATAAAGGTTTTATATGAGAGTAAAAATGATATCGCTAATGGTGAATTTATTAAGGTATGTAATAATAATAATAAGAACAATTGTAATGATAATAATATAAAGGTTTTATATGAGAGTAAAAATGATATCGATAATCCTAATGGTGAATTTATTAAGGTATGTAATAATAATAATGGTCGGCCTAATATTAGTAATAACAATTGTAATGATAATAATATAGATAGTTTATATAAAAGTAACAATGATATCGATAATCCTAATGATAATAGTGGTCGTTATATTAAAGTATTAAAGGGGATTGATCCCATAAATTGTAAGGCTGGTGTTAAGAGTTCGTCGGTGTTAAATTCAAGTTCCCTCCCTCGGGACAATAAGGTGGTGAATTTGTCGAGCTCTTCCTTTCCGCCTACGGTTTTTAATCTCTTAGGAAAAGGTCTTAATTTTGCCCTAGCGCCTAGAAAAATCCCAGTTGAAGACATCATTTGCAGTATAGAGTACGGCATTAAGAACCTTCCTGAGAAGATTAAAGACACGATTAGGCAGGATTGTGCCATTACCCTGAGGAGGGCTAAGCCTCCCCATAGCAATATCAGCAAGGCTGAGTTTGAAGCTCTAAAGAGCTTGAACCAGAATCGTGACATTGTGGTCTTAAAAGCTGATAAAGGTGGGGCTGCTGTTATCATGGATAGAAAGGATTACAGAGATAAGATGCTTGACCATCTTTGTAATAGTGGTAGTTATAAGAAGCTTTCAAAGAATCCCCTCAAGAAGGTTTCCAAAGTGGTCGCCCTTGCGATCAAGTCGTGCAATTCCACGATTCCTCTAGCCCAGAAACTTATTGAGGGAAACCCCATCACTCCTAGGATTTATGGTCTTCCTAAAATCCATAAGGATGGGGTCCCCCTGAGACCCATTGTCAATACCATCGGTGGTCCGTCTTACCTCCTGGCCAAATTCCTTTCCGCTAAGTTAAGACCCTTGGTTGGGCAGACTGAGTCCTTTGTCAAAGACTCAGCTTCTTTTATCGAGGATCTTAAGAGAATTAATCTTGAGCCCGAGGACATTTTGGTTAGTTTCGATGTGGTCTCTCTTTATACTTGCATTCCTATCAATGAGGCCATGGCGGTAATTAATAAGCTGACCGACCCTGATACGGCTAAGTTGGTTGAGCTTTGCCTGACCTCTACCTTTTTCAGCTTCGAAGGAGAATTCTATGAGCAGACTTGTGGGGTTGCCATGGGCTCCCCCTTGTCCCCTGTTGTCGCTAATCTCTTCATGGAGGATTTTGAGTCTAAGGCTTTGGCCTCCTCTCATCTCTTACCAAAGCTTTGGAAAAGATTCGTCGATGATACTGGTGTTGTCTGGTCTCATGGTCCTGACGAGCTGGATCGTTTCTTTTGTCACCTCAATAACCAATCCGCCACCATTAAATTCACGATGGAGAAAGAAGAGAATGGTTGTCTTCCGTTCTTGGATGTTCTCATCTCGAAGAAGGTGGATGGTTCCTTTTCTCATCAGGTGTTTAGAAAGAAGATGCATACTGAGCAATACTTGCATGCTTCGTCGCATCATTTCCCCGCTCAGAAGTTAGGGGTTCTTAGCACTCTTGCCACCCGTGCTGTGAGAATTTCGGATAAGGAGAGCCTGGAAACGGAGAAGGCTCACCTCCTAGAAGTGTTTGAGAAGAATGGTTACAATAGGCACCTCGGTCAAAAAGCCTTCCTCAAGGCCAAGAAGGAGCCTTCAATCCGAAAGGTTCCTAAAGATCATGTCCTGGGTGTGAACCTTCCTTACATCCAAGGGACCACGGACAGGATTGCGAGGATTCTAAGGAAGTATGATGTATCCGCATCTTTTAGACCTCTCAATACTATCCATGGCTCCCTCAGGTCTGTAAAAGACCCGGTTGACCCTAAGAGCATGAAGGGTGTCTATGTCATTCCCTGTTCCTGTGGGACCCCTTATATCGGTGAAACTGGTCGTTCTATCAATCAGCGGATCAGCGAGCATTCGGCTGACTTAAGACATGGTAGGACCAAGTCCTCGGCCCTGGCTGAGCATGCAGGGAAGACTATGCATCATGTATGCATAGACGAGGCTCAAGTCATTGCCAAAATTGCGCAGTTTCACCATCGCAAATTTAGAGAGGCCCTGGAGATTGAGAAAAGGCCGAACAATCTTAATAGGGATGATGGCTGGAAGATTAGCCGTTGCTGGGTCCCAGCCCTGTCTTCCTAGCCTCCTCATTCCCCTTTGTGTTAGGTCTTAGGGTTTCTATCCCCTTTAATTTCTCTTTTGGCAGGTTTGTCCTATTATTATGGAGTGTTTAAATCATTATAGGTTTTGTTTTAGTTTCGGGCTTCCTGGTGTATTACCTTAACTTGTTTTTGATTCTATTGGGCAATTTATAATTAAATTTGATTTTTTCCATATTTCATTATTATTTATATTACATCTTTAGGATCGAGTTTCCCTTTAACTTATGTCTAATAAATAAATTTTGTAAGAATTAATATTTAAATATATATATGGATTATTAATGAATATAGAATATTTAAGGGTATATTATGATATACCAATATTATTAGTGTTAATATATTTAAACTTGAAATATTGAATTAATACTGAGTATTTGACCATTTGTTTAATAGATATTTACGATATACCATTATTATTAGTTACACTTTGATTATGGACTTTAACAACCCTATAATCTGATATTTACCTTAAGGAGCTAAATTCTAGGAATAATTATGATTTGGTTGGAATTATTAATTATTAAGTAGATTATTTAATAAACATATATAACTTACTAAATTTAAATTTGAACAGACCATTATATTTAAATAATAGATAAAAATAATATATTCTAAAGATCTATCTTACCATTATTACCAATTACCTAATAGTGTTTATTACCTTTTTTAGAAAAATATATTGAATAATATCAAATATAAATAAATGTGAAATGACCAATATAACTAGATTATTAAGATATGGTATTACCTAGGAATTCTCTTAATATTTAATATTAGATTTATTAATTTTTAAATTAACTCCGTTATTAATTTTTTTTTAAATATTAACTAATTTGACTAGGGTCATTGGTCAAAATTAGCCGTTGGAGTCTCTGCACCTCTATTTAATCAAGCTTAGCCAGATTGGTTCTTCAACTTGTCCTAACGATGAACCACACTGGTTGGTTCGAAACGCGTCGACAAAAGATTGGTTATGTGATTTTGCCGCAGATTATCTAAACAATGTTATGGATCACAGAAGTCTAAATTCCTTAATAATCAAGTGACTCAAATAAGAATGAGAAACAATACGCTCCTAAGAAAGGGAAGAAGAAGTAGAAAGGGGGAACATATAGAAATATGGCAGTCATAGAACACCGATGTAAAGATCCCATCAAACACTGCAACCATTGCAACATTGATGTTCATATAGAGGAGAAGTGTTGGAAGTTGCATTCAAAGTTTAACCTGACAAAAAAGAAATTACAATAAGAAGAATCTCATGGTCATTTATTCGAGCAAGCATGTTGAAAGTAGCTCAGACATGGATGAGAATATATTTTGTACATCAATGTATAAGGAGGTAAATCTGGGTAGCCTTCAGCAATAGGAAGAGAAATCAATGACTAAATGCTTCCATATAAACATACAAGAAAAGAAGACAAAGTCTGATGCTCTGTTTGACTCAAGATCACATGAAAATCTCATTGTAGCAGAGCTGGTCAAGAAGTTTGGGTTTGGAGTTCATGATCATCTAAGACCATATCCACTGGGATGGGTAGATAAAGATGCAAAGGTGAAGGTAACAAAATAGTGCAAAACTGGATTTTCCATCAATGTTGATTTTATTGATAAAATAAAACTAGATGTGGTTCCCCTTGATGTGTGTGGAGTAGTGTTTGGGAGTTCCTACATGTACATGTGGGATGCAATATTCATGTATCATCTCATCGATGATGGAAAATTGTTGACCATCAATGCGCATAAAGGAAAGTAAAAATTTTCACTAGTAGGTGCCAACCAAGCCAAGAAATTTATCATTTTTATCAAGAAGTATGTTTTATTGTTTTTAAGAGAAATTTAGTTTGTAGAAGAGTTAGTAAGAGGCAAGAAATCCCTGGAGTGGTGTACTTAGAAAAACAAGAAAAAACTAGCATATTTGTTGCATGTATACATGAATGTGTTTCAAGAGCCTAACGGGTTACTACCTAAGAGAGTAGTGGATCACGAGATCCAATTATTACTAGACACCCCATATCCAAACATTGTGATGTACAATAATTTCATTATAGAAGCAAGTGAGATGAAGAAACAATTGCAGCAGCTACTAGAATAGGGTGTCATTCGACTAAGTACATTACCATGTGTGTCACCAATCATAATTGTTCCTTACTTGGCATACACGTATATATTATAGGGAATTGAACAAAATCATGCTCAGGAATAGGTACTGCTACCTAGGGTAGATGATTTGTTGGATCAGTTTTAGTAAGAAAAATACATCACCAAGCTAGATCTAAAGTCTCAATATCACCAAGCTTTATTCAAAGAAGAAGATACCTGTAATAATACCTTCAAAAGTAGGCAAGTTTTGTATGAGTGGTCAGTCATGCCATTTCTCCTATGTAATGCACCAGCTAGATTTATGAGATTAATGAATGATGCTCTACACCCTTTTATAGATTTGTTTTTTATTGTCTATTTTGATGAATTAGTAGTATATAGTGCTACTTTGGAGGAGAACATATCACATTTGATGTATGTGTTGGGGCCATTAAAGAAGCACCAACTACTAAAAAATCTCAAGTGTGAGTTTTCAAAATAGTATTTTGTGTATCTAGGGTAGGTGGTAGGTGGAGGAGAGTTGAAGATAGATCCTGCCAAGATGGAGGAAATTATGAAATGGCTATTGCCTACTAATGTTTATGAAGTGAACAATTTCATTAGGGTAGCATAGTACCTGATGAAATTCATATCCTCATTTACAGTAGTAGAAAAAACTATCCATGCCATAACAACAAGTGGCAAGAGTTTCCTATGGCGAGAGGGTAAACAACAGGATTTAGAGGAGCTAAATAAGAAGATCACTCAAGCACCAGTTCTAGCATTACCAAACATGAAAATAAACTTTGAAGTGGAAACAAATGTCAATGGGTATGTTATTAGAGTGGTCTTGATGTAGGGAGGAAGGCTTGTATACTACCATTCTGAAGTATTTCATGGCAAAGTTCTTAAATGCCCCGCCTATGATAAGGAGATCTATGCCTTGGTGAAAGATGTGAAGAAGTGGAAGAAATATCTAATGGGAAAGGAGACATTAATCCACACATATCACCAACCACTATAGCACATTTAGGCACAAAGTAAGTTATAATAGACTAGGCATTACAAGTGGATGGGGTTTCTACAACAATTTCATTTGGTGACAAAGTAAAAGAAGGGAAGAACAAACATGATTTCCAACATGCTTTTAAGACCACCCACATCAAGGATCAAAACTTTCAGGATTCTTATGCACATGGAGCCATTCACCCATGATGCATGTAAAGAAGAATATTTAAAGGATGGGGACTTTAGGGAGGTGTTTTAGTTGTTGCAAAGTCAGAGTCATTTGCACAATGGTAAAAACACTGTTAACTAACATCTCTAGGATGGGTTACTCTATAAGATGGATAATATATCTATTACTAAAGGTGAGTGATTGTATTTTATTAGAGAGGCTCATAACTCCATGGTTGTAGGGAATTGGTGTAGGGGAGACCGTACCCAACTTGTATAGGTATGTGTATTTTCCCAAGATGTAAGAGAAGGTAGCTAGGATCATAAGAGGATGCATGATTTGTTGTACGAATAAGACTAAAAATAGGAAATAGGGTCTATATAATACCTTACCTATACCCACGCATTCTTAGGAAATAATTTCCATGGAATTTGTCGGAGGCTTACCAACAACCAGGAAGGGACATGATTACCTTTTCGTGATAGTTAAAAGGTTCAAGAAGATGTTTGTTTTGATGCCTTGTAATAAGATAATTAGTGGACAAGAAGCAACAAAGATGTTCTTTGGATAGGTCTCAGTGCACTTTGGGATACCAAGGAGCATAATTTTAGAAAGTGACAGAAAATTTATCAGTGCATTCTGGACTACATTGTGGGAAAAGATGGACACAAAGTTTAATAGATCTACAACATTCCATCCACAGAAAGATGGGTATATAGAAGTTGCCAACAGGATTTTGGTGCAAATTTTGTGGCGATACAACCAGAAGCACCTAAATACTTGGGATGAAGATATGGTATATATAAAACATTCTTACAAAAGAGAAGTCCACACTTCTACGGGAAATCCCCGATTTAAAACCTATTTTGGATATTTTTCGCCTTCACCTTTGGATATTTCCTATGGTTAGCAAGGAGGAGTGAGGGAAGATGTTAAATGAGACACCTTGAGGGATGAAAAATTTATAGAGAAGATAAGGCAAAGCCATATATAGGTACAAGAGACACTGCAGAAGTCATAGTAGAAATATAGGGCAAAGCATGATCAACATAGAAGAGAGAAATCGTTCAAGGTGGGAGACATAGTATGGCTACAATTAAACAAGGATAGGCTAGAGGGGCCTAATAAAAAAATCAAGGCTCTAAGATATGGTCCCTTTGAGATATTGGAAATTGTGGGTGATAATGTCTATCGAATTTGTTTTCCACCATATATCTTCATTTACTTAGTTGTGAATGTATATAATCTGAAAATCTATGAGTCTTACATGCTATATCAAGAAGAGGAATAAGTCCTAGCTTCAGTGGAGGATTTGGCACTAGATGCTCAGCCAAATTTGACAGAAGATCTAATTTTGTATAAGTGTTCCAAAAATATAGGACAAGGGTAGCATGACCATTGGAAGATTGGGTTGAAAGGACAACTTCTAGGAAAATCTAAATTGTACTCTAGAGAGAAGGTGGAGGAAAAATTTCATCCTCTCATTCAATAAACGATTTTTGGGACCAAAATCCCCCTAAAATCGGTAGATATGATCCATATTGGATCATTATATTGGTTTTTATCCAATTGATGCTTTCATAGTGGAAAATGTGGACGAATAAACTCTCAGGACCATTTTTACCTATGGGATCTAGTTTGGACAATTGGGGTCTAAAACATTCCAGAAGTATTTTGAGGCATCAAACAACATTTTTTTTTTGGGGGGGGGGTTAAAATTTTCCACTTTGGCAGCACACTTATTTTTCTTATTCTACCCACAACTACCTTTCCAACACCATAAGAATTATGTCAAGCAGAGTTTGTATGCCACTCAAAAGTTGACCTTCTTGTTTTCACCACCATAATTCAATATGATGCCATGTCAGTTGTATTATTCATGAAAAAGGGGTTAGCTATCTGATTATGAAGTAGAAGACTCTAGAAGAGTATATTATAGCTCTTGTTAAGAGTTGGGGTAGTCAAGCCTAACCACTAGTAGGTTATCGAGTTGTATTATAACTGGGATACTAGGAGGAAAAGGGGTTCCATTCTTTCGAGTACTTTTGTTTCATAGCTAAGCAAAAGTAAGAAAGAGGGATCAGAGATAGAAAACATAGAGAGGATTTGTGCACTATAGAATCCCACTAGGCACAAACCATACTTCTTTGTACTCATAGCCATATCTCCATTTATAGAACGAGAGCAGAGTAACCTCACCTTCCAGTTGGGTTTTTCTACCGAAATAGTTTCCCAGGTCATATCTTGTGTTAAAGGAGTGTGTAAGCTTTTATTTCATTGTTCTCTATTTTATACATAAGTTTAAATTCACATGCATGGACTATTAACAGTAATATGCAAATATATAAATCTATAGAGAAATAAAATTGTAATAGTGAAGATCTTGGAGTTTTAAGTATATTTTATTAGATATGTTGTGATGAACTATACAGTGTAATATCCATGGTAGTTTATGAATCAATTGATAAGGGATTTGGTTTTGAGGATGACCATAGTCTCAATGATGAATTTGTGGTATGATATATGTTGCATTCATATAAATGTGTGATTGGTTGTGAAATGTTTCTTGAAATGCAACAACTGGAATTAATTCTTCTAAGTGATTAAATTATCTAGTTTATTTTGTTATGACAAAATAATGAATTAATCACACTACAGTTTATTCACTATAAAAATTTTGTCGAAAACAAAATGATGGAAACTAAGAAATATAGATCACACACAAAATAATGATACCATTAATTTTGGATAATTGTCGCTAGAAAAACCCAATGTGGTAAAACAAATGTAGTAGATGAGGGTTTTACTATTATGTAGCAGTGGGAATTCTGAGTATAATTTGGATTCTTCATATAGAAATACAATCTAATAAAAATACTGACAAAATATCAGTGAGGTCGATACCTCATCACCATAATAAATTCTTCTCTGAAATCTAGCCCAACTGGGCTACACAAAACTACATGAAATGCACATGAGCCTTTATGCAGGCTAATTTTCACTGCCTGTGGAACACGTTGAATCCTACACCTTTTCCTGTCTCTTCCCCTAGAAGTGAATTTCTTGGCCTCTTTGAATTTATCTCGACTCCCAATAACTAAATAAACTCCTCCTCTGGTTGAATCGAACTCTTCTTTGAAGCCCTCCTGCGCAGGCCTTACACAAGTTCCTAAGGAAAACTCATCCCTCTCTCAACTAACTCTTCCAAATATATAATCCTCCTCTATAAATGTGCTACTAATATCCCTATTTCTCCTGCTTCCTTCTAGCTCAAATTATTTTGGTTGAATGTTGCTCTTTGGAAAATCGTTCTGCCAAGGAAACTCACTCTTCATGTGTTGCTCCAACCCCACTGACCTCCTCTTATAATATCTCATTAGCGCACCAACTACCATGATTAAATCCCCATCAATGACTATAATCATTTATGATTTGATCCATGTGATTTTCTAGATAAAACTCTCCTTTCTCAATTAGTTCTCCTTAATTAATCATTTTTCCTAAGTTAGACTTGGGAAAAATTTAAATATTAACTAATTAGCTTAATTGAGCCATCTCTTGGTTTTTTCTCCTAAAATATTTTCTGGGTTCTACCGTTCTTGTGTTTAAAAGCCTCTCTGATAAAATTTCAAACTAAAACACTTATCCAATGCTACCTAACTATTAGCACCAATTTTCTAACTTTCCTAAACGTTCATAGGATATGATTTTCAGTCAATTGTGCAAGGGGTTTAAGGGCCTATCAAATGTTTTTGTCTAAATTGCATTATATGCCTAGGAACATGTTAAAACAAGTTATTTCACACTAACCCTAACCTTTCCCTATTCTTTTCCAATGAAATCAACCTATCACAAGCCTACAACTGACACTATGAAATATTATCATAGTGAAGCGCTACAGAATATTTTAGTAGCGCTCACACGAAAACTTAAAACTTAGGTTATCAAGATGCTATCCCTATCATTTAAAATCTCTAAGTGGTTTTTCAAAAAGTTCTATCCCTTTTTATCCATCATGTGAAATTTAGAGCAATTAAATTCCAATAAAAAAGTTTAAAATAAAACCATGAAAACGCACAGGTTTCCCTAAATTGTAATTTCCAGCATTCCTAGAAAACCATTTGCAGCGCACAAGAAGGTTTTGGAAGGGTCTATAACGTTAATGGGAAGATTAGGTGATGTAAAATGATTTAAAGTAGATGGAATGTTTTTTGAGGTTTATCCATAAATGTTGTCATTGTTCTGAAATGCATGCTAGGAATCAATCTTCAATTGCTTCAATGAACATAACCTAAGTTGGTGTCATGACTTTATATATTTTTTCGATGGCATCACAACATGAATAAGAAATATATATTTTTTAGTCAACAAGGAATCCATTGCAGAGGCCATGAGTTTACCCATTGAGGGTGAAAGATGGTTTCAAAATCAAAGACTACAGAATGTGGACCTAACCTTTTTTCTTGAAGGAGGACTGTTAAGACCAAGACTGGAACGTAGGAGTCCCCAAAAACATGTTGAACCCTAAATGGTCTAGCGCTCTCACAAGAATATATCTCTTCTTCTCCTATGAAGGAAGGTATTATAAAATCTTATTTATATCACATGAAGCTTTTGTGTCATTTAGCAGGTTTCAGTAGAATGAATTTTCCTTATCTTCTTCATCAAAGTCTTGCCCGAGTTGTTGCCTCATGACATATGTCATCATGGCTTGATAAATATACTATACAGTCATGATTTGAACAAGAAGGTGGAATACCTGAGACAAAGAAATATGAGAAACACTACACCCAAAAGGGAAAGAAAAGGCCAAACTAAATTTTTTGTCAAAACACTAGCTCAGGAAACATAGGGAAATCCTAGTCATACCCCTATTGAAGAACATATTCAAAACCTTGTAAACTAACCATAGGTTAGGGTTTATGAGAGGAGAACAAGAAGATAGTTGGAGAAAATTCTAGAAGAAATGGAGACAAAGCATACAACAACAAAAAGTGAAAAAGGGAAGCAGAGTATGTAAATAAGGGATGGAGAAATAGCAATAGAGCCTAGGATTTACTGTATTATACCCCATACTCATCCTACAAATAAATTAAGATTGATTTTTTCAGTTCAGTGGATCAGGCACAGGGTCTACGTCCTCTCCACTTCCTCCTGGGGAGGTGGTATCCCCAGTGGAGCTAATTGTTGGCATCATGATTGTACATTTCCTAAAGGTTCACAACTTATGATTTAAAGTCAATTGTGAAAGGAGTTTAAGGGCCTATCGATTTTTTTGTGTAAATTTCTATATAAGCCTAGGAACATGTCAAAAAATGTTATTTCAACTTACCCTATGCCTTCCCTAACCTTTTGCAACTAAATCATCCTATCACAAACCTACAATTGGCGCTATCAAATATTTTTGTAGCACTCATAAAAATATTAAAACTTAGGTTTTCAAGTTGTTGGCCCTATCATTTAAAATGCCTAAGTGGATTTTCACAAATTTATATTGCTTTTGATCCTTGATGTGACATTTAGCTATCACTTTTAAGCTCAATGAAGAAATTTAAAATCAAACCCTAAAAAAACATAGTTTGGCCTAAATGTTAATATCTAGCATTCTCAAAAAACCATTTGTAGTGTGCAAGAAGGTTGTGGAAGGGTTTGCAATGTTTGTCTAGGAGGATTCAAGGTTGTGGAGAATTTACAGTGTCATAGCATATGAACAATGGGAAGATCGTGTCATGTAAAACAATTTGAACTGGATGTAATGTATTTTGAGGTTTGTCCATAAATGTTATCATTGTTCTAAAAAGTAGGTTGGGAGTGATTTTTCCATCGCTTCAATGGACATAACTTGAGTTGGTGTCATGAATTTATATATTCTTTTGATGGAAACACAACAGGAGTAAGAACCCTACAGTTTTCATTGACTGAGGAATTCATTGTAGAGGCCATGAGCTTACCTACTGAGGTCGAAAGATGGTTTAAAAAATAGAGTCTATATAATGTGGACCTAAACGTTTTCTTGAAGGAGGACTATCAAGATGAAGACTAGAATGTAGGAGTCCACTAGATCATGCTAAAGATTGAATGATCTAACGTTGTTAGGAATTTGAAACTCGTATTCACCTGTGAAGGAAGGTACTCTAGAACTTATTTATATCACATGAGGTTTTTGTGTCATTTAATAGTTTTCAGTAAAATGAATTTTCCTTATTTTCTTCTTCAAAGTCTGCAGAAAATGTCTACGAAATCTAGAACCAGACCTGAGTTGTTGCCTTATGACATATGTCATCATGGCTTGATAAAGATATAATACACTCATGATTTGGAACAATTGAGAAATAAAAATGTGAAACTCTACACTGAGAAGGTAAAGGGGAGGTCAAAATAATTTTTTTGTCAAAAACCTAGCTTAGGAAACATATGAGAGCCTATTCATATCCCTGTTGAAGAAGATACAAAAAACATTGTAAATGAACAAGAGGTTAGCGTCTACGACATGAAAACAAGAATATAGAAGACGAAAATGCTAGAAGAAGAGGAGGAAAATTATACAACAACAAAAAGTGAAAAACAGAAATGGAGCATGGAAAGAGGGGATGAAGAAATAGAAATATACCCTAGAGTTTACTCTAGAAAACCCCATACTCATCCTAAAAATAAAATAATACTGATTTTAAAGGAAAATATCAACCCTAAGGTAAAGGAGGTGGTGATTATTGATGAAGAAGAAGAAATTGTGAAGATTTCAAAGAGTAGAAACAAGGCCACCAAATAGAAGAATAAAAAAGTATGTAGGGAGAAAAGTGAAAGAAACTCTAGAAGTTGGAAGAACTATAAAAAAAGGTAATAAAAGGATGAAAATAATACAAGAAAAGTTAAACATCCTTGCTCATGCTATAGAAGCTATGGAATAATGATTATCTTACCTCGTTGTCAGAGAATTATATGAAACCTTATTTTTGTTGAAAAAAAACCATAGTTTTACCTCAGCATTTTGGCATGCTCGAGTTTATCTTTTTGACAATGAGTTTATATTCAGTATTTTATGGTAATATGTCATAATGTTTTGTGAATTAATAGGAGCAAAGAATACGAGTCAACTTAAGAGAAAAGAGTTTTAAAAGATGTAAACAATTACACATGATAGTTGCACAGTTTCAATAGATTTGATAGGTTCATGTACCCGTTTTTCTACTAAGGAGGAATATGAGTTACAGTTCAAGATTAGAAGCCTGCAAGGGTGTGAATAGTTTCAGGCCTACACTTCAGCTATGTCTCGTCCTTTTCCTAGAAGAATAGTAGAGGAAGATACTTATGACATTGTTTAGATGCTTTGACCAATGTTTAAATGACAAATAGAGATTTTAATATATAGAAGGATAAGATTTTGTTATGAAACCAGCTCAAGAAAAGATAGAAAAGATAGATCAGCGCCTTAGAATTTAGCCTCTTCGAGGGGGCAACCTCCTTTACATTACATAAATGAACAATTCTTGGACGATACAAATCAAAATACCTCCTTTCTATATATAGGAGTCTAAGGGGTCATAACATAATCAGAGCCGACATAACAATAATAATGTAAGGGCACAATAATAACAATAATGGGCTTCTATGGGGCACAATAGTAACAATATGGGCACGACATGGGTACATCAATATAATAAGTGGGTTGTAATAATAACAATAAGGGGTTACACTAGTAATATAGGGGCCTAACATGCCCCTCTCCTTCAAAAAGCGTTGTCATCAACGCTTGAGTAGTTCTTGATGCTTCTGTATAAAATTATTGTCCTCCCATGTGGAATCTTTAGCGGGTAAGTTCTTCCACTTGATGAGATACTCTGAAATTGATCTATTTCATAGTTGTTAGGTTCTTTTTTCTGTGACTGCTCCAGGTTCCAATATGATTTTTCCTTCCTCTTCAATTTCTGATAATATTGTTTGAATTGGGATCTTTTGAAACTTTTGAATAAGTGGCCATACTTCTTCATCCTTCTTCCATTCATCCCTT
Source organism: Pinus tabuliformis (assembly GCA_031772625.1). NCBI lineage: Eukaryota > Viridiplantae > Streptophyta > Pinopsida > Pinales > Pinaceae > Pinus > Pinus tabuliformis. The sequence continues at coordinate 1,707,497,057 of CM062816.1, read as the reverse complement.
GCTTCATTTATCCAATCTGGTTGGATAATAGAAATAGCACAAAACAATGCTTCCACATCCTCATCCTTGAAGAGTCTTCCCATTTGGTAAGGTTGCCATTTTTTAAGTGCATGTAGTATTTCCAACATTTCCTTCTCATAACTAGCTTTCTTGAGATGTAGTAGTAAAAATACCCAATCACCCACATCAAAACATTTTTCACTACGATGTTGATCTACCTGTTGTTTTGTTTGATTTTGCACCGAAGTGGCGTTATCCTTTAAAATTTGGAGAACTTGTTGTTGATGCTCGATGTGATATTTCACTGCTTGAAACTTTTTCTTCTTGATATGTCCTTCTATCTCTAGAGTTGAGGAGTGGTAATTTCTTCCAATCCTTTACAAGATATGGTCGGATTCATTTCTTGATGCTCAATGTGATCTTTCACTTCTTGAACATTTTTCTTCTTGATATGTCCTTCTATCTTGATAGTTTGATGAGTGGTAATTTCGACCAATGAATTACAAGATATGGTTGGATTCATTTCTTCTTTCTCGATGTGATCTTTCACTTCTTGCACCTTTTTCTTCTTGATATGTCCTTCTATCTTAAGAGTTTGAGGAGTGGTAATTCTTGCCAGTGCTTTACAAGATATGGTCTAATTCATTTCTTCTTTCTCTAGGGTGGGGTCCTCGCGTATATCTTCTTCTTTTGATGTTTCTTGATCCTTTTCTTCCTCCTCTTAATATTCTATGTAAAATAATTTCTTCTTAGCACACTTATGACCTTTAGTGCATTTGCTATCACAATTGTAACAAAGCCCTTTTTCTCTTTTTTCTTCTAATTGTTGTGGTGTAACCCTTGTAGGTTGTGGAAGGCTAGGAGAAACAACACTTTCATCTTTATAGTTGTGAGGGGTATGCTTCCTGGTTTCCACAATTTTGCTTTCCACTATGTCACAAAGCCCTTTTACTCTTTCCAATTATTTTTGTGTTGCTCTAAAGAAGGTGTTGCTCTTTGTATCCTCATAATGTGCTAACATTTCCTCTGTGAAAATTGACCACGTAACAAGTTGTTTACGAGAACAAAGCCCTTCATACCATAAAAATTGATCCGGTTCTAAATATGAAGATGCAATACATACCTTTTGTAACAGTGGTACACCATGTAGATCAAAATATTGTTCCATCTGAAGTATCCAATTTACCGGATCCTTGCCATCAAACTTCCTCATCTTGCTTTTTCTTGATTTTAGGAGCTCGATCTTGAAATGACTGTAACTCTGTACTTTCCGATCTTTAAGTTCTCAAATTATAACTTTTAGTAGCCCTCTGTGTCCTCTTTCTAATTCCACCAGTCTGATCCAAATTGGATTCTCCAAGAAAGAGTTATGCACAATCTCCCAAGATGACCTGATTATAGGCCTTTCCAGAAGAGCAAACTTGTATGAAGTGCCACGTGTCACTATTTCGACCTTTGGCTCTAAAATATATCTACAAGAAACTACAGTCCATCCTCTTTCTGTACCTTCTTACAAAATTTCAATCTGATTCTTAGAGAGAAAGTTATGATGATTTTCCCCAGGTCACCTGTTTGGAATGTAATTCAGGAGTCTGCAAAAAGACCAATTTCCTCAGATCATATCTCCGCAAATATAGCGCGAAAATCTCTAAAAATCGCGACTGAGGTTCAGTGATATTTCTTCTCAAATGGGTTTTTTTTTTAGCTTCTGAAATGTCGCAGAAAAAATTTATAGCGAAAATGCCACAATGACCTATTTGGAGCAGCGAAACCCTATAATCCAAAGCTCTGATACCAAATGTTATGAAACCATCTCAAGAAAATATAGAAAAGATAGATCAATGCCTTAGAATTTAGCCTCTTCGAGGGGGCAACCTCCTTTACATTACATAAATGAACAATTATTGGATGATACAAATGAAAAGACCTCCTTTCTATATATAGGAGTCTAAGGGGTCATAACATAATCAGAGCCGACATAACAATAATAATGTAAGGGCACAATAATAACAATAATGGGATCCTATGGGGCACAATAGTAACAATATGGGCACTACATGGGTACATCAATATAATAAGTGGGTTGTACTAATAACAATAAGGGGTTACAGTAGTATTATAGGGGCCTAACAGATTTTGATTATGTTTCATAAATTAAAGTCTCATAAATTGTAAATATTTTATAGTTATGCTACTAAACTTTATGGATCTTATCTTTTATGTATTTTCCCTACATAATACATCACAAAAGAGGAAAAAAGGTTGGATTTTGGAGAAAAAAACAATCTTTTTTGCCGCATGTGATCAATTTGATATTTGCTAAGTACCAAGAGGACTAGGAGATTATGTTCATGATACAAAGATTCTTTTGATGGTATTCTTAGCTAGTTCTTCTACTCTGATAGTTTACTTTTCTATGTGATACCATTTAACTTCTATCTTCTAATGTTTAAATGAGATTATTTGACAAAATTCATTAGTTAATGCTTTGGATCATATGGCTTAAGTATCTGCACTATTTCTCGTAAAGATTGCAGGATTCATGTTTCATCTGTTATAATGGATTGTTTTCTTTTTCTACTACTATTCATAAAACGTTTGACATGTCTACAGTTTTCTGTCTACCCTACCTTTGTCCCTATTGATTCATGAAGTCAAGATCATGGTATATATAACTGAAACCTGATTGGTTGACTCCATTTTCCAATAGATTACATGTTTCATCCCAACCACCACACTCAAAATCCAAAAACCCTATCGAACATATAGCCATTTTTTGAAGACACAACCAGTTGCTAATATTAGTGATTAGATTGTGAGAGAGAGCCCTCTTTGGATTAAAGGGGCTAGCCTTCAATATACAAGCCTAGTATGAAATGGTTACTTGAGGACTTCCTCTTTCATAGCCAGGATGATATTTCTGAGTGCTAACATCTTGGTGACCATACTGGGGACGTGAAAGTATATCTTGCCTAAGATTGTTTCAATGATCAGATCTACTTTATGAGGGCAAACAAAAGGTTAGATAACAAAATTTGTTGTTTTATTTCTTGTGGAGACTCCATAGTACAAATTTTGAGGTGATTTTATTGGAAATTGTAGTGTATAGAAGGATTCACACAAGGAGTAACCCCGGTCCTAATTCACCACAGAAATTGACAAGCCCAAAAAAGCTATTCATGAAAAGGAAGTATGTAAAAGAAACAAGTACCATACTTTTAGAAAAGTCTTTGTCTCTACCTAAAGAGATAATATCTATTGACGACATTTGATTTTATCTAAAATCCGAGCATAGTTTATTCAGGTCAAAATCAGAGTCTAATTTTTCAGAAACAGTCCTTGATGAAACAAAATTTAAACCTTATATTCCTAGTACTACTTTTCAAGGATTAAGTGTTTCAGAAGAAGACAAAGATATTTGGTTACAATTTCACAAATTAGAGCATTTGGTTCATCAACTTCAAGTAGTTGTTTCTAAATCTCCTACATTTCAGTATTTTGTCCCACCATTTTTTACTCCAGCTATTTCACTTCCATTCTTCATTCCATACTTCATTTCATAATGTTATTTTCTAGTTATTTATGTTGGACCTGCTATACCCCTTTCATCAATTATTACAAACACGGTTTCACTTCCTCCATCATCCTAATTCCCTATTCCCAGTGTTGGTTCAACCTCATCTCACACAACCATGGTTGCTAGATATGCCCCTCTCAGTCTCCAAGCTCCACTACATGATCTTTCTCTGAATTATGGTAAGAATTTACTTTATTTTGATGTTATGAGATCCCTTACAGATCATCAATATGTAGATAAATTGAATGACTTCATAGATTTAGATGAGGTAGATCATGAAGATGTTAAACTAATAATTTTTTCACAAAGTCTCTCAAGTGGGTTAGTAAATGGTTTAGAGAAATTCCAATAGGAATAATTGCAAATTTTCAATAGTTTGGACAACTCTTCCTTGATATATGGGAGGTGAAGAAAAACCCTTTGCAAATCTTGTCTGAATATGAGAATTTGAAGAGAAACCCAAGGGAAACAATTCAAGAGTTTTCAGCTAGGTTCAATAGGGTTTATAATTCAATTCCTGTTAATATTAAGCCCCTTAGTTTAACCATGCTTCACTATTCTGATGGTTTTGATGCTGAGATAACTTATCAACATAGAGAAAGAAATCTTGCTACGTTGGGAGTTATGCAAAGCAATGCTATAGGAGTGGAAGAAAATTTTCTCACTAAAAAGGAAAAGATGAAGACCAAGATAAGAGTGTAATTTAAGGATTAAACATCTTCTTTAACAGATACCAAATTCGATGTGATGCTAAAGATAATCAAGAAATTGGTTGACAAGTTAACCCCTCACAAGGGTGAGCGTCAACCTCAAGTTATAAATCCCAATTTTAGAAGGTCACCTGGACCTCATGTTCATGAGATGAATCTAGATGAATATTAAACAGGCAAACCTCCATTTCCTAAAAATTTTGTTCATGAGGAAGCTAATGAAGAGACTAAACAACAACAAATTAACTACCTTTGACATGAAGAAACTCGGCCATTTCGAACTAAAGAAGAGAATGATAGGTTTTTTGAATGCTCAGAAGAAAGGGATAATAATCAATTGATGTTTGAGTCAGAAATATATCATTAAGGGTACAATATTCTTGTTGCTTATTTCCAGAGACAATATAACCTTAGAGGTATAAATGTAGTTATTGCTAAGCCTCCTCCAGTGAAAGTTGCAATTGAGCAGAAAAAATGTGAGCCCAAGAAAGCAGAGGAACCTAAGAAAAAAATGGAATCCAAGAAAGATACATCTAAGAAAGGTGATGATGGCAGAAAGGAAGGAAATATGAAGGATTTGAAAAAATTTTAGTCTTCTTTTACTTTGGAAAATTAGATAGGAAAGGTTAAGTTATCCATTCCTTTTGTTGAAATGTTGAAGAATATGTAGTATAAAGAATAGATTATCAAGATGATAAAGGGATCACCAACTGATCAAACATTGAATATCAATAATCATGATTCTTTGAATATCCAAGATGATTCACCTACATTCTTATTTGGTCCTCATGCTACTGAGATAAATGAAGATGTGCCTCCCTTTTATGTTAACTTTAACATTCATGATATGGTTTTGCATAATGCAATGCTTGATTCAAGGGCTTCACACAAATTTATGCCAAATATTGTTATGGATAATTTAGGGTTGGATATCACTAGACCTTATAAATATTTGTTTTCATTTGATTCAAGAAAGGTACAATGTTTAGGGTTGATTAAAAATCTTGTTGTGAACTTGACTCAAATTCTAGAAAAGAGTATTGTGATGGATGTTGTGGTGGAAGATATACCACCAAGGTTCAGAATGTTACTTTCTTGTTCTTGGGTAGCCAAAGTGGGTGGTACTTTGCAAATGGACATGTCTTATGCCTCCATCCCTATTTTTGGAGAAACAAGGAGACTCTACAGGGAAGTTCAAATGAAATATGTGGTAAGTAGTAAGACTGAACCATAAAATCATCCTATTTATGTTGTAGATACTTATTTTGGGTCAGAAATTTTATATAATGATTTAAATTTGGAGGAAGAAAATCAACAGCAAGTGGAAGATCAAGTTCAGACAAAAAATGAGTAAGTAGCTAACATAAATGAGACATGAAGCATGTGTTTTGATGGGTTTATTTGCAAAGAGGGATCAAGAGATGGTATATGGATCATTACACCAGATGGAGGTAGTCAAGTGTATTATTTCAAGTTATATTTTAAATTATCTAATAACGTAGTTGTATATGAGGCTTTAGTCATTGGATTGAACATATTCAAGGAGAAAAGAGCTAAAAAATACGCATTTTTTTGGACTCAAAGATAATTATAAATCAGGTTAAAGGGATATATTAGACAGAGTACCAAAGGATGAGATCTTACAAAAATGAATTTTGGGACTTATTTGATAATTTCTTTGTTGAACCCAAAAAATTAGTAATTTCTAAATAAGATAATTGTATTGTTAATTCACTTGCCAGTACAACATGTTTAAAATTCTTATTTATCCAAATAAGAAAATATCATTTAGAAATGGGATATAGACCTTCCACTCCAAAAAACGTTAAAAAGTGGAAGGTCTTCGAAGATGATCAACAAATAAATATTTGTTTGGAAATGAAAGACAAGTTTGCCAACAATCCTATTGATAAAGACAAGGATTCAGATAACTAGGTTGATAAAAATGATTTTTTAATGTTATAGGTGACAAGAAAATAATTTAGCTAAGCAATAATTTCTTGTCTAGTGGGTTAGCTCCCTTGAAAAAATGATTTGAAGGAAATGGTGTCCCTGTTAAACCAAAGATGAAGTTTGATATTAATGAATTATAGGACTGTAATTTAGGCACAGAAAAAGAGCCAAAAGCTTTCAAAATTTCCAATTCTTTAAATGAGGAGTGGATGGAGAAATATGCTTCTTTATTGAAAGAATTTTCTGATGTATTTGCATGGAAATATGAATATTTAAGGGTCTATGACAGAATTATAATTCAACACACTATACCCTTAAATGAAAATGAAAATCCTTTCAAGCAAAAACTGAGGAGAATAAATCCAACGCTGCTGCTATTAATAAAGAAAGAGGTGAAAAAGTTGTTGGATGATAAGATTATAATTTTCTCTAATATTTTCAAAATGTGTTTCTAACCTTGTACTAGTGAGGAAAAAGAATGCGGAGATTTGACTATGTGTGGACTTAAGAAATCTAAACAAAGTGTCATTAAAGGATAATTACCCACTACCTAAGATGGAGCACATTTTGCAAAGTGTTGTTGGTTCAAAGAGGATTTCAATGTTAGATGGTTTCTCAGGGTACAATCAGATATTGGTGCATCTAAAAGACCAAGAAAAGACAACCTTCACTACGCCATGGGGAACATTCATGTACTCCAAAATTCCTTTTGGATTAATGAACGTGGGAGCTACATTTCAAAGGGAAATGGACATAGCCTTTGTAGGGGAAAAGAATAAGTTTGTGGTAGTCTATATGGATGATATCATAGTATATTGAATATCTGATTTGGAGCACTTAAAACATCTTAGAAAAGTATTATTGAAATGCTAAATTATTTGTATTTCACTGAACCATGAAAAAACACATTTTTCTATGAAAGAGGGTACGTTACTGGGTCATATAGTATCTAAAGATGGCATCGAAATTAATCCAGAGAGAGTTGAATAAATAAAAAAACCTCATTTACCCAGAAGTTAAAAGGAGGTCTAGTCATTCATGGTTATCGTAAATTTTCTGTGAAGATTCATTCCAAATTTTGTTGAAATCTTAAGGGTAATTAACATCATGCTAAAACATAACAGTGAAGTCAAGTGGACACTTGTAGCCAAGAAATCTATTGAAGAAATCAAATCAGCAATAACTAAATCCCCTGTTTATCAGCCTAGATTTCTCAAAAGAATTCCTAGTCTTTTCATTTTCTTCAGAACACACTATTTCAGGAGTCTTATTGCATAAAAATAAGCATAATCAGGAGAAAATCAATTCATTTTTTAGCAGAACTCTAAGAGATGCAAAACTAAAACAAAACAATATCGAAAAACATACCTTTGCATTGTAAAAGCATTAAAGGATTTCAGGGTATATGTTATGCACTCTCATGTAATAACATTTGTTCCCAGTGTTGTTGTAAAGGAAATCCTAGTTCAACCTGACTGCAATGGTCAAAGATGCAAGTGGATAGAAATATTATTGGAGTATAACCTAGAGTTTAAACCAACAAAGTTGATAAAATGTCAAGGTGTAGTAGATCTAATGACTGAAACCAATCGTGACGCTTTGGGCATGTTGCATGCGGGATCCCCCAAGGGTAGTTTTGGGGCTTAAAGCCTGGATTTTGGTCCAATTTTGTCATTCCAATGTAAAGACTCCACATTTTGTGGGAACAGAGCACGTAGATGTTAAAAAGTCATAGCGTTTTCCGCCCTTATTTTGATAAGCTAATTTTGGATGTAGAAGATCTACCCATGGTCCATGGACCATGGGATAGTATAAATAGAGCTAAGCTCTAAGTAGTTTGAGAGGATAAGACACAACGGTGAAGTAATGAAGATGTATGCGAGATAGATCTGAAGTGTAAGTCTAAGTTTTGGGTTGTAGCATAGGTAGAGGCTCTGCAGCTGAGTGCGCAGAGGCCTAGTAGTCTGCAGTTGAGTGCGGAGGGTGAGTCGAGTCTGTAATCATCTGAAGTATTAATAAAGAGAAGTTCCCTATCATTTCTAGGTCTTTATTTCCTATTTATTCATCTATTATATTGGATATGATTTTCACTTTTAATTCTTATATGATGCGTGAATGGGTATAATTGTATTGGTTAAGTGGACGCAAGTAAGAACATATGTTTACGCGAAGATAATTAAGATCTGTCAATAATATAACTAACATACTTAGCCTAGCTTGGGAAATACCGCATTTTGCTGCCCTAGCAGTGTGAGAGGACTTCAGCCCCTGGTTAGGGCTGCACAGAAGCCAAGTGTAACACTTCACAAATGTACTAAAGGGTGGAACAGAGCATGAAGCTATCTGTGCAAAGGCAGGTATAGTTGGAATAAACCGACATCACAACCATCTCAAGGGTGTAGAAACATGGTTCCAGCATCTCCTCATATTGCTTCAGGTGAGACTTCAGTTCACAGTCCGTGGGTTGATGCCGAAAGGGCTAGTAGTGTAGGGATTTGTTTGGCTACCTAACGCTGAACCTTTGTCAGGCCCCCATAAGCCAACAAATGGTTCCATTACTGGGACCAGAATCTGCATAGAGATGTGTGATTTCGTATAAATAGAATCTAACTAAGAAAGATATCGAAGGCTGGTTTGATAGAAGAATTCATGAGTCTGCGGCGCAGGAGGATAGAAACCTGTGACTCTCAAAAGAATAGTGGATATACATCTACCTGTATAGGAAGATCCATGAAATATTTTTCGCGTCCTTCCTTATTGAGCTATACAAGTGGATCGCGAAGCTTGCAGATAACCAAGGGAGGTGGAAGCTTGATGGTCCTATTGTGTGGACCCCAGAGCTAGTGCAAAGGTTGGAAGCATCAGAGGATAAGATTGTGTGCACCATCAATCATTAGCTTGATCACATTATAGGAGGATTTGTTACTGAGTTCGTGGTCGATACCTCAGTTAGCTATAGCGAGGTAGAGCAACGCTTTCTCAAAGGACTACGAGGTAAGTACGTAAAATCTTTGAATACTTGGATTAAAATGTTGTTGTGTGAAAAGTGGGTTATGAATTTACCTTGATGTTTGGGGCTACCTGAATCAGAAACATTTACCGGGATGAAGGAAATAAGGGTCGAGAAAGTAGCCCCTTTATTCACCTCTGCGAGGGGATGAGGAAGAGCTTGCGAAGGTCTCTCTGCAAATTGCTATTCATTTGATAATACAAAGAATTTCGTGAATCCCACCTCCACCCACACCACCATCAGCTTCACCTCACCTCCAACTTCACCTATACCAACTCCACCACCACCGTGATTCAGTATGGAAAACACAGTGAAGTTTCCTGTGTTCAAAGGTTTGGGAAATGAGGATTTGGACCAATTCTAGTTCGTTGTAAGAGTTGTATGGGAAGCACAAGGTTTTATCGATGACCACATAAAGAAAGTGACACTAGTTAGCGCTCTGCAGGATCGCACACTGACCTGGTATATTAAGTACTCCAACGATAACCCAAATGCAAGAGTCACGTATATCTAAACAGCACTAAATAGAGAATTTAGTAGGCCTAAATCCGAAGCGCAATTGATTGTGGGATTCAAAGAGATCAGGATGCTACCAGGTGAGACTCCTTGGGAACTAGATTAGAGGCTAAAATGTATGATCTGTGAAGCCAATATGAATTTGACAGGTGGACAACATCGCGAGTGGCTTGTAGCTTCGCTACTACCACATTTAAGGAGTGTGCTATCGCAACAGAATATAACAACTTAAGCAGAGGCCTTAGAGATTGATATGAGGATACATGAGACCTCTATGCAAGTTCCTAACCTAGAAGTTCAGGAAATCGACACGCAAATAAAGAATCTGTGCCTTGAGATGCAAAGTTTGAAGCATGATAGGACAATTCAGACAGAGGTACACAAAGAAGTATGGTGCATAAAATGCAAGAGTTAGGGTCATGACAAAGACCACTGCTTGGTCTTTACAAATTACCTTGCAGGAGGAGGATGGATGCCACTAAGGCCAGAAGCACAAGCAGGACCTAGCACACTGCCTGCTTTATGGTGCGCTATCTATCAAGTAGCTGGAAAACATGCCATGGATGACTGCCACTTGTTATAGAAGTATACACAAACTCCACAACATTTGTTTTGCAACTTTTGCAGGTCGGTGGGACATGACAAACATACTTGAAGAAGATATGAATTGATGATGGATAGAATGCTCACCTATAGAGTTCAAGCCGAAATGTGACCCCTTGACCAGAATGCAGGGATGGCGCGAAAATGATTTCAAGGGCATGGACGAGGCTAAGGTGGAGGGAGACCTAGTAGAGGTGGCAGACAGTTGATTTGCTACAATTGCGGAGGGCTAGGACACTATGCTCGCGATTTCACTAATCTAATGTGCCCGTCGTGTAAGTATTGCACGATGTTTGATCATGAGACAGAAGATTGTCTTAAACTGATAGGTAGAATACATGAAAAAGGAGCACTACCACCTCCCTAGACTCATAACTCGTAGACGATGAGGTCTGAGCCACGCGAGGAAGATCTAAACATAAGCATAGTGCTCTGAAGTGGAATCACGATGGGAGATGACAAAGGAGAAAAGTCAGAAGATAGTACATGGGTCCGCAAAGCCCTAGCAAAAGAATTTGAGTTTGATTTCGAGCATGTTTGGGAGACTTTCATGGAGGGTAAGAAGATCTTCGCTGAGGCCTCCACTTCAGCAAGAAAACATAAGCTTGAGCCGGAGATGGACCCATCCATGCTCACAACTTTCTTGGAAACATGTATGAAGTTACTGCGTGAAAGTAAGGCTGTGAATGGGTTACAAGAGCTTATCAATAGATGTCTTGGGACTGTGCCAAGTGAACCACGCATAGTCTGCATAATCAAAAAACATAAGATGAGAACAGTACAAGAAATGAGAGTCACTGCGCATATCGGAGAATACGAAATGGATCAAGTCATTTTGGATTTGGGATTAGATGCAAATGTTTTGCCAAAACAGACATGGGAGCGAATGGGAAGACCTATGCTGCAATGGTCTCCAATTTAGCTAAGGATGGAGAATCAAAATAAAATAATACCCATGGGGCGATTCCAAGGAGTAAACATGGATATTGAAGGAGCAAGCGCGCTGGCAGACTTTGCAGTCATAGAGATTGTTGATGATAGCAATCCCTACCCTACGCTCTTGGGAATTGACTGGACTACTTGTATGAATGGGTTAATCAATCTGAAGAAGCAAAAAATGATCTTTGAGAAGAAATCACTGCACGTAATATTACCCCTGGACCCTGCTGAACAATCACGCTATACAGAGCCAGTCCAAGACTATTAGAGCGACGATGATCTGGACTGCATCTATAAGATAACAATGCGAGACCAAGACCGGGTGAATCCCATAGCGAATGGGAAGATTACATGGGAGCGCAAGAGTTCCTGCACTTCAAATTCTAATGAATAAGTGGAACAATGGCATAATCGGTTACACGAAGTAACTACGTTGAATTGCAATATGATGACCCGATCGCTGCGTTGTATATTGACATAAGTAGGAGATCTTTCTACTTATGATGGTCTAAATGAGGTAGATACCTTCTTGGATGCATTTGAAAGGTAGGTGTCGGAAAAGAAACGCTTCTAGGCCTTGGATTGGATATTATGTGCTACACCCACGAGATGGTGGGGTGCGCACAAAGGAAGCTTTGATGATTGGCACAAATGTAGGAAACTGATGCAAACATGATTTGGGAAGCCTAAGATGCGACTGATAAAAAAGTATGATGGACTGAATGATCCGCATGAACATCTAGCCAAATGGATGCAGGCTTATGGAGTGAAGCCCCAACCTGAGCAGATGCACATACACTCTGTGTTGAAGTACTTCGTCAATAAGCCTGTGTTGGGGGGACACATGTGCAGATGGCTTTTATTATTCCAAGAATACCATTTTGAAGTTGTTGTGAATGCTGGATGATTGAACGTGGGACCAGATCACCTGTCGTGCATCGAGACAAGGGAGGAACCTACTAGTTTGGAGGAAGGATTACCTGACATGCAGCTCTTTGGTGTGTGTGTAGCGAATGGAAATTTTGAAGATATAATACACTTTCTAACAACTGGAATTGTGCTGAAAGGATACTTTGTCCAGCAAAAGAAGGAGTTAGTGGTGCATGCAACAGATTTCTTTGTCATTGCTGGGCATCTATACAAGATGGGGAATGATGAAATACCGTGAAGCTATGTACCTGAATGTGAACGAAGAAGCATCCTCACATCTGGTCATGGGGGCGCCATGGGAGGACATTACACAAGAAGAGAAACCATGCAGAAGATTCTATGCGTAGGGCTGTGATGGCCAACCCTTCATCAGGATTCAAAAGCATATTGCAAGGCATGTGTTGTATGTCAAAGAATAGGCAGGCCATCACAGAGGGATGAAATGCCTTTGAATCCACAAATGGCATTGCATCCTTTCAAAAAATGGGCAATAGATTTTTTAGGACCCATCAAACCTCAAGGAAAGATAGGCGTGAGGTATATTACCACTGCGATGAAATAGTTGACTCGTTAGGCAGAAGCGTAGTCGGTGAAGGATTGCATGGGCACGACTGCCATGAAGTTTCTATTTGAACATGTGCTGACATGATTTGGATGTCCGAAGATCTTGATGAGCGATCACGGTACATGCTTCGTGAACAAAACGATCAGTGCATTAATGGAGGAATTTCAGGGGTATCACCAAAAGAGCACACCTTATCACCCACTGCCTAAAGGGATAGTAGAAGCGTTCAACAAAGTACTAGAAATTGCACTGACCAAGGTATGTAATGCACAATGAAGTGATTGGGATCTACACATACCTACAACGTTATGGGCTTATCGAATGACAAGTAAGAAGCTGACGGGACAGAAACCTTTTAGGCTTTTCTATGGATTTGAAGCCATAATGCCTATAGAATATATCGTGCCTAGTCTACACATAGTAGCGCTCATAGATATGACGGATCGTGCATCCTTGGAAGAGAGGCTCGTGCAGTTGGATGAGCTCGAAGAAGAGAGATTCTTGGCTGGATTTCACCAACAAGTCCAAAAGCAATGCGAAAAGGCATGGAACGACTGGCATATTAAGTTGCACACCTTTAAGGTGAATGACTTGGTGCTTTTGTATGACAGTAAGTTTGATTAATTTCCAAGGAAAATCAGAATGCATTGGCTGGGGCTGTATGTTATTAAGGAGATTATCAATGGTGGCGTGATCCAGTTGGTTAAGTCGAATGGGGATCCCTTCCTAGCAAAAGTGAATGGCAGTCATCCGAAGCCATACACAGGTGGCTTGGCCATCCAACTAATCAACAAAAGCACAGTCTTAGTGCTCTAGGAAGATGAAAGGAGGTGCAGGACTAGAAACTACACTGCTCAGGAGCTGCGTGATTTCAGGACTGTGCGAAGAAGCAAAGTGTCACAGGGTCTGTGACAACGCGAAGATAGTTGCACTGACACGTAGGTTTGCCAGAAAGTGACCGTTAAAGTCACTATTCACAATTTGATGGTTGGCTTCAGGCCAAATGGAGTGCACGACATGCATTTAAGGAAAACATTATGGGTTAGATTCTTGGAAATCTGCCACCAATCTAGCATTAATGAACCGAATGTGGGGGGAATGGTCGAATTCAAATTCAAAAGGTGATATAAATTACATGTGGCTATCCAGTAAACAACACTTGGAATTTTTAGAACTGAGTTGTTGCGTGCTCAAATATTCATGAACCGAGACTTATTCAAGACTCTGAAAGTGAATTCGTTGTTTGAGCAATTACGATAGATATTGAAAGAACTATGGAATAAGACTATGTCAGCACCCGAAGAAGCCATGGACACAAGAGTAGTGACAATTGAGGAAGCCACGCAGGAAATTGCAGAAGTAGAAGCTCCACAGAGTGCCGGAATAATAGTTGAGGTCCCTAAATCACCGCGCACACCGAGACCTAAGAAGGATAAGCAGGCAATGATCCCAGTGTGCAACTCACCCATAAATCCACTGAGGACCAAGCTCACATTGTAGGAAAAGGGGAATACCATTAATTTGGAGGCCAGTGAGGAAGAGTTTGAAGAAATACTAGTGGAGAAGGAGGATGTAGAGGTTGACGTTGAAACCCAGGGTGCGGACCCTATTACACGGTTACCTGAATATGTTCCTTTGTGCAAGGGTAAAGTGAAGGTGTCAAAGGATATAGATGAGAGAAAGAGCTGTTTGCAAACTCCGCTTCTCCCAAACGATATCTTTTTTGAGGGACCACACTTAGGGCGCGTCCCTGTGTTGAAATTTCAAGATTGGGACCTTGCAGACCACAAAAAGTTCCCACATTTAGTGACTGCGAAGCTAATGCACCAGAATATGGATGCGAAAGCTAGAATGATTGAATTGCAGCCATGAAAATGGCTGAGAGGTGTCAAGAAATCATGGTGTCTAAACCTGCTCTAGGTGCTACATTACCACCATGCCCCAGTGACCATTTTTGTCATAAAGTAATTGCTCTTCTTGGTGCATGATGGTTGCTTCTGGCTGGAGGAGCCCATCCCTATCACAGACCATCTGATTCACCGGATTACATGGCTACCTTGCTCAGGGGAGGATCCAGTAAACATTTTATAGGGAAATGGTGGCAAGTTGGCCCTTGCGGAGGTAATGAAAAAGAATTTTAAGTTGGAGAAGAAGAAGCGAGGGTCTGCCATCTCCAGCATCAAAAACCCTACAGTTAAGGTCGCGACACAAATATTGGTAGGGAAGGTGATGTGAAAGTGTCGTGTGGATGAGGTTCTTGTGCCAGTGGTTGCACTAGTGGCATAGTGCACAAAAGGGGTCAAGTTCAACTGGGTGAACTATCTATGCGGCAAGTTCCTTGTGAACTATCGCGAGGCATAGGAGAACGGAAAAACATTTCAATATGAATGGCTCCTATTTTCGATTGTAATGGTGGCATGGGAGCTACTCAAAGATATCCAATTCCCTTTAATCACGCTCGACCATTGAGAGGTAGCGAAGGAGGTCGACAAACCCATGGTGAGTAGTTTGAAAGGGGTAGGGTTGAACATGGTTATGTTCCCTCAGGAGACACTCTACCTCTTACAGGAGGGAGTCACCATAGAACTTTAGGTCAGGGAGAGGTGTGCTATATAGGTAATGAGCGAGTAGTGCATCAACATTGAGGAGTTGAGCCTGTAGTGCAATGAGGTTGTGGAGAAAAACACACAGATAATGTAGATTGTGGAGGAATCCTACCAAATGGTCCCAAAGTTGGCCATTCAAGCAGAGGAACTAGTGGAGGCGGGCATCCGTAAGTTAGCCACAAGGGCGCATGATGCAAGAGTAGAAATGGCTAAGTTTTAGTTGGAGTTGAACCTACAGACTGCAGAACTACCGCTGAAGGCTCAGCCTTCAACTCCGTCGAAGGTTAACGAACAACATACCGCTGTGGTTATGATAGTGATCACGATGGTTGACAGTGTAGTGACATACTACAAGAAGCTGTTCGAAAAATAATTCAAGGTCCTAACCACCCTGCAGGAGGACCCAAATGTGGAGTGCCTAGAGAGAGAGGCGTGTGAGCTGCAATAAAAATATGATGAGGTAAAAGGGACCATGCAGATGGTTTCCCTTAAACAAGGGCTTGCACGAATGCAGCAGGCAAAGGTGCTGAAGGAACAGGTGGATGTCACTTGGCATAAAGAGGCAGTCTTGAAAGCATGCCTACAGCCATGGATCAATGAGGCTTATAAAATTACAACCTCCATTGAAGCAAAGCTTATGCAACTACAAGAAACTAAGGAGAGGATTCAAGGCAGAAGTTCAACAATAGCGGCCACCAAACAGTGCGTGGAGGAAGTCTAGCAGGCAGCCGCTCAGTGCGTTGCTGAAGTTGTAGCAATCCAAACAGAGCTGGGAGGTCTTCACACTAAGATCTCCGCACCTATAGAGTGACTCAAGGGTGAGTCATGATGTTCGTGTTCGGGGCCTGTTGGGTGCAGGATCACCCAAGGGTAGTTTTGGGGCTTAAAGCCCAGATTTTGGTCCAATTTTGTAATTCCAATGTAAAGACTCAACATTTTGTGGGCATAGAGCATGTATATGTTAAAGAGTCGTAGGGTTGTATGCCCTTATCTTGATAATGTAATGTCGGCTGTAGAAGATCTACCCATGGTTTATAGACCATGGGATTTTATAAATAGAGCTAAGCTCTAAGTAGTTTGAGAGGATAAGACACAATGTCAAAGCAATGAAGATGTATGTGAGATAGCTTTGAAGTGTAAGTCTAAGTTTTTGGGTCGTAGGATAGGTAGAGGCTCTACAGCTGAGTGCGTAGAGGCCTAGTAGTTTGCAACTAAGTGCACGGAACCCTGTGGCTGAGTGCGCAGGGTGATTCGAGTTTGTAATCATCTGCAAGTATTAATAAAGAGAAGTTCCCTATCATTTCTACGTCTTTATTTCCTAATTATGCATATGTTATATTTGATATGAATTTCACTTTTAATGCTTATATGATGCGCGAATGGGTATAACTGTATTGGTTAAGTGGACGCAAGTAAGAACATCTATTTACATGAAGAAAATTAAGATTTGTCAATAAGATAAGTAAGATACTTAGCCTAGCTTGGGAAATAGCGCAGCTCGCTGCGCTAGTAGCGCGAAAGGACTTCAGCCCCTGGTTAGGGCTGCATGGAAGCCGAGTGTAGCACTTCACGAAAGTACTGAAGGGTAGAACAGAGTGCAAAGCAACCTGTGTGAAGGCAGGTATAGTTGGAATAAATTGACATCACAACCATCTCAAGGGTGTGGAAACTTGGTTCTAGCATCCCCCCATACTGCTTCGAGTGAGACTTAAGTCTGTGCTCCATGGGTTGATGCCAAAAGGGCCAGTAGTGTAGGGATTTGTTTGGCTACCTAACACTGAAACTGGGTCAAACCCCCATAAGCCAATAGGGCATAAATTTTTTCTCAATATTTTCCAATGATTTAGAAGAAAGGTTGGTTCTTAAAGTTACTTATGAACTTAGAACTTCCCCCTAGTACAACAAAATAATATATTTTTTGCAAAATTTGGAAGCCCCACCAAGGATGAATAAAAATGGAGCATGGCCATTGAAGGTAAAAAGTTCCATGTTATGTTGTCTTGATGGCTACCTGTTTTGGAAATATCTAGCAGGGATCCTTTTAAATTGTCTCATTGATGTTGAAGCGAAAAGATAGTAGAATAATTTCATCAAGGATTTTGTGGAGGGCATCGCTACTGGAAATCCACAACAAATAAAATCCTTAGGGTAGACTACTATTGACTAAATCTTTTTTTAGACATACATGGAGAAGTGGAAACCGTGTCAAATTTTTGAAGTAAAAATAAAATTGTCATCATTTCCTTTGAAGGAACATGATGCAGATTGTGATGATTTTCAAAGAAGGACTAATGATCTTATTGAAGTGCATGAGATAAGAGAGAAATTGTATAATCAGTCTTAGTTGTTCAAGGAAAAAATCAAGCATATCGATGATAATAATTTTAAGGAAAATGATTTTAGGATTCAAGATTTAGTCAAGAACTCAGATGCCAAATTTGAGGAAAAGGGGAAGCATGGAAATTTTGATCATTTATGGAAGGGACCTTATATAATTACTTTATTTTGAGTTGATAATTCTTTCATTTTGGAAGATCTCAATGGAGTCCCATTGAATGGAGGTCCATTAAATAGATTCTTCGTAAAACATTTTCTGGTTTGAGAAAGATCGAATTGTTGGCATTATGATATAGGCGTTGTCCTTAATGGAAACTCATATAGATGATAGTTCACATTGCAACAGGTTAACAACAAAGGATTACAAAGATTGAAGAAAGAGAGTGGTTTAAGAATTATAGGTTGGTTCAGTTTATCCAAGTAGCATGTACACGTAGGTCCAAGGAACAAAAAGAGAATATAAGTATACACACACTCTCGCAAGAGGAAAAGCGCGTACAGGTTGGAAAATCAAGGAAATTCCATACAAGACAATACCATGGGTCGATACCATGGTATTAGCCCACATTATTGAGTGGAGTAACAACTATTTGATCCTACCCAAGAATACCATGGGTCCTAAGTGGTTTTGGTCTGAGGTATTGAGAAAGGCCAAAAACTATATAAGGAGGAGAAGACCATTGGGCCAGAGTGTAAATACTTCTATCTGGAGTATATGTTATGTTGCAAGGGCTATGATTATGAGATGATCTAAAATATTTTGTGCACGTTGGATACAATGTTAGATCAGAATTATAAGAATTGAAATGACTTATCATTGAATGATATGATGTTGATTGGGCTAGATCATATTGCTTAAGCATGCTTTATTCTATAAATGTTATGATATTGGTATGACTGAAATCTGGAATGGCTATGAAGTTTTAAGTTAGTATTTGCAGATCTATATGCTGGTACGCTTTGGTGAAAGCGCATATACACGCTGGTTCGGCACATTGAAGTAGCATATACATTATGAGATATGATGTTTGAAGTTTCAGTTTGTTCTGGTTGTTGATGCAAATTTCTGGGTTCTACTCTGTGTTTTGGTGATAGTGTTCTGAATCTTCAAATTTATTGAATGTGATTTTCTTCAATGATGATGGGTTTTCTGCTTCAATGTTGCTAATGGGTCCAGTATGAAAATTTGATGAAACATGGCCTTCAAAGTGTGGTGTTGTGTTCTAGGAGTATCCAGTCTGAAAATTTACGAAATGTGGTACCTGCAGGAAGAGTGAAGGCTAGATCCTTTTGTAGGTCATGCATATGTAGTAGTAAATGGATCGGCTAGTACAAGAGATAGGGGGTTGTAGCTCCCTTCGAGTAGAAGCTGGAGAACGAGAGAAGGTTGTAGGCTTCTGCAGGTGGGTGCTTGCGTACTGGTATGCGTTTGCACTAGTACAAGATTGTAAACAGATTTTTCTTATATTAAAAGAAGACATCAACATGTGGTTTTTTCACCCGCATTGGGTTTCCACCTTAATTCTTGGTTTCCATGTGTGTTTCTTATGTGCGATGGTTTATTATGTTATTGCTGCACATCGTTACTATTTAAATGGTTAATGAAGTACTGATGCACTGATTAAAGATCAACATATGATGAATTAACTGAATCATAAGTTTGTTGGATATACGTTGGTTGCTTTAAAGACAGTTGCGTGTACATGAAAGTTACCTTCATTGAACAAGCGTATATAAATCTGAGTATGAAATGAAAAATCTATTGATTTAATAATACTAATTTACCCCCCTTGTCAGTATTATTTCCAAGAATTGGTATCAGAGCAGGTCCTTCAGAAGAAGCTTGATCGCTTGAAGGGAGATCTTTCAAAATGATGAATCATGAAGGCATGCGATATATCAGAAAACCAATATTCAATGGGAACAATTTGGTATATTGGAAAACATGAAATAGAGAGTATCTTTAGTCACTTGGAGCTGATGTTTGGGAAATTGTGGAAAAAGGATATCAATATCCAGTAGCAGTCCCCACAGGTCTAGCAGAAAGGAAAACATATGAAATCAATGCCAAAGCTATCAACGCTTTATTGGGAAGTCTATCAGAATCAAAACTTGTCAAAGTCATGCAGCTCAACATAGCTAAGGAAATATGTGACAGAATGATTTAGAGCTGCGAAGGAGACTCCCAGGTAAAACGTGCTAAACTACAAAATCTCAGAATCTAGTGTGAAACTCTCAAGATGCATAGTGATGAAAGTATTTCTAGTTATTTATTATGAGTAGATGGGATTGTAAATCATATGAGAAATCTAGGTGAAGAGATAAAGGAAACTACTTTAGTTGAGAAAATTTTGAGATCTTTGTCTTCTAAATTTGAGTCAAAAGTGTTTGCCATAGAAGCAAAATAGGATCTTCAAACTATTATTGTGACTCAACTAAATGGAATACTAACTGCCTTTGAAATGAGAAAAGGAGGTCCACCAGATATGAGAGAAGCCACTTTTAAAGAATCAGCAAAAGGAAAAGAAAATGAAGAGCACAATGACTCAGGACACATTTCATAAGGAGAAGATGAGGTAATTTTTTTCAAGAAGCTGCAACAAGGTTCTAGAAGATTCATAGGTAATCTACCATTCAAATGATTTTCTTGTGGTAGAGTTGGTCATTATGCTGCTAAATTCCCTCATGTGAAAGGAACATGTCTGCAGAAGGTAATAGAAGTTATTATACTCATGATGATAGTGATGGCTCATCCAATAGTGATGAATATGATCAAGAAATTAAGCTACTCATGGCATATGAAAATGATGCCTTAGAAAAAGAAGATTTCCTTAAAGAAATCAATCAACTCAAAATCAGTTTGGCAAAAAAGGATATATTCATAAACACAGTGACACATCAACTCACTGAAAGGGACAAACACAATGAAGTGTTAGAATGTGAAGTAGTAAGTCTAAGAAAATAACTTGAAAAGACAAAGACTCTGAATCTTAGATTTGATAAAGGATTGGAAATGTTAGATGAAATCATCAAAGTTTGGCATTCGCCTATTATAAATACTTGTCTTGATTTTCATGAAGTTGAATCTAGCTCACAAGACGAGGTAAGGAACTCCAATGCAAAATTTGAAATGCTTAACAAGGAGATAAAAGGTCAACCCCATTAACAACCAAGGAAAGAAAAACTTCAAAGAAAAACATTTCCACCTAACTATGGAAGGGAAAATTATTTCTTTTCTCTAACAAATGATGTTGAATGTTTTAAATGTCATAATTGTGGACATGTTGCAGCCAGATGCAGAAGTAGAATTGTTCAAGACCGTCACATAGAAAGATCATTAGCTTCTAGGTACTTTAAGGGATATTGTTTTTCTTGCAATATGTTTGGTCACAAAGCTATTGATTGTGATAGAAGGAATATGAAACATGTAAGATGCTATGCGTGTAACAAGTTTTGACATAAAGAAAAGGAATGTAGGAGAAAATTTCGGCTACCATACCAAAAGGAGGAAACATCATCACAATCCAAGGTATTGAAGAAGAAGGAATTGTTGATAGAAAGATGTGGCATAGTTCAGTTTATAGACATAACAGACCCAGGGGGAGCTGAAAGTGTAAAACTTTAGTATTCCAATTCTCATACGCAGTTATTATGAAGAGAATTCATGTATATATGCGAGTTAGAAGTTGCACAGTCGCGTATATGGTGTTTTGAAGAAAAAGCAGTGGGACAGACTCAGGAAAAGGGGTTTGATATGGTTCAATCAATTATCAATTATCTATTATGTTCTGATTGATGATGGTTACATTCTGTTGATGATATGTGGAAGTGTTTTTGGCCCTCATAAGCTGTTAATAAGTTGATGATGATGCCTTGATGATTCTTACTAACAAATGCAATGATCAGATTTGATAGTGAACAGTTGGCACAAGTTCACGGGGAGAATATGTTTCTAATAACGCATTGTTGGCATTATATTAGAAGACCTTGGTACGTGACAATAATTATATTGCTTGGTCGACATAGTTGTTTGATTCAGGTGACTCTTTTGATGATGGAAATATACAGGCTGTTGATCTTGATGCTGCTAACAGATGCTGATCTTTTATGGTGTATGATAGTTGTTGATGAATATCATGGTCTTGTTTAGATTGTTGGTCCCTGTTATAAATGTTATGTATATCATTTGATGTAAAGGTCATGAAAGGACCTAATTTGTAACCCCACTATGCATCATTGGGAAGGATGATGTAATAATTGATATTTCAGTCATGTATAAACATTTCGTAAATCCCCACTTGGTTGGGTGGATGAGTCAAATTTGATGTATCCCCACTTGGTTGGGTGATTGATGTATGTATGATTCATTGGTCTTAGGGATGTCATACTCACTTAGTGATCCAAATTGGATCCATGAAGAATAATCAAAGCACCATGACTGTATCAAATCAAGGCAAAACTTCGAATTCAAGAGCACAGAGTGATCAGGAAGACCTCTGAACAGTGGTAGTTGGCAACCGGTGAGGAATGACGAGGACTTCAGTCAAAGCGCACTGACTGAGGCCCATGAAGATTGCAGAGGAGGCGAAACTAGCCCCTCGGAAGCCTAGATCAGGAAAAGGAGGCAGTTTCTGATGTGCGATTAGTGGCTGGGCAAAACCCCTCGAGAAGGAAAGCCTCGAAGCGCTTCGTCACGTGGAAGCTGAGAAAACCATGGGGAAAAGCGCTAAAGGCTAATGGCGGGATCCGCACTCCAAAACCGACGGTATTTATCGTGGGCACCCTTAAGCGGTATGTAGAATTGGAGAAAAACAAGCGATTCCACTCAACGCCTGACACATGGCAAGCGGAGGAGAGAGAAAACCACCACTCATCACGCGCTAATGATCGAGCAAGTCAATCGCGCGAAATGAGCAAATGGCGTCGAATTTGGGGGCTCCAAATCTAATGGCTAAGATCACGCTCGATGGGGAAACTAGATTTGACAAGGGATTGAGCCACAATGTATAAGGATTTGAGGTCCAATTTGACCGCTGAGGTGGCAGATGAGTTATTTCCTGACGTAACCGAATAACCGAACTGACAAGGAAAAGCTGGTGCACTTCGTAGGAGGACGAGTGTCCACTCCCTGTGAGCCATTGAGGATGATGGAGAGATAGGGAACTCAAAGAGAGGAGCAGTAGGCAACCTGACGGAAGAGGAAACGAGCAGTCATGAGCTAGAGTGGCTTTAAGCCATGAACACATAGAAAACATAACACCAGAGAGAGGGAAAGAAGAAGATGAAGATAGAGAACGAAGAGACAGTGAAGTAAAGAGCAGAAAACAAAAAGACAGAGAGCTGAGATGACCTACAACATATGGAAGCATTGAGCCATCCCTGAGAGGATATGTCAGGGAATTGAGCACCACATTGGGCTCCCCCCATTAAAGACTAGAGAGGTCAAGAGCTGGTAAGGAAAAGAGCCTGTGCACTCTAGTGGCTTGGGGAATCCAAGAAACCACCCTGCCAAGCAATTCTGTTCAGGAGACTCAAATTGAACTCCTCATTGTAATTCTTAGCTTTAAGGACGCAATAAAAGAAGGCCACTACTGAAAGCTGGACTGGAGATGTAGCCCTAGAGGATAGGGTGAACTCCTTATTAATTTGTTATGTTATTGTTTTTGCTTACTGTGTTTCTCTGTTGTTTTCCATATTTCCAGTGTCTGTGTATTTTGCAATCTAATCTATCCGTTGCCTAAAATAACATAGACACACACACCAGCACATGAGTCTGTAATACCTTCATTTAACAATTCTTTAACTGAGGTCACTCATAAGGTGATTTTCAGATCAAGTGGTATCAGAGCTTTAGGTTGTTAAGGTTAGACAAGCTTGTGTTGGTTTAGCTGTTGCATGATAACTAGATCAAAGCTGAAATTAGGAGAAGGAGAGTTGGTCGAAACTAATCCTAAGATTGGGAGAGTCTATTCTCGGAAGACAATGTCAGAAGATGGCTCTGTAGGGCCAGACCCTCAATTCATAGATAGTTTCCTAGCCATAAACTCCATGGTAGAGGAAATGTATAAGGACATTAGAAAACAGAAGGATGAAGATGCATCAGGCTTTAGACAAGACAAAGGAGAAGATAAGTCACATTTCCATGACCACTCCAAAGGCAAAGGGAAAGAATAAA
Organism: Pinus tabuliformis; assembly: GCA_031772625.1. Lineage (NCBI taxonomy): Eukaryota > Viridiplantae > Streptophyta > Pinopsida > Pinales > Pinaceae > Pinus > Pinus tabuliformis. The sequence continues at coordinate 1,707,473,136 of CM062816.1, read as the reverse complement.
GCTTTCTCACACCTCCTAATAGCCCTATACATAATAAGAAAGCATCTTTTATTAAGCTATATGTTAAATTTCATTTGCCTATATATGATGGAGAGTTGAATGTAGAAAACTTTGACAATTGGATTGGACAAATTGATGTTTATTGTAGAGTGCAGAGTATTGATTCAGACAAGAGCAAGGTTCAGCTGGCAAGCCTATGGTTTGGAGGCACTGCCTTGGTTTAGTGGGAAGGCAAGACCCAAGCTGACCTGAAGAGACGTGGTAAGACCATCTCTGTCTAGAGTGAATTTGTTTATGCAATCAAAAAGCAATTCTATCCATTAGCCTACATGCAACAAGCCATGATGAGTTGGAAAACTCTTTGATAGTTGAAAGGGAAAAGTGTGCAAGGGTATACTGAAGAATTTAGAAAGAGCACATTAATTCTAGGTATATCATTAGACTCACCAGAGACTCTGTTGAAGTACATTGGTGGTCTACACAGCTACATCAGGCATACCATCTTCATGTTTAATCTCACTAGTATAGATGAGGTATCTATACAAGCTACTCATCTAGAAGCTAGAGGAAAGAATGGAAATCCAGAAGTTGGGGGACCATCCCAACCCACTGCAAGCAAGAATAAGGAGAAAAGAAAGCAGAAATGGAAAGCAAGGAAGGCTAACACTGCACAGAAGAGCAAAGCTTCATGCACTCACTGTAAAAAGGATGGGCATGATGATGAGCATTGTTGGATTATGCATCCAGAGCTGAGACCTAAGAAGTTCGAGGGCAAGAAGAAGAAGACTGTTGCAGCTATTCAGAAAGATTTGGGGTCAGACTCAGGAGATGAAACAACTATTGCAACCACAGGTATAAAAGGTAAGAATTCTGAAGCATCTACTAGTAATTCTGCTCAATCTATTATTGATGAAGAGAATGAGAGAAAAAGACATGAGCTTTTCCATATTCGAGTTGTTTCCAAACATCAAAATATTTATACTTTGTTTGATAGTGGCTCACAAGTAAATTTAATTTCAGAAGCAATTGTAAAGCAATTGGGATTAGCAACTACACCTCACAAGAAACCATACCCATTAAGATGGTTGAATGATAAAGCACAACTACAAGTGACTAGACAATGCAAACTCAAGTTTTCTTTTGGGTCATCATTTGTAGATGAGGTTGAGTTAGACATTATTCCTCTAGATATATGTGGAATTGTTTTAGGAAGTCCTTACTTGTATGATAGAAAAGCTATTTTCTATAGAGCTGAGAACAAGTATCTACTTGTTAAATATGGAATCGAATACTTTGTAAGAGCTCATAAGCTCAAGAATAATTATATTCTCATAAACTCAGGGCAGATGAAAAGAATGATAAATTCATGTAAACAATTCTTATTGATGGTTGTAAAGGAAAAGAAACCTGATAAAACCAACGTATTTGAAGGTTGTAATGTTAAATAGCAAGCTGATTTAGAAAAGGTTATTTCAGAGTATGATATCTTGTTTCCACCCAAAAAGGAAATAGTACATGATATTATTTTGCAGCAAGATGCTCCATTTCCTAACATTGGAATGTACAGGTTGTTTGCTTTAGAGAATGCCGAAATCAAGAAGCAGGTGCAGGAGTTGCTTGAGAAAGGGTTCATCAGGCCTAGCACATCACCATGTGGGTCACCAATCGTTTTGGTGAGAAAGAAAGATGGCTTGTGGAGAATGTGCATTGATTACTGAGCATTGAATAAGATAATAATCAAAATTGTTATCCCCTTCCTTGCATAGATGATCTTTTGGATGAATTGAAAGAAGCTGTTTATTTTTCCAAGCTAGACTTGCACAGTGGATACCATCAGGTTAGAGTTGCAGAACAAGATGCATGGAAGACTACAAGACAAAGCAGGGATCGTATGAGTGGTTGGTTATGCCTTTTGGCTTAACTAATGCTCCGGCTACTTTCATGAGATTAGTGAATGATGTACTCAGACCTTTTCGTGATGATTTTGTTATTGTGTATCTAGATGACATTCAGATATTTAGCAAAACATGGGAAGACCACTTAAAGCATGTTAAGCAGACACTAGATGTTTTGAAAAGAGAAAAAATTCATGTTAAACTCTCAAAATGTGAATTTGGTAAAACATCTCTGAATTATTTGGGTCATATAGTAGGGGTTGGTGAATTGAAGATAGATCCCTCTAAAGTGGTAGTGATTGTGAACTGGCCTAAACCCAAGTCTGCTACAGAAGTGAGAAGCTTCTTAGGAACAACACAATATTGGAGGAAGTTCATTTCTAACTTCTCCTCAATTGCAGCTGCCTTACATGCTTTGACAGGATTGAATAAGGTGTTTCAGTGGGGAGGCAAACAACAAAAAGCCTTCGACACCTTGAAAGAAAATATTAGTATAGCACCTGTATTAGCACTGCCTGATCTTTAAAGATCATTTGAGATCAAAACAGATGCCAGTGACTATGCCATGGGATCATTATTGACACAGCACGGTAAACCCATATGTTATCATTCTGAGACATTTAATTCTGCAGTAGTTAACTATCCTACATATGACAAAGAATTGTATGCATTAGTTCAGAGTGTGAAAAAGTGGAAACATTACTTAATGGGCAAAGAGATAGTAATACATACTGATCACCAACCACTTCAATATCTGCACTCCCAAACTAAGTTGCAACAATCAAGACATTACAGATGGATGGGTTTTCTACAACAATTTCATTTAGTCATCGGATATAAAAAGGGAATACATAATAATGTTGCAAATATGTTATCTAGACCCATTATAAATGCATCTACTATACTTAAGCATAATTCTGTGTCACATGAAAGTTACATTGAACAATATGCTCAAGATATGGACTTTAAAGATGTATATGCAACTTTAAGTCAAGGAAAAAGAGTAGAAGAATTGGACTATCATGTAAAGGATCGACTCTTATACCATTGTGGGAAGTTATGCATTCCACAAACTGACAGAGTAAAGACAATTAGAGAAGCGCACACTTCTCTGATATAAGGTCACTTTGGGGTAAGTAAAACAGTTGCACAGCTACAAAGATTTTGTTATTGGCGAAAAATGAATGAGACAATTTCTAGATATGTGAGAGGATGTACTATGTGTTCTAGAAACAAGCCCAACAATAGAAAACTAGGCTTGTACACTCCACTACCAGTTCCTTCTCACCCTTGGGAAAGTGTTTCCATGGATTTTGTTGGAGGAATGCCTAAAACTAGGAAAGGTCATGATTATCTGTATGTTGTTGTGGATAGGTTCAGCAACATGTGTATTTTGATACCTTGTAGTAAACAGATTACAACTAAACAAACTGCAAAATTGTTTTTTGAACATGTATGGGTTCATTTTGGATTACCACTTCCATTGTATCTGATCGAGACACCTGATTTGTGGGGAGGTTTTGGTCAAGTCTGTGGGAATTGATGGACACCAAACTAAAGAAAAGCATAGCTTTTCATCCACAAACTGATGGGCAGACAAAAGTGGTTAACAAATTAGTGATCTAATTAGTCAGAGGATATTGCAGCAAACATCCTAAGCTTCGGGATGAACATTTGTGTTATGTGCAGCATGCTTACAATAGAGAAAAACTTTCTTATACACAGAGATCTCCTTTTGAGACCTGTTTTGGTTTCACACCAAGGTCTCCTTTGGATTTTGTCTTTGGTAAAGATACCACAGTTGAGGGACACAGTGATGTGGACATGGCAACTAGGTTCATTGAACAAATCCAGGAGATCCACCAGACAGTACAGGAACAACTGGAAAAGAGACAAGCCAAATACAAGGCATGGCATGACAAGCATCAGATGGAGCATAGTTTTCAGGTTGGTGACCAAGTCTGGCTATACATTAGCAAAGACAGGATGCAAGGTGAAGGTGAAAAGCTAAAGCCTATCAGGTATGGACCTTTCAGGATACTTGAGAAGATTGGGGAAAATGCTTTTCGCCTTGATCTACCAGCTTACATGCACATCTACTCAGTCATAAATGAAAATTGCTTGAGATTGTTTGAACCCTCTCTAATTGAGGATCCTAAAGAGCAGAGTCAGTTACCTTCTATTGATGACCTACTACCTGAATATCTTAATGAATTGTAAGAAGACACAGTTTTGGATAGGAAGGTGAGGAAGATGTGCAGGGGAGATGTTGAGTAGCTCAGAATTGGGCTCAAAGGTTCAAAGTCGAGCAGTGCAAAGTGGATAGAGATTGGACAAGTGAGACAGTGGTACCCTCACTTAGTCGATGCTTGAAAACCAACTTTTGGTGGTCCAAAAGATTTTTTAGTGGGAAGGCCATGATCCGAATTGGATCCATGAAGAATAATCAAAGCACCATGAATGTATCAAATCAAGACAAAAATTTGAATTCAAGAGCACAGAGTGATCAGGAAGACCTCTGAATAATGGCAGTTGGCAACCATCAAGGAATGATGAGGACCTCGGTCAAAACGCGCTGACCAAGGCACATGGAGACCACGTAGCAGGCGAAACTAGCACTTGGGAAGCCCGAATTGGGAAAAGGAGGCAGTTTCTGATCCGTGATTAGTGCTTAGTGCTAATCATGCATCGATGGGCAAAACCCCTAGAGAAGGAAAGCCCCGAAGCGCTTGGTCCCATGGAAGCCAGGAATACCGTGGGAAAAATGCTAAAGGCTAAAGGCGGGACCCACGTTCCAAAACAGGTGGTATTTATCAGGGGCACCCTTAAGCGGTAAGTGGAATTGGAGAAAAACGAGCGATTCCACTCAACGCCTGACGCGTGGCAAGCGGAGGAGAGAGAAAACCACCACTCATCACACACTAACAGTCGAGAAATTCAACCACATGAAATAAGTGAATGGTGTCGGATCTGGGGGCTCTAGATCTAATGGCTGAGATCATGCCCGATGGGGAAAATATATTTGACAAGGGATTGAGCCGCGATGTATAAGGATTGGAGGTCTGATTTGACCACTGAGTTGGTGAAGAATTCATTTCCCGATGTAACTGAAGAACCGAACTGACGAGGAAAAGGTGGCGTAGTTCATAGGAGGACAAGTAGCCACTCCCTGTGAGCCGTTGACGATGATGCAGAGACAGGGAACTCCAAGTGAGAAGCAGCAGGCAACCCAACAAAAGAAGAAATGAGCAGTCATGAGCTAGAGTGGCTTTAAGCCATGAACACATAGAAAATTGAACACCAGAGGGAGGGAGAGAAGAAGACGAAGAGAGAGAATGAAGAGACAGTGAAGCAAAGAGTAGAAAATAGAAAGACAGAGAGCCGAGTTGACCTATAGCATAAGGTAGCAACGAGCCATCCGTGAGAGGATCTATCAGGGAACTGAGCACCACATTGGGCTCCTCCCATTAAAGACCAGAGAGGTCAAGAGCTATTAAGGAAAGAGTTTGTGCACTCTAGTGGCTTGAGGAATCCAAGAAACCACCCTGCCAAGCAATTCTGTTCAGGAGACTTAGATTGAGCTCCTCATTGTAATTCTCTGCTTTAAGGCGCAATAAAAGAAGGCCACCACTAAAAGCTAGACTGGATATGTAGCCCTGGAGGATAGGGTGAACTCCTTATTAATTTGTTGTGTTCTTGTTTTTTCTTACTGTGTTTCTCTGTTGTTTTCCATATTTCCAGTGTCTGTGTATTTTGCAATCTGATCAATCCATTGCCTAAAATAACATAGACACACACAACAACACATGAGTATCTAATACCTTCATTTAATAATTCTTTAACTGAGGTCACTCATAGGGTGATTTTCATATCACTTAGTTGAGTTATAGAGTCATGTTATTCTTTTGAAAAATATATTTGCAAACTCTGCATGTACTCAGGGGGAGCATGGGTAAAGTAATGAATATCAAAGAGGGAGAATATCTTGGTCTGCCCTTTTTCCCTTGATGTCAAATGGGGGGAGTATCTTGGAGTTGTGGTTGCCATCAAGTCCAAAGGGGGATATTGTTGGCATTATGATATAGCTGTTGTCCTTGATGGCAACTCACATAGATGATAGTTCACAGTGTAACATATGAACAACAAAGGATTATAGATATTGAAGAAAGAGAGTGGTTTAAGAAGTATACGTTAGTTCACTTTGTCCAAGTAGAATGTACACATACGTCCAAAGAATAAAAAGATCGTATAAGTATACATGCACTCTCGCAAGAGAAAAAGCACGTACAGGTTGGAAAATCAAGGAAATTCAAGAGGAGACAATACTAGAGGTCAATACCATGGTATTGCCCCACAATATTGAGCAGAGTAATGACTATTTGATCCCGCCCAAGAATACCACGGGTCCTAAGTGGTTTTGGTCCGAGGTATTGAGAAATGCCAAAAACTATATAAGGAGGAGAAGATCATTAGGCCAAAGTGTGCAAGTGAATGGGTTTCTGAGGGATAATTCTATCTGAAGTATATGTTATGTTGCAGGGGCTATGATTATGAGATTATCTGAAATATTTTGTGCACCTTGGATACAATGTTAGATCAGGATCATAAGAACTGAAATGAATTATCATTGAATGATCTGATGTTGATTGGGCTAGATCAAATTTCTTAAGCATGTTTTATTCTATAAATGTTATGATCTGGGTATGACCGAAGTCTGGAATGGCTGTGAAGTTTTAAGTTAGTATTTGTAGATCTATACGCTGGTTCGATTTGGTAAAAGCACATATACACGCTAGTTTGGCACATCAAAGTAGTGTATACATTATGAAATATTATGTTTGAGGTTGCAATTGGCTCTGGTTGTTGATGTAGAGTTCTGGGTTCTGGTTAGTGTTCTGGTGATAGTGTTCTGAATCTTCAGATTGATTGACTATGATTTTCTTCAGTGATGATGGGCTTTCAGCTTCAATGTTGCTAATGGGTCCAGTATGAAAATTTGATGAAATGTGGTCTTCAAAGTGTGGTGTTGTGTTCTAGGAGTATCCAATCTGAAAATTTATGAAATGTGGTTCCTGGAGGAAGAGTGAAGGTTGGAGCCTTTTGTAGGTTGGCATCTACGTACTAGTAAATGGATCAGCTAGTACAAGAGCTAGGGGTTGTATCTCCCTTCTAGTAGAAGATGGAGAATGAGGGAAGCTTGTAGCCTTCTGCAGATGGGTGCCTACATACTGGTATGAGTTTGCACTAATACAATATTGTAAACAGTTTTTTCTTATATTAAAATAAGACAGCACCAGGTGGTTTTTGTCCCGCATTGGGTTTCCATCTTAATTCTTAGTGTTCATGTGTGTTGCTTATGTGTGATGGTTTATTCTGTTATTGCTGCACATGGTTAGTGTTTATATGGCTAATGAAGTACTGATCCACTGATTAAAGATCAACACATGATGAATTAATTGAATCATAAGTTTGTTGGTTATACACTAGTTTCTATAATGATAGTTGGGTGTACACACGAGTTACCTTCATTGAAGTAGCTGTTGGGTCATTAATATGCCATTATTATTGTCACTTGTGAACGTTTATTCCACCCATTTCTACCATTCTTCATCATGTCATTTATTATAATTTATTATATAAATCCATTTTATGATGATTTATGCTCTTATATTATTTATTCTCCTTTATTTCTAATAAATTGATGATTATGCATTATTTTACCAATGATAGTTCTAATAAGTTGGTTATAACACTATTCACCATTTTTAGCCTCCAAAGTAACTTCCAGATTGAAGATTTGATTTTTAAATCTGCCAACTCAGAAATTCGCTGGTTTAAGGAGTGACAGCTTTGTGGTTGAGATTCTGAGCAAATGAAGACGAATTTGAGAAATCCGGAACATGGGTTTTGTCCAGAACGGGCCCAATTAACTTTAGTAAAAAATGGTTGGCCCAAATTCGGCTTGTACAGGGAGAAACACAGGGTTCTTTGAGCACGATTTTCTCAGATTTGCAGTTACGGCCGTCCTCTAAACTTTAGCTGCAAACCCAAATTCATCTTGCTTTTGTTGAGAGATGAAGGGAAATATATTTTCTTGTTGATCATCTGGTTAGAATCAACCCAAATTTATCATGTTGTAATTATCTATGCTCTGATATTTCTCTATTTAAATGAAACCAAAGATCAGAGGAAGGGAGACTGTGTTTTTGTAATTCTAAGTTTCAGAACCAAATGTGATCATTGAGTCTCGCTGAGACCTGACTTTGTTATACTTTTGTTGATGCAATTAATATAAAAGACTCGGTGTTCGCTTCGTCTCTGCATCTGGAGTAACTTAAGGCAGTGTTCCATTGGCAGCCAACGGCCCGGCTCCGAAGGACACTTGCCTTTGTATTATTATACGGTGATTTGCGTATGGTTTGTTTATTTCTATTATTAAGTAATCTGATACATCTTTTATGTGATATGCTATGCTTCGTTATAACTGATATCTGAATGTGTTCTTTATCTCATGTCTCTGCATTTATTCGAATTGCATCTTTCAGCTATTTCTGTAGCGGAATGTTGGTATGAATGTTATTGTTATCAGATCCATGTGAAATAGTATTTGTAAGACTTGAAAGCAATATTACTTCGTTCAGAAACATAGTCATATCATCCATTACTCTCAGATTGCTGTAGTAGTAGAGAACGTGTACATACGGTTGAGGATTGCTGTTCCATTAGTGTGTTGAATGTATATATGATTGACGTTCCTGTTTTATAATGAACTGCTGTTCCATAATTCATTTGTAAATATCTTCTTGTAAAGTAAAGATCATTGGAATTTCTTTTTCCGATTGTTATTTTATTGCGGAATGAGAGTTCAGTTCTAACTCGCGAGATTTAGTTCTTTTAATTGTTGTTTCATTTACTGTTGTCCATTTCGTTTCATGCTGCTTTTTGCCATTCCTTTTACTTGCATTTATTGCTTTGGTGTGAGAGAAGGTCCAAGGCTGTCGTGAGCCTCAGAAAATGCTACCATGCTCCCTGATCCATGGTCCATGCTCTAATTCCTTTTGCATCAATTTCTAGAGGACTAAGCTATTGCTACCATATCCTCGATTGATGGTTGTTTGAATGAATGATTTAGTTTCTTGCTGTTCCAATTAGATTTTGTTTCAAGCATTCATTTACTTGTGGGTTTTAAGCACTATACTGCAAAACATTACTCTTAAGTAAATAGCCGCCTCAGACAGAGTACACTCTTGAAATAAAAAGTCGTCCCTGGGTTGATAATTAATGTGAGGTAATTAGAAGTTCACAAGACACCTTTTTATCACTCCACATTTTGGCGCCGTTGCCGGGGAGAGTGTAGCCATTTCTAAAGAGTAGTGTGAATCTGATGAGCGCCTGCTAGGGAATAGTTGGATCTTAAAAATGGAAGGTAAGAACCTCCGTACGGATCATGTAAAAGCCCTGCTCCCCCGTCCGCTTTCCAGCAGGATTGTTAAAGAACCTAGGGTAGAGATAGATGTTTGAATTTTTGTGTGAATTATTAGGAAAAATGGAATTTAAAAAAAAAAAAAAAAAATGAATCACATGATTTCACTTAAGTGGTGATGTAAGCACCACCCATTTCACTAACTAATTGACAGGAACAATTGAAGAAGGAGCCTCGAAGAAACACATGAAGAACATCTTCTATTATGGTAAGAAATGGCTCACGTTTCTACTTTTGAATTTCCTATCAAAGATCTAGGAGTGACACAGATGCACATAATTCCCCCATCTTTACCAAATTTTCATGGTTTAGCAAATGAAGATCCACATACATTTATGTTTGAGTTTGAAATACTTTGTAGAGGATATGATTATTGTACTAATGATCAAAGATTGAAAGTGTTTCCTCTTACTCTAAAAGGAGCAGCTCTCCGATGGTTCATGAGCCTAGGTGGGAATTGCATCCAATCATGGGAGGACATGAAGAACATATTCTTGAAAAAGTACCAAGACTATTGCAAAGCCAATGAAGATATTTTCTATATGATACAAGGGGAAGATGAAAGTTTGGAGGACTATGTAGATCGATTTCATTATAACCTTCAAAAATCAAAGCATAAGCATTTGGAAAAAGAGATCTTAAAAACACTCCTTCTTAAAGGAATCAAAGATGAATTTTTAGAACTTTTAAATCTGATAGGAAAAGGTGATGTTTTTCAGTTATCATATGATGATGTTTGTGAGTTGTGTATAAGGTATTCAAGAGGAATCTCCAAGGCTGGTAAGAATCCTAGAGATGTTTTTTCTTTGTTTTCCAAATCTGCTACAAGAACAGGAGACATAAGAGCTGAAATCAATGTGTTATTTGAACATTTTAAAGTTGATTTTATTAGCTCTCTAAATGAAAAATTGGATGTTTTGCAGGTTCATAAAAATGAAGAATTTGATGAAATGTTTTGTTCTCATGACCGAAAGGAGCATCTCATAGATATTCACTCTTCCTTATCTAGGATGGAAGTAGCATATCAAAGAGGTAAGAAAGCTGCAACAAGGCCTACAGGTATGGTTCAAAACACTTTTTCTCCATTGTCATACTTGCATAATCCATTATGGAATGCTAATGTGTTAGGGCAGCCATGTCAATTTCAATATAACCACCTATCTTGTTTACAAGTTGGGCATGGTTCATCTTATGATGGCATGACTACTCTCCCTCATCTTGTAGCACAAGCACATTCTCCATATTCTCCACCAGCTCTTTCACAACACCTTGCTTGCCCATCAAAACCATTCACACAACCCAATCAGCCACATCATCAAAATGCTCCACTCCATACACATTTTCCTGCTCAACTAATTCCACACCCTCACCATAATAAACCAGTACAACATGCTTACAATGTTGAGCTGGCAAATTTACGCACCCTTCCCACCCATTCTATCTCACATGTGTTATTAGAGAAAACCTACAATGAGATTCAGAATGTTTCAAATGCAAAAATTGTAGAAGCTATGGAAGAAAATGAGGTTTCTTGTAGGATGCATCAACAAGTTATTTTAAAAGACCAAGAACTTCATGGTATGATCGCTATGGGAAATCAAGAAAGTAAAGGATATATTGAAGATTGGTTTCACTCCATCACTTGTTTGCAACATCACTCTATGCTTCAACAATTTTTGAAACCATCTTTTCAAAGGAAGTTGGCTTCTCATACCCTAATTTTTATCAACATGCATTTTTCGAATTTGGGTATGTGCATACATGAGGCCTTATTTCTAACATGGTTCCACTGGAAATACTCTTATACATAAACATAATCAATTCTCAAAGAAGAGTAGGATAGTGGAGAAAATAAAATAAATAAAGAAATAAAACAAACACATTTTTTTATTTTTTTTGTAAAACTAGTTGTTTCTTTTGTTGCAACACGCTATCGAAATCAACATCGGTGATAAATATTTCAATCTATTTGTGTATGTAGATGAATCATAATAGAAATAATAACTTCTACAAACACTCATTTTCATTTTTATCACCAATTTGAAAAAATGCTTGAATTTCATTTTTTTGGCTTACGGGCTTGATGAACTTTCTGGAAAAACAGTCGGGGCAGTCACGTTTTGAGGGACCAAAAGTGAATATTTTTAAAACCTGTTTCTACCCTAAGTAGCCCTTGATGTATAATTTCTAACCCAATTTGAATCACTCAATTTGTATTTGAAACGAAAAAGTTAGAGCCAAAACATTGACCGGAGGTCTAGCGGGCAGCTCAGGAACAGAGTTGGGACAGTCAGTTTTTGGAGCCCTAAATGAATGAATTTTTAAAACCTGTTTCTTTGGTGGATTCCCCTATGAATATAGTTTACAGTGCAATTTGAATCACTCATTTTAGATATTGTATGGGGAAGTTATCCTCAAAATACTGACTGTCTATCGTAAATCAGCACCCTTAAAACTATGTTTTTCCGGCTGTTCCTTACAATATTTGACCTATCAATTCTTCTTGTCTTCAAAACATGTTTCTATTTGAGATCAATAAATGAATCTATTTTCATTTACAATTTGAATCATTCGAATCCGACATCAAACGAAAAAGTTATGCTTGAAATATCAACTGTTGGTCTAAGCCGGGTAATCGAAAATGACTCTATTATGCAGGTTGTTCTAAACAAAATTGACATATCATATCATTGAATCTTTAAAACCTGTTTCTACTGGAGATAAACCTTTGAATTAGCTCTCATTTGCCTTTGGAATCACTCAATTTTGACGAAAAACAAAGAAGTTGTGATTAAAACACCGCTGGTTAGTATGGTCGGCCACTGCTCTCCCGCAGGTAACAAATAAACTTTACTTTGTTATTTTCTCCAAGGATTTGTTCTACAGAGTAACTACTTGTTAGTTTTTTACATAATTCTTGGATTAGGGGAGCCCGCGCACCTCTCTTTCTCCATGATTTAATGTTTTATTGCAGGTAGATACTCGTTTTTTGCAGGTCTTGGGAAAATAAAGAAGGTCAACTTATGGACGAGTGATTTTTCAAATAAATTTTTATAAAACAAAGGAATTTTATCCAAATCATTACCCAACGGATTCATAATAGAACAAATGAAGAATTGATTTCAATTTCAAGATTCATGTCTTGTCACTGCTGCCAAAACATTTTTCAAAAAGATCATTTTTTTACATAATATCATAGTTGTTGTAACTTAATTTACATATTGTTTTTTTAATTAAATATTGTTTCTTTTCTAATTTCTTTTATATTTTGTGTTTCAGGTGTTGCTTCATTCAAAAGCATCAATGCAGTGAACAACTAATTCATTCTTTGCGTGTTTGCATTTTATGGTTGTGTATTTTGTTATTCCTTTTCGAAATGGAACAGCTGCTGTTCCTTTTCGAAATGGGACAGCACTTTTGCACTTTCATGTTGGGTGTGTTTTTGTTGTTCCTTTTTCAAGAGGAACAACATTTGGTGTGTTTTTGCTGTTCTTTTTTCAAAAGGAACAACATTTGGTGTGTTTTTGCTGTTCCTTTTTCAAAAGGAATAGCAGTGCGTGTTTTTGCTGTTCCTTTTTCAAAAGGAACAACAGTTTGAGTTTTTGTTGTTCCTTTTTTTCAAAAGGAACAGCAGTGCGTGTTTTTGTTGTTCCTTTTTCAAAAGGAACAACAGTTTGAGTTTTTGCTGTTCCTTTTTTCAAAAGGAACATCAGTGCGTGTTTTTGCTATTCCTTTTTCAAAAGGAACAGCAGTTTGAGTTTTTGCTGTTCCTTTTTTCAAAAGGAACAACAGTGCGTGTTTTTGCTGTTCCTTTTTCAAAAGGAACAACAGTTTGAGTTTTTGTTGTTCCTTTTTTCAAAAGGAACAACAGTGCGTGTTTTTGCTGTTCCTTTTTCAAAAGGAAAAGGAATTTGAGTTTTTGCTGTTCCTTTTTTCAAAAGGAACAGTAGTGTGTGTTTTTGCTGTTCCTTTTTCAAAAGGAACAGCAGTTTGAGTTTTTGCTGTTCATTTTTTTCAAAACGAACAGCAGTGCGTGTTTTTGCTGTTCCTTTTTCAAAAGGAACAGCAGTTTGAGTTTTTGTTGTTCCTTTTTCAAAAGGAACAGCAGTGCGTATTTTTGTTGTTCCTTTTTCAAAAGGAACATCAGTTTGAGTTTTTGCTGTTTATTTTTTTCAAAAGGAACAACAGTGCGTGTTTTTGTTGTTCCTTTTTCAAAAGGAATAGCAGTTTGAGTTTTTGTTGTTCCTTTTTTCAAAAGGAACTGCAGTGCGTGTTTTTGCTGTTCCTTTTTCAAAAATGAACAACAGTTTCGCGTTTTTGTGTGTATTTTTGTTTTTTTGGTATGCATTTTCTTTGTTGTTCCCTACACAGAACACCACTTTCTTTTTGAGTGTTTTTGCTGTTCCTTAAAAAAAAAAGCAACACTTTGAGAGTATTTTTGAGCAACCCTTCCTTTCTCTTGTGGGATTATTCATAGTTCATCTCAACAACATTTTCCTGATTCTCTTTCATGGCATGAAGTACACTACTTTTATGAGGACAAGAATTATGGATTCTATTGAAACAAGTTAATATCATTCATGTTATGATCTTTAACAGGACAGCTCCTTGATGATAGATTCTTTTCAGAAGGGACACAATTATTTATATACTACTTTACTGCACTGTTTTCTGTTGAACATGATATTGATTGATCATCTTAATACCATGATGGTTCCATCATCCCTGGTTATAATCTTCTCTGTCTGTAATAAATGAGATTATGGGTATATTTTTTTCTATTGGCATCTTCAACTTCTTCTGCCATCCCTGCTCTTAAGGAGTACTGAGCCTCCCTCATTTTATCATAAAAATATGTAATAACAACAAAATTTTGTTCGCAGATGGAGGATAGGGGGTCTCATTACGAGCCAACCTACCATGTTCATAAGGCTGTAACAAAGTGACATTCCCATTATGGCCACCACACCAGGGTTATGATCCATTGGATAGCCAAATTATCCTTGGAACAGGAGGTCTCATCACGAGCCGGCCTGATCACTCTTGCTACATCCTAGTGAATGGCAATGTGGTTATCTGGTTACCATGCCAGCACATTGATCTCTTCTGTAGAACAACACTGAAACTCTCTAGTTATAAATTGAGGATTCTGGCTCATATGGGTTAAAAAGAAACCCTACCAGGGCTATGGACGCCTGCTGGTAGCAGCGGCTCTGCTTATGGTATTGAAGTTATATCTTATCGTCAATTATTATTATAATACCCTTTTCTTATTTTCTTTTTATCAGAAAAGTTATTTCCTTAACTTTTTCCCTGTTTTCAACCTTTACGCATGAGAAATTGTTTTATGATCAATCACATCATTTTCAGCTAGAATACCGTCAGCAAAGCATCTTTTTAGCATATTCTTGTCCTTTTTCGTTTTGCATAAACTATCATCACTCCAAAGCGTCCTATCTCTTATTCATAACTATCTTTACACACTTTGCTCTCAATATAACCATAACTTTCACCGTCCTATCATTCATAAGTGTACTCTGCCTCCCTTACTGATATATTGTTCATTCCATTGCCTTGCCATCAGCACCACCCCTTTCATATGCTTTATGGTTATGGAACCCATTTTCCAATTGGAGGGGGGAATGTATGCATTATGGGATTGCATGCGATATGATTACTGCACTTTGCCATACCTTGTTGATTTGACAACATATTAGTATTGCATGTATACATAAGTTTTTCTAATTGCAATTTTGCATGCATCTTATCTGTTGCTATTCAAAACTAACACTATGGATTCAAGCACATTGTATGCAAAATAGTGCTTTGTTTACAGGAGAACAACAAATATGGGCAGAATTCTATTCGTAGCATGACCACACTATTGCACTTCACAGTAGAGGCTCGCGAACGTGAACAATTCTTCAGACATGATGTGCTTCCCTGGATTCTACCTTTTGCATCACTTTCAGCACCAACTCTGTCTACATCTGCTTCAACGACTGCCAGTCCATATATGTCATTCCACATCTTTGGAGGTAAAACTTGAGGTAAAATCGTATAGTTTTCTAATTTATTATGAATTTAGGAGAATTTAATAAAAATCTATTTTGAGCATTATTTGTCATCCTTCATTCCACATCTTTACCACTTCCCCTTTTTCAGTAGCATGTCATTTTCGAGTGTGGGGGAGTGTTCCTTTCATTCATTTCTTTCTTATACCCACGTCATTCATATTCTTTATCATCCATTGCTATTCTTATTCACTCTCAACACCTCCCTTATTTCATGTTGTTTTACACCAAGCATAGAATTCAACAGCTGGTAGCAACCACCTCTCTTTTTTTTTCTAGCATCGCATGAGGCCATGCTAATTTTTCAGAGAGGGGGAGGAATTGCTATGCATGATGGATGTTTTCTACTTTCTTCCTTATTTAAGGCATACAATTTCATTTTTACACAGTGCAGAAATTGATTTCCCATATTTTTAAAACTATGAACTCAATTCTTGTAATTTTTGGAAAACACATTAATACAAAACCACAAAATTTCAAGAAATATTGGTTCATAAAATTTCAGAAATCATGCACTCTCACCTATAGCCATTTTTTTTATATCTCATGATCCGTGCGTCAAAACAATCTGATTTTTGGATCATAAAGGCATTCATATATTCTAAATTTACTTGCCAAATTTCGACAAAAGCTGGTTTGTAGTTTTTGGGGAAAATGGTTAATGAAGTTTGTTGCTATCTATGTCATATTTTGCTGCAACCTCATACATATAGTTGAATGTCAATATAAAAATTGTTATGCCTTCATCGATATTGCTAAAATTGAATATTTATTAATTAAGGAAGCATTCATTTATTCTCAAATTTTTATTGCTTGGTTAACACATGGTTTTTGTCTTTGGGTTGCATGAGGACATGCAATATATTCAGTTTTCGTTGCATGAGGACATGCAACATATTGAGTGTGGGGGTATGTTGGGTCATTAATATGCCATTATTATTGTCACTTGTGAACGTTTATTCCACCCATTTCTACCATTCTTCATCATGTCATTTATTATAATTTATTATATAAATCCATTTTATGATGATTTATGCTCTTATATTATTTATTCTCCTTTATTTCTAATAAATTGATGATTATGCATTATTTTACCAATGATAGTTCTAATAAGTTGGTTATAACACTATTCACCATTTTTAGCCTCCAAAGTAACTTCCAGATTGAAGATTTGATTTTTAAATCTGCCAACTCAGAAATTCGCTGGTTTAAGGAGTGACAGTTTTGCGGTTGAGATTCTGAGCAAATGAAGACGAATTTGAGAAATCCGGAACATGGGTTTTGTCCAGAACGGGCCCAATTAACTTTAATGAAGAACGGTTTGCCCAAATTCGGCTTGTACAGGGAGAAACACAGGGTTCTTTGAGCACGATTTTCACAGATTTGCAGTTGCGGCCGTCCTCTAAACTTTAGCTGCAAACCCAAATTCGTCTTGCTTTTGTTGAGAGATGAAGGGAAATATATTTTCTTGTTGATCATCTGGTTAGAATCAACCCAAATTTATCATGTTGTAATTATCTATGCTCTGATATTTCTCTATTTAAATGAAACCAAAGATCAGAGGAAGGGAGACTGTGTTTTTGTAATTCTAAGTTTCAGAACCAAATGTGATCATTGAGTCTCGCTGAGACCTGACTTTGTTATACTTTTGTTGATGCAATTAATATAAAAGACTCGGTGTTCGCTTCGTCTCTGCATCTGGAGTAACTTAAGGCAGTGTTCCATTGGCAGCCAAGGGCTCGGCTCCGAAGGACACTTGCCTTTGTATTATTATACGGTGATTTGTGTATGGTTTGTTTATTTCTATTATTAAGTAATCTGATACATCTTTTATGTGATATGCTATGCTTCGTTATAACTGATATCTGAATGAGTTCTTTATCTCATGTCTCTGCATTTATTCGAATTGCATCTTTCAGCTATTTCTGTAGCGGAATGTTGGTATGAATGTTATTGTTATCAGATCCATGTGAAATAGTATTTGTAAGACTTGAAAGCAATATTACTTCGTTCAGAAACATAGTCATATCATCCATTACTCTCAGATTGTTGTAGTAGTAGAGAACGTGTACATACGGTTGAGGATTGTTGTTCCATTAGTGTGTTGAATGTATATATGATTGACGTTCTTGTTTTATAATGAACTGTTGTTCCATAATTCATTTGTAAATATCTTCTTGTAAAGTAAAGATCATTGGAATTGCTTTTGCCGATTGTTATTTGATTGCGGAATGAGAGTTCAGTTCTAACTCACGAGATTTAGTTCTTTTAATTGCTGTTTCATTTACTGCTGTCCATTTCGTTTCATGTTGCTTTTTGCCATTCCTTTTACTTGCATTTATTGCTTTGGTGTGAGAGAAGGTCCAAGGCTGTCGTGAGCCTCAGCAAATGCTACCACGCTCCCTGATCCATGGTCCATGCTCTAATTCCTTTTGCAACAATTTCTAGAGGACTGAGTTATTGCTACCATATCCTCGATTGATGGTTGTTTGAATGAATGATTTAGTTTCTTGCTGTTCCAATTCGATTTTGTTTCAAGCATTCATTTACTTGTGGGTTTTAAGCACTATACTGCAAAACATTACTCTTAAGTAAATAGCTGCCTCAGACAGAGTACACTCTTGAAATAAAAAGTCGTCCCTAGGTTGATAATTAATGTGAGGTAATTAGGAGTTCACAAGACACCTTTTTATCGCTCCACAGTAGCGTATATAAATCTGAGTATGAAATGAAAAATTTATTGATTTGATAATACTGATTCACCCCCCCCCCAATCAGTGTTATTTCCAACACAAATTTCACAATTTATTGTACATATCCATGTTCAAAGAAGTTTCCAGAATTTGACAACAACTTTGAAGGATTTGGATCCCAAGGTGAAGGCCATAATATTGTGATTATTGGTTCTCACACTGTAAATAAAATTTAGTTTCATTTTTCAGTTAAGCAATTCGAGAGTGTTTATTTTTGAAAATAAAATAGATTGAATTTTTCAACTTTCTTCATAGGATATTTTCAGAGTTTTTCAGTTTAGTGGATCACGCATAGGGTCTCTGTGTTCTTCATTTCCTCCTGGGGAGACAGTATCCCCATTGGAGCTAGTTGTTAGCACCAAGTTTATACCTTTCCTAAAGGTTCATAGGTTATGATTTTTAGTCAAATGTTCAAGGCGTTTAAGGGAATATCAATTTTTTGTGTGTAAATAACTATATAAGTCTAGGAACATGTTGAAACAAGTTATTTCAGATAACCCTAAGCTTTCCCTAAGTGTTTACAATGAAATCAACCTATTGTAAGCCTACAAATGGCACTATGAAATATTTTTGTAGCGCTTGTTGGAAAAAATAAAAATTAGGTTTTGAGGCTGCTAACCCTATCATTACAAATTAAAAACTGGTTTTTCGCAAATTTCTATCCCTTTTTATCCTTGATGTGA
The DNA here is from genome assembly GCA_031772625.1 of Pinus tabuliformis. NCBI lineage: Eukaryota > Viridiplantae > Streptophyta > Pinopsida > Pinales > Pinaceae > Pinus > Pinus tabuliformis. The sequence goes on along the minus strand of CM062816.1, from coordinate 1,707,454,248 downwards.
CATTTAGAAGCCTTTTTAAGGCTAATAAATAAGTTTAAAATCAATCCCTCAAAATTCACAGGTTTCCTTAGATGGTAATTTCTAGAATTCCTAGAAAACCATTTGCAGTGCGTACGAAGGTTTTACAGTGTCCTTCCGGGAGGATACAAGGTTGTGGAAGAAATTATAGGGTCATATCATTTGCAAAATGGGAAGATTAGGTTATGTAAAACCAGTTGAACTAGATGGAATGTATTTTGAGGTTTATCTAGAAATGTTGCCATTGTTCCAAGATGCGGGATGGGAATTAGCCTTCCATCGCTTCAATGGATATAACCTAAGTTGGTATCGTGAATTTATATATTATTTTGATGACAGCACAACACGGATAATAACCAAATAGTTTCCATTCACCAAGGAATCTATTTCAGAGGCCACGGGTTTACCTATTGATGGTGAAAAATGGTTTATAAAGTAGAGACTATAGTATGTGCACCAAAACATTTTCTTGAAAGAGGAATGTCAACACCATGATTGGAACGTAGGAGTCCCCTGGAACATGTTGAAGCCTTAATGGTATAGTGCTCTTAGGATTGTGCAACTCTTCTTCACTTGTGAAGGTTGGTACTCTAAATATTATTTATATCACATGATGTTTTTGTGTCATTTAGCAGGTTTTAGTAAAATGAATTTTCCTTATTTTCTTCATCAAAGTCTGTTGAAAATGTCTACCAAATCTAGAACCTGGCCTGATTTTTTACCTCATGACATATGTCATCATGGCTTGATAAACATATTATGATGACTGAGACAAAGAAATATGAGAAACCCTGCACCCATAAGGTAAAGGAGAGGCCAAACTAAAATTTATGTCAAAACCCTAACTTAGAAAGAAAAGGGATAGCCTAGTCATATCCCTGTTGAAGAACATAGCGAAAAACTTATAAATGAACAAGAGGTTATTGTTTATGAGAAGAGAACAAAAAGACAACATAAGTAAATTCTAGAAGAAGAGGAGGAAAACAGTACAACAATGAAAAGTGAAAAAGGGAAACATAGTATGGAAACATGGGATGAAGAAATAGAAACAGATCATAGATTTTACTGTAGAAAACCCCATACTCATCCTACAAATAAATTAAGACTAATTTTAAAGGAGAATATCAATCCTAAGCTAAAGGAGGTGGTGATTGTTGATGATGAAGAAGAAATTGTGAAGATTTCAAAGAGCAGAAAGAAGGCAACCAAACAAAAGAAAATTGAGTATGTAGGTATAAAAGGTAAAGAAACCCTAGAAGCAACAAATCTATACATAAAGGTAATAAAAGGATGACAAGAAGCCAAGAAAAGTTAAACCTCCTTTCTCATGTTGATAAATATATGGAAGAATGATTAGCTTACCTCGTTGGAAAAGTAATATATGGAACCCTAATTTTGTTGAAAAAACCTTAATTTTACCTCAATGTTTTGACATGCTCTAGTTTATCCTTTCGATAGTGAGTTTATCTTCAATATATTGTGGTCATATGTCATAAAGTTTTGTGAATGAATAGGAGTAGAGAATATCTGTCAGCAAAAGAGAAAATCACCTTAAAATATGTAAACAGTTACATGGGACAATTGCATAGTTTCAACAGATTTTACAGGTTCATAGATCAATTTTGCTACCAAGGAGGAATGCGAGTTATAGTTTCATATATGAAGCCTACAAGGTTGTGAACAATATCAATCTTACACTTCAACTATGACTCATCATTTTCCTAGAAGAATAGTAGATGAATATATGTACACCATTTTTTAGATGCTTTGACCAATATTTAAATGGAAAATAGAGATCCAAATAGCCACAAGGACAGGATTTTGTTTATTTTTTGTAAATTAAACTCTGAGACATTGTAAATATTTTACATTTATGCTACTAGACTTGATGGATCTTATCTTTTATGTATGTTCCCTATATAGGACATCATAAAGGAGGAAAAAGGGTTGGATTTTGGAAATAAAATAGTCTTTGCTGCTACGTGTGATCAATTTGTAATTTTCTAAGTAATAAGAGGACTAGGAGATTATGTTCATGATACATAGATTCTTGTGATGGTATGCTCAGTCAGTTCTTCTACTGTGATAGTTTATTTTCTATGTGATATAATTTAGCTTCTATCTTCTGATGTTTAAATGAGATTATGTCACAAAATTCATTAGGTAGTTCTCTACTTCATATGGTTTAAGCACCTACATTATTTCTCCTAAAGATTGCAGGATTCATGTTTCATTCCCTACTATAGTGGATTGCTTTCTTTTTCTACTACCATTCATAAAATGTTTGACATGTCTACAGTCTTCCATCTACCCTGCCTTTGTCCCTCTTGATTCATAAAGTTGATATCTTGGTATATTTATCCAAAGCCTAAGTGGTTGACTCCATTTCAAATAGATTACTTGTTTCATCCCAACCACCACACTCAAAATCCGAAAACCCTATTGAATATCTAGCCATTGGTTGAAGACACAAACAATTGTTGATCTTATTGATTAGGTTGTCATAGAGATCCCTCTCCATATTGAAGGTGCTAACCTTCAATCTACAAACATAGATTGAAAAGGTTACCTTAGGACTTCCTCTTTCATAACCAAGACGATATTTCTGAGTGCTAACAACTTGGTAACCATACTAGGGGCATGGAAGTATATCTTCACCAGAACTATTTTAATGATAATATCTACTTGCTAAGGGAAAAAAAATGGTTAGATAACAAAATTGGTTGTTCCATTTTCTCTCATGTGTCCATAGTATAAAGTTTGAGGTGGTTTTATTAGAAATTCTAGCATATAGAAGGATTCACACAAGGAGTAACCTAGATCCTAAGCCACTAGAGGTCCTGACAATCTCGGAAAAACACTTCAAGAAATGTAACTATGCAAAAGAAACAGGTACCATCCTTTTAGAAAAGTCTTTATATCTACCTAAGGAGATAAATATGTTGGAGCCATACAATTTGATCTAAAATTTGAGCATAGTTTGTTTAGGTCAAAATCAGAGTCTACTTTGTTATAAAAAATCCTTGATGAAACAAAATTGAAATCTTATATTCCTAGTACCACTTTTCGAGGATTAAGTGTTTCAAAAGAAGACAAAGATATTTGGTTATAGTTTCACAAATTAGAGCATCTAGTTCCTTAACTTCGACTACCTATTTCTATATCTCCTACATTTTAGTATTTGGTCCCACCATTTTCTACTCTAGCTATTTCACTTCCATTCTTCATTCCATACTGTTTTGTTCCAACTATTTATGTTGGATCTGCTATACCCCTTTCATCAATTATTACAACAACAATTTCACTTCCTCTATCATCTTCATTCCAGATTCCTAGTGTTGGTTCAACCTCATCTCACACAACCATGGCTGCTAGATATGCCCCTCTCAATCTCCAAGCTCCACTACATGATCTTCCTCTGAATTATGGTCAACATTTACTTCAGTTTGATGGTACAGGACCCCTTACAACTCAACAACATGTAGATAAATTGAATGACTTCATAGATTTGGAGGAGGTAGATCATGAAGATGTTAAACTAAGATTTTTTTCACAAAGTCTCTCAGGGGAGGTTAAGAAATGGTTTAGAGGACTTCCAGTAGGAAGCATTGCAAATTTTCAATAGTTTGAACAACTCTTCCTTGCTATATGGGAGGTGAAGAAAAAACCTTTGCAAATATTGGTTGAATATGAGAATCTAAAGAGAAACCTAGGGGAAACAGTTCAAGAGTTTTCAGCTAGGTTCAATAGGGTTTATAATTCAATCCATGCTGATATTAAGCCCCCCTGGTTTAGCTCTACTTCACTATCCCGTTGTTTTTGATGTTGATCTAGCTTATCAAAATAGAGAAACAAATCTTGCTACATTGGAAGATATGCAAAACAATGTTATAAAAGTGGAAGAAAATTTGTTGGCTAAAAAGGCAAAGATGAAGACTAAGAGAAGAGTAGCATTTAAGGATGAACCATCTTCTTCAGCAAATACCAAATTTGATGTTATGTTAAAGACAATGGAGAAATTGGTTGACAAGTTAACCCCTCCCAGGGGTGAGCCTCAACCCCAAGTTAGAAATCCAAATTTTAGAAGGCCACCTAGACCTTAGGTTCACCAAAAGAATCCATATGAACAACAAACAATTAGATCTCGATTTCCTAAAAAATTTGTTGATGAGGAAGATAATGAAGAGGTTGAATAAAAACAAACTAACTTCTTTGATGATGAAGAAAATGAGGTAGTTCTAACTAAATAAGAGCATGACAGGTCTACTGATTGTTAGAAGAAAGGGATATTAATCAATTGATGTTTGACTCAAAAATATATCAACAAGGGTACAATAATGTTGTCATTGATTTCTAGAGACAATATAACCTCAAAGGTAGAAATGTAGCTTTTGTTAAACCTCATCTAGTGAAAGCTACAATTGAGCATAAACAAATGGAATGCATGAAAGAAGAGAAAAATATGAAAATAGTGGAATAAAAGAAAGATACATCTAATAAGGGCGATGAAGGCAGAAAGGAAGGAAATGTGGAGGATTTGGAAAAATTTCAATCTTATTTTATTTTGGAAAATGAGATAGGAAAGGTTAAGATATCCATTCCTTTTGTTGAATTATTGAAGAATATGCATTATAAAGAACATATTATCAAAATGATAAAGGGCTCACCAACTGATCAAACATTGAATATCAATACTAAGGATTCTTTGAATATCTAAGATGATTCACCTACATTCTTATTTGTTCCTCATGCTACTAAGATAAATGAAGATGTGCCTCCCTTTTATGTCAGCTTTAACATTCATGATATGGTTTTGCATAATGCAATGCTTGATTGAGGGGCTTCACACAATTTGATGCCCAAGATTGTTATGGATAATTTAGGGTTGGATATCACTAGACCTTATAAAGATTTGTTTTCATTTGATTCAAGAAAGGTACAATGTTTAGGGCTGATTAAAGATCTAGTTGTGAACTTGACTCAAATTCCAACAAAGAGTATTGTGATGGATGTTGTGGTGGAAGATATACCACCAAGGTTTAGAATGTTACTTTCTCGTTCTTGGGAAGCCAAAGTGGGTGGTACTCTACAAATGGACATGTCCTCTCCATCCATCCCTATTTTTGGGGAAACAAGGAGACTCTACAGGGAAGCTCAAACGAAATATTTCTTCTAGTAAGAATGAACCAAAAAATCATCCTATTTATGTTGTATATACTGATTTGGGGTCAACAATTTTATATAATGATTTAAATTTGGAGGAAGAAAATCAATAGCAAGTGGAAGATCAAGTTCAAACAAAAAATGAGCAAGTAGCTGACATAAATGAGACATGGAGCATGCGTTTTGATGGGTTTGTTTGCAAAGAGGGATTAGGAGCTGGTATATGGATCATTACACCAAATGGAGGTAGTCAAGTGTATTCTTTCAAGTTATATTTTGAATTCTCTAATAATGTAGCTGAATATGAGGCTTTACTCATCGATTTGAACATACTCAAGGAGAAAAGAGCTAAAAGGATCCACATTTTTGGGGACTCAGAGCTAATTATAAATCAAGTTAAAGGGATATATCAGACAAAGCACCCAAGGATGAGAGCTTACATAAATGAAGTTTGGGACTTATTTGATAATTTCTTTGTCGAACCCAAAATTTCAGTAGTTTCTAGACAAGAAAATTGTATTGCTGATTCACTAGCTAGTACAACAAGTATGTTCAAAATTCCTATTTATCCAAATAAGAAATATCAGATAGAAATGAGATATAGACCTTCCATTCCAAACAACATTAAACACTGGCAGGTATTTGAATATGATCAACAAATAAAGAGATTTTTGGAAATGACAGATGAGTTTGCCAACAATCCTATTGATGAAGATAGAGATTTAGATAACCAGGTTGATACAGATGATTTTTTAAATGTTATAGGTGACCAGAAAATAATTTAGCTAAGCAATAATTTTTTTCCTAGTGGATTAGTGCCCCTGGAAAAATTATTTGACAACAATGATGTGGTTGTTAAACCAAAGATGAAGCCTGATAGTAATGAATTACAGGACTGTAATTTAGGCACAGAAAAAGAGCCAAAATTGCCAAAAATTGCGATTCTTTAAATTAGGAGCAGAAATATAAATATGTTGTTTTATTGAAAGAAATTTCTGATGTCCTTGCATGGAAATATGAAGATTTAAGGATCTATGAAATAAGTATAATTCAACACACTATACCCTTAAAGGAAAATGAAAAGCCTTTCAAGAAAAAACTAAGGAGAATAAATCCAAAGTTGCTGCCATTAATAGAGAAAGAGGTGAAAAAGTTGTTGGATGGTAAGATTATAATTTCTCTGAGATTTTCAAAATGGGTTGCTAACCTTGTACCAGTGAGGAAAAAGAATGAGGAGATTCAACTATGTGTGGATGTCATAAATCTAAACAAAGTTTCGTTAAAACATAATTACCCACTTCCTAAGATGGAGCACATTTTGCAAAGTGTTTTTGATTCAGAGAGGATTTCAATGTTAATTGGTTTCTTAGGGTATAATCAGATATTGGTGCATTTGGAAGACCAAGAAAAGAGAGTCTTCACTATGCTATGGGGAACATTCATGTATGCAAAAATTCCTTTTGTATTAATGAATGTAAGAGCTAACTTTTAAAGGGAAATGGGCATAGCCTTTGCAGGGGAAAAGAATAAGTTTGTGGTAGTCTATCTGGATGATATCAAAGTATATTCAATATCTAATTTGGAGCACTTAAAACATCTCAGGTAATATTTTTAAAGTGAAAAAAATTCGGTATTTCAATGAACCCCAAAAAATCACAGGTTCTTATCAAAGAGGGTAAGTTATTGGGTCTTTAGTACGTAAATATGGCATCCAAATTGATTTAGGGGGAGTTGATGTAATACAAAAACTTGAGTTACCCAAATGTAAAAAGGAGGTCTAGTCATTCCTGGGTAGAGTAAATGTTCTCCAGAGATTCATTCCATATTTTTCTGAAATCTTAAGGGTAATTAACAACATGTTAAAAAATAACAGTGAAGTCAAGTGGACAATTGTATATAAGAAATATTTTGAAGAAATAAAATCAACAATAACTAAAGCTCCTATTCTTATCAACCAATATTTCTCAAAAGAATTCCTAGTCTTTTAATTTGCTTCTGAACACACTACTTCAGTAATCTTAATGTAGAAAGATAAGGACAATTGGGAGCAAGCCATTCCATTTTTTAGAAGAAACCTAAAAGATGTAGATCTAAAATACAAGGTTATGGAAAAAAATCGTTTGCGTTCGTAAAAACATTGAAGGATTTCAAGGTATATGTTATTCACTCTCAAGTAATAGCATTTGTTCCCAATGTTTTTGTAAAGGAAATCCTAAGTCAACCTGACAATGATGATCGAAGAGGTAAATGGATAGTAGTATTACTGGACTATGACCTACATATTAAACCAACAAAGTTAATCAAAGGTAAAGTTCTAGAAAAACTAATGACTGAAACCAATTGTGACACTTTGGGCATAAATTTTTTCTCAATCTTTTCCAATGATTCAGAAGAAAGGTTGGTTCTTAAAGTATCTAATGAACTTAGAAATTCCCATGATACAATGACATAATATATGTTTCTCAAAATTTCGAAGTCCCACCCGGGATAAATAAAACTAGAGCACAATCATTGAATCTGAAAAGTGCCAAAAATTGTTGACCTGATGGATACTTGTTTTGGAAATATCCAATAGGGATCCTTTTGAATTGTCTCATTGAAACTGAAGCAAAAAAGATGGTAGAAGAATTTCATCAAGGAGTGTGTGGAGGGAATCACTACTGGAAAGCCACAACAAATAAAATCCTTAGGGAAGGCTACTATTGGCCAAATTGTTTTGAAAACATACACAAAGAAGTGGCAGCGTAATTCAAGTGTCAAATTTTTGAAGGAAAAACAAAATTCCTATCATTGCCTTTGATTACAACCTCTATAGAAACTCCTTTTTAGACACATTCTTTAGGAAAACATAAGTGGATATTAACTGCCACAAATTACTTTACCAAATGGATTGAATCCATACCAACAAGACATGCTACTAATAATGTGGTGATTCAATTTTTAGAGAGTATTTTTTCAAGATTTGGTTGCCCTAAAAATATCATAAAAAATATTTCTCAGTCTTTTAAATGTCATAAAATGGTCAAATTCATGATAATTACCATGTTATATCTGGTCATTCAACAACCTATTACCCCCAGGGTAATGGACTAGCTGAATCATCTAAGAAAAGTTTAGTGAGAATCATTAAGAAAATGTTAGAGGAAAACAAAAATGCTTAGCATACCAAGTTCAAGTTTTCACTATGGGTAGATAGAATCATCATCGAAAATTCCATTGGCACATCAGCATTCCAACTAGTCTATGGCACAAAAGTATGTTTCTCATTTTCCTTGAGTATGCTCATGATGAGATTATTATAGGAACATGATACAGAGCCTGATGATTTTCAAGGAAGGCCTAATCAGCCTATTGAAGTGCATGAGCTAAGAGAGAAAGTATATAATTATTCTTTGTTGTTCTAGGAAAAAATCAAGCAGAGCCATGATAACAAAGTCCAGGAAGATGATTTTAAGATTCAAGATTTAGTCTTGAAATGGGATGCCAGATTTGAGGAAAAGGGGAAGCATGGAAAATTCAATGCATTATGCAAGGGATCTTACATAATTACTGCTTTCCTAGGTAAGAACGATTTCATTTTTGAATATCTAAATGGAGTTATGTTGAGTGGAGGTCCACCAAATTGATGCTTCCTAAATCATTTCATGGTTTGAGAAAGATTAATTTTCACAATTCATTGTACATATCCATTTTCAAAGCGGTTTTCAAAATTAGACAACGATTTTTAAGGATTTGAAGCCTGAGGTGAAGGCCATAAGATTATGATTAGTTTTTTTCACACTATAAATAAATTTCAGTTTCATTTTTTCAGTTAAGTGGTTTGAGAGTGTTTATTTTTCAAAATAAAACATATTGAAATTTTCAAGTATCTTCATAGGATATTTTAAGAGTTTTTTTAGTTCAGTGGATTAGGCACAGGGTCTACGTGTTCTTCACTTCCTCCTAGGGAAACAATATCCCCATTGGAGCCAGTTGTTAGCACCAAGATTTTACTTTCCTAAAGGTTCACAGGTTATGATTTTCAATCAATTATGCAAGGGGTTTAAGGGCCTATCAAATTTATTTTGTGTAAATTGCTATATTTGTCCACGAACATGTCAAAACAAGTTATTTCACCTAAACCTAATCTTTCCCAAAGTTTTTGCAATGAAATCATCCTATCGCAAACCGACAACTAGCATTATGAAATATTTTCATACCACTCACAGGAAAAATAAAAAATTAGGTTTTCAAGCTGTTAGCCCTATCATTTCAAATGCCTAGGTGTATTTTCACAACGTTCTATCCCTTTTTATTCTTGATATGACATTTAGTAGAATTTGGAATCCCAATAAAGAAGTTTATAATCAAACCCTAAAAATCACAGTTTTCCCTAAATGGTAATTCCCAACATTCCCAAAAAACCAGTTGTGGTATGCAAGGAGGTTGTGGAAGGGTTTACAACATCAAACTAGGAGGATTTAAGGTTGTGGAAGAATTTACAGTGTCATAGCATTTCCAAAATGGGAAGATCAGGTCATGTAAACTGATTTGAACCATATGGAATGTATTTTGAGGTTTATACGGAAATGTTGTCACTATTTCAAAATGTAGGCTGCGAATGAGTCTTACATCACCTCAATGGACATAACCTGAGTTGGTGTCATGAATTTATATACTCTTTTGATGGCAACACAATACAAATAATAACTCTACAGTTTTGAGTCACCAAGGAATCCATTGCAGAGGCCACGAGTTTACCTACTAACGGTGAAATATGGTTTAAAAATTAGAGACTACATAATGTGGACCTAAACATTTTCTTGGAGGAATTTCAAGGCCAAGACTAGAATGTAGGAGTCCCTCGGAACATGCTAAAGTTTGAATGGTATAACGCTCTCAGGATTGTGTAGCTCTTCTTCACCTGTGAAGGAAGGTACTGTAAAGCCTATTTATATCAAATGAGGTTTTTGTGTCATTTAGCAGGTTTCACTAAAATGAATATTCCTTATTTTCTTGATTAAATTTTGTTGAAAATGTATACCAAAGATAGAACTAGACCTAATTTGTTAACTCATGACATATCTCATCATGGCTTGATAAAGATACTATACACTCATTATTTGAGCAAGCAAGTGGAACAACTCAGACAAAGAAATATGAGAAACTCTACACCCAAAAGGCAAAGAAGGGGTCAAACTATTTTTTTTTCAAAACCCAAGCTCAGGAAATAGAGGGAGTTCCTACTCATATCCTTATTGAAGAACATACTAAAAACCTTATAAATGAACCAGAGGTTAGGGTCTATTAGAGGAGAAAAGGAAGACAGTAGAAGCAAATTCTAGAATAAGATGAGGAAAATCATACAAGAACAAAAAGTGAAAAAGGGAAACATAGTATGGAAATAAATTAAGACTTATTTTAAAATAAAATATCAACCATAATATAAAGGAGGTGGTCATTGTTGATGAAGATGAAGAAATTGTGAAGATTTCAAAGAGCCAAAAGAAGGCCACCAAACAAAAGAGAAAAGAGTATGTATGTAGAAAAGGGAAAGAAACCCTAGAAGCTAGCATAACTAAATGTAAAGGTAATAGAAGGATGAAAAGAATCCAAGACACGTTAAACCTCCTTGCTTGGTCTAGAGAAGCTATGGAAGAATGATTAGCTTGCCTCATTGGCAGAGCAATATATGAAACCGTAATTTTGTTGAAAAAACCCTAATTTTACCTCAACATTATATACTCGTAATATGTCATAAAGTTTTCTAAATGAATAGGACAAGAGAATATGAGTCAACACAAGAGAAAAGAGCCTTAAAATATGTAAATAGTTGGATAGGATAGTTGCATAGTTTCAGTAGATTTCAGAGGTTCATGTATTAGTTTTGCTACCAAGGAGGAATATGAGCTAGAGTTCTAGATATGAAGCCTGCAATGGTGTGAACAACTTCAGGCCTACACTTCAGCTGTGACTCTTCCTTTTACTAGAAGAATAGCAGAGGAAGACACATACAACAATGTTTAGATGCTTTGACCAATGTTTAATTGGGAAATAAAGATCTGAATAGCTAGAAGGATAGGATTTTGATTATGTTTTGTAAATTAAATTCTCACACATTTTAAATATTTTACAGTTATGCTAGCACACTTTATGGATCTTATATTCTATGTATTTTCCCTATATAATACATCAAAAAGGAGGAAAAAAGGTTGGATTTTGGAAAAAAAACACAGTCTTTGTTTTTGTGTGTGATCAATTTGTTATTTTCTAAGTACCAAGAGGACTAGGAGATTATGTTCATGATATAGATATTCTTGTGATGGTATGCTCAGTTATTAATTCTATTGTGATAGTTTCCTTTTCTATGTGATATCATTTAGCTTCTATCCTCTGATGTTTAAATGAGATTATGCAACAAAATTCATTAGTTAATGCTCTGGTTCATATGGTTTAGGCATTTGCACTATTTCTCTTAAAGATTCGAGGATTCATGTTTCATGCCCTGCTATAGTGGATTGTTTTCTTTTTATACTACCATTTATAAAATGTTTGACATGTATGCAGTCTTCCATCAACCTTACATTTATCCCTCTTGATTCATACAATCAATATATTAGTATCTATATCTAAAACCTGATTAGTTGACTCCATTTCCAAATATATTACTTGTTTCATCCCAACCACCACACTCAAAATCCAAAAACCCTACTAAAGATCTAACCATTGTTTGAAGACACAATCAATTGCTAATATTAGTGATTACGTTGTCAGAGAGACCCCTCTCTAGATTTAAGGGGATAACCTTCAATCTACAAGCCTGGTTTCAAAAGGTTACCTTAGGACATCCTCTTTCATAGCAAGAGTATATTTTTGAGTGCTAACACCAACCACAAAAAAAATAACACTCCCTCTTATCAAGGAAGATGTTCTAAATGATATCATAACATCCTCCCATACATTCTCTTGATGTCTGACAACTGTGACAATCTATCACTAGCCACCAAGCCACTACACAACTCTGATTCATCTACTACTATGAGCTAAAACAACCCGCATCTGCATTGCTACTGACACTCCACTGTACTCCCTATACTGCTACCAACTCGGCTTTGCACTGCAAATAATCTCATGTTGTTGTTGCTACAACTAATACAATTGAGAATAAAATTCTAAATCAAATGTGCCATTACAGTGGCTTTGTAACTTCTTCCTGAATCCTTGATTGCTACTAGCCTCTGCATTGTCCATTGAGTAACTTTCTCTGTTGCAACTGCTCTACACCCCTTAGAAATTGTTTGCAACTAGCACTACAATTGTCCCTCGAGATATGACTGCGCTATCCTCGACATTGGTCCATCTACTACTGAACAATGTGGGCCCCTACAACAAGGGTGTTAATCGAAGAGGAAACACATGTATGAATCTTTCCTTAAAGGATCATGCCCAACTCTGCGCAACTTTGGGGTCTAGAGATCAATGTCTCCCTACCTCTCTCTCCTGGATGTATAGTTGCATACAAATCAGATTCTTCCTCCAACATGGAGGAAAATTGATTAGTCTTTGTAGAATTTGTTGAATGCTCCTAATTATTTGTCTTTTCCTTCTTCCTTTGAGGAATCTGGGTATTGTAGTGACCAAATTCACCACACCTGAAGCATTTGATCTTTGAAAGATCCTTCCTATCCTTTTCTCATCCCTGTGAGCCTTGTCCCTGACTGGGACCTTTCTTTACTTTTCCCTTCGATACAAGTTCTACATTCTCCTCCTTCTTCACACTCTTTGATCCTCTACTAATACCACCAAGACTACTCTTGACAAGAGAAAGTCGCATCTCCTCCTACATGAAATCTTACACAATCAATCCCAGCCATTTATTTGATCTTGTCTAGTGATGCACTGTTTGAAAGTATCCCACTCCTATTTGAAAATGTTGATAGTTACACCACCAGTTCAACTTCTTGTGGTGTCTCTCCAATTACGGCAAGCTCATTCCGAATATCCTGAATCCTAGTAAGGTAGGGGGTAACTCCTTCCCCCTTCTGCATCTTAGTGGTCCTCAACTTCTTCTTCAAGAACATATTCTAATTCTTGGATGGCTTCTGGTATAGTGCTATGAGAGCATCTCACATCTCTTGGGACATATTCTTGGCCTCCATGTGTGAGACTACATGATCCCGTAATCCATCAAGGATCAATCACTTCGCTTTGGAAATCTCATTATTATAGTTCTCTATTTGTTGGGGGTATGTTGGTACTGTTATAACTACCTATGCATACGTCCTCATACCATGATCATATAGCAGGAAAGTCATATTAGCTTTCCAGATACAATAATTAAAGGCTTCATTTATCCTATCCTTATCTCAAAGTCTTAGTGAGGTTATTTTCTTGCCAAACTCACAATTGGAAAATAAACAAGAATCTCCTCATCTCTTGCTTGGCTACATGCTTTGAAATTCTCACTCCTCTCTAGAATGCGAGTCATGCCTATTATCTCTACCTTTGCAACTGAAAAATTTATATTTCCTTCAACACTAACACTACAAACCCTCTAAGAAAAAATCCCTCAGTGTGTGCAATTTCTCTTCCACCTGACGTTGATTCTACTATTGCAATCATTGTTGCAAATCAACTGTGCCTAGATCTACCCTATGAATTCACTGATTTTATTCATTGGAATTGCTTCTCATCTTAATTAATGCTTACAAGAACCACTACTAGGATCTGCCAATTTTCCTGCCACCTGCACTAGAAAATAAGCCCGTCTTCCTAGAAGTTTGAACTGCCTAGATCGCTCTACACAAGTATGGAGAAATTGTGCTACTGCTCCCTCTAAACTATGGATTTATCTATCTACATCTATGAGCCACTGATCTGTGAAACCTGACTCTAATACCATGTTAAATTTTCCTTGACATGTAGCAAGTGGAATTAATTCTTCTAACTGAGTAAATTATGAAATTTATTTTGTTACGACAAAATAACAAATTAATTACACTGCAATTTCTTCACAATAAAAATGCTACAAAAAATAAAATGTTGGAAACTAAGAAATATAGCACACATGCACAAGAAATATGACACCATTATTTTTTGATAATTATCCCCACAAACCACAATGCGGGAAAATAAATGTAGCAGATGAGGATTTTATTACTATGCCATAATAGAAATTGAGAGTACAATTTGGATGCTTAATCTAGAAAACCAATCTAAGAGAAATACTGGAAAAATATCTGTGAGGAAATTACCTCACCACCCTAACTGATTCTACTCTGAAATATAGCTCAATTGGGCTACACAAAATTCCCTTGCATGACCCTCTCTGTGCAAGCTAATTTGAACTTCCTCTGGAACCTGTTGAATCCTGTAGCTCTAATTGTCTCTGCCCCTAGAAGTGACTTGATTGGCCTCCTGGAATTTATCTAAGCTCCCATCAAGTGAATCGAATCCTCCTCTTGATGAATCAAATTATACTCTGAAGCCCTCTTACACAAGCCTTGCACAAATTTCCGAGGAAAATGCATCCCTCTCTAAACTGAATCTTCAAGATCTAGAATCCTAATCCAAAAATATGTTATTGATCTCCCTCTTTCTCCTTCTTCCTTCTCGATCAAATTCTTTTAGTTGAATTCTACTCTTTGTAAAATTGATCTACCAAGGAAACTCACTCTTCATGTGTTTCTCCAACCCCATCTACCTCATCTTATGATCTGTCGTTGGCTCACCAACAACCATGATTAAATCCTCATCAATAACTAAGATCATTTCTGAGTTGATCCATGTGACTTTCTAGAGAAATCTCACATTTCTTAATTAATTATCAGTAATTAATCATTTTTCCTATGTTAGACTGAGGAAAAATTTAATTACTCACTAATTAACTTAATTGACCCATCTCTAGTTTTTTTCTCTTGAAACTTTTTTTGGGTTCTGTAGTTATTGTGTTTCTAAGCCCACTTAACCATTGTTGAGACTATAAAACCTGTTTGATGCTATCTAACCATCAAAAACTAACATCAGTGGGGTCCTAGGTGTTTCTTACTCGAGGGTTGATAAATTTAGGAGCTCCTCCCTCAATTGAGTAGCAGTAGCCCTTTAGTGAGGGAAACGTGTTTGAAGTACCACATGTTTCTAGGTGGCTCCACTTAGGCCATTATGGATTCCCATAGCCTCCTTCATGTATTTGAACTTGATAATATAGGGGAATTGTGGGTGTAAGTAATGTCGATATTCCCCATATAAAGTGCACAGATAATTAGTCCATAAACCATTATTATTGCCTTGCTTTGGTGGGTGTTTTGTTGGTGGCAATTATGGTTCCTTTTAGGTTGATTTACCCAACCCTATGTATTTGGTTGCTGAGGGTTCCCCCCTATTATTGGTTTCTCTTTGGTGTGCTCTTTCCTTTTTTCCTCCCATTATTATGATGAGAGGAGGGGTCGGCCATGTTCTTCTATCCGAAGTCTTGCTATTAGAGGTGTTGTAGCTCAATCCTGCAAGGTGGAAATGGTAAAGGTTTTACAAGCAAAATTCATGGAATGTTGAACGGAAGGCACTAAGTCTTGTTGTTCTTTTTTGTCTAACAAGAATGACAACGTTTTCATTAACGCCTATGATATCACATGACAAATATTGTTTTTAATAGAAATAAGACTTTTGTGTAGAAACTGAGTCTTTATAGTCATTTTGTACTTTCGACTCTTATGCAAAAAAGTAATTTTATAATTTAATAGAAATAAGACTTTTGTGTAGAAACTGAGTCCATAAGCATTTTGTGATTTTGGCTCTTATGCAAAAAAGTATTTTTATAAAAAATATTGGGCTCGAAGGCCCAATATCCAATTTCCCATTCCATGGGACATATATTATTGAATTCCACCAACTATGAGCCTTTATAAGCATTTTGTGCTTTCGGCTCTTATGCAAAAAAGAAAAAAGTATTTTTATAAAAAATATTGGGCTCGAAGGCCCAATATCCAATTTCCCATTCCATGGGACATATATTATTGAATTCCACCAACCATGAGTCTTTATACGCATTTTGTGCTTTCGGCTCTTATGCAAAAATGGAAAAAGTATTTTTATAAAAAATATTGGGCACGAAGGCCCAATATCCAATTTCCCATTCCATGGGACATATATTATTGAATTCCACCAACCATGAGTCTTTGTAAGCATTTTGTGCTTTCGGCTCCTATGCTAAAAAGTGTATTTTTATAAAAAAAAATGGGGCTCCAAGGCCCAATATCCAATTTCCCATTCCATAAGACAATTATTATTGAATTCCGCCAACTATAACTCACAAGAAATATCAACACATGAGTTTCCAACCCAAGATAGGATCCCACAAGGGCCCATATATTGCAAAAATGTTTGTGGGAGCATGGGTGCATGTAAACACCATCCTAGTGCTTCCCTTAAACAATGTGGGATAATATTACAATTAAGTCTCACGATAGGACATATACCCAACTTGTGAATCTTTTAATTATTGACGAGATTCATCTTTTACATGATAATAAAGGACCAGTGCTAGAAAGCATTGTATCCAGGACAATTAGGAAAATCAAGACTACCCACGAAATGATTCGATTGGTGGGATTGTCTACAACACTTCCAAACTATGAGGATATTTCAGTGCCCTTAAGAGTTAAGTCAAATGGGGTATTTCCTTTTCATAACAATTATATGTCTTTCCTGTCGCCTCAACAATATATTGGAATCACTATCAAGAAGCAACTCCAGAAGTTTCAGTTAATGAATGATGTGTGTTATGTAAACGTGATGGTGGTGCTGGCAAACATCAAGTTTGGTCTTTGTGCATTCCATAATAGAAACAACAAAAACAACTCATGCTATAAGAGTTGCAACTCTTACAATTGACACACTTGGATGCTTTCTGAAGGAAGACAATGCATTTTGATCTATCCATATTGATCCTATAGAAGCTCTTGCCAGAGAGAGATATAAAGAATGGGAGGAGAAACTTGGAGAAGAATTGGATCTGAAAGTAGTTAAACTGATAGGTGAATTTGCAACTATTTGAAGCTCCTTGAAAAGGGTCAGATAGTAATAAGCACACCATAGAAATGGGATGCTTTGTCACAGAGATGGAAACAATGGAAACTAGTTCAACAAGTCATCCTTTTTATTGTGGATGAACTTCATTTAATTGGCGGAGAGAATGGTCCAATCCCGGAGGTAATCGTATCCAAAATCAGATATATTTCAAGAATTATTTCTCTTTCTACTTCACTTGCAAATGTTAAATATCATGGAGAGTGGATTGGTTCTATAGAATATGGGCTTTTCAATTTTCCACCTAGTGTGCGTTCTGTACTAATTGAGATTTACATTTAGGGTATTGATATAGTTGACTTTGAGGATCCAATGAAAGTAATGACTAAGATAGTTCGAAAGAAAAGCAGATTTTTTTTCCAACAGGTATGATGACTATGAAGGAAGTCATTCATATGCTTCGCTTAGAAGCGTTGGGGTGGGTGAAACATTTTCCAGCAATGAAAATGATTGTTGGACGAGTGCAGTCGATAATGGTAGTGGAAGTTATTATTTATCTTGATGCTCAGATCACAACATGGTTACTTGATACCCACCTGGAAATGAGTAGAGGTTTTTATTTAATGAAAGTTAAGAGTTATTTCGCTAGTTGGCATCATGTCTCCTTAAGTAGAACAAATATATCATGAAAGAAGACTCAATCTATAATGTATATTAAGTGACAGATTCATCGCTTTGTTATGTGCTTTGGAGAATGGTTGTATTGGTTGTGGGAGAAAGACCAGCATGAAACAGATCCAAAAAATGTAATGGCTAGTTCCTGGCAGTCATTAAAGTAATCGACGACCCAAATGCTTCGTCAGCCATATAAATGGATTTGCGACAGACCCAATTAAACAAAGTTTGATAGGAAGAGGGTGGCCGCAAAATGGTATTTAAAACCGTTCATCAGAAAATCTTTGGTCGGGATTATTTGCACCACCCCCACCTTGTTTTTCCAAAACCACCATAGAGGTGTGGTGAAAAGTAGTTTATAGTTTTCTAAAACCACGGGTGGTTTTTCGACATCAGTTGGGATCCGCGCATCATCAATTGCCACTAAGGCTGCAAATCATCTAGTTCATCCTCGACGTTGCATCTGACGATATCTCCAGGTCCGCATCAAATTTTTCAATCCAAAGCGATCTAGGATGACATAGTCTTGAAAGCCGAGCCCACTAATATTGAACTGGTTGATAATAAACCATCTGATTTCACAAAGCCTATCTTTGTAATATGGAAGGGCTCATTAAAGAGTATTGTTAAATTTTATGAAAGGGAGGGGTTTTATCATTGAAAGTTATATATATAAATATTAATTAATTAATTCCATTACAAAACCTGTTATATGAACGATGAGTCGTTATGAACTATTCCTGTATAAAGCTTTTAAAAGAGGTAGTTTTGTATGGTAATAGAAATATGTTTCATAAATGATTCTTGACAAGACCAGGGCAGAGATAAAAGTTTGAGAATTAGATTTTGAAAAGGTTTAGAGTCACATAATTAGGCTTGGATGAATAAATCCCATAAAAATTCATCAATGAAACTAGTTTGCTTATGGAATTGAGATAAGTTGTAATGTGTTAAGTTTTTCTTCTATGTGCTAATGTTTCAAAGTGTATTTTTCTTCTCTTGAAAGGATATATGTAATAGTAGGAGTTTCATATTCATGTTTGCAGATTTTCCTACATAACCATAGGTTTCAGATTCCACCTATAAGTGGAATAAGAGAAGTTTATTGGGTGATCCACTCTTTTTGAAAATTCATTCTATTTTCTCTCATTTTCCATTAATTTCATTTTTAGACTTTGAAACTTGAATTCCAGCTAGCTCAAGTTTTAAATATGCTCTTTCTAAACTGCGTCTTGTCATCTTAAATATTTTAAAGCTTGCAACCGTCCATGGTATGGCCACATTGATTGTAAGAGGTGGGTTTTTAAACTGGAACGTTTGTTGCATCTCTTGTAATCTATCTCTCTCCAACCGGCCTTTAAAAGTTTTTACCAATATTGTGGATGTCTCGGGCACTGGTTTCTTTTTAGTCAGGAACTGTCTCTAGGGTTACAACATTAATGGGTGATGTTGCCATAGGACCTTCCATGGGTTTATTCAGAAATTTTATAACCAATTCTTGAGGGCGACAAGAACACGACAAGTACTAGTCTTTGGTAGCAAATGTTCACCTATTTGCTTCACTTTGGGTCTTCCTTTCCTCAGTTTTTAAAATGATTTTAGCCCATGCATTGTCTTATGACAGATTTGCTTCAAGCAACAAAGAAATTATTAAATTCCAAACCAACCCTCATAAGTATTATCTTGAAAACTTTATTTGTGCTCCTATTTTCTATTCTTACGATTCAGATGAGGAGTTTGGGTTTTTAGAAGATGTTCCGGTCTATGATTCATATGGTTCATAGGAGTAGGAGTTTGTTACATATTTTCAAAATCATTTTCTCACAGACTAGTGGGAAGATGCTGACCAACAACAATACCTTCAAGAAGAGACCAAAGCCGAAGAACCAAGAGCCCACCGTGGCTACCCTATTCCAAAAAGAATAGTGTCAGGAAACTATTAGAGAAATTGGAGTCGATAATTTTTTCTCTTGTGCATTTTATGATCCTGTAGTAGACTACATGGCATCTTTCTTTGGTTGACAACCAATATCAGTTTTGGGGTATGTATTAGATTTTTTATCTAAAGAATTCATATGGTGCATGCCTACTTTTATTTTCAAATCTCAGGAACACAATGGCATAAGGTCCAACACTCAAATGCTAGAATGGTATCATTGTAAATCCGATTTCAATTGATTAAAATCAAGTTGGTTATAAGTAGGAGATATAAACAAATAATCTCAAATTTTGAGCATTTAAATTTTCAAGAAAATAAAGTTTCAAGGAGAGTTTTAGATTTTATAGATTCAAAGAATTTTTGACTCCATGCTCAACAAGGCTACTTTCCTACAGTTCTCAGTGTCTTGCAAGAAAAGACATTATCCCCAATTGGATTTGATGTTGTACCTCAATCCTGCAAGGTGGAAATGGTAAAGGTTTTTCAAGAAAAACTTATAGAATGTTGAAAGGAAGACACTGAGTCCTGTTTTTCTTTGGTTCCTGATAGGGAGGAAAACATTTTCATTAGGGCCTATGATATCATGTGACAAATAATTTTGTTAAAAGAAATATGACTTTTGCTTAGAAAGTGAGCCTTTGTAAGCATTTTGTGCTTTTATCTCTTTTGCTAAAAAAAGCGAAAGTGAGCCTTTGTAAGCATTTTGTGCTTTTATCTCTTTTGCTAAAAAATATTTTTATAAAAAACAATTTGGCTTGAAGTGCCAATCTCCAAGTTCTCATTCCATGGGACATATATTATCTGAGTCCACCAACTATAACTCACAAGAAAACTCCGCACACAAGCTTCCAAGCCAAGGGAGGAGGCCATAAGGGCCCATACATTGCACAATGCATTAAATTGTTATGGAATCATGGGCACATATAGACACTAACCCAATGATTCCATTAAACAATGTGGGATACTATTACAAGAAGTTATAGGGATACGACATAGACCCAACATGTGAATCTTTTAAATATTGATGAGATTCATTTTTTACATGATAAAAGAGGACCAGTGCTGAAAAGCATTTTATCCAGGACAATTATGAAAATCAAGGCTACTCAAGAAATGATTCTATTGGTGGGATTGTCTATAACAAGTCCAAACTATGAGGATGTTGCCTTGTTTTTTATGGTTAATTCAAATGGGCTATTCTATTTTTATAACAATTATAGGCCTTTCCCATTGGCTCAAAATGTATTGGAGTCACTGTCAAGAAGTCGCTCTAGAAGTTTCAATCGATGAATGATGTGTATTATGAAAAAATGATAGTGGTTGCTAGAAAACATCAAGCTCTGGTCTTTGTTCATTCCAAGAAAAGAAACAATAAAGCAGCTATAAGAGATGAAACTCTTGCAAATGACACTTTCCAAAGAGAGATATTAGGATGGGGAGTAGAAACTTGCAAAAGGATTGGATGTGAAAGTAGTTGAATTGATAGGTGAATCTACAACTGATTTGAACCTCCTTGAAAAAGGTTAGATAATAATAACCAAACCAGATAAATGGGATGCTTTGTCACAAATATGGAAGCAATAAAAACTGGTTCAACAAGTTAGCCTTTTTATTGTGGACGAACTTCATTTAATTGGCGGAGAGGGTGGTCCAATCTTGGAGGTAATCATATCTAGAATGAGATAAATTTCAAGCCAAATTAAAAATAGTATACACATTATTTCCCTTTCTACTTCACTTACAAATGTTAAATATCTTGGAGAGTAGATTGGTGCTACAACACATGGGATTCTCAATTTTCCACCTGTTGTTTGTCCTATACTAATTAAGATTCACGTTGAGGCAATTGAAATAGCCAGTTTTGAGGCTCAAATGCAAACAATAACTAAGATAGTTTGAAAGACAAACAAAGAGTGTTTGCCTACATGTATGACGACTATGAAGGAAGTCATAAATATAGTTCTCTCAAAAAGAGCTGGGGTCGATGAAACATATTCTAGTGATGAAAATGATTGTTGGATGGATGTGGTTGATAATGGTAGTGGAAGTTCTTATTTATCTTGATGTTCAGGTTTCAGCATGGATAGTGGATACCCACCTGGCAATGGTTCGAAGTTTTTATTTTGTTAAATAATATTATGAGTTATTTTGCTAAGTGACATCGTGTATCTTTAATTGGAAAAAATATATTGTGGAATAAGACTCAATCTATAATGTATATTAAGTGATAGAGTTATGGATTTCTTATGTGTTTTGGAGAATTCTTATATTAACTTTGGGAAAGACCAACATGAAACAGATTCGACAAATGTAATGGTTAACCCTTGACAGTCATTGAAGTAATCGATGGCCCAAATGCTTCGTGAGACACATCAATAGATTTGTGATGGACGTAATCAAATAAAGTTTAATATTAATCAAATAAAGTTTTTGCGCTACCCGCACCTAATTTTTCCAAAACCGCCACAAAGGGTTGGTGCAAAGTGGTTTATGGTATTCTAAAATCACAGGTCGTTTTCCAACATAAGTCAAGACCCAGACATCATCAATTGCCACAAAGCCTGCAAATCATCTACTTCATCCTTAACATGGCATCTTGTGATAGCTGGAGGTCCACATTTAATTTTTCAATCCAAAACAATCTTGTTTTATATATATAGAGAGAGAGAAAACACATTTATGAAATTCAGGCTGAGTAAGATTACTGGTTGATAATAAACATTGTTTTATTTCAAAAATCCTATATTTGTAATATCGAAGGAATCATTATAGTGTATTGTGAAATTTAATGAAAGGGGAGGATTTTATTATTGAAAGTGGCATTATAATATTGAGGTATAGTGGCATAGTGGCTACAATGTCCTTTGGGATATCTAAAAATAGGAGCTAGAGGAAGAAGTCTCAGAGAATTTCCTTGGGGACTTCAATCTTGCATATTTTATGTTGTCTGCATTACTCATGGATGTGATTCACAATGTTTGGAGGATGTCTATCAAAACTTAGATAATAACTCTAATCATGTTTCATGATAAGCACAAACTTGGAGAAAGGTGAGAAATGGATTGAATACATAGTCGTCGTACCCTCTTTGCCTACAGGGATGATGAGTATGAAGGAAGTCATAAATATGGTTCTCTTAGAAGCACTGGGGTAGGTGAAACATATTCCAGTGACGAAAATGATTGTTGGATGAGTGTAGATGATAATGGTAGTGGAAGTTCTTATTTATCTATATGTTTAGATTGCAACATGGATAGTGGATACCCACCTAGCAATGGCGCGAAGTTTTTATTTTGTTAAAAAAATTATGAGTTATTTCGTTAAGTGACATCATGTATCTTTAAATGG
Organism: Pinus tabuliformis; assembly: GCA_031772625.1. Classification (NCBI taxonomy): domain Eukaryota; kingdom Viridiplantae; phylum Streptophyta; class Pinopsida; order Pinales; family Pinaceae; genus Pinus; species Pinus tabuliformis. Next base: position 1,707,431,102 of record CM062816.1, on the reverse strand, counting down.
AAAAAATATATCATGGAATAAGACTCAATACGCAATGTATATTAAGTGACAGAGTTATGGATTTGTTATGTGTTTTGGAGAATGGTTGAATCGACTTTGGGAAAGACCAACATGAAACAGATTCAACAAATGTAATGGTCAACCCCTCACAATCAATAAAGTAATCGATGGCCCAAATCTTTCATGATACACATCAACGGATTTGGGATGGACCTAATCAAAAAAAGTTTTATATTAAGAGGGTGGTCACAAAATGGTTTTAATTTCAAGCAGTAACCTTATTGGGCCTAAATTTCAAAACTATGTTGTCCTCCCTCTCTCTCTCTCTCTCTCTCTCTCTCTCTCTCTCTCTCTCTAACCAACATGAAACAGATTCAACAAATGTAATGGTCAACCCCTCACAATCAATAAAGTAATCGATGTCCAAAATCTTTCATGATACACATCAACAGATTTGGGATGGACCTAATCAAAAAAGTTTTATATTAAGAGGGTGGTCACAAAATGGTTTTGTAAAACTATCCATTAGAAAATCTACGGTCAATATTCTTTGTGCTACCCCCACCTTATTTTTCCAAAACCAACACAAAGGGTTGGTGCAAAGTGGTTTATGGTTTCTAAAACCACACGTAGTTTTCTAACATAAGTTGGGACCCAAAAGTCATCAATTTCCATGAAGTCCCTAAAGCATCTACCTCATCCTCGACATGGCATCTAACGATAGCTTGAGGTCCCCGTTTAATTTTTCAATCCAAAATGACCTTGTTATATATATATATATATATATATATATATATATATATATATATATATATATATATATATATATAGACAGAGAGAGAGAGAGAGAGAGAGGACAACATAGTTTTGAAATTTAGGCCCAATAAGATTACTGCTTGATATAAACATAGTTTTATTTCATAAAGCCTTTATTTGTAATATCGAAGGGATCCTTATAGTGTATTGTGAAATTTTATAAAAGGGACGGATTTTATCATATATATATATATATATGTGTGTGTGTGTGTGTGTGTGTGTGTGTCTATATATATATGTATATATATATATATATATATATATATATATATATATATATATATGTATGTATGTATATACATACATATATATATATATATATATATATACATATATATATATATATAGAAAGAGAGAGAGAGAGAGAGAGGACAACATAGTTTTGAAATTTAGGACCCATAAGATTACTACTTGATATAAACATTGTTTTATTTCATAAAGCCTTTATTTGTAATATCGAAGGGATCCTTATAGTGTATTGTGAAATTTTATAAAAGGGAGGGATTTTATCATTGAAAGTTGCATTATAATATTGAGGTATAGTGGCTACAATGTCCTTTGTGATATCTAAAAATAGGAGCTAGAGGAAAAAGTCTAAGAGAATTTCCTTGGGGACATCAATCTTGCAGATGTTATGTTGTCTGCATCACTCATGGATGTGATTCACAATGTGTGGAGGATGTCTATCAAAACATAGATAATAGCTCTAATCTCGTTTCATGTCAAGCAGAAAGTTGTAGAAAAATGAGAAATGGATTGAATACATAGTCACCATACCTGTTTGCCTACGGGTACCACAAATATGAAGGAATTCATAAATATGGTTCTCTTAGGAGCACTGGGGTCGGTGAAACATATTCCAATGATGAAAATGGTTGTTGGATGAGTGTGGTCGATAACGGTAGTAGAATTTCTTATTTATCTTGATGTTCAGGTTGCAGCATGGATAGTGGATACCCACCTAGGAGTGGCTCGAAAATTTTATTTTTCTAAATAAAATTATAGGTTATTTCACTAAGCGACATCATTTATCTTTAATTGGAAAAAATATATCGTGGAAGAAGACTCAATCTATAATGTATATTAAGTGATGAAGTTGTGGCTTTTTTATGTGTTTTAGAGAATGGTCGTGTCGACTTTGGGAAAAGACCAACATGAAAGACATTCGACAAATGCAATGGTCAACCCTTGATAGTGAATAAAGTAATTGATGCCCCAAATGCTTCATAAGACACATCAACAGATTTGGGATGGACCTAATCAAACAAAGTTTAATATTAAGAGGGTTGTCACAAAATGGTTTTGTAAAACCGTCGATTCATTAGGGGAATTTTGAGGTCTAAAATGGATCTCCTAAAGAAATTATAAAATAATAAAATAAGATTAGATTACATCATCAAATTTTATAGGGAAAAAAAAATCAACTCATGTTTTCAACATAGATCCCTATTGGTTTACTGAAATTTGGAGTGGGACACTTATTGGATGAAAAATTTGATTCCTAACCCAAGGAATACCCATGTTGCATACTTTCGATGGACCCTTCTACTCAAAAAATCAGAAATACATGAAAAATTTAATTACAATCACGTATTTTCATAGATTTCTCAATTTTTGTGTAGTGGGGTCTATCAAAAGTATACAACATGGGTACTCTTTGGATGCAGAATTAAATTTTACATCCAATGAGTACTCGAGCTTGAAATTTAAGTAAAACATTAGGGAGATAAGCTGAAAATATGAGTTGAAAAAGTAGTTTTATTTTTTTTTTATTTTTTAATCTTTTCACATTTTTACTCCAAAAATGGTGAATCATCCTCCATGGTTGACATCATCATATATTGGTTCTTATAAGGTTTATTTTGGTTGCATGTTTTTCTTATGAGGCCCATTTTAGACCTCAAAATTCCTCTAATGGGAAATGTACGGTCAAGATTCTTTGCGCTACCCAAATCTCATTTTTCTAGAACCACCAAAAAGAGTTGGTGCAAAGTGGTCTATGGTTTTCTAAAACCACAAGTGGTTTTACAACATAAGTCAGGATCCAGAAATCATTAATTGCCACAAAGCCTGCAAAGCATCCACTTCATCCTCAACATCATATCTAATGATAGCTCGAGGTCCACTTTTAATTTTTCAATCCAAAAATAACTTGTTATATATATATATATATATATATATATATATATATATATATATATATATATATATATATATATATATATATATATATATATATATATATATATATATATATATAGAGAGAGAGAGAGAGAGAGAGAGAGAGAGAGAGAGAGAGAGAGGACAACAAAGTTTTTAAATTTGGGCCCAGTAAGATTACTACTTGATAATGAAAATTATATTATTTCACAAAGCCTATATTTGTAATATCGAAGGGATCATTATAATGTATTGTGAAATTTAATGAAAGGGAAAGATTTTATTATTCAAAATGGCATTATAATATTGATGTATAGTGGCTACAATTCCCTTTGTGATATCTAAAAATATGAGCTAGAAGAAGAAGTCTTAGAGAATTTCCTTGGGGACTTCAAAAGTCATCAATTTCCATGAAGTCCCTAAAGCATCTACCTCATCCTCGATATGGCATCTAACGATAGCTTGAGGTCCATGTTTAATTTTTCAATCCAAAATGACCTTGTTATATATATATATATATATATATATATATGTAGAGAGAGAGAGAGAGAGAGAGAGAGAGAGAGAGAGAGAGAGAGAGAGAGGACAACAGAGTTTTGAAATTTAGGCCCAATAAGATTACTGCTTGATATAAACATTGTTTTATTTCATAAAGCCTTTATTTGTAATATCGAAGGGATCCTTATAGTGTATTGTGAAATTTTATAAAAGGGATGGATTTTGTCATTGAAGGTTGCATTATAATATTGATATAGTTGCAATATATATATATATATATATATATATATATATATATATATATATATATATATATATATATAAAGAGAGAGAGAGAGAGAGAGAGGACAACATAGTTTTGAAATTTAGGACCCATAAGATTACTACTTGATATAAACATTGTTTTATTTCATAAAGCTTTTATTTGTAATATCGAAGGGATCCTTATAGTGTATTGTGAAATTTTATAAAAGGGAGGGATTTTATCATTGAAAGTTGCATTATAATATTGAGGTATAGTGGCTACAATGTCTTTTGTGATATCTAAAAATAGGAGCTAGAGGAAAAAGTCTAAGAGAATTTCCTCGAGGACATCAATCTTGCAGATGCTATGTTGTCTGCATCACTCATGGATGTGATTCACAATGTGTGGAGGATGTCTATCAAAACATAGATAATAGCTCTAATCTCATTTCATGTCAAGCATAAAGTTGCAGAAAAATGAGAAATGGATTGAATACATAGTCACCATACCTGTATGCCTACGGGTACCACAAATATGAAGGAATTAATAAATATGGTTCTCTTAGAAGCACTGGGGTCGGTGAAACATATTCCAATGATGAAAATGATTGTTGGATGAGTGTGGTCGATAATGGTAGTAGAATTTCTTATTTATCTTGATGTTCAGGTTGCAGCATGGATAGTGGATACCCACCTAGGAGTGCCTCAAAATTTTTATTTTTCTAAATAAAATTATAGGTTATTTCACTAAGCGACATCATTTATCTTTAATTGGAAAAAATATATCGTGGAAGAAGACTCAATCTATAATGTATATTAAGTGATGAAGTTGTGGCTTTTTTATGTGTTTTAGAGAATGGTTGTGTCGACTTTGGGAAAAGACCAACATGAAAGACATTCGACAAATGCAATGGTCAACCCTTTTAGTCAATAAAGTAATTGATGCCCCAAATGCTTCATAAGACACATCAACAGATTTGGGATGGACCTAATCAAACAAAGTTTAATATTAAGAGGGTTGTCACGAAATGGTTTTGTAAAACCGTCGATTCATTAGGGGAATTTTGAGGTCTAAAATGAATCTCCTAAAGAAATTATAAAATAATAAAATAAGATTAGATTACATCATCAAATTTTAGAGGGAAAAAAAAATCAACACATCTTTTCAACATAGATCCCTATTGGTTTACTCAAATTTGGAGTGGGACACTTATTGGATGAAAAATTTGATTCCTAACCCAAGGAATACCCATGTTGCATACTTTCGATGGACCCTTCTACACAAAAAATCAGAAATACATGAAAAATGTAATTACAATCACGTATTTTCATAGATTTCTCAATTTTTGTGTAGTGGGGTCTATCAAAAGTATAAAACATGGGTACTCTTTGGATGCAGAATTAAATTTTGCATCCAATGAGTACTCGAGCTTGAAATTTAAGTAAAACATTAGGGAGATAAGCTGAAAATATGAGTTGAAAAAGTTGTTTTATTTTTTTTAATTTTTTAATCTTTTTACATTTTTACTCCAAAAATGGAGAATCATCCTCCATGGTTGACATCATCATATATTGGTTCTTATAAAGTTTATTTTGGTTGTATGTTTTTCTTATGAGGCCCATTTTAGACCTCAAAATTCCTCTAATGGGAAATGTACGGTCAAGATTCTTTGCGCTACCCAAATCTCATTTTTCTAGAACCACCAAAAATAGTTGGTGCAAAGTGGTTTATGGTTTTCTAAAACCACAAATGGTTTTACAACATAAGTCAGGATCCAGAAATCATTAATTGCCAAAAAGCCTGCAAAGCATCCACTTCATCCTCAACATCATATCTAATGATAGCTCGAGGTCCACTTTTAATTTTTCAATCCAAAAATAACTTTAGCTCGAGGTCCATTTTTAATTTTTCAATCTAAAAATAACTTGTTAGATATATATATATATATATATATATATATATATATATATATATATATATATATATATATATATATATATATAGAGAGAGAGAGAGAGAGAGAGAGAGAGAGAGAGAGAGAGAGAGAGGACAACAAAGTTTTTAATTTTGGGCCCAGTAAGATTACTGCTTGATAATAAACATTATATTATTTCACAAAGCCTATATTTGTAATATCGAAGGGATCATTATAATGTATTGTGAAATTTTATGAAAGGGAAGGATTTTATTATTCAAAATGGCATTATAATATTGATTTATAGTGGCTACAATTCCCTTTGTGATATCTAAAAATATGAGCTACAAGAAGAAGTCTTAGAGAATTTCCTTGGGGACTTCAAAAGTCATCAATTTCCATGAAGTCCCTAAAGCATCTACCTCATCCTCAACATGGCATCTAACGATAGCTTGAGGTCCACATTTAATTTTTCAATCCAAAATGACCTTGTTATATATATATATATATATATATATATATATATATATATATATATATAGAGAGAGAGAGAGAGAGAGAGAGAGAGAGAGAGAGAGAGAGAGAGAGAGAGAGAGGACAACATAGCTTTGAAATTTAGGCCCAATAAGATTACTGCTTGATCTAAACATTGTTTTATTTCATAAAGCCTTTATTTGTAATATCGAAGGGATCCTTATAGTGTATTGTGAAATTTTATAAAAGGGACGGATTTTATCATTGAAAGTTGCATTATAACATTGATATAGTTGCAATATGATATATATATATATATATATATATATATATATATATATATATATACATATATATATATATATATATATATATATATATATATATATATATATATATATATATATATATATATATATATATATATATATATATATATATATATATATATATATATATATATATATATATATATATATATATATATATATATATATATATATATATATATATATATATATATATAGAAAGAGAGAGAGAGAGAGAGAGAGAGAGAGAGAGAGGACAACATAGTTTTGAAATTTAGGACCCATAAGATTACTACTTGATATAAACATTGTTTTATTTCATAAAGCCTTTATTTGTAATATCGAAGGGATCCTTATAGTGTATTGTGAAATTTTATAAAAGGGAGGGATTTTATCATTGAAAGTTGCATTATAATATTGAGGTATAGTGGCTACAATGTCCTTTGTGATATCTAAAAATAGGAGCTAGAGGAAAAAGTCTAAGAGAATTTCCCTCGGGACATCAATCTTGCAGATGTTATGTTGTCTGCATCACTCATGGATGTGATTCACAATGTGTGGAGGATGTCTATCAAAACATAGATAATAGCTCTAATCTCGTTTCATGTCAAGAAGAAAGTTGCAGAAAAATGAGAAATGGATTGAATACATAGTCACCATACCTGTTTGGCTACGAGTACCACAAATATGAAGGACTTCATAAATATGGTTCTCTTAGAAGCACTAGGGTCGGTGAAACATATTCCAATGATGAAAATGATTGTTGGATGAGTGTGGTCGATAATGGTAGTAGAATTTCTTATTTATCTTGATGTTCAGGTTGCAGCATGGATAGTGGATACCCACCTAGGAGTGGCTCGAAATTTTTATTTTTCTAAATAAAATTATAGGTTATTTCACTAAGCGACATCATTTATCTTTAATTGGAAAAAATATATCGTGGAAGAAGACTCAATCTATAATGTATATTAAGTGATGAAGTTGTGGCTTTTTTATGTGTTTTAGAGAATGGTTGTGTCGACTTTGGGAAAAGACCAACATGAAAGACATTCGACAAATGCAATGGTCAACCCTTGATAGTGAATAAAGTAATTGATGCCCCAAATGCTTCATAAGACACATCAACAGATTTGGGATGGACCTAATCAAACAAAGTTTAATATTAAGAGGGTTGTCACAAAATGGTTTTGTAAAACCGTCGATTCATTAGGGGAATTTTGAGGTATAAAATGGATCTCCTAAAGAAATTATAAAATAATAAAATAAGATTAGATTACATCATCAAATTTTAGAGGGAAAAAAAATCAACTCATCTTTTCAACATAGATCCCTATTGGTTTACTCAAATTTGGAGTGGGACACTTATTGGATGAAAAATTTGATTCCTAACCCAAGGAATACCCATGTTGCATACTTTCGATGGACCCTTCTACACAAAAATCAGAAAAACATGAAAAATGTAATTACAATCACGTATTTTCATAGACTTCTCAATTTTTGTGTAGTGGGGTCTATCAAAAGTATACAACATGGGTACTCTTTCGATGCAGAATTAAATTTTTCATTCAATGAGTACTCGAGCTTGAAATTTAAGTAAAACATTAGGGAGATAAGCTGAAAATATGAGTTGAAAAAGTAGTTTTATTTTTTTTTTATTTTTTAATCTTTTTACATTTTTACTCCAAAAATGGTGAATCATCCTCTATGGTTGACATCATCATATATTGGTTCTTATAAAGTTTATTTTGGTTGTATGTTTTTCTTATGAGGCCCATTTTAGACCTCAAAACTCCTCTAATGGGAAATGTACGGTCAAGATTCTTTGCGCTACCCAAATCTCATTTTTCTAGAACCACCAAAAAGAGTTGGTGCAAAGTGGTTTATGGTTTTCTAAAACCACAAGTGGTTTTACAACATAAGTCAGGATCCAGAAATCATTAATTGCCACAAAGCCTGCAAAGCATCCACTTCATCCTCAACATCATATCTAATGATAGCTCGAGGTCCACTTTTAATTTTTCAATCCAAAAATAACTTGTTATATATATATATATATATATATATATATATATATATAGAGAGAGAGAGAGAGAGAGAGAGAGAGAGAGAGAGGACAACAAAGTTTTTAAATTTGGGCCCAGTAAGATTAGTGCTTGATAATAAACATTATATTATTTCACAAAGCCTATATTTGTAATATCGAAGGGATCATTATAATGTATTATGAAATTTTATGAAAGGGAAGGATTTTATTATTCAAAATGGCATTATAATATTGATGTATAGTGGCTACAATTCCCTTTGTGATATCTAAAAATATGAGCTAGAAGAAGAAGTCTTAGAGAATTTCCTTGGGGACTTCAAGCTTCCAGATGCTATGTTGTTTTCATCACTCATGGATGTGATTCACAATGTGTTGAGGATGTATATCAAAACTCTGATAATAACTCTAATCCCATTTCATGTCAAGCACAAAGTTGGAGAAAGGTGAGAAATGGATTGAATATATATTCAAATGTGTTTTGGGACACATCCTTTTCATTGACATACCACTTATCTGAGGGGCCAATGATGTTGCATTGGAATAGATTCAATTGAATTGAGTTGTCAATGATATTTTTCAAATAAAACCATATATGAAAGTTCATCACATGGTCGATAGGGTATCCCTTAGGCTTACATTGAATCTTAGGGATGTATCATGGTAATTTGGTTGTCATTGTAGGAAATGTTGCATCATGAGTTGTGGGATCATTTTTAAACTTGGAGAGATTGAGGAGGTATAATGAAGCGACAAATTAGAGATTGAGTGTTGGGGTAGCCATATCTATGTGATGTGTATGGGCTGGAGTGCTACTTTGAGGTAGTATAGTGGTACCTATAAAAGTGTCTCAAGAATAGATGAGACTAGGAAATCTAGATCAAAAGATGTTCTCTAAGGTGAAAGGCGAGTAGGTGAAACTACAAGTCTTGTCAGTCCTCCTATAAAAAATGATAGGACTTGAAGGAGACAAGAGGGATAAGGTGTGAAATGGTCTTGTATGGAGCTCAAGGAAATCGATATATGGTGAGGGGGATGTGTATGCAAATGAATGTATCATTTCCATAATAAAGAAAAAAAATAATTAATTACTTTAATGATACTAATTGTGTGAAAAAAAAAAATTATAATAGGGGTTTTCATATGAAATCCTAAAAATACCTAACGGCCTTCCACTCACAAGTAACTAGGCCTTATGAAAATTTTCAACAGCGGGGAAGGAGGCCACTGAAAGACAACTATTGAAGGTATAAAAGGAGGGTTACAATGAGGGGTATTGAGCCATGTGTCAAAGAAATTAGTGATGTTTCCAACTCCTATTCAAATTCACCTCCAATTGAAAGTACTCCTACACTTGCCATCTTTTTAAATTTTCCCTAATATTTGGAAACTAGGCTACCCCTATCCAGTGTGGGTGAGGGAATCTAAACTTATAGGTATCAACTATAGATTTGGAGTCCCTAATAGGAGTCAAGAGACTCAAGGAAGCTTGCGATAATTTATTTTCTAAGCCTTTCCCCTTCATGGGTTTCTTCCCACCATTGGAGTTTTTACATTGGATTATGGAGGATTTAATATTCCCTAAAGGACGACATTCTATGCTTCAAAATGACAAGGACCTATGGAGGTTCTTTATATGCCTATTTTGAGAGTCCTAACTAAAAATATAATTTCTTTTGTGACCCCACAATGGGAGAAATTATGTGTGTTTAAATTAGGTCGATTTTAAGAGGTTATGAGTTTGGGATGATGGCCCAAACTTGTGTGACTTAGGGTGTGAAAAACGGTGAATTTCAAGTATTCTATACTTGATTTTATAATTCTCCTAGGTCACTTTATGTGCAAGAGGAATATCATATTAATCATAAAATAACTAAGATAAAATTGTGTGTGAAGTGTAGTGAGTGCAAGGTGGTAAGTTCCCGTCACAATGTACGTTAAATTTTTGAGATATGGATATTGGTGATCCTTTATTGATCCAATCTAGTTAAACTATATTAGTTGTTTGAAAAGAAAATATATGCATATAATGTGACACTTACTTTCCTCCTATTAACACTATGTGATTTAAACCTCTAATCCTAAAGGGAGGAAAATTTGGGCTTCAAGATGTTTCTAATTCGCCAGATCACTATGAATGCAAGAGTAATTACATACTAAAAACTGAATTTACCACTCCTAGTCCAAATTCTACAATTGGCTAGTAATATGAAAGACCATCAACTTGGAAAAAGAAATAAATTCTTCCACTCTAGTGGTCAATTGAAATGAAAAAAAACCTAAATAACTTGTAAAGCATGTAGGCATGGTGGAATATTATCAATGAATACCAACCAAATAAATACAATACGAGAAAATTATAAAAAAAAATGGTCTTTGTAGATCCATATGTAGAATTGACTGACAATCACAGGGTGTAACATAATTGTAAAGTTGGTTCGTAGAAAACCATGCATATTTTTTTTGAGAACTATGTGGATCATCTTTGAAATAAAAAAACATGATTATTTATGCTAATCTAATGACAAAACGAGTCCACAAAAGAAAGAAAAAATATACTAAGATGATGATGAAAGAGAATTGATAGGGGTGAATTCCTATGCACAACAAAAATTAGAGAAATAATCTTGTGGTGTCTCTCCAAAAATCCTTTATTATGCAAGTTGTTTTTACCTACATAGAGTCACAATAGGTTGGTTACAACACAAAAAGAAAACAAGCAACAATATAATGAAATATAACATAAGATATTAACACTACAATACAAGAGCAAGAACAAGAAATAAAACAAGAATTTAGGAAACGAGAAATCTCTGTATTTGATGTAAATGAGATGCATTTTCTCTAAGTGGCACTAAAGGGATCTTTGGAAACAATGGTTTGTTAGCTCTCCTAAAAGAAGATCCCTTCTTTCCCTCTCATGTAATCATGAATATCCTCTCAAGAAGTTTCTTGGAGGCTATTAAAATGGGAAGCTCCAAGACTACAAAGCAATGCCAATAGGGGGGAAATTTTAGTAACAAAACCTTGTAATTACTTCCCTGTTATAAATGGTCCCCAATGGAGTGGTATTTATAGGCCAAGGTCCATGGCTTCCCCCATCTTGGCTCATTTGATCTTTGGGTGAGCCTGCAAACTTGATGGTAGACATAGGGAGTCTCTTAGAGGCTCCATAACTCTCATTTAATGGTGTAGGGGCTTAAATAGGGGGAATTTGCCTTGCAATTTTACCTAGCAACAAGGAATTAAGGTGACTTTCTGCAAGGATCTCTCAAATGTCACTTCCTACGAAACCATATAACCATCAAAGAAATAGCCACAGTGGTCTGTGAAAACATAAAAGAGTGCATTTTATTGGATTAAATAGATAGAGTTTAGTGACACTATTGATCTAGGCATGTATTGGTGGCCATCCACCAATTCCACTAGCTAACAAGATCATTTTTTATATTGGTATTTTTCTACAATATTTCTAGTCCTAAATTTCAGAAGCTTTTCTGAGGCCCTAATTTTTTATTATGGAAAAATGCGCACTCAATATACATATACTATTGAGATTAGTTACAAAATGTTATTCTTAGTTATACCTTTCAAATAGGCTATCAAGCATCCCAAACACAGATCACATGCCAAAGTTACAACCCCAGGAACTTGATGTTCCAACTTACCCTATTGGTGTCAACAAGCCTTTTGGTGATTCATCTCCTAAGGTTAGTTTTTTTTATGTTTAGGGCTTTCCATTAATTATTTATGATAAATATGACTTAGAGACTCATTTAAGGATAGTCCAAAAAACATGCATGATCATCACATCTCTTTGCAAAGATAAGCTACCATTGTTTAAGCTAGTTTGTTTTCATTCTGCATTTATATAGTTTTAGCACATTCCATTTATTAATACAAGTCAAGTTTCATTGAATCTTTGTATTTTGGTTACAAATTTGTATCATTTTGGTCCCTGCATAAATTTGAATCGACTATATCATTTGCTTAGGAGCGCCTGATTTTTTTACCATTGAGAACCTTTGACTTTGGTGATATTTGATATGTTCCGGCCCTTAATTGACAATTTTGAGTGTGTAATTTTTACGTGATAACAAATAAAAGTGGGAGGGAACATGGTAGTCATTCCTCCAAGTATACCTAATCAAGTATGTTTCCATCTGCCCCTTTCAAAGTCATTATTAAGCTTTGAATACTCTTAGTTTCCTTACAATATCTTGGTTTCCTTTTTCCCTTCAACTCTTTATCACCTGTAACACCCCACCCCACATTTACCTATTTTAGAAGCTCAGTAGGTAAACATAAGATGTGTTTTATTATTTTTGACCCAACCTCAAAGATTCAATTATTGAAAGGAGATCCTCTTGCCCATAACTCATTGCAACCACTCAGAGAGGCATGGTTACCCTGATATTAGATTGGATAACCCAGTTGATGATCTTCCTTGAGCCAAGAACCCTTCTTCACCTGACTTACTCCTCAGTCGCATATATGAAGGCTTGTTATTGTGGCTACAGGCTTCCAGGTGCATGGATGACCCATCATCCCTATGGCTATAGCTACATGGATGACCCAACCTTAGTGCGGTTGTGGCAAATGATTCTTAGTTTTATGATTTGGCTCCAGGAGTGTATGACAACAATCATCCAACTGCCTAGATCCTTCCAAAACTTTACCAATAACATGTACAAGTCTTCTCGCACTATTCTTAGTTTGGCTCATACTTGCTAAAAACCTATTATTCATTTATTCAAACACTTGGTGACTATGGTACCTATATGTCATAAATGAATAGTTGTTCATTGTTCCCTTAGTTTCACTAGGTGGTCATCAAGAAGGCTTAATGCCTTCTCTTACTAGTTAGATGCATCAAATTCATATTAGCTCATGTATTCAGATAAAATAACCAAAATCCTATTAAACCATGGTATAGAACCATAACAAGAGCACATCATATAATGAGAAATATACCATGCATGTAACCAACATTTAACTAGAGTGAAGACATGAAGGAACAATCATAAAATCACACATTAAACCAGAACCTGTGCTCATTTATATCAATAAGAAATAATACATAATAACATATACATAGTACCAACCAAGTTCGGGACTTCCACGTACCACACCACCACACTTTAGGACTGAACCAATTCTTTCTTCCATCCCAATCACCCCCATGCAATATTCCAAGCATGAATATGGGATCGCATGGGATAAACCAAGCATAACAAAATAGGGAATCCATAGGTTAAACCACCTCCACTCTCAAGCGACACTGATTTCACCTAAACCGTTCTGGAAATTACTAAAACCAATACAAGCTTAGATGCCTCAAGATTTATTCACCATATCTTGAGGAATTTTCATGTCTACACCCACCTATGAAGAGCTTCCTAGAGAAAACCATCTCCACTCTCAACCGTTTAGATTTCCATAAGACGACCCCAGCCGGATCCAAATCCATTGGAAATCCAAATCTTAATCCAAATGAAAACCCACTATACTATGGTTGTCTAGGAAATGGCAAAGGAAAGGTTGTACATAACTGTCAATCTAAGAAAATCCCATACCAGTGACAAGAAACATGACAGATAAACCAATGCATAAACCATGCATTCACATCCCAACAATATAATCAAACATGAAACCTTTTAACTGCAAAATCCTCTTGATGGTTTCCCTTTCTTTGCTTGATTTCTGCCCTTGCTTACCGTTGTCCAATATTATTCTTAAACTCCCTTGCTTTCATTTCTTTCTTTCTTGTGTCTTCTTATGTCCTCATTCTCTCTCTCTCTCTCTCTCTCTCTCTTGCTTCTCCTTGTCCAAGTGAGTATGGTAGAATTTGTTCCCTCCATTTTCTTCTCTTTCTCTTCCTCTTTCTTCAATTTCCCTTGCATGCATATTATTGTCTCTTCATCTTCCCTTTCTATTATTTTGCTTTAATTATCATAATAAATTTCCATTTATTTCCGTTTTCCTCTTGACAATGCGAATGCCAATTTCCATAGACAATAAATAATTAATTAACCGCAAGTATATCCCAATGTAATGTTTTTTCCTTCATTAAACTTAGAATACATGTCCCAAGTGTACTAGAAGCACTTTGGGCCGAAGAAATGAGAGTAGGAAACCATCTAGATTTCCTTGTATTCATATTAGGTTGGTCAAATAAGTAAGTTATTTCACTATGATCATTCATCAAAACGAACCTCCCGCTAACGAGATAATGTCTCCACATATTCAATGCACGAATGATAATTTCCATCTCAATGTCGTGAGTCACATAATTTTGGTCATGCTCATTCAACTTTCGTGCGTTATATCAAACCACCTACCCTTCATCAGGACTTTACCCAGTCCTTCCTTTCAAGCATTTGTACAAACTAGAAAGTCCTTATCGAGATCTACAATCCTCAAAACTAGGGCATTATTAAGCAACTATTTCAACTAATCAAAACTAGTTTCAGAATCAACATTCTATTCAACCTTATTTCCTTCCTCTACAAAGATGTGATAGGAAAGCTAATATTAGAGAAATTATTTATGAACTTCCTATAATAACTTGCTAGTCCCATGAATGACCTGATGTCATCCACATTCTTTGGAACTGGTGACTCCATGACAACCTTAATATTTTCTAGATCCACTATTATCCTTACTTGGAAACAACATGTATGAAGTAATGAATCGATGACTAAAAGAAGATACACTTGTTGATCTTTGCATACAACTTGTGCTGCCTCAACAATCTTAATATTGTTACTAGGTTCTCTGCATTTTCTTGCACATTCTTTGAATAGACTAATATATCATCAGTAAATACTATCACAAACTTATCTAGCTAAGGATGCAACATAATGTTCGTCATACACATGAAGGTGGCTGGAGCATTGGTAAGACCAAAAGGAACCACCATAAACTCGTAGTGCCCATACCATGTGTTGAGTCTTGAAAATGTCATTCATTTCCATTACACTTTCACTATTATGTCCATTATATCACCTCCATTTCACTACTATGTCACCACATTGATCCCACTTTCATTATCATTGGACCACATTTATGTTTTTCCAATCTTTATTAATTCTAAGCCTTTTAAGTGAATTTTTGGTTAAAAATTAGAAAATAATGTGCATATGCTTATACCTAACAAATGGGTTGAGATTGTTGACATGTGTAGGTTGAAAGGAGGCTTCTAGAAGACCCTTATGTGGAACTCTAAGGCCAAATTCGAATTTGAGTGGAAAGAATCATGGGATCATGAGGATATGTGTCACATCTCTTCATTGTATTGTAACTCTAAGAAGACATGTGTCTTATCAGTTCCTATTTTGATTAGGACTCTAGAGGTAGAGGGAGAGATTCATGGACTCTAATTAATGAGATGGCTTTTTATCTTTTTGTATAAATAGGAGATCTCTCTCCTTCATTTGTTAGCTTATTAGTCTTTTAGCTTGTGAGTTCTTTAGCTTGGAGTTTGTAGTTCTTCCTTAATGGCTTTTGAAAGCTTTGGAGAACTTTGTTGTACTTTGTAATTTTGAAGAATTTGAATAAAGATTTGATGTTCTCAACATGTAAGGAGATGTGAAGTAGATGTCATGGAGCATATTAGAATGTAAGGTAGAGTAGATTTCATTTTGTAAATTTTTCTTTGATTTCATTATGTCATTTTATTGCTTTCAAGTTTGATAGGTTAGATTTTTCATTCATGCAATTTTAATTCATGCAAGTGTGTTCAACCGGTTGATTGTAGATTAGTAATGCACATAGCATTTTAATGACTAATGACATGATGGAATTATCTTGTACTTCTGTTGATTTATTTTCTTAGTTCTAATTCCAGCACCGTTTATTTCTTTCAGTTTTGTTTTGTTCATTTACTTTTCTGCAAGATAGATATTAGACTGCTCATGTA
The DNA here is from genome assembly GCA_031772625.1 of Pinus tabuliformis. Lineage (NCBI taxonomy): Eukaryota > Viridiplantae > Streptophyta > Pinopsida > Pinales > Pinaceae > Pinus > Pinus tabuliformis. The sequence goes on along the minus strand of CM062816.1, from coordinate 1,707,414,725 downwards.
ATTTTCAGTTACCTCCTCTAGCCAGAGCGACTCAAATGGTGAGGGATTGAAGTATGAATGCGTAGTTTGATATTAGTTTATTTTTCTCCATGTTAGTTATTGAATTGCTCATGTCATTTTCAGTTACCTCCTATAGCCAGAGTGACTCAAATGGTGAGGGATTGAAGTATGAATGCGTAGTTTGATATTAGTTTATTTTTCTGCAAGTTAGTTATTGAATTGCTCATGTCATTTTTAGTTACATCCTATAGCCAGAGCGAGTCGAATGGTTAGGGATTGAAGTATGAATGTGTAGTTTAATATTAGTTTCATTTTATGTAAATTAGATATCAGATTGCTCAATTTGTTTATGATTACCTCCTATAGCCAAAGCGAGTCGAATGGTGAGGGGTCAGAATATGAGTTGATGTAATATGATTTAGTTTACTTTGCTTAAAGTTTTTGAATTGATTTAAGTTCATTTTTCTTTTTATACAGCAACAAGGATACTGGGTTTCATAGTCACTAGCTCATTGTTTGGTTGTTGCATTCTATTTTGATTGAAGTAGCTGCATATTTACACTTTTGTTTAAGTACTAATTCCATCAATAACATGTTTTAAGATCTTTTGAAGTGCTAAGTTTTGGAAATTACCATTAGGGACATAGACTTTGTCTTGAAATCTACATCCATACTTGTCCTTTAAAAGTATTCTGAAGACCTTAGAATAGGATTTCCATTTGCATTAGACACTTTAGGAAACCAACAAAAACAAAACCCCAAAACAAAATAAATCTATAAAACAACGAAGTAAGAAAAAGGTTAACTAAGCACATATGGTACACCACACTTCATCAGTTTACGATACCCGGATTGATAATTTATGTAGAGTAATTTAAGATGTTAAATTAACTAGACACCATGTATGAATTGTAGTCTTATAGATATCTTCTTCTTTGATGCACAGCTGATGATACCTTTATCTCATATTTATCTTTGAAAATACTTTAGCTCCTTTCACCTGATCAAACAAATGATCAATTCGAGGCAATGGAGACCTATTCTTTATAGTCACCCTATTCAAATCTCTATAATCAATGCACAATATGAGAGTATCATCCCTCTTCCTTACAAAAAACATTGGTGCTCCCTAACGAGATATACTTGGCCTCATGTATCCCTTATCAAGCATCTCTCTAAGATGCAACTTTAGTTCCACCAACTTAGGCATGCTCATCTTATAAGGTGGCTTAGATGTTGGTGCGACTCCTAGCATCAACCCAATAAAGAACTTTGCTTCCCTATGAGAGGAAGCTCTAGAATATCTAAGGGAAACACATTTTGAAACTGTTGCAAGATAGGATAGCTCCTTAGGATTTCACCATCCTCATCATCCTTCCCTTTTTCACTAGACACATGTACTACAAAAAATAAAAATCCTTTCCAGTAGTTGCGCTTAGCCTGCATGGTTGTAACCATTCTCACTGATTTAGGCTTCTTTTTTCCCTGTAAAACTCTCTTTTCTCCATTCACTTCGAGAAACACAATGGCCTTCTCATAGTAATCTACCTTTGTCCTATGTATAAACAACTAGTTGATACCCAAAACCATGATATATGCACCTAAAGGAAGCAAATTTAGATATGTTGTTGTATGAAAGCAATTAAGCTCAAATGCACAACACCTCATTCAATGATGAATTATTCTCTTGGTCCTTATATACAACTACACCAACTAAGATTCTACATGCACTTCCTTATTCAAAATGAACTGATCCACCATTTCAAGAGTAATATAGCTATAATTCAATCCAGGATCAATAAAAAAAGAAACAACTTGATCGCAATGACTACCTTCCATCTCGATAATGGATGGATGGTGGAATACCTACATGTTATCAACTATTTCATATATCTACGGAATTCTCTGACCTACATCCCTAGTTGATTGTGCCTCCTGAGCACTATCAATCTAAGGCCTACCCCTTGATAAAATGGACAATCCTTCTTGCGATGACATCTACTATGAATCTAACACTTTAAAGGTTCTCTAAAAATTCCTTTATTCTTCTATTCCATACGATGAGACCCATGTCCCATCTCAGTTGTATTGGACTTCTTATGCGGAGAAACATTCTACTCGTCACCTACCTCCTGAGATCTTCCTTGCTTCTTAGGCCATTGTCCTCTAGTCTTCTCACTACTCTTCTAGTCATGCTTGAAATTAGACTTGCACTTTAACTATTCATAGCAATGCTTTAACTTCCTAATGGCATCCTCTAATGACTAAGGCTCATCAAACTCAATTTGGTCTTTTAATGATAATGGAAATTTGTTTTTGAACCTTTTGATCTTTGCTTTCTCATCCTTGAGGTATGGCACGTATCTCAATAGCTATAGAAATCTGTTGTATATTCTTCATCTATCATGGAACCAATCTTCAGCTCATAGAATTTCTTGGCCTTTCGATCATAATACCTATTAGTTAGGTACATATTCTTGAAGAGACTTTCAATTTATTCCCAAGTTAGCTCCTCTCCCTGATGCCCTTGACATGCTTGACATATTCTCACCAAATATATGCTTTTCTTTAAGACTAAAAGTGGCTTCTTGTAGTAAATTTTACAATCTAGGATCTATTTCTCCATAGTCCTATGCCCTAGTAGGATCACCATATAAGAAAAAGATATGGCTAACCTTGGACAAAAAAAAATCGCCAATCAAATGATCATGTAAGCAGTCTCCATGCAATTTCTAATGCTATATAGGGTTTGAGCAAGTACCTTGCCACCTCATAGGTTGGTGAAGGATTTTACGCCCGATGAAAAATTCTCTCACTCGAATAAAGTGATTTGTCTATTTCTCCATTGATCCTAATCCTACACACAAGCACAAACAAACAAAGATGACAAGTATTCTTCCACAGAAGAATATTAGCTTAGAGCATCAAGAAATACATGGATTTAAATCGCTGCAAGCACTAATATAAAAGAAGGGAACATGAATCTTCATTAACCATATAATCAAGAATAAATAATTATACCTTCAGCTTCAGCATTCCTCTCCTAATTCTTGCAGAGTCTCCCCATTATGATAAACATGGACTCAAAGCGGCATGAAGATCTCAAAACTAAATCATAACAGAAAGAAAATATGACTCTCTATATCTCAATGATCATGACTTGTTAGAAAATTATATATTACAGAGAAATGCAACACATAAAATATATTTCATAAATATAAACACAGAAAAATGCATAAAACAAGAGAGACACAGATATACGTGGTTCAACCAATTTGGGTTATGTCCACAGAGAAACAACTAGTCCTTCCTTTCATATTATCCAGCAAAATGAAGAGATACAACCTACAACATATCCATTGTAATTCCCTCTTCTCTCTCACACAATATCATCTCTCTTTGTCACTCATAATACAGATACTCATAGACACAATACAATTCCGTCATATATAGATAGGGGTTTCCTTCTAGGGCAAAAAACCTTGAACTAAACATAACTTCTACCGTCACATCTCCGCCTAACGAACGACCTAGATTGAATATGAAATTACAACATTCTACAAGGAAATTTTACATCTATTTTTAGCTTCCGGGGCGCTGCCCTTGATCCCCCACCACAGGGAGGGCTCCAAATAAGCGTTGTCGCCCCCCACTGGACCCCCCTAGCGGCATACATTTTACGGGTGATGTTGCCGCCACATTACAAAATGGGGTCCAATGCAGCAATACCTTTGAATAAAGAAGATAATCAGGCTACACACCCAATAATCTCCCACTTGGAGACTTATTATAGCAACTCCACCGCTACTTCATTTGTTGGACAATGACTCCACTTTGGACCTGGTTTTTTCTCATTTTCTTCATCATACTTGAATACCAATTGAAACTAAGAATAATATCAGTTTCTCCCTAGTTACATCTTTTTTTAACATATATGTAGGATTCTGGCTCATGTGTATCTTTTCCAGCTTCAACTGTCCATCTTCCAATGCTGACTGTATGAAATGGTACTTGATCTATATATGTTTAGTCTTGGAATGAAAGACATAGTTCTTTGCAAGATGTATAGCACTTTGGCTGTCACTGTATAACCTGCCCAACTCCTACTTCCTACCCAATTCATCCAGAGACCTTTGTAACCAAATCATTTCTTTACTAGCCTCTATAGTGGCAACATACTATATTTTTGTTGTTGAGAGTGCAACAACACTTTACAGTTTTGAAACGCAACTGATAGTTGTCCCACCTACAGTAAACACATACCCTATTGTGCTCCTCATGTTATCTCTATCACCCACCATATATGCATCAACATATCACTATAGAGTAATGGTTTAACCACCAAAGCATAATGCTTGATTTGTGGTACCTCTCAGATACCCAAAAATCCACTTCACCACCATCCAATGTTCTTTTACTGGATTGTTCATGTACATGCTTACAACTCCCACTGCATGTGCAATATCAGGCCTTGTGCAGACCATTGCATACATTAAGCTTCCAACCACTGATGTATATTGAACTTTAGACATATAAGCCATTTCTTCCTAATTCTTGGGACACACCTCCTTACTTAGTTTTAAATGGCTAGCCAAAGGTATACTAACTGGTTTTGCATTCTACATATTAAATCTTTTCAACACTTTTTCTATGTACTCACTCCGAGACAATGTTAATTTTCGATTCTTCCTGTCTCTAGTTATTCATATACCAAGGATTTGTTTTGTAGCACCCAAATCCTTCATTGCAAATGAAATCGCCAATTTTTTTTTGAGCACATTTCTTTCCTGCATGTTAGAACCTGCAACAAGCATGTCATCTACATACAATAACAATATAATATAGTTTACATCATTTTTCCTTTTGAGATAAAGAAAATGATTAGAGTGACATCTAGTATAACCTTGTTCAGACATAAACCTATCAAATTTTAGATACCACTACCTTGGAGCCTAGTTTAAGCCATACAAGCTCTTCTTCAACCTGCACACTAGTTTCTCCTTCCCTTTGACCTCATATCCTTGTGGTTGTTGCATATATATCTCTTCCTCCAAATACCCATGGAAAAAGGTTGTCTTTACATCTAACTACTCAAAATGAAAATCTTCAGCTACTACTAGACTTCAAATAGTTTTGATTGAAGTCATTTTAACAACATGGGAAAATATCTCATCAAAGTCTGTACCCTTTTCTGTGCAAACCCTTTCACCACAAGTCTAGCTTTATATCTTTTTCTACCTCCGTGTTCTTCTTTCAACCTTTAAACCCATTTATTCTACAATGCTGCTTTACCTGTAGACAACATGACTAAGTCCCAAGTATGGTTATGTGCTAAGGAATCCATCTCTTCTTTCATTTCTTGCTCCCACTTCTTCCTATTTTCTACCCACACTACTTCTTCATAGCATTTTGGTTCACCAGAATCAGTCAACAATACATAATATAATGAAGGAGAGTATCATTCAAGGGGTCTACTTATCCTAGTAGATCTTCTAACACCACTTTTAGGTGTTTGAGGTGCTTGTTGCTGTTGTGGTTGCTATTTTTGTTATGGCAGTCGATCATTATGATTTTCAGGTACCTTCACTTTTTCTGTGATGTCATCAACAACTGTGTATTCTCTGTTTTCTTTTTCCTATTTCTTTTCCTGCATATCATCCTTATACAAAACCTTTTCATTGAATATGACATCTCTGCTCCTAACGATTTTGTGTTTTTCATAATCATAAAAGTGATTGCCAAAATCATTAACAGCATATCCAATATAGGCACATTTCTTTGATTTTGCCTCAAACTTTGTTCTATTTTCTTTATTAAGGTGGAAAAAGGCTTCACAACCAAAAGTATTTAAAAATGAGTAGTTTACCTTTTTACCTTTCCATGCTTCCTCTGGAATACCACCATCCAAGGAATTGGAAGGCCCTCTGTTTATTAGATAAACAACAATATCTACAGTATCTACCCAAAATTGTAAAGGCAATCTTGCATGCAATCTCATGCACTTCGCACGCTCCATGATTGTCTTGTTCATCCTTTCTAACACACCATTTTCTTGTGGTGTTCTAGGAAGTGTCTTCTCTCTACGAACTCCATTCTCTGAACAATACCTATCAAACTCTTTGATGCAATATTCACCTCCATTGTCTGATCTAAGACACTTCAACCTTTTTCCAGTATCATTTTCAACCAAAGCTTTCCATTTCTTGAAAGCATCAAATACATCAGATTTATTTCGAATATAATAAATCCAGGTTTTTCTGGTTGCATCATCAATAAAAGTAACATAATAACGAGAGCCACTGAGAGATGATACAACAGCAGGTCCCCATACATCTGTATGCAAAAGCTCTAATTTTTCGCTCTTATTTTCTTTCCCAACTCTCAGGAATCTGACTCTCTTCGGGTTTCCATAAACACAATTCTCACAGAATTTTAAATCAACGTGCTTCAAACCTGGAAACAAATTTCTTGAGTGAAGAACCTGCATCCCCTTCTCACTCATGTGCCCAAGCCTATGATGCCACGAAGTCGTATATTCTCTTGTAGAGGTTAAATCAGTAACAAAATTATGTATTTGCATAAATACAATGTACCAACCTTTTCTCCTTTTTCTATTACCTCAACTCCTTTAGTGACCTTTTAGGTTTTATCTGTAAAAGTAGTCACACAACCTTCACCTCCCAACTACCCAATTGAAATTATATTTTTCTTCAGATATGGAACATGCCTTACCTCCTTCAACAACCATTGATTTCCATTCCACTGCTTTCTAAAAACTGTACCCATTCCAATAATTTTACAGGGTTTATCATCACCCAATCAAACCTATCTAAAATCTCCTTGAAAATAATCATGAAAATGTTTCCTATCAGGTGCGGCATGGAATGAGGCCCCTAAATCTATCACCCAGGAATCAATAATATTTTATAATGAAAGAATCAAAGCGTCTTGCAACACATCATCTATCACATTCACTTCATGATTTTTTTCTTGTTGTGCAACCCCTTCTTTTCCCTTGTGAGACTTGCAATCCTTCTTCATGTGTCTTTTCTTCCCACATTTCCAGCACACTATCCCCGATCTAGAATTAGATCTACATTTCCTTGACTTACTGCGATATCCTGGGCTCTTTCCTCTTTCCATTTTTCTTCCCCTAGTCTCTGCAGTCAAATCATTACTTGATGTCTCATCAAAGCTTTTCCATTGCATTTCCTCGCTAAGGATTGCACTGACAACATCATCAAACTTTAAAGAACTAGATCCAGAGACCTGGTTACTAATGGCCATAACTAAAGCATTCCAACATTCTGGCAATGATCACAGAAATAAGATATTTCTAACTTCAACATCAAAAGTTACCCCTACAGAAATTAACTGGCTGGTAACTTTATTAAATTCATTTAAATGATTAGCAACAGATCCACCTTCTAACATATTCATATTAAATAAATGCTTCATAATAAATACCTTATTTGAGGCCAAGGGTTTTTCATATAGTTTGTGTAATGCCGACATTAAACCCTCTGTTGTGATTTCCTTTGAAATATTAAAGGCTACTGACGCTGCTAGGCATAGATGTATTGTTCCAAGTGCCTTTCTGTCGAGAATATCCCATTCTGTGTCTGTCATACTCGTAGTCTTCTTTGTCTTTCCGCTCAATGGTAGGTACAGATATTTCTGATACAAACAATCTTCCATTTACATCTTCCACAATTGGTAGTTTTCGCCGTTAAATTTTTCAACCCTAAACCTACCATCTTCCGCCATTACTACCACTCGAACCAAGAACCCTTCTCTCCTTCGAGTTTATCAGCCAAATAGACCTTCGGCTCTGATACTAGTTGTTAGAAAATTATATATTACAGAGCAATGGAACACATAAAATATATTGCAGAAATATAAACACAGAAAAGCACATAAAACAAGAGAGACATAGATATACATGGTTCACCCAATTTCAGCTACCTCCACGGAGAAACAACCAGTCCTTCCTTTTATATTATCTAGAAAAATGAAGAGATACAACCTACAGTAGATCCGTTGTAATTCCCTCTTCTGTCTCACACAATCTCCTCTCTCTTTCTCACTCAGAATACAGATACTCATAGACACAATACAATTCCCTCATATATAATGAAGGGTTTCCTTCTAGGGAAAAAAACCCTAAACTAAACATAACTTCTACAGTCAGATCTCCACCTAATGAACAACCCAGATTGACTACGAAATTACAACATTTTACAAGGCAATTTTACATCTATTTTTAGCTTCGGGGGTGCTACCCCCAATCCCTCGCCAGGGGGGGGGTTTGAAATAATCGTCCTCGCCCCCCCTTAGACCCCCCTCGTAGGGTACATTTTACAGGCGGTGTTGCCCCCACATTACAAAATGGGGTCCAATGCGATGATACCTCTGAATAAACAAGATAATCAGGCTCCACACCCAACACGACTCATGGATTATAACTCATATATTATGATTATACTGACCCTCTAGGATGGTCCAATATAAATGGGAAGAAGGGTACTCCTAAGTGGATGAATCTAGACACCTAAGATAAAGAGAAGTTAAGGAAGCTTCTCAATAATGTGTCTTAGCGAGCTCGAATAGATGATATAAGATCATGATTCGAACTGATCCCCTGGGAACCATAAGTCTCTATAACAAGTTCCCCCAACCACATGGACAAAACTATGAAATCTCCGTCATAACCACATAGACTAAGTGTCTGTTAGGAAAAATACTGGGGGAAGGGGGGAATGAATCAGTTATTTTAATTCATGTTAAATTCCAATTTCACGTTCAAAATTCTATACACTATTGTTATTCATGCAACCTGGGTGTGTACGCGACTCTAATGAATTCGAACCACATATATCTAGATAAATAGTTTTTCACATGTTCCATTGGGTGTTTATCTTTAACAAGTGCATCATTATTTCATTATCCATTTATTAAGAAGTAACCATGAGTAGTAAAGAGCAGATAAATCATCAACACATATGGACACTGGGATTTTTGGTGGAAACCTAATGTGGGAGAAAACCACTATTGTTGTTATCTTTATATTCTTTCTTATTATATAAAGAAAATCTTCATTACATCTTGTATTGGCATAGACTCTTACCAGCATGCAAGCACCCACCTACAGGAGGCTACAACCTCCACTCATTCTCCACCACCCATTAGAAGGGAGCTACAACTCCCTGATCTCGTCTACCAACTCCTACCATAAGGGATTACCTACCCCCTTAACAAATTTACCAGCAATCACTGGAAGGAAGCTATGAATGCCTCAGTGAAGTTTGTAACTCTGAGCACCTCTCATGGACCACAGTTCATAATATTTCATATTGGATCCACTTGTCTCAAACAAACATAAAAAATTGTAGGCCACCATTCATCATTATATAAAATTGGACCCACACCAACAATAATGCCAAACCAATATGCTAGACTAAATTATTGAATCTCAATATCTAAATCACTGAAGCACTCTAAACCAACTAAACAACTCAAACATCAAGCTACTGAATATGGAAGCCAGCCAATCACTAAATTGAATCTCAACCAATGAACCAAGTACTGAACCAATCATAGATCACTGAAACATACCAAGTCACACTTTTGCAACATTATAACTGATTGATATACTAATCCAAAAATAAACATATCAAGACTTCATTGACAAACAACATCAAATAATACAAACTTCAGCAATTCAATCCACATCCAAACATTTGTAAGAAACCAAGATCATGCAACAATCTAAAGGAAAATGATCTCAGAATATATATACGTGACTACTGTAAAGAATATCCATGTATGTACATGACTATCTAGAAGAAAACCTTCATACAGAGCTTAAATTACTGAATCAACTTCTTTGCTACTAATTATAACACGTGAGAAACCCATATCCCTGCACACATATTGTCAATGTCACATATTACTACATAATCAGATCATACCATTACTATAACCATTGATATAGCATTTTTAGCTACACAAATATAAATAGATCTAACAAGTATATTAATTAGTCTTCACTACACTTTTAGATCTATTAGATCTTAGCCATCTCCTTGCTTCCTAGTGCACACCTATTCTAGATCAAATCACACATGAATCGACCATTCACTTGCACACATAACTCCTTGAAATCCATCTCCTTATATAGATTTTTCCTTTGCCAATACCCGAGGTAAATCCTTTGGTAATGTCATTAGTATTCGTTGACAAAATCAAATAGACATTGCCACCACAATTACTATGGGAAATTACCGTGGTAATGGCCCCTGTTATCCATCTTTCCATGGTTCATATTATGTACATGAATTTGTTCACAGAACATGTATATGTAGATGATCATTCTTCATAGAAATTGTGTATACTTCTTAAACTTCACATTTGTCATCCATTTGTAACTTAACTGCCATTTATTTTACATATCTTTTGCACTTCTTTTACCATTAGTTCCATAATCATCATATTATAACCAAGTTGACATCAAGGATATATTTGACAAGAAAGTTTCCATCAAGGACAACACATTATTGATAACACCAATAGTGTAGTCCATGCGGTTGGAAGTTTCCAACCACACTCAGAAGCCTATATGCATGTGGTTGGGGAGAAAGGCTTCAGAAAAGGAGAATTCAAAGTGGGGGCAAAAGGTCAACCACATAGTGACTCAAGAGGACTAACCCTAGTGAGAAAAATAGGTTGATAACAGATTCCCCCTAATGCATGAGGTAAGAAGAGTAATTGATGGTTGAAATGCATTACAATAAACCTTAGAGGTCAAAAGAGGAGCGAGGAGACAAAGCCAAGAACTTGAATCAAAAGGTACCAAAAGTTGAAGTCTCATATGTGCTGATAACATCCCCAAGGAGGGTATACCCATGCTTGGTCATAAATAAATATCAAACATGGATACCAAAACATATATTGTGGATCCATGACATGAAATGGTAGAAATGGCCATGAAGAAGTACATAGTGGATGCATGTGACTCATCTAATAGAGCATAGCCATGAGAAAATACGATGTGGATCTATGTCATAGTATAGATCACTAGGAATATGGACACATAATAGATAAGAGGTGCCCCATAATATCCCTCAATGTACATAAATAATACATAACTCCAACAAAACCTTGGAAGGGTTCCATATAAGAGTGAGATGTCCCTAACCTAGGGCCTTCGACACAACCCCGATGGTACAAAACTACAACATGCAAATAGATGTGATGATGTTGAGTATGATAGAAACCACATGATTACTAGTAAATGAGGTAAACTAATAACAGACACAAGGGAATCCAGTAATGAGGGAAATGGATCCCAAGGTGCCTAGTTTGTCCCATTAATTGTTAATAAATCAGTTAATGTCAAACACCAATCAACTCAAATAATCAATAGCCAATAATGTAAACCCACTATCGATTGCAAGGAATCCTACCACTAAGGTCTACAAGCTCCAAGGTACTAGTGCTTCCTAGATCAAGCTCTTAGATAATGAGATAAAGTTGACAAGAAAAGATCCATTGAAGGAGGGCCTTGATGTATCCCCCTTCAATTGACATGGAACATACCACAATGATGTGATGTATGCATGAAGTCATGAGATGATGAAGTACAACTGACACAGGTATGACTGAATTAAAAAGGTCAACAAACAATTGTATATGGTTTGCATAGGCTGAGACTTCCCGTGAACACATAGTGGCATGACATAAGAGTGACTTGCTAGCATGACTATTGAACACCATATGATATCATGCAACAACGTAGGAGGCATTGAAGCACACTCCATATGGTAGGAAGATTAACTTGCCGGATGAGTAGACAAACTCATATGTATGGTATGGATCCTAGGCAAGCTAAAACCTAACTATGAGATAATGAACCATACGTATGCCATTTTCAAGGGTGATGCTAATGACACTACCATTTTTATGACTAATGGAGATGAATGTTCCCTTCACATTCTCTTTTTAGGTGCCTTTTTTGTAAAATTAGTCCCCAAAGCCTGAAAAAGAGATAAAACAATACAAGGGAGAACACTCTAGCCATAGTAGACTAGAGTATTCCTTTTTCATAACTAGTCTACTTAGTCCAGAAAAAATTTAAACCTATACTAAATAAACGTCCCTTTAACGAGCGTGAAGGAGACAATTTCACTCGACAATCTTTTTCGAAATTAAGGAGTCTGAAAAGTTCTTAAAGGAAACTCCTACTAGAGGAATAAGCGGTATAAAGGATAGAAACTAGTTCCAATAATGGTTAAATTACTCATGACATAAAGAGGATGAGAGGTTGGCTAATAATACCACTTATCACATCAGTTCCTCCAAGCAAGGGTAAAAAACCAAGTTAAAGTGAATGATAGGCCAAGTAAATGATGACGATGGAATGAAGAAACCAAGGATCGTCTTGCAAAAATAAGTTGATAGAAAAGTTGCAATTAAAAGGGATATGAGTATGGAATCCTCCTGGTGTATGACTAGAAATATGATGAAGAAGAGGACATGAGGCTCAAATTCTAGATCATGGGGGGTCAAAAAGAGGGATTCTAAAAAAGAGTTAAAATGACTACATGGACACCAAGATAAGAAAAAGGTGTTATACTAGGGTATCCATGATCAAGAAAGCTCTACCGACAAGTGAAAACATGCATAAAGGAATGTGGCTAAGTTCACAACTTGAAAGGGTTAGACCTAAGGCATAGTAATTGCAATCACGGTCAAAATGTGACGAGGAAGGAAAAAATGATCGACCCCTACATGTGAGTAAGCAGAAATATACCTTAGGCCCATTATCGTAAACGATACTTCCAAAAAGAATCTCTAATAAGAAGGAAGCTTCTCATACTTTTACAAAAAGTGACTAGAAAAATAATTATAAAGAAAAAAACCCTCACAAGCACAAATATCAAAACAGGAATATTGTCAAAGATGCCACAAAATATTATAAAAGTAGCACATGCCTCCTCATTTGTTCATTGTGAGTTGAAGACGAGATAAGGATAGAACATCCAAGAATTTTGGTCCGGGGGTAATGAGGAGCAAGAGTAGCCAAGCAAATAACTTCCCAAGTAAGGTAAGTCGATTTCTTCCCTCTTCTTGTCAATTATTTTTCGTGGATTTCTCATGGTCATAGTGATGTTTTAGGAAAAAAAATTGGAGTAAACCCCTTAACCACATGCACGAAATAATGGATTTTTGGTTGGAAGGATCCAACCGCATGGATGCTTTGCATCCTCTATGGTTGGAGCCAAAATTTACTCGTTCCAGGGGTGTGGTTAGGGCCAATTCTTTTATTTCTCATCTTGTTCTCCCAAAAATTGATTGTACTAGTATTTTATAAATGAAGCCCATATTTTTGAGTGGGGCCATGTCTGATAACGATTTTTTTTTGGTGTAGGAGAGACCATGGTGGAGTGGAGGCAAAGAGATCATGTGTTGAATGAGATGCAAGCCATGGCATATCAATCAACCTTGGATGCAGTGAGCAACTGTGGATTATTAAAGTTTTACATGACCCCAACATAACTAACCAACCCTTTTTGCTTGCCAAAATCATTTAGTGGTGGGATGTGGACACTCAACAGTTCATATTGGGGCCTGATTCATTTACCATAGAGTTGGAGGATATACTTTATGATCAATTTGTCAATGCGAGGTGCTTTGGTTGTGTTGAAAGGGGTTCCAAGTGCTAGTGGAGAAACAATGCAAGGGTACATTCAACAACATTGTAGAGCGAGCGCTCGAAGGGACAATGATATGTTCTTTATTGAGGTCCTTGAGGATATCACACTCGAGACACTAGCATATATTTCGACTTAGATAGTAGGTACTAAATAAATCCATAATGTGACAAATCCATACCTAGAGTTGGCACTTAAAGGCATCCAGCCTACCTTGTTTAACTGGTGTGAAGGTATGCTGGTCAATGTCAACCAACAACTTACCAAAATCAAGAGAGGGAGGAAAAAACACTTTGGCTATGGTAGTCTACTAGTGAGTTTCTTTCTAGAGAAGATCATGGCCACGAGGCCAATGTCACTATATTATGTGGTGTATCTATCACCAATAGAGCCTCAGATGATGAGGTGGTGCAGTCTCATGATGAGGTAAGAGGTTGTGCACAGTAGCAATTGGTTTCAAGAAACATACTATAAGTGGTTGAGAGTATCACCATTTGTAGTGGATGATTATCCATATGATGGAGTAGACTTCCAAGGAGATCCATACATGATCTTGGCCCCTGGAATGGATTGGGATGACAAAGGTAAATGTTTTTGGGTTTTTATATTTATCTTTTTTTGGATTTTTGTATTTTGTGATTTCTTTTGGGATGGGTAAAAAGTTATTGACATGTGGTAAATGTGATATGCATATGTGGAACCAACACACCTAGTAGGCTATTCACCACTTAGAATAAATGTACCACTAGCCCAAGCCCAAGTGACATAGGAAGCAATAGTAGAGGATGAGGATGCGAGTTCAAATAATTCACTTGCAATTTCGAGGGGTAAACACTAGGGGTTCCTCTAAGGAGTATTGAAGATACACCTTGACATATGCAGAGGCACACAATGGGAGTCACTTACGCCCATCGTCAAAGCCTCCTCCACTTCATTTTAAATATGGAGTCATGTTACCATGAGCACCACTAAGTAGGGGTAATGGTGTACTTACGATTGTCTATTTTTTATGTTACTTCATATGAATGGTGAGATAAATAGGGCCTTTGATGCCCATATTTTGAACTTTTTATGATATAGTAAAATGGTGGCTGCTATGTGTTTGTTTTTAAAATCATGTTTTCTTTACAACGTGAATGAATTTATCATGTGCATGGTTAAAAATTTTAATGTGACAAATGTCAATCTAACACATAATTAGCTAATGAATCAACCAATGTGTTTTTCTCTTGGGGAATATGAACATAAGTAATGTAATTAAATAATCCTTCCAAGGGACATACCCTCAAAAAGTAGTGTAAAATGGTAGAGTTCCTTACATAATAGCAATAGTTGAGTTCAAACACTATGAGTTGGGAGTTGAGCTGAACAACTAAGTGGCATATGCCTAGGAAATTATCCTTAACCAAGAACTGAATGACAACACTATATTATGCCACATTTTTGGTAACTTGGCAAAGATAGATACCCCCTGAACTCACAAGGTCACTAGTGGGTGAAAATATGACCCAAGTGGCGGAAGCAACGTTCCAAGTGTAATGACTTGCACCATCTAAAAATCTTATATAAGGAAGTTAAGGCATTGATATATATGTATCAAAGACTAGACACATGAATCACACACAGAAACCATGTAAAAACAAAGACAAGTAAATAAACCTAGCACACTCATACCTATATACAATATGTATAGGCCACCATGCAAAGAAACTAAGCATAGTAGCATTTCAGATACAGCCCATTACGTGGCTTCGACAATGGATTCCCATCACCATAGACTAACTCATAGGCTCTTATCTTGAGAACATGTTTAACAATGTATGGACCATGCAATAGGGGTTCAAGTTTACCAAATCCTAACTTTCCATGGTCTTGCTCATAAAGTAAAACTAGATCACCTTTGGAAACAACGTGAGGTTAGACTAACTTGTCATACTGAGCCTTAACACATTTATTATGAGTTTTGTTATTGACCAAGGTGAGAAGGCATTGTTCATCTAAATGGGCAAGTTATAAGAGATGTTATTCCTTGGCCAAACTGTCAGGAAGCAGTTCTACAACTATCTAAAGTGAAGAGTTTTCACACTGTATGGGAAGGATAGACTCTACCATATAAACTAATTGGATAAGAGTAAATCCTATAGCAGATTTGACTGAGGTTCGATATTCCCATAATGCAAAAAATAGCATAAGGTGAAAAATTGACTTGTGATTCCCTAACATCTATGGTAGCATGGTTTTCAGGGTAGGATTTACAACTTCGACTTGACCATTAGCTAGACAATAATATGGGGTTAAATGTTCATGGAAAAAACCCAATGCGGTAGCTAGTTCCTCCATCGTATGGTTTTGAAAGTGTTTACCATGATCAATTATGTTTTTCTTAGGCACAACAAACCTGGAAATAATGTGGTTGAATAGAAATAGGTTCGTGGTGGCACCATCATTTAGATGTGTAGGCATAGCCTAAGCCCACTTGGTAAAATATTCAACCACCACGATGGTGTAGTCATGACCTTGGGTTGGGGGTGGGTTTCATTGCATAAAATCAGTACCCCATGGTGCAAAAGTTGCGACAACAATCATACGGTCTAAAGGGGTAGGATGAGCATGCATTTTCTGAGAAAATATTTGACATGGTTAGTCGTTTTGCATCGTAGAGATGAAATCTTTAAAGAGTGAAGGCCAAAAGTACCCAACATGTAAGATTTTTTGAGCAATGGCAAGCCCAAACCGGTGAATTCCACATTCCCTAGTGTGGCAATCATTTAATATGTGTTTGGCTTCTTCATGGGTAAGGCATCAAGATAAGACAATGTTAACACCTCGACGGTATAAGGTATCATCGATAATAAGAGAGTGTTGAGACTGATGGAATATGTGTTGACGATCATCATGAGAAAGTTCTGGCAAAAAATATAGTGTTTTCTGATACAAGAGCATGTATTTGTACCAGGGATCAGAACAACTAATGAAGAGTAAGGATTCATGAGGTAAATGATACATGGCCATGAATTCCTCACTAATTTGAGGAAACTTAGAAAGTAGCTCTATGAAAGGTGAGGATATCTTAGATTTAGCAATGGAAAAATCCAAATGAAACTCATGAAGAATAATAATCCACTTGAAGTACTTCCCCAAAATGATTTGATGACAATATATATTTCATGGTATTGGAGTCTGAAATGACCATGGTCTTCTGTAAGAGTATCTAGTTCCTTAATCATTGGATAACAGCAGCAACTACCAATCCAACTTTTCAACATGGGAAGAGCGGAGCTCTGGACCTAAGAGTACTTTTGTAAGGTAATAAATGGGGTGTTAATTGTACATATCATCCTCTTGGAAGAGAACCATACTGAGAGTAGATTTTGAGGCGATGAGATACAATAATAAATATCGATTGAAATTAGGAGGGCTAAGTAAATATGTAGACAACAAATATTTCTTAAGAGCATCAAAACAACATTGGGTTTAGTCATCAGAAATGAAAGGTACCCCTTTTTTTAATGGACACATGAAGCCTTGGGTAATGTGAGCATAGCTAGCAATGAACTGTCGTGATAAATTGGATTTTTCGTATAGTTTTTGAAGTTGGTGAATAATTTGAGGAGGTAGTTTGATGATAGCCTCAACCTTCAGTGGACTGCTTTGAAGAAGATTTTTTTTATAGAGCCAGACATAATTACGGAGGCTTGTGATGTAACAACCAACTGCACAAGTTGGGAAAGAAGTTGGATCACCGAATTGGAAAAAACCTGATCACGCCATTAGTGTGTTTGCCAAGAGTAGGATTAGGTGGGTCAATGGAATGCCATGGAACATTCAGGAGTACTTCATAAAGTGTACCTAACTAGGAATAGATCAAGTCTAGTTGATGGGAAACTAAGATATTATGTTCCTTAGTAACAACTATAAACATAAACACATCTTTGGAAATATGAGGTTCTAACGATCAAATGAAACATTTTCATAATATTTCATTAGGAAGTTTTGTTCTAACCAACTTCTTGTGACATCGCCACTCATGGATATGATTAGAAAGCAAGGTGGCATCGTCTTGTTTAAAGATAGACAAAAGGTTGGAATCAATTTCATACCTTGTAGGTAACTAGAATTGGTTTAAGAAAGTTTGTTCCAAGGACGAAAAATAACTGTAAGATGTGGTGTCTAATTCAATGTACCATTTGGAAGCATCTCTAGTTAATTTACGTTGAAACAAATGTAATTTGATTGAATCATCCACTAAGGAGTTGGACGAGCACCACAAATGATAAGTGGTAATATTGGTGGATGGATTATCTCTTGTCTTCCTTTAAAACTTCAAAATATCAAGTGGTAACTTTTTCAGCATAGGTGTCCCCCAATGAACATGTCGAATGGGGTCATTTGTTAGTTTTTCTAGATTCGGTAAATCCAATGAAGATAAAAAAGGATTTTGGAGATGACTAAATGGATAATACGAGGGAGAGCCACCGTACCAACCATGAGGTTCCCCCATATAAGGATTGTGTTGTAAAGGTTGTTGACTCTAGTAAGGGTTCATCCCAACATATAAAGCATGTGTGCCAGTATGACTAGTGAAAGTAGTTTCCCCCCAAGGGTAAATGCCCCTAGACAGCACATGATCGCGAAGACCATGACTGCTAATGGGGTTGTAGCTAAAACGGGTGGATGGATGATTTTGTGTAGTAGCACCAACATAAGTACGGTAACCTATGGAAATGATGGTGCTAGCAATAGGGTTTCCCTTGGGTAAAACAGCTACTTAAGGAAATGTACTAGGGGTTGGAATCCCTCTAAACAACAAACTATACCAGGTTTGAGACATATTTGAAGAAACATTTCCCCCAGGTTTGCTATAAGCAATGGATGACCCTCCCCACACATTTCTAAAAGTAACGATACATTTATGAGGAACAAGAATGGTAGGTTAGGTAAAATTAGAAGTAAATATTCTTAACGCTACAAGTTTACTAGGATTAACAACCATAGTTGAGTGGATGAATAAGTAGGCATGTAAACACTAGGGAAATTTGTAGGAGCCATAGATGATACTGGTGGAATTCCCCAAGTAGATATGAGAGGTGTAGATGGAGGCGTAAGTCCTGCTACACCCAATGGTGGCAATGATGACATTGCAATAGAAACTTCAGATGTAGAGGGTAATGAGGAACTAATCTCATACATCAGTTTTATAGGGACCTGTGTATAAGAAAGCGTAGAACCATTTGGGTTCAACTATAATAACTTTGGCCCTAAGGGATTGGTCAAAGGTGGAATAAAAGAAGAAGTTGAGTCATTTTCCAATATTTCAATGGAAACCATATCACTACCAGGAGGACCAGGCATAGATTCCACAATTATGGGATGGTCTAAGTCGTGGGCACTAACAAGCACTCTATGAGTAGGAGTGACAAGTCCACCTTGTTGAGGAGGAAAACTGTGAATACGACATGAATGACGATGAATTTGTTCAACCAGGAGGAATAAATGAAATTAAATAGAAAGAAGATGGCAGTGGGACAATTATAATAAAAACCTACTTCCCAACCCTTTGAGCTGTGAACTTGTTCCAAGTTCCCTTATTAGTCATGGGGCTCCCCTTGAGAGGAGTGAGAGAGTATGTCTAATATCCATCCTAGGTAGAGGGAATATGATCTCAACCCTCCACCTATGTATGAGCCCTGAAAAGTAGGGCCAATAAGGTCACAACTAACAATAACATGTCCTGGGTGGACATTCGTCAGTCAAATTCACACACAAGGGTAGGATGGCTAACACTAAAACCCCCTTCATAGTTTCCTCCCAAGTGGTCCCCAAGTGCTACAACAAAATTATAATAACACCATTTTAAATAGATGTAAATTTCGTAATCTGGGCCACCTGAAACTAAGTGAAATGGGGTATGTCACCTCACCTGACCAAAGTGTGACGTCATGACTGACCCTTGTGTTAGAAGGGGTTCCTAGTCTGCACTACTGAAAATGGATCTGTCTCTCTACCACAAGTTGATAAGTTGGTTTTATAGTCTTGGAGTAGTTGAATCAGACCCCTATCTCCAAGAACCTGGCCTAAGCTAATGTTGGTGTACTACCAATAGAAATAAAAAGATGAGTCTAGTTGATTTTATTTTTGTGTTGATTTTAAATGGTTGTTGTTTACAAAATTGGGATGCGCCGTGAAACTTAGACAGTGTCATAGACTGTTGTTAGTAACCCTAATGCAACTATATGTAAGTTTCATTTTTAAACTCAATGAATACTAAATATAGGACGGTAAGAGTGTTTTCACTTCAAACACATAGATGCCTACCCAAATGCACCTCTCACTAGTTACGAAATGAAAATCCATAAATTTATAAGAATTATGACCCAAAAACAAACCAAAAGAAAAACCAAAAAGAGGCCAAAATACTCCCTAATATAGAACGCAAATCTCTTCAAAAACATCAAAGCTAGGAATCCAAAGCCAAACAAGCACACTTAAGCAATCAACAAGAAATCCAAAAGCGAAAATAGGAAGGGAATGTCAATAAGCTAACGTTGTAGCAGAATGTCTCTATAAGAGACAATGTTCACAAAGGGCATAACCAAACCATAGTGTAAGGAAGGCCTAAATAAAATTAAGATGGAGTGATAAAAAACAAACAAGACACACCCAAATAAACTCTTTTAGATGAAAACTGCACAACCAAAGAGAAAACACCACCATTGACAAACAAGTAAGCAAACAAAATATAAATCACTCAAGTAAAAATGATGAAAGTCAAATAAAGAAAAATACTAAAAAGACAACAATGAAGACAACAACTTCAACCAAGGCACAAAAGACCCTTAAAGAATTTTTTTTAAGAAGGATAGAAAATGGGGGACCCCAAACAAGCCAAACTCATTGGATTGAGATTTAATATATAGAGTGGATGAAAGTAATAGTAATAACAGAAGCATAAGTTAGCATAGTAGACTAGAGAGAAAGTCATATAATGAAGGCAAAAAATGTAGCTAGAAACCCTTCCACAAATAAACACTCAATTCCAAACAAAACAACCAACCAGAACCAGATGTGGGACAAAACTTGACTGTAGACAAAAGGATAAAATAGATCAAATATGAGGTAGAAAGTGGAAGAAGGAAATTTTGAGTTTTTAGGATTACAGGTTCAACCTTATGGATGATTCAGGCTCAGTGCAATTATAAATGCACAAATGACACACTGAGCCAACGATTGGAAGGTTTCAACTACACTGTAACATTTTTTTTTCATGTGGTTGGGGAGAAATCTATTTTCTTCCGAAATAAGAAGGTACAAGATGAAATCAAAAGGCAAAATTTAGAAAAATAAACCATAAAAAGAGCTACAAATACTTTGATAAATTCGTGAGAGCACCAAGAACCATAATAGAAGAAAAAATGAAAGAGATTGTAAAGCGAAGTAGGTATAAAAAATGAATGCTCTCTTTGAATGCACCAAATATGTTGCAATAAATTTTACACACAAGGAATTATTTCTTCGTATTCCTATGCCCTAGTAGGATCATCAAACATCAAAACGATATGGCTAGCCCAAGATAAAAAAGAATCCCCAATGAAATGATCATGCAAATAGTCTCCATAAGGTTTCTAATGCTATAGGGTTTGAGCAAGTTCCTTGCCTCCTCATAATTTGGTTAATGGTTTTGGGCCTGATGAAAAATTCTCTCGCTCCATTCAAGTTATCTCTCTCTTCCACTATCGATCCCAAGCCTATAAACAAGAACAAACAAACAAAGACAACATATAGTCTTCTGTAGAAGACCATTAGCTCAAGACATAAAGAAATACATGAATTTAAATCACTGCAAACACTGATATAAAAGAAAGGAAAATGAATCATCATTAACCATATAATAAAGAATATGCCATTATACCTTCATCTTTGGCATTCCTCTCCTAATTCCGGTAGAGTCTCCCCACTATGAAAAACATGGACTCAAGGCAGCATGAAGCTCTCAAAACTGAATCACAATAGAAGCAACATATGACTCTCTGTAGCACTTTTATTATGACTCACAGATTCTAACTCACATATTATGACTATCTTGACATTCAAGGATGATATAGTATAAATAACAAGAAGGATACTCCTAGGAGGATGAATGTAGAAACCTAGGATGAATAAATGTTAGAGAAGATTCTCAATAATGTGTCCTAGCCAACTCGAATATATGAGATAATATCATGAGTCAAACTGATCCCTAAGGAACCATAAGTCTCTAGAATAATTCCCCTAACTACATGGGAAAAAAATATGAAATCTCAGTCATAACTACACAAACTAAGTGTCCTTCATGCGGTTGGAAGGTCGCAACTGGACTAACAAGATGGTATGTGTGTAGTTGGGGAGAAAAGATGCAAAAAAGAGAAGTCAAGGCCAAGGTAAAAGGTCAATATCATAGTGGCTCAAGAGGACTAACCCTAGGGAGAAAAGTAGGTTGATAACATGACTATCTTGGCTTTAATATTCTTTGAGTAATCATGAAATCTAAAAAATTTCCTCACTCTAAGCAACCATGCTTTCACATCTTCTGACTTCATCATCTCACCATAAAAAATAGGAGGTTTAGATTTCTTGAATTTCTCTAGAAAATACCCCTTCCCACACCTCCTATAATGATGATAGTAGTGATGGTGATGGTGTCTCCTATAAGTAAAGCTAGAATAAAATACGTGCATACTAACCCTCCTCTTAGGTTTATCCAAGAGGCTACTAGTCTTTACGATATTGTCCTTTTCCATCCTGTTCCTTTTCTAAGAGTTGTTTCCATCTGCAAAATTAATATTTTCTTCCTTCTTAGCTCTGTGACTGATCCCTAGTTGTCCCTACTTCTACAAATCTAAAAGCCTTTGAAGAATAACGGCATTGTCCCCAAATTTCTTTTCTTGAGCTTTATCAAGTTTTTCCTACACTTCAATAAACCTCTCATTATATGCCTTGCAACTTATGATCTCTTCTCTCAAACTTCTTAATGTATCTAGTAAATTATGAGGGTCCCCCTCTTCCTACTTTTCAACTGACTTCTCCCATCCCACTAATTTCTCTTCTGGTATGTTTCGGGAGTCATATCAACTGTAATCCACCATTTTTATCTTCATCTCTTGTCGTTATATTTCGTACAACATATCATTGTTAGATAAAACAAAATGCATAAGAAAAACATTACCTCAACTTACTGTTGGTCATGCTATTGCATCTGCACAGGTCAAACTAAATTAACATGATATATAATAATATCACAAGCATATCATGCACATGGTTATAAAAGCAATACTAATACAGACAACTGACATGCATGAGTGGTAAACATATAGACAATGCATGCATGCATAACAAACAATATTTATTTACCTTGATGTCCAATGTTGTCAACCTACTCTGGTACCACTCTGTCTCACCCCACACCACATTTACCCATTTTTACAAGCTCACCAGGTAAACATGAGATGTGAGTTAATATGCTTGACCCAACCTCCAAGATTTAGTTATGGAAATGGATTCCACTTGTCCAAAACTCACTGCAACCACTTATAGAGGCATGGTCACCATGATATCAACCTGGATATATAAGGTGACACACTTGGCCTTATGTATCCCTTATCAAGCATCTATTTAAGCTGCAACTTCAGTTCCATCAACTCAGATGTGCTTGTCCTGTAAGGTGCCTTAGATGTTGGTGTTACTCCTCGCATTAACTCAATAGAGAAGCCCACTTCCCTATTCGTAGGAATCTCTCAAATATCTGTAGTAGAACTATTGATATAATTAATCATTCCTAAAGGACCAACTAACCACAACACATTATATTGTCAACCCAAAGTATCGTCTATCTATTTCAAGGTTATCTGCACAGTTTATGCAATATGAATGTTTATATGACTAATCACTATTGTCCTGATGGAAAGTGAAACTGCAATGATAAAATAACCATTTCATAACACAATTGAGAAATTTTCTTGTAAATAAACCAAACCATCAAAGCATAAAATCCTAAATACTTTCTCTAGGAAACAATAAAGGAAAACTATCAAGCACTGCATTTTTACCTAAGGAACAAAAACTACAAAACTAAGGAAACAAACCTACATAACTATATTACTAAAAGGAATTTTCGACAGTAAGAAATGAAAAGTAATGATCCTGTTATCATCTACGAGAGGCAAAAATGGAGTAACAAAAATCTCAAATATTATCTCAAATAAAAATTAAAAATTAATTAGAAGTAAATTAAATTTGAATTTAATAAGAAAAATTTATAAATATTATAATTAATTTGAATTAATCTTAAACATATTAAAAATTGAATCAATCATTAATATTAACATCACCTTCACTAAATTAAATAACTTTGAATATACCTAAACATTTTAAATTATAATGATATATAATTAAATATACACAAGAATTAAAATAAAATAAAAATAAAAATTAATTAGAATTAATTAATTAAATTCAAATCATAAAATTAAATTTATAAAAATTAAATATATTAATTAAAATAAATTAATATCATATAATTCCATTAATTCAATCAAAAAATAAATTGATTAAAAAAAATCAATTATAAACAATATAATAAATTGGGGATTTAACAACCATATTAATATTATTAAAATATATATATATATATAATTACACATTATAATTAAAGAAACTAAAATTAAGATTAATTACAATTAAAATAACTTCAATATTGATTTATAGCCCAAATAATCTTATAAAATGACTAACTATAATAATTATTAAGTATTATTATTAACTACCAATTAACCTAGCCTAAAAACATGTTGGCCGCCATCATTCCCGTTCTCTCACACCTCTATTTATTCATCCCATTGAGATCTAGCTTATACATATTTTTTATCTATCCTCATGATGAGCCATAGTGGATGGCTCAAAATGTCATTTTAAATAATCATGGATGTGATAATTACGGAAGAAGAAAACACTACACAGAAGACTAATCGTAGAAGCCTCAGAACAATAATTTTAACCCTATACAGAAGGGGAAAATTACAAGAAGTTCGAATATTCGAACAACTAAGATCTCGGATTGCCAAGAACAAAGCATATCTCACCTTTCTTAAACACTGTACGGATACCTCAGTCATTCCCACATTCGCCAGCATTAAACACACCCTCAGAACCTCAAGGAATAACCACATTTTCATCAGAGCAAGCCAATCCCTTCTCCGCTCAGAAATCAACAAGATTCGCGCTCATCTTGACAGATTAAATAAACAAGCTTTTGAACTGCACCTCAATTTATCTAATCATATCGACGCAGATCTCTGGTCTAGGATTGAGGCATGCTCGGCCCTGAAAGCCCTTAAAACTGAAGAAGGCAAACGCATAAAACACACTCTTAAATTTGAGAAACTAAGCAAGATTTCCATTCCTACACACAGGGCTTTGATAAGCTCGGATAACCACAACGCGAACTCCAGGATAAACTCGACCCAGATATCTTTCTTAAGCTCTCTTATTTCAAACACGACTCAGGTTAGCACCTCCAGCCATCCCAAGGTCAAGCATGTTGTTTCTCCAGCAAACACCACAACTGCAGACACTCAATGCATTAAACAATCAGATGTGGAAACAAAGGGGCAAGATGGTTTTATAATGTGCAAAAATGATGAAACAACAGATAAAACTACGACCTCCAATCCCAATGTTGAGCACGTTGTTTATCCTACAAACATCACAGCCGCAGACACTCAATGCAGCAAAAATCAAATGAATGCTCCAAGGTCAGCCGTAATGGATAAAAGATGCAACAAATAGGTGGGAAAATGAGGAGATGCACAAACATTAGATACAAAAGTCTGGAAGGTTATAGCTGATAACAGCCATACGATTACCATGAATGATGAAGCAAAAAAATGTGCAACAAATAAAAGAAGCAACATAAATGACATGCGTGGGACAACAACTTCAACTAACGTAGAGACACTAACCTTGACTAACGCCGAGACACAGAATAAGCATGTTGTGAATCTGTCCAGCAACCATATAGATCAAAATACAATTGATCTCCTTGAAAAAGGTTTAAATTTTTCCATTTCCCCTCGCACCATTCCTAAGGAAGACATATTGTGCAGCATTGAGTACGGGATCAAGGAGTTACCTGACGACATCAAAGAAACTATTAGACAGGACTGTTCTATCATCCTAAGAAAATCCAACCCCCCCAAAAGCAATATTTCCAAGCAAGAATATCTGGCACTCAAAAACTTAAACCAAAACCCCAATATAGTGGTTCTAAAAGCTGATAAAGGTGGTGCAACAGTCATTATGAACACAAATGATTATAATGATAAGATGATAGACCACCTCACCAACAGTGGTTGTTACAATAAATTAAAGAAGAACCCCTTAAGAAATATTTCCAAAATTGTACAAAATCTAATAAAAACAAGTAAGGAACATAACATCAAAAATCTAATAGAAAACAACCCCTACACCCCTAGGATCTATGGAGCCCCAAAGATACACAAAGAGGGTATCCCCATAAGACCCATTGTCAATACCATAGGAGGACCCACTTACCATCTGGAAAAATACCTAGCTAAGAAACTTAAGCCTTTGGTTGGCAACACAAGTTCCTTTGTCAAAGATTCCACCCACTTCATCAATGAAATCAAACATTTAAACCTTGACCCGAATGACATATTAGTCAGTTTTGATGTAAAATCTCTATACACCAACATTCCCATAGATGAAGCCATGAAAATAGTCGAAAAAACCACAAGCTCTGACACAGCCAAATTAATTGAGGTTTGTCTCAAATCAACCTTCTTTAGTTTTAAAGATGAAATTTATGAGCAAACCTGCGGTGTGGCCATGGGATCTCCTCTATCACTTGTCATTGCCAATCTCTTTATGGAGGACTTTGAAACTAGAGCCATTGAATCTTCCCCTCTAAAACCCAAACTTTGGAAAATATTTGTCGATGATACTTTCATAATTTGGCCCCATGGAATAGAGAAACTAAACATGTTCCTACAACACTTAAACAACCAATCTAATTCCATCAAGTTTACCATGGAAATGGAGGAAAATGGTAGCCTTCCTTTTCTTGATATCCTAATCAATAGAAATCAGGATGGTTCCATATCTCACCAGGTCTATCGTAAGAAAACCCACACAGAACACTACCTGCATGCCAACTCCCACCACCATCCATCCCAAAAAATCGGTGTTCTCAACACTCTAGCAACCAGGGCTATACGCATTTCAGATCAGGATCATTTTGAGGAAGAGAAAAACCATCTTATGAATGTATTTAAAAAGAATGGATACCACAAACACCAGATGATCAAAGCCTTTAAGAAAGCTGAAAATCCCATAAACAAACAACCTATGGATGATCAGGTAAGTAAGGTTCACCTCCCCTACATATTGGGCACTATAGACAAAATTGCGTACATTTTAAAAAAGAACAATATTAGAACCACCTTTAAACCCATGAAAACAATCGGAAGATGCCTTAAATCAGTCAAAGACCCTGTTGATCCCAAATGCCACAAAGGAGTTTACATGGTTCCTTGTTCTTGCAGAAGAACCTACATAGGGGAAACTGGTCAGTCTATCCTAACTAGGATTCAAGAACATGCAGCTGACATCAAACACAACCACTCAAAAACCTCAGCCCTAGCTAAACATTCTAGTAAAACTAATCATCGTGTTTGTATCGAAAACTCAAGTGTAGCCGACAAAATCGATCATTATCACCATAGAAAATTTAGAGAAGCCATATAAATAGGAAAACACCCAAACAACCTCAATCGTGATGAAGGATGGAAAATAAGTGACAACTGGATTTTGACCTTAGCCTCCTAAATCAACCTTAACCTCCTAAATTACCCTTATCTCAAACCTTTCCCATCTCTCTACACTTCTCTCAATCAATCACAACCCTATTTTTGGTTCTAATTATTCCATTATTAAATTTGAAAGTAATCAAATTAGGAATAATTTATAAAGATTATAATTAATTTGAATTAATCCAAAACATATTAAAAATTGAATCAAAAAGTGATATTAACATCACCTTCATTAAATTAAACAATTTTGAATACACCTAAAATTTAAATATACCCAATAAAATTATAATTATATATCATTAAATTTACACCAAAAAATAAAAATTAAAAATTAATTAGAAATAAATTAAATTTGAATTTAATCATACTAAGAAAAATTTATAAATATTATAATTAATTTGAGTTAATCCTAAACATATTAAAAATTGAATCAATCATTAATATTAACATCACCTTCACTAAATTAAATGAATTTGAATATACCTAAAAATTTTAAATTATAATTAAATATACACAAGAATTAAAATAAAATAAAAATAAAAATTAATTAGAATTAATTAATTAAATTCATATCATAAAATTAAATTTATAAAAATTAAATATATTAATTAAAATTAAATAATATCATATAATTCCATTAATTCAATCAAAAAATCAATTGATTAAAAAAACTCAATTATAAACAATATAATAAATTGTGGATTTAACAACACTATATATATATATATATATATATATATATATACATACATACACACACATATTGTAATTAAAGAAACTAAAATTAAGATTAATTACAATTAAAATAATTTCAATATTGATTTATAACCCAAATAATCCTATAAAATGACTAACTATAATAACTATTAAGTATTATTATTAATTACCAATTAACCTAACCTTAAAACATGTCATCTACCATCATTCCCGTTCTCTCACACCTCTATTTATTCATCCTGTTGAGATCTAGCTTATATATCTTTTGATCTATCCTGATGATGAGCCATAGTGGATGGCTCGAAATGTCAATTTAAATAATCATGGATATGATAATCCCAGAAAAAGAAAACACTACATAGAAGACTGATCACAGAAGCCTCAGAACAATAAATTATCTAAAGTAAATCCAAGTCTTCAACAACCAACTATAATTTCTATTCAAAATAAAACATGCTATCTGACAATTAATTTAACTAACCAACAATTTTAAATTGAGAACGATTAAGTAAATAAATAAGGGAAGCAAAAGAGCATAGCGCAGATTTAATAGCAGTGATGAAGGCAATGTTGCTTCCAGGATCAGGCCCAAACCATGGAATCAAATTGTCTTATAAAAGGAATCAGTACAACAAATTAACTCTGGAGAACAAAAGCTTTCATTGAATTAGAAAATATCGATTATAAAAAATGTCTTTGCAAATTCATGACTTATGTCAAAAATACTATAACTAAACAACTTCTCTCGGGGCTCAATTCCTAGTCTTTATACTTTGAATGTGGAAGATAAGAATAATAAATCTGTTTTTGATAAAGAGACATATTGAGAATATGAATATTCTCAAGATGCTCATTTTAGGATATAAAAATTCTTAATATTCCCTAGATAACAAAGTTAGAAGATTGTGCTTAATTGATTTTCTCCAAATAGGAATCAACTCCATTAAGCTAGCCATAATTTTGTCAGAACACCATCAAGATATCTGATATTCTATGATCAGTCCAAAAAACATCATCAAGTGCTTGCTCATCGCTAGATTCATGTTCAAAATAAGGATCCAACCATGAGTAAATAACACTTTTGTGATCGAATCAGTTCATCGAAGAAATAGAATAATAGAAGTACATTAAATGCTTCTAGAATCTATATTACATAAATTATCATATCCTAAATGCAAGAAAGGCTCAAGAAAATAATATGAAAACTAAGAAATAAGGTAAGGAAATTATAACAATTATGAGGCCCAACATCATCCCCCAACTGACATTTTTGCATGACCTCATACAAACAAATGATTAACATGCAAGGAAGTTAAGGAGTAAGCTTCATAAGATTCTTCTCCTCTATGTATGAATCCATTCCTACTTCTGAGTTCCTAAAAGGCCACATACTTACCTACCTCTGATAAATCATAGTCATATTTATAATAAGACTGAGGGCACCAGATCATGGGACATCTATACTTGCACCCTATCCAATTGATACCTTTTTCCAATACCATGTGGACATAGTCATGTACTCTAGACATGTAAAACTAAAAATTATGGAAGCCAAAGGGTTATATATTTTTTACTTCATTAGGTGATGCCTACCATCTCACTTTGCCTCCATGAATAACTTTTCATTTGATATCTTCCAGATAGTCCAAACCTGGATGTAGGACATCATTATGAATATGTGCATGCACAGAGGAAACTCTAGGATTTTCTATGAAAATATTATGATGAATAAGAGTGCTAAAAGGACTTTGGGGCTCTCCTAGAACCTAGATATCAAGACCATTCTCTCTCATATGAAAGGTGTGGTAAGATTTTTCACATTTCATTTGGTTTCAAGTAAATGATATGAAGGCCTGGAACTAAATGTCTCTAATAAATGGAACAAGATTTTTATTCACATGTTCCTCCAAAAATAAATTGTGCATATATAGTTCACATAGAAGGTACTTTGTGTGTTCATCCCCTGTATGGAAAATAGTGATAAAATGCAGTATATTTCTTAATTCATATGCTTTCCCAAACTCTATGGCTTTGACTTTGAGCAACTAGTATCACTGAAAAAAAAAAAGCATAATTTTGGGCGCGGGACCTGCATGCTAAGGCATCTAAATAAATGGAGAAAATTTCCTTTGTTTTATTTGTAGCCTTATTAAGGAGATCCTTTAATGCCTGAATTTTCTTCTCTATTGCTATCAAATTTGCATAAGTTTCATCTTCTATTGCTTCTAGTTCCTTGAATCGTTAGAGAAATTCCCAATGTTCCTTGTGAGGCACCACTTCTCTCTCATATCTAGCTATATTCTCCTATTGTCTTTCCATGGTTTTATTGTAGACCCTAATGATATCCTCTATAATTAAAGGAGTATAAAGAGGTACAAGCTCTGTTTGTACTCCTACCTTAATAAGAATAGGTGGTGTATTTGTTTGAGTTTCTTCCTCAATGAGAGTAGATGGAACATCAATCATTTGTATCTCAAAAGCAGTCTGAGTTCCTACTTCAGTAGAAACAAAGGTAGAGTCTATCTAGACACTTTCTTCAATGGAGATAGGTGTGGGGTTTAACCTTTTCTTTGTCTTTGACTTTCAGAGCTCTGGTTCTTTTAGTCCTTTGAACAATTTTTTTGGCCAAGGTTTTTGTGGCAAAAGGAGAGGAAACAACAAGTATCACCTCAGGCTTTCCAGTAGTAATCTCTTGAGTACATTCAACTACCAAAGGGCCAATAGATGAACTATCATCTTCAATTGGTATTGCATTAGCTACAAATTTCAGGAAGCCTTTGAGAGGAGGATCAATCTGAAGTTCAACTGAAAAATTAGTATCGCCATCTCGACCTTCACCAGTCATATCTTCAAGGGGAAATTGTGGATCCATCTTTGTTAGGTCCCTATAATACTAGTGATTGCCCCATTACTATTGTAGTTGTATCCCTTATTAATATTGTTGTGCCCCTATTGTCCCCATATTGTTATTACTGTGCCCCAAAGAATCCCTCTATTGTTATTTTTGTGGCTTTATATTATTATTGTTCGGTCAGCTGGGTTATATTGTGACTCCTTAGACTCCTATATATAGAAAGGAGGTTTTGTCATTTGAATCATCCAAGAATTGTTCATTTATGTAATGTAAAGGGGGTTGCCCCCTCGAAGAGGCTGAATTCTAAGGCATTGATCTATCTTTTCTATCTTTTTGTGAGCTGGTTTCATAATATTTGGTATCAAAGCTTTGGATTCTAGGGTTTCACTGCTCCAAATAAGCCATCGTGGCATTTTCGATATAACTTTTTTTCTGCGACGTTTCAGAAGCTAAAAAAAAACCCATTTGAGAAGACATCGCACTGAACCTCAGATCTGAATTTTAGAGCTTTTTGTGCTATATTTTCGGAGATATGATCTGAGGAAGTTGGTCTTTTTGCAGACTCCTGAATTACATTCCAAACAGGTGACCTAGGGAAAATCGTCATAACTTTCTCTCTGAGCATCAGATTGAAATTTCGTAAGAAGGTATAGAAAGAGGATGTATTGTAGTTTCTTGCATATTTTTTTCAGAGTCAAAGGTTGAAACAGTGACTTGTGGCACATTGTACAAGTTCACTCTATTGAACTAGTCTATAATCAGGTCACTGTGGGAGATTTGGCATAACTCTTCCCTGGAGAATCCAATTGGGATAAGACTAGTGGCATTGGAAAGAGTGTATATAGGGGTACCACAGGTCACAATTTTAGAACTAGGTGATTCAAAATTACAGAGATGCATCAGATTCAATATCTAGCTCCTACAAAGTGAAAAAAGGTGTGTAATTTTTTTCAAATTTTTTAATAAGCCTGGTTTGAAAAATTAGTTTGAAGGAATTGAAAGGGCATAGTAAAGCATTATTATCGGTAATTGATGCCTCGAGGAAAGAAAATGCAAACACCTAGTAAGAAACCTGAAAGCTCTAGCATGACTCATGAAGAAGAGGAAGAAATGCAACATGATATATCAAAATTACAAGACCAAGTGCAACAAGTGTCACTTGCACAAAAAGCAACAGAATCTAAGATGGATGGTTTAAAGAAAGATGTAGAAACTAAGATGGATGGTTTAAAGAAAGGCGTAGAAGCTAAGATGGATTGTTTAAGGAAAGGCGTAGAAACTAAGATGAATGACGTGGAAGCTAAGATGGATGACTTGAAGACAGGCATGGAAGATTTGAAGATAGGCATGGAGGATTTGAAGACAGATTTGAACACAGATTTAACAAAGTTTCTACAAGTAATGGTTACTAATGGTGAAAGGGTAGTAAAGGAAACTCATGATGAGAACAAAAGAAATGTTAATCATGATTTCATAGACTCTAATGCTGGATCGAAGACCCACCATATTCCAAAAATCGATATGAGGAAGTTTGATGGCAAGGATCCCGCAACATGTATATTACAGATGAAGCAATTTTTCAATCTCAATAATATGCAAAACACACAAAAGGTACGTATTACAACTTTATATTTGGAACCAAATCAGTTTGTATGGTATCAATGGCTTTGCTCTCGTAAGCAAATTATCACTTGGGAAATTTTTACAGAAGAATTGACAGCACATTATGAGGATACAAAAAGCAACACCTTTTTTAGAAAATTGATAAGTCTCAAACAAAAGGGTTCAATAATGGAGCACATTGAGGAGTTCCAAAAATTGAACATAAAGGTAAAAAACATTCCAGAGGAGCATAGGATTGATGTGTTCACAGGGACTTTAAAGGATAATATCCAACATGATGTTCGCCTTTGGGAACCTGATTCATTAGAGAAGGCATTTAGGTTAGCAAGAAAAATGGAAAGCAAAATTATGGCAACGAGGAAGCATACTACTCACAACTATAAAGATGGAAGTGTTGTTGCCCCTAGTCTTCCACAACCTATAAGGTTGACACCACAACAATTGGAAGAAAAAAGAGCAAAAGGGCTTTGTTACAGTTGTGATAGCAAATACACTAAAGGTCATAAGTGTGCTGAGAAGAAACTATTCTACATAGATTGTGAAGAGGAAGAAGAAAAGGAGCAAGAAAGGTCAAAAGAAGAGGATATACTCTAGGAACAAATCCTAGAGAAAGAAGAAATGAATCTGACCATATCTTGTAATGCATTGGCTGGAATTACCACTCCTCAAACCATCAAGATAGAGGGACAAATCAAGAAGAAAAAGGTAATAGTGTTGATTGACTCAAGAGGTACCCACAATTTTATTCATTGTAAGGTAGCAAAAGAATTGAATTGCTTCCTATATCCAGCACTAGAGTGTCAAGTGATGATTGCAAATGGAGGAATGATAAATTGCTCTGGAAAGTGCCATAATATCAAGCTATGCATGGGAGAATATGTATTAACTAGCCCAATGCTTTCCATTCCAATGGGAGGTGCTGATGTTGTACTAGGAGTCTAATGGCTACAATCCTTGGGTACAATAGCTTTTAATTTTCAAGAACTTTTCATGAAATTTTCTGTGGAAGGAAAGGAATTTGAATTAAGGGGTATTGCACAGAAACCAGGAAAGATAATTAGCTCTAACGGTATGACAAAGCTTCTAAAAGATGAACAAAGAGGTGTAATTGCACAATTATGTTCACTAGATGTTTCCAAATCAGAATCATCTATTTTTCCAGATCTCCAAAAAGTCTTGGACAATCATTCCAAAGTATTTGAGACTCCCAAAGGTATCCCACCTATTCGTGATCATGATCATGCTATTCATTTGATTCCAAGAAGTGTTCTAGGTCCAAACATCAGGCCGTACAGATATCCCTATGCCCAAATGAGTGAAATTGAACGTATGGTTGTAGAAATGGTAGAGGCTGGTATAATTCAACTTAGTCAAAGTTCTTTCTCTTCTCTAGTATTATTGGTGCACAAGAAGGATGGATCATGGTGCATGTGTCCAGATTATAGAGAGCTTAACAAGCTCACTATGAAAGATAAGTTTCCCATTCCTGTCATTGATGAATTACTGGATGAATTACATGGATCAATTTACTTCACCAAGTTGCATCTTCGTTCACAATATCATCAAATCAGAATGAAGACCGAAGACATTCCGAAAACATCATTTAGAACTTATGAGGGTCATTATGAATTTTTGGTCATGCCTTTTGGCCTTACCAATGCACCTTCTACATTTCAAGGTTTGATGAATTCCATTTTCAAACCCTTCCTTAGAAAATTTGTGTTAGTATCTTTTGATGATATACTAATCTATAGCAAGTCTTGGAAGGATCATGTTGAACATGTTGACAAGGTGCTACAACTATTGGAGGAGAAACAATTATATGCAAAATGATCCAAATGTTTCTTTGGAGTATAAGAGGTGGAATATTTGGGTCATATTGTATCTCATGAAGGAGTTAAGGTAGACCCTAGCAAAATTAAAGCCATTAAGGAATGGAAAATCCCCACATCCATAAAGCATCTGCGAGGATTTCTCAGGTTGATAGGTTATTATTGCAAGTTTGTTAAGAATTATGGGAGAATACCAGCACCTCTAACAAAATTATTGAAGAAAGATGCATTTTCATGGACTCCAGAAGCAACAAAGGCCTTCAAACATTTTCAAGAAGAAATGTGCCAAGCACCGGTCTTAGCTACACTTGACGTCACAAAAACCTTTATTGTGGAATGTGATGCTTCAGGAAATAGAATTGGTGCTATTTTAATGCAAGATGAAAGACCCATTGCTTTTGAAAGTCGTCCAATCAAGGGAAAGTTTTTACACAAAGCTATTTATGAGAAGGAAATGTTGACAATACTACATGCACTTAAGAAATGGCGACCCTACCTAATGGGAAGACACTTTAAGGTAAAAACGGATCATGATAGCCTTAAATACTTTTTAGAACAAAGATTATCCTCTGAAGAGCAACAAAATTGGGTCACAAAGATGTTGGGTTATGACTTTGAAATCATCTACAAAAAATGGAAGCAAAATGTGGTGGTAGATGCACTCTCAAGAAAGGATGAGGATGTGGAAGCATTGTTGTGCGCCATTTCTATTATCCAACCAGATTGGATAAACGAAGCAAGGGAGGAATGGAAGAATGATGAAGAAGTGTGGGAACTTATTCGAAAGTTACAACAAGATTCAAGTACATCTGATACATTTAGCTGGCAAAATGATTCGTTATGGTAGAAAGATCGCTTATACCTCTGTAAGAATTCCCTACTCAAACAAAAGATTCTTATGGAATTTCACACTTCTCCCATAGGAGGGCACTCAGGATTTTTAAAAACTTACCACAGGGGTAAGAATGAATTTTTTTTGGATGGCCTTAAATCAGATATTCAAAAGTTTGTGGCAGAATGTTTGGTTTGCCAACAAAATAAAGTTGAAACAATTAAGACCCTGGGTCTATTACAACCTTTATCCATTCCAAGCCAGCGTTGGGAGGAGGTCTCGATGGATTTTATCATAGGTTTACCCAAGTCTGAGGGAAAGAGTGTCATCATGGTGGTAGTTGACAAACTTACCAAGTATGCACACTTTTGTGCATTATCACATCCATTTAAAGCCAGTAAAGTTTTTATTGCATTTATGGAAACAATTCAAAAGCTACATGGAAATCCAAAGATTATTGTAAGTGACAGAGTTCCCATTTTCACTAGAAAATTTTTGACAGAATTATTTTCTTGTCTTGGTACTCAGTTAGCTCATAGCTCATCTTATCATCCTCAATCTGATGGGAAAACTGAGATAGTAAACAAATGTTTGGAAGGATATTTTCGTTGCTTTGTATCTGATAAACAGACACAATGGGTCAAATGGTTGCCTCTGGCTGAATGGTGGTATAACACTTCCTTCCATACAACAACAAAAATGACCCCATTTATGGCACTTTATGGATATCAGCCACCATCCATCACATCATATTTAAGAGAAAATTCTAAGGTTCAAGCAGTGCAACATCACATCGAACATCAGCAACAAGTCCTCCAACTCTTAAAAGATAACCTCATGTTGGCACATAATAGAATGAAACAACAGGCAGATCAGCATCGCAATGAAAGAAGTTTTGATGTAGGTGATTGGGTATTCCTACGGCTACAACGATATAAACAAATGTCCCTTAAGCAAGCTAAGAAGGATAACAAATTATCACCAAAGTATTATGGTCTATACAAGGTGTTGCAAAAGATTGGTACTATGGCATACAAATTGGAGCTTCATGCAGCTTCTCGAGTTCACCCAGTTTTCCATGTTTCATGTTTAAAGAAGGTTATAGGCGACAAGCTCCCAGTTCAAACAATATTGCCAAAACTTAACGAGAAAGGAAAAATTATATTGGAACCGAAAGGAATCACTAAAACAAGAACTCGACAACTACGAAATCGATCAATTTCAGAGTTTCTCATCAAGTGGAAGAACTTATCCACTGAAGATTCCACATGGGAGGATGAGAATTTTATACAGAAGCATCCAGAACTACTTAAGTGTTGAGGACAACACTTTTTTTGAAGGAGAGGGGCATGTTAGGTCCTTATAATACTAGTGATTGCCCCATTACTATTGTAGTTGTATCCCTTATTAATATTGTTGTGCCCCTATTGTCCCCATATTGTTATTATTGTGCCCCATAGAATCCCTCTATTTTTATTTTTGTGCCTTTATATTATTATTGTTAGGTAGGCTGGGTTATATTGTGACTCCTTAGACTCCTATATATAGAAAGGATGTTTTCTCATTTAAATCATCCAAGAATTGTTCATTTATGTAATGTAAAGGAGGTTTCACCCTTGAAGAGGCTGAATTCTAAGGCGTTGATCTAACTTTTCTATATTTTTGTGAGCTGGTTTCATAACAATTTGTTCTGGAGAGGAGGGCTCTAATATAGTAGCGACAAATTCTTCATAATGTTATTAGAAATAAACAACTTCTGGGTCACCAGATGATTCCAGAATGACAGTAGCTGAAGAATTGGGAGGAGAAGTTCCAAGTGGAAAATTAGTTACATGTTCTTCTATTGGCATAGTCATTACTTCTCCTAAATTCACAATTTCCAATAAGTTATCTATCCCTTCTAATGATTGAGTTACCTCAATTTCCTATTCTTTCTATTTAGGGGCTAGTGAGTCTTGAGCTAAATTTTCTCCAAGGTTTTCTTGTTGTGTACCCTCTTTATTAGATAATTATTGAGTCAAATTTTGATCCGGATCTCGGGGGGAGGCCCCCGAGATCTAAAAAAATTGAAATTCCATAAGAAAAGGGGATAGTTCAAAGTAAACAAAACCACAAAGAATATTTTTTTTTTTAAATAGAGAATAACTGTAAAAACTACATTATGGTGGACCAATTGTCCCTTTACAAAACATGACTTGTTACTTGTACCCCTTTTTTGTTACAATACCATAGGTAAATTCCATGGGTGGGTAAATACCATGGGTGAATGAATATCATGGGTAAATGTCACTTGCAATAATATGGGTAAATTCCATGGGTAAATAAATACCATGGGAGGATGAATACCAAAGGTGGATTCCACTTACAATACTATAAGAAAATACCATGGGTGAATGAATACCATGGGTGGAGTCCAGTTAGAATACCATTGGTAAATTCCATGGGTGGATACCACTTTCAATACCATGGGTAAATTCCATGGGTGGATGAATACGATGTGTGGATACCATTTTCCATTAAAATTATTCCTTCCTCCTTAACAAGCAGTGGTCCCCATTGTGTAAAGTTCCCTCTTGAGAAGCCTTTATTGGATATGGAGAATCACTGAAGAGAAGGGTTCTGTGTGGTTAACCCATAACCATGATGAATGAATATCCTAAGAAAGAGATACCTGTAATGTTTGTGACCAACTGTGATACTAACCATGTGTGACCTAGAAAATGGACTTCGATGAAGTGTGGGTTTGTGGATGAACCATATCCATGAAAATGAAGATCTGAGGATAGAGATACATTGTAATTCTTGTGACCAACTGTGATACTAATAGTGTGCTCCCTAGAAAATGGACTTCGATGAAGTATAGGTTTGTGGATGAACCATAACCATGAAAAATGAAGATCTGAGGATAGAGATACACCGGAATTCTTGTGACCAATAGTGATACTAATAGTGTGCTCCCTAGAAAATGGACTTCAATGACAAGGGTTTTGTGTGATTAACCCATAACCTTGATGTTGATTGTTGATGAAGTAACAGGTGCCTACATAGCCTCAGATGGGAAGGCACTTCTTCAGAGAATCCAAGTCAAATGATACTATGCTAAAACCCATGAATGTGAAGTAGGTTCCTACTAAAGGATGGTCGGAGGGAACGTCTCCAAAGGGAACCTACTCTGAATGTCGATCTAGATATAAAATATCATGGATTCTGTGTGGGGTATAGAACCAGGCCACACCAAATATGTACTTGAACTATAAATGTGTTTCAAAATCGTAACAAAATTGTCCATGGGTGTTGTAGGTTATCCTATCTAATGAGATGTTGTAAAGGCTTATTTCACATTATAGACCTCTTGCTACAACTTTGCTGACAACTTCTGCTACAGGTGATAAAATCAAATTCCGTCAAAGACCCATTTGAGGTATTGGAGATATATTTCCATTGATATGAGAAACTTGAAATTTTAGGATTTGTGGAGTGAGAAAATGATTCCATAAACTCATGTTACGTGCGGTTGTGCAATGTTCCAGACATGTCTAACTTCAATTGCTCATATCTCTCAAAACGAGAAACAAAACCAAATTCTGTAAAAAAAACCCCTTTTGAGCTAATGAAAAATACTTTCAAATTTCAATTTATTTTGAACCTTCTATAATTATCTGTGGAGGTCATAGCACTTGCATGAATTTTGTTGAAGAATGCAGCAAAATTTTGAAACTGAAATATGCTTCAAACCCTCATTCTCATGGAGTCATAACCTGAGTCTGATACCACTAATCCAGATCTTAGGGGGAGGCCACCAAGATCTAAAAAAAATGAATAAAATTCCACAAGAAAAGAGGAGAATGCACAATAAACAAAACCATAAAGAATCTTTTTTTTTTTTTAAACAGAGAATAATTGTAAAAACTATATTGTGGTGGACCAACACTCTGTTTACAAAATGCGACTTGTTACTTATAGCCTTTTTTGGTTACAATACCATAGGTAAATTCCACGGGTGGGTGAATACCATGAATGAATTAATACCATGGGTAGATGTTACTTACAGTACCATGGGTGGATAAATACCATGGGAGGATGAATACCAAGGGTGGATGCCACTTACAATAGTATGGGCAATTGCCATGGTGAATGAATATTATGGGTGGATGCCACTTACAATACCATGGGTAAATTCCATCGGTGGATAAATACCATGGGTGGATGCCACTTCAAATACCATGGGTAAATTCCATGGGTGGATGAATACCATGGGTGGTTGCCATTTTCCATTTGGATCAAATTTTCTTCTACAAACTACTCAAGGGGACCTAAAGAACTCTATCTTTGATATAACTTGATTAAATTGGTTGAGCTTATCCTTTTCTTCAGTAGCAAGGCTAGAAAAATGCCATTCTTTTCTTTGCTTTACTAAGTTTTTGTGGAATTGAAGTTTTTGCAGTTCCATATGGACTTCCTAGGAAGTTGTTGAAGTCTGGAAATGCCGTGACTCAACATGGGAGGAACTACCTGGTCAGAGACACGATTAAACTCTTTTCCATTAATGGAAGCGTTGACTAAAATTTTGGGACCAATTTACCCTTCACGAGGTGATCCTACAACCAATAGATCCTTGATTTGAGGAAACCATATTTTTGTGTTTTTTGCAAATATGAAGGAAACACAGTGAGTAAAGCTTACTCTAAATTCAATTCTACCTCTATTCTACTAATGTATATACATGCATAGGCTAAGATTTATTTTCATGGAAATAAAATATGGATAGTAAATTCGAAAATTGAAGATTAATCAAAAAACTATTACTGAAAGCATGATTGTAAATAAAAGATCTACAAGATTTCCAAGAACATCTAAAAGGGATTATTCTAATGATATGTACATGAAAGGAAAAAAAACCATTCGCAAGATATAAATCGAACAAAGGATTGCTTTGAGTTGTCCTCCAAGTTAGTAAAATATGACTAAACAATATGAAATGAGCTTAAAACGACTTGCAACATCCATACACATATCATTAACAACATGTAAGTATGAAGAAGAAAAATGAATAAAATAACTAATAGATTCAAATTGATTAGTATCTCATCCATCAATTTGTGCAAGGTATATGATACACAAAATTATAAAAACACCTACACAAATAGAAATCAACTTGCCAATTAATAAAAAAAAGGTTAAATAATTAACCCTTAATGGAAACTGATAAGCCCTATATAAACTTCAAATTCTTCTTCTAAAAAGCTAACAAGATGTAAATTCTTCCCGTTTTCTTTCAAATTGAACAAAAAAGTTCATTTAATTCTTATGGAATACTATGTAAATCAAAATGAATTATAATATACATATTGATATAGTGTATGTAAAAAATATTATATACCATATATATTTTTATATAAAAATATTGTATATATATTATAACTTTTTTTTATTCAAAAAAATTTCGAAAAACATGATATTAGCATACATATTATTATGATATGCATATGAAGCGGGAAGATAAATGAATAAAACGTAGGGTTAGCTCCAACATTAGCTCATTATGATAACATAATCATGAATAAACAGGTATTTGCAAGTATTTTTCAAATACTATCTTTCGTCCACTAGCTTCACGCATATGCTAACATATGTTCAACATACATTGTTACAAGTTAAACGGGAGTGATCTGAAATTGAAAATCATATCATGGTATGAGAGAAATAAAACGGGATTTATTTTATAGCATAAACAGAAATTTTACCATCGAAATGGCGTAAAATCACTCCAATAAACACGAAATTAGTCTCTGGTTCAGTGAGCATAAGAAAATACAGGAAACAAAAGTGCCAACTGCGCATTCCTCCACACAATTTGTGAACCCCTCAATAGAGTTTTTGTTCAGTTAATATAGCCATAGTTTATTCTTTCAACCCGATTCCATTAAACTAAATGGAGGTAATTTTAAATGGGTACTAGGCGCCATTGCAGCTGGAGCGAGATTCAATTGGATTTCCATTGGCTATGCGCACATTCAGCAAATGAGGAAAGAATGGTTGTTGAACATATTTTTCTTACTCTAAATTTAATTCTATCTCTATTCCACTGATGTATATACAGGCCTAGGCTAAGATTTATTTTCATGGAAATAAAATATGGATAGTAATTTTGAAAATTGAAGATTAATCGAAAAACTATTACCGAAAGTATGATTGTAAATAAAAGATCTATGAGATTTCCAAAAACATCTAAAAGGAATTAATCTAATGATATGTAGATGAAAAGAAAAGAAACCATTCAAATCGAACAAAGAATTGCTTTGAGTTATCCTGCAAGTATGACTAAACAATATGAAATGAGCTTAAAATGACCTGCATCATCCATACACATATCATTAACAACATGTAAGTATGAAGAAGAAAAATGCATAAAATAACCAATAAATTCAAATTGATTAGTATCTGATCCATCAATTTCATCTATCAATTTCTGCAAAATATATGATACACAAAATTATAAGAGCACCTATACAAATAGAAATCAACTTGCTAATTAGTAAAAAAAAATTAAATAATTAACCCTTAATGGAAACTAATAAACCCTATATAGACTTCGAACTCTTCTTCTCAAAAGCTA
Organism: Pinus tabuliformis; assembly: GCA_031772625.1. Taxonomy (NCBI): domain Eukaryota; kingdom Viridiplantae; phylum Streptophyta; class Pinopsida; order Pinales; family Pinaceae; genus Pinus; species Pinus tabuliformis. Next base: position 1,707,372,677 of record CM062816.1, on the reverse strand, counting down.
ACAATATGTAAAATCTTCCCTTTTTTGTTTTAAATTTAACAAAAGAGTGCATTTAATTCTTATGGAATACTATGTGAATCAAGATGGATTATAATTTACATATTGATATATATTGTATGTAAAATATATTATATACCATATATATTTTTGTATTAAAATATTTCATATATATTATAACCATAGTTACATGGGTATGATCCTAGGTATTCGAGAGCACGTACCGAAGCTCTCCCGCTCTTGGGAGCTTGGCAGCTAATCAGAAACGCTCCAAAACCGCTGGAGCTTCAACAGGTACTTTCGAGCTTTTAGGAGCTTCATTGCAACTGATTTTTGACGTTTTGGGAGCTTCACTACAATGAATAAGTGCAAACTTAGGTGTATTTGAAGTTTGCAGCCTGAGTGCTGCTTAAATTGATGGAAGTGTGCGAAGGGAAGGGTATGTCGTTGGGTTTAGATCTTGATACCGTGGAACTAAGAGAAACAACATATTTATGGAAATCCATTCTAGATGAGCCGATCATGATCTTTGTCATTTGAAAGTTATTCATTCTCGTCATATAATCTAATGGTGGATGGATATAAAAGAATCATGATCTTTGCCATTGGAAAGCTATTCATTCTCCTCATATACTCGAATGGTGGATGGATATAAAAGAATTTAGGAAGATTGTTCGCCACTAGCAAAACCATCATCATCGCCCGAATCGACAAAAGATGGAATACTAAAGAAAAAAAGTTGAAATTATGAAATATAAATATTATTAAAAAGACATTTTTTAATTTAATTTTCATATTTATTTAAGTGTAAAATATATATTAACTTGAAAATTTATACTTGTACAAACTCTTTTTAAAATAATGTTGGATTTAAACTCTATTGTTTTAATTTTTTTAATTACTATTAATATATATTTTATGTTTTCTTATCTCTATTATAAATAGATGCAATATATATAATATTGGTGAGGTTACATTAAGGGTGAAGAATTGAACTAGTTACATAACATATAACGTTGCATGATAATGGAGTAATAACAACTTTTTTTTTCTAGTTTGGGAGTTTTGCATGTTTCTTTGCTCGGAAAGAATTTCATTGAGAAATTGTTAATGAATTAATATTGATTTTTTTTGGTTTTACATATTTCCTTGCAAGATGAAATTTGATTGGCAAGTTTTAGATGAAAATAAATTAATTGTTGTATTTTTATTTTTAATATATATTAAATTTTAATATATTATATTATTGCGGCTCCCAATTTGACTTTTTTTATTAAAAAAAAAAAGAAAAACATCACATTGGCATACATATTATTATGATATGCATATGAATTAGGAAGATAAATGAATAAAACATAGGGTTAGCTCCAACATTAGCTCATTATGATAACATAATCGTGAATAAACCGGTATTGGTCAAATACTATCTTTCATCCACTAGCTTCACGCATATACTAACATTTGTTCAACATACATTGTTACAAATTAAACAAAATAGTAGAGAGTGCTCTGAAATTGAAAATCATATCATGGTATGAGAGAAATAAAACAAGATTTTTTTTATAACATACAGAGAAATTTTACCATCGAAATGGCGTAAAATCACTCCAATAAACACGAAATTAGTCTCTGGTTCAGTGAACCTAAGAAAATACAGAAAACAAAAGTGCCAACTGTGCATTCCTCCACACAATTTGTGAACCCCTCAATAGAGTTTTTTTTCAGTTAATATCAGATAGTTTATTCTTTCAACCCGACTCCTTTAAAAGTGGAGGTAATTTTAAATGGGTACTGGGCGCCATTGCAACTGGAGCGAGATTCATTTGGATTTCCATTGGCTATCCGCATATTCAACAAATGCAGAAAGAATGGTAGTTGAACATATGAGTAATGCCGGACTTAGCCCGGGTGGTTGGGAGTGCCATTATTAACTTCTTCACCTTGGTTTGAATTGCAAATGACACAGCTTTTGATGACGCAATTATGGTGCATCATGATGTGATGGATGTTGATATATTCAAGCTTCTTATCAAGCCTGGAATTTGACATTTCACAAGAGATATTTCCTATTTTAAGATGTATTTGAAATTTCTTGTAAATTTTTACCCATCAAATTTGATGTGCCTCGTCAATCAATAACCATCATTTTGACATTTAATTTGGGATATTTCACATCAAAATTTATAGTGCCCTTCAGAGTTAAAAACACCAAAATTTATAGTGCCAGTCTTAAGTTAAAAACAACAAAATAAGACTAGGCCTAGGGTCACAAGAAAAATGCATAGAGTGCGTCTGGCTCACATGGCGCCGGAGTCTCGCACACTTTCATAGATTTGAGGCGTATAAAAGATTGTTATAGTTCTTTTATAGATTTGAACTTTATGAAAGGAGATCTTACCCTCAGAAACTAAAAACAACTAGATTGTACGTTAGGTGTTGCATTCAAGGAACCGACCAACCAGTCTACGTCAAGAATGTCAATTCAGCGATCGAACTGTATGCTAGTACGTGATTGCAAAACACTAAAACTATACTTGCGTTTTCTGGTGCATATAATACTAAGAAGGGGTAGTGGACTTGTTTTTATTCGTTCGGCTTCCCTCAACTATTCCACACTCTCTCTCTTGTTCAATTCCAACCATCTTCCAACATCGACTAAGAAGTGCAATAGAGAAATAAAAGCATCCAAGAAACAACTAGTGACGTGAAGGGTAGTTGCAGTGTTTAATTCGACAACTTGCCTGTTAGAAAGGGGCAGGAGATTTATCAAAAGTTTACCAAATTAGAAATAATGGGTAATGTTGCCTCCTACAAAAAAGTTGGATTTAAGAAGGCCTCCGGACACCCTAAGAAGATCAGAAGCTCGTTACTTACATACTGGAGCACAGCCATGGCAACTGGAGGGCTCTGGGGCAGAAAGATGGGTTGGTGAGATGCCACCCCAAAGATCTGCAGATTGCATTGACTAACTATCTAAGGCCAAATATCAAGGGAGAAGTGCAGCGTGCAAGAATAGGAGACTATTATTCAACTTTATGCTCTATTGGGAAACAGTTGGTCCACCATTACTACTCACCTTCCCAAGCTAACTGACAATAAAATAACTCTCAGAAGGGGTAAGTAGAAGATGGACCTCAAACTCCTTCAAAATTGTATTCACTACCATGAGAGGATGGACCTCAAACTCCTTCAAAATTGTATTCACTGCCATGTTATTTTTTCAAAACGCAAGGATGGGTTACTAAAAAATGTTGTAGCTTTTTACCGAAATTACCATCATCATTTACATCAAAATCGGCAAGGTTTAACAGTTTGCAAGTCCCAAGTAAGTTTCCTTCTTCAATTTGTTTCAATCTCATTCAATTGTTCTTTTCATTCTTTCTTCCTATTGTATTTGTTTTCTCTAGGATTATCGACGCCCTTGTCAAAATGAATTTCTTTGAGGTGCGATATTAGAAAAATAGCTTGTGCTTTACTCCATAGTGAAGTTTACAATTACCACAATTACCATCTTGAAAATTAAGCTTCCTGAATTTGACTATTTTTGTTTTTTTTTTTTTATAAGTAAGAGAAGAACCTTCTATTAATCTAGCCAAAATTACATAATTTACAAGAAACCGCACCTTCTCTGAGAAAGTGTCCCAGTCAGCAAGGCAGGCAGAAACCCAATGGAAGCCCAAAGAAACGTTGGAATCCAAGGATCGAGGCCCACAAAAAACCTACAAGCATCCCACCGAGGGTCCACAAAGGGACCCACAATGGACCATTCTACAATGAACAACCGGACCTGACGACAACTAAAGGTTGAGTTGACTAAACAAATTCGGGTCCGGATCTCTCGAGCAACAAGCACGAACCAATCCTCGTCGTTGATTACTCAGCACTGATCAAACAACCATTGTGGATATCAGGCGGATGAGAAGCACGGGGGTTAACCATCCGATGAGGGCAGTTTTCTCTCACCTCTCGCCGCAACGTGTCACACGATGAGTGGAATTGGAGGAACAAGACAAAAAACTAGAAACCATTCTTATCCCATCCGATATACCATTTGTTGTTTTGTATCCAATGTTTCGCGAAAAAACTAGAGTGCTCTGTCACCAAGTGATAATCGTCTGATCATGCCCACGGACATTTCTGAGCCTTCCGTCTGGATTCTTCATCGAAAACCTGCTGTGCCCAAAGAAAACAGGCAGCAAGATCTATGGTGCTACTTGATTTATTTCCTTCATCATTTAACCGAGAGTGATCAGAGTTTTGGAGAGCAACCAAAACCAAAAAGTGTAGCTAATTTAGTGATCCCATCCTCCCTCCTATCTCTTGAATCCTGTCAATGATTTCTGTTCATCCATAGTTCCATATCTTTAGTTTCCAGATAGAAACAATCCTCTCACAGTTTTCCAGTAGTTAACGACTCCTAGGCATGCTGAGAATCCTTGTTCCTATTAGTCACTCCTTTGTTGGCCAACCGATCCGCCAACATATTTGCTTTCCTTTTCACATGAACAAATCTTATCGTTTTAAGGGTTTGCAGGTGAGAGTGGATATGGTAAAAAACCTGCAGTAGCTTCCAATGCTTCACCACTTTATCTGGCGAATTTCCATTATGTATTTACTTGGCTGCTCTAATGATCAAATCTGAATCTACTTCAATGATAACATTCTTTAAATTTGCCTCCACCAGGATCTCCAAGTATTTCTCTAATGCTAGGAGTTTAGCCATGTTAATGGTACCCTTCCCCATGTGGCCATGGCAGATGTGTCCTGTTTGCCCCTGATGATCTCTTATGGCACCCCCAGAGCTAGCTACCCTTGTATTTCCCTTAAAAGCTCCATCAATGTTTACCTTGAAGAAGCCTTGTGGAGGGGACTTCCAACTACTGGCCCCTGTATTTATTGTTCTCATTCCCTTTATTATTCCTTGAGGATTGATGGACTAGAGTCCAAAATTAAGTATAATGTTCTCCTCTTGAGGCAGAGGAGGATCCTTAAGAAGTGACCTCAATAGGATTTTTACTGTGTCTTTAAGCTGTTTTAGAATTTGATCGATTATGTGTTAGGATTCGCTAGCTTTATCTTTGAAGATCTGCCTATTACGCTCTTTCCAAACATTCTAAATGACAAAGCCTGGTACCAGCATCCAGGCTTTGCTAATGATCTCATTCCTTGAGAAGTTCTTCCTCCAGTTTTTCAAAGTGTTGGATATGCTGAGATTGTCCCTCTCAATTTGTTTGAAGATTGAGGCCACCCAGTTCCACACCTTAGGAGAAAAAGCGCAAAGGTTGAGAAGGTGTTCAATTGTTTCCTCATGAGAGCCACATACATGACATTTGGAAGGGCCAATGAAGCCTTTCTTTAGGAGGATTTCCCAAGTTAGGATCTATCATTGATGCACTAGCCAAATGAATAACTTTATTTTCATCCAGTGAGGAGTTTACCAAAGCTCCTTCCAGATTTGATTAGTGCTCATAAAGTTAAACCTGTGACTGCCTATTTTGCATCTTTGAGGTTAAAGTTACCTTCATTATTCTTCCCCCATCTTAATTGGTTAGGTGAGGAGGAAACCAACATCCGTCTATGCTCTAAGTCCTGGATAACAACATCTACCTTGGCCTTCAAAGGACTCTCATCACTGTAACTTAGATCCTTCCATTTCCTCCATTTTACATTATTCCTTCCCTGGTCCTAGAAATCTTTTACCAATAATATACCTTTGTTGTCTGTGTCTCTCTCGAGGGCTTCCAGGTCATTCCTATTCAGGATGGGTTCCTATTGCCAGCTGTCCTCCCAAAATCGAGCACGGTCCCCTGCTCGGATTTCCCAAAAATAGTGTTGCTGAACAATGCCTTGGTTCTCCCAAGCAAGGTTCCAAATGTGTGAACCCCTGATTTGTCTTGACATTCTAATATGATCCTTCTCTTGCCAGTGTTTGGCATACTTTTGCTTCCAAAGGTTAGCCCAGGGGGCATTCGGCTCCTTGATCCATTGCCACCAAAGCTTAGCTCCTGAAACTTTGTTGAGAGTCTCCGAATCATGCAGCCCCACGCTGCCATGGATTTTGGGCTTGTAGAGCTTATCCTAGGAAATTAAATCCCACATTTCTTTCTCTTCCCCTCTACCCCACAGAAATTCCCTTTGTATGCTCCTTATCTATTGCTTTATACCTTGAGGAGCAGGGACAACTGCAAACATGAAAATGGGAGTGGCGTGCAAGACTGCCTGTGTGAGCACAAGTCACCCTGCAAGGTTTAATGATCTGCATGTGCATCTTTTGATCTTGTCCTGATGTTTATTTAAAATTGGTTCCCATATTTTCTTGCTGAGAAGTTGGTCAGTAAGAGGAATGCCAAGATATTTGGAAGGTAATTTTTCCCTTTGAAAACCGAGAATCCTGGTAATATTTCTTTGTATAGCAATATTAGTATTAAAGAAAAAAACTTTGGACTTGTTGAGGCTTACCTTTGTACCTGCTACCATAGCAAAGTTGTTTAGGATATTTTTGATTGCTTTTGCTTCCCTAACTGTGGGTATGCCCTACAACATAGTATCATCCACAAATTGTTGGTGCCTGTTAGCCTCTCCATCCAGGGTGAGCTTGATACCCTGAATTCGACCTTCAACATTTGCCATTTTGATTGCCATACCTAGCCCTTCCATCATGAGGATGAAGAGGAAAGGTGAGAGCGGATCTCCTTGTCTGAGCCCTCTGGAAGGTGTGAAGGTACTTGAAGGAGCTCCATTAAGCAAAATGGAAAAACTGGTCATGGTAACTAGTGCCATAACCCATCTTATCTAGTTTTGGTCAAAGCCATATGCTTTTAGAATAGCTCTGATATAAGACCAGTTGATTTTGTCATAGGCTTTTGCAAGGTCCAACTAAATGATCATACATGCTTGCTTGCTGCATTTGAGAGAGTGTACCACCTCATGTGCTTGGATGATGTTGTTGAGAATTTGTCTTCCTTCGACATAGCATGTTTGCTCTTCCGAGATGAGGGAAGGTAGCAGGGGCTTCAGTCTATTGGCTATCACTTTGGAGATGATTTTATACACCACATTACATAAGGCTATGGGCAAGGATAATTTTAGGGGCGAATGTTCGCCCTTTGGCGAAATTAAGGGGTTTTAAATTTTTAGTGGGCAAATATTTTGTATCATAGTACATTTTTACAAATCACCTCAAATAGCCCACCTTATTTTAAGGGAGAGGGTAAAAAAGGTAAATTTAGCCCTTGAAATTAGGACTTACAACCTTCCATTCGCCCATTTTCAAGAATAGGTTTTATTTAAGTGAATCCATTCGCCCATTTTCAAGAATAGGTTTTATTTAAGTGAATCCTATGGGCCAAATACCATATTTATAAAAGAGGTATGGTAAATTAATAAAAATATAAATAAATGAGAGGTATGGTAAATAAATAAAACATTTTCTATATTTACTCCATAAGTCACCTTAATACATGTAAGGGTGTAATCAAATAAAAATATAAGTAAAGTGGAGGTATGGTAAATAAATAAAAAGTCTTTTTATACTTACTCAAAAGGTATGGTAAATAAATAAAAATATAAATAAACTAGACGTATCGTAAATAAATAAAACCTCTTTTTATATTTAGTCCATAACCCTCGTTCTATTTATGAAGGCTCAAGAAAGAGGTTTTATTTAAGTGAATCCTATGGGCCAAATACCATATTTGTAAAAGAGGTATGGTAAATTAATAAAAATATAAATAAACGAGAGGTATGGTAAACAAATAATTTTATTCTTTTTTGTATTTACTCCATAAGTCACCTTATATTTACGAACACTCAAAAAATGGGTTATATTTAGGTGAAACCTATGGCCAAAATACTATGGGACAAATACCATGGACTAGATTGTTATTAATACCATGCAAAAAACCATTATTAACCCTAATATTAGAATTAATAAAAATAAAAATGGAACATGGTATTGACCCATGGTATTCACCAAAATGGCACATGGTATTGACCCATGGTATTCACCAAAATGGCACATGGTATTGACCCATGGTATTCACCTGGAATGTAGCCTATTTAAATGGGGGAATTAAACCAGCATGTAGCCTATGCTAAGATTCACTAGGACTTTACAAAGTTTTATTATTTAGTGAAATACTCTCCAAGATCTTACAAGATTTTATAATTGAGTAAAATATTCACCATGCCTGGTGAGAGATTCGCCAAAAAATTATATATACATATTATATTATTGATAAAATCGCCTTCCAATTTTCCTATACACCGTGGAGATTCGCCCATTTATTATATTTATAAATTTAGGGGTGTTCTTAAAATTTGCCCTGGCTATGGGTCGAAATCCATCCAGATTCATAGCATTTTCCTTTTTGGGGATTAAAGCTATGAAGGAAGCATTCAGTGCTTTCAGAACCTTTTTGGATTTTCTCGAGTCTTCCACAAACTTGAGGATGTCTTGTTTGGCTGTTCCCTAGTGGCTTTGAAGAAGTCTACATTGGAACCATCCAAGCCTGGTGCTTTTCCACTTTGCATTTCCTTAATCACCTCACTGACCTCTTCTTCGGAGACTGGCCTATTGAATTGCGGTTGTCCTCTCTAGTGACCAACTTGGGAATATACTGGGTGAATTGATCAATGAACCTAGATTTATCCTCCATTGTCTCCTTTGCGATATTGCAGAAGTGTTGTACTAGACTTGATTCCATGTCCTTATGAGAGACAAGCTCAATACCCTGAGAATCCTTAATCTTTGTGATTCCATTATGTGCCCTGTGGGCCATAGTGTATTTGTGGAAGAACTTTGTATTTCTTTCTCCCTCTTTGATCCATTGAATCCTAAATTTCTGTCTCCAGAAAATTTCCTCTTGTAAACATCGATCCTCCCATTCTTCCTGCAAAGAGTTAGTTAGTTTTTTCCTCTATTCATTGAAGCCCTCTGTGATGTTGATCTGATGGATTTCCTAGAGTTTCTGCTCAGTTTCTATTCTAGCCTTGAGGATATTGCCAAATTCCTTTTCGTTCCAAGCTTTAAGTTTGGCTTTAATATGTTTTAGTCTCTACTAGACCATGTACATTTTAATACCCTGAATATTCAGATCCTCTTTCCACCATTTGTCAATGTTATTGGTGAATTTGTGGTGTGAGATCCAAGCATTTTCGAATCTGAAGCACCTGTTTCTCGAAGTGCCCATAAAGGTAGCTTCTAGCTGAACTGGTCAGTGATTCGAACCTCCAAAGGGTAGAATGGAAGCTGTGATGGTTGGTCCTGTAAGGAGAAGATCCTTAGAAACAATAAATCTATCAAGTTTTGACGCCACTTGAGAAGCCCCTTCCCTTTTATTGTTCCATGTGAAGGTTCCATTTATTGTCTTAGTGTCGACTAGTCCCATGTTCATAATGAAATCTTGGAATGCTTCAGAGTCTCTACCTAGCTGTCCAGTGCATCCTTTTTTTTTTTTCTGAAAGAGATCTTATCATATTGAAATCACCTGCAACTATCCAATGCATATTGGGATGTCGTGCTCTTAGACCTTCCAGGGAGGTAAGAAGCTTGAGTTTATCTGCTTACTTTTGAGGTCCATAAACATTTGTTATTATGTATGTCTTCTTCTCACCTACAAGACTACACACCAAAGATAGATAGTTCCTAGATGCTTCAGCATCCAGGATTCCAAATTTGTGTGGATCCCATAGCGTAAGAATTCCACCTGCCAAGTTATTTTCCTTAACCTCTAAATTCTGATACTTAATTAACCATTTATTATGAATTTCTCTTATTTTATCCATTGAACATTTGGTCTCCTGAATAAAGACCATGTCTGGTTTTTCTTCTTTTATTATGTTACTTAGATTCCTTTGTTTCCTTCAGCTACCTATACCTCTAATATTCCAGGTTGTGAGCTTCATTAAGAAAGGTTAGTAAAGGAATCGCTGGTAAGCTCTTTCATCTTACCTGAGTTAATCAGTAGTTTTCCACATTTGTTTAGCAGTTCATTTTGTCTTTTGCTTCCTTAGTTCTTTGGAGCTTGTGCCTGTGAGTTATCCATCATTTTGACTCCACTTGGCTCCTATCTCTTGTGTTTTCTTTCGACCCCAGTTCCCTTCGATTGTGCCCTCCATAGAAAGAGTTGTTGAACTCAATCATAATCTTCTTTTGGCAAGGAGTCCACTCCTTTTTTCTTTCCTTGTTCCAGAAATAGTTCTAGATCTAGATTTTGCCTGTCTAGAATCTCTTTTAGTTCATGGTCATCTGTTCCTGCCTCACTTCGAGTCATCTCATGGTCTTTACTGATCTCTATACAGTTTTGTAGCTCCTCGTTCCATTGGTTGTTTATGATGACATCCTCCATTTCAGCTTCCGTATCTTGCTCCTTAAACGTGTTCTCCCTATCCTGGACTGTCTCCATGTTCTCCTATGCTTCCTCTAGGATTTTGAAACTGTTGTGTCTTGTGTATCTGTCTTCACTAATCTTTTTGTGTGGCTGTTTACCCCCTTTCCTTTTGCCCCAACCTTGGTGAAACCCTCGTGATCTCTGTCCAAAGAAGTTTTCCCATTGCCTTCCATATTGTTTGTTGGGCAGTCTCTAAATAGATGGCCATGTTCATGACATTTGTGGCACTTGAATGGTATGTGCTCATCGTCCATCGTTTGCACCCATTATTCATCATATACCTCTAAAATTATTGCTTCTAGAAGGGCTCAAGATAGATCCATTTCCGCACATATTTAGGCGAAGGAGGTGTGTTTCGCTTTAAGAGTTGCCTCTGATATCTTCCGAAAATGCCCCAGCTTGTTGCTTATGGTTTTGAAAGATTCTGGTTGCCAGTAATCCAGAGGTAAAGAGTATAGTCTAATCCAAACCGGTATGGATGTAAATGTTTCACGTTCCAGGAGAAATTTCATCATCCATGGCCACATGTAGAGTCCTGCCGCAGCATAGAAATAAGGCCCCCCTTCAAACACTCTATCTCTATCCTCTAGGCTCGCGAACACCACCGTGAAGAAGCCCTTAGAACCCAGATGTAAATGTATTTCTCCCTTCGGCTTCCAATGGCTCCTAATCCAGATATGTAATGCCCTCTCCATTGGCCATAACCCCATGAACATGCAGATGATCGCATGTTCTTTCATATGGTCCCTGTGCACTTGAATCACTGGATCACTCAATATGACCCGTGGAATGATGCTCGATTTGGGTTTACAGACTCTTGTAGCTTTTGTGGAAGTCGCTTTTCTGCTATCGCCTCCCTTCTCCTTTTCTTTACTTGTTTCCTGTTGATTCCCTTCCTGATTCGGGAATTCATTTCTTCCAACTATCTCCTTACCTCTTGCTTCTGAAATCTTTTCTGACGGTTTTTTGAAATGCTTCCCTCCTACTTCCTTGTCTCCCTCTGTGACTGTCTGACTGTATGAGGGAGTGGTGCTCCCCCTGGGCGTCCCACCATGGAACCCTAATGAAAAACCCTAGCGTCCACTTCAAACCTCACTCAAGTTGTGAACCCGATTATCATAGTCCTCATAAGACTGACTATTTTTGTTTTTTTGAGTGTCCTTTTTTTTTTTTTTTTTGAGTGTCCTTCCTTATTTTGACTAATTTTTTTTTTTGAGTTTTTTACTAAAGGCTTTGAAATCAAATTTATTTTGATTATTTTTGTTTTTTGAGTCCCCTTCCCTATTTTGACTAAGTTTGTTTTTTGAATTTTTTACTAAAGGTTGAGAAATCAACCATATTTTGACTATTTTTGTTTTTTTGAGTGCCCTTATTTTCACTAATTTTATTTTTTGACTTTTTTACTAAAGGCTTTGAAATCAACCTTATTTTTACAGCAATGAATTTTTCTTTAAAATAAAATTATTATATAGTTATTCAATGAAATTTCTTTCACTATAAAAATAATCTTGGAATATGTTACAAGCTAATTCTTATATAATGTATCTATTTAGGTTGTCAACCACTTCTAATATAGTTGTATTTAGAGGATGCAACTGGTACTAAGTACATGAATATAATAAGTAACGATATTGTCTAGCCTAAAGCTCAATAGGAAGAATTGCTTTGTGTAATTGGTTGGGTTGTATATTTTGTCTATGTTGTGGAAAGTAATGTGAATTCAATTTTTTTATGTTGAGAATACTATAGGCTCATATTTAGGATATTATGAAAATGATTAGTTAACAATGTTCAGATGTAGATGATAAGTTTATTACATCATAGATTGTAGAGTTTGTTTAGTTTAGACATTTTTCGGCTTCATAGTTTTAGGAATAATGTATTCTAAATATGTGTAATGGATATCAAATTAGTTGAAAGAATATACAAATATTTTAAAAAATATTTAGCTATCATCACTAGATTTATTATTCAATAGTTCATACATGGTTGAAAGTGAAATTATAGGGATTAAAGTTATCTTGGTATAAACAAAGAGATCTTGGTGCAAATTCAGTGCATGAAATATGCATTGAGTAAATAAAGATCTGTGTGCCCATCTGTAAATAAAATATTTTGTGAAAATAAGCTATAAAGAAAAAGTTAAACATGTAATTATTGGTTTAATAAATTCATATGTAGTAGATTATTAGATTTAAATAAATTATAAAAAGGGATAATAGTTAAATTCTTTATATTTGAAAAAAATAACTCTATCTCATCTACTAGTGGTTCACGATCCTCATCATTTTAACTATACGACTTTCTTTAGCTTTTTTCACATGTCAAAATTTATGTATATAATCAAAACCCTGAACTCCCACAGGCTAAAAAGCTTTATAAAATCTTAAAAGTATGCTTGTATGCTACAGGGAAACACAAATGTTAACTTAGGAAGAAACATAGCACTCTAAGAGGGAGATTAAAGAAAGTTGAGATGCAAGAGTAGTTCAAAGAGAGTTTCTAGATAAGGGAAGGTCCACACTCACAAATTTAGGTAGAACGTAAAAAGAAGGGCATGAAAAATGCCAAAACGTCATCAAATTTTCATTTGACGGGCATAGGAGATTTGAAATTCCAAGCCTGCTTCTTATGATGTATCATGGTGTCTAATGACACAATGATGACATAACTATGATGCATCATGATGTGATGGATGTAGATATATTCGAGTTTCTTATAATGTATCATGGCGTTTGATGACACAACTATAATGCATCATGATGTGATAGATGTTGATATATTCATCATGATGTGATGGATGGTGATATATTCTAGTTTCCTCTGAGTCCATCTCTCTGTAAAAAACATATTCTTATTCAAATTGAGATTATCATTAAAAGAGCATCAAGCCACAAGATTTTCCTTGCAAAATTTGTGCCGAATTGGGAGGTACAGATATTAAGTTTCTGACTAAAATTTTTGTTCTCAATGCAGTTCAAAATTTATTTATTTTGCAGTGTCATTGTTGACAACCTTCCATGTCAAGATGCTCAATGTCCAAAGCACACCATTAAATATCAGCAAAAACCAGTGCAACTACTCGGTTAAATTGTGGGAGTATCTCGCTCTTCTTGTGTGTGATTTAAATGCTGGAGGATATGTTGGAAGTGGTGATAAAAATCCTATTTCGGATCTCCATTTTAGGCTTTCTGGCAAAAGGTATAACGCTTGCTGAAATTTGCAATGAAAAACAAAAACAAAAACGTTATTCGACCGATGGTACTAAATATTATATTTAATAAAAAAAACCATTCACAAACATTCTAATGAAAATAACGTGTTTGACCGATGACTTGACATAACGTATTTTTGGAGGCATATCATATTTATGGCATATTGGTGTTTGGCATAACAATTAGGAAATTCCTATTTCTTACCCTATAGGAATTTTAATGCGGCCTGACATGGGGCCGCATTAAGGAGATACAACACGTCGCTAAGTGATGAGAGAGAAAAATCACTTAGCGATGTGTTGTATCGCCTTAATACGACCCCATGTCAGGCCGCATTAAAATTCCTATAGGGTAACAAATAGGAATCGCCTAACAATTATGGAGGTGTGTATTTTGAAAATGCAAAGTGTCGTGCCCAAAATTAAAAATGTGCGGAATTTTGATACGATTCGATGAGACATCATCGAGCCTTCACAGAAAAGCATGAAGTCATCAAGGAAATAAGGTTAACGAGCATAGCCATCGTGGAGAGCTTGAACGAGTCGTAGCCATTGTGGAGCCCACCGTTAGGTTGAGAAATTAAAAAAATATATATTGAACTTTGATAACATTCCCTTCGTATTAAATTGGTTTCGAATGTTTTTGACATTAAAGTAGGTTCTAAATGATTTCCTTTGCATTAAGAATGTTTTTTTTGGCATGAAATTTCAAATTAGGTAGCACTCAGGTTTATATTATATACATGTTATATCACACAGGTTTTATTGGGAGACCAATGTCATATTACGTGAGTGTGAGTTTGTATTGGGGGATAAATATTGAAGAAAAAAATGGTATAATATATTAGGAGATATATATGGGTGAAGGGTTTTTATATTGGCAAGTATAAAAAATGGAGCTCAAATTAATGAAAAATATAAAGGGGTACAAAAAATGTTAATGAAAAAATGGATACCTACAATATTTAGTGAAATTGGGGGTATTTTAAATTGGGAAGGTGTATTGGGTTTGTATTGGCACGGGATTAAATAATGTGATTTTTTGAGGTATTTTCTAATATGTAGTCAAATTAACGGTATTGTTTAATATGCTACGAACGCACGTGATATGTTAGAGGTTCATTGAGTGAAGCCCCCGTGTGTTATATATAATAGATACATGTTATGTTAAATTGTCTTGTAATAATATATTTATTATTATGTACACGAATACTTACAAATATATTTATTTACATATGATCATATATCTTAATAATATATCTTAATAACCAAGATCATAATATATGTACATTCATATATATATATAGCCCCAAGGGTCAGCTCAGTTGGTCAAAATCAGTGCCTCGTTGTTCGGGAGGTCACAGGGTCTATTCTGCCCGAAGCCCTTGGGGTTAGGCTTTGCTAGTGGGTCATGGGGTTAGATTCCCTTTGGGGTCGATCAACTTAGATTTTTCTGTGGACGTGGCAACCACCCGTTGACCAAGGTGTCTGTGAACCACAACATATATATATATATATATATATATATATATATATATATATATATATATATATATATATATATATATATATATATTTATTTATTTATACACACACACACACACACGCGCATATTATGTAAATAAATATTATGAAATGTCAATAAAGAGGCCAAAACAAGCCAAAACTAAACAATTCGAAGGGAATTCATCAAGCCATCTTACCAAGACGACAAAACCAATGGAGTACTTAGAAAGGCCTCAAGTTTTACTTGTCAAGTAAAATGAATATTGGAAGGTTGTTGGAGAGCCCACGATAATGGATGTGATCACAACGAGTAAAATTTTTCCAAGAAAATAAAACAAAGAATGACCTCAGTAAAATTTAGAAGAAGGGTCCCCATTATTATGAAAAGGGAAAACCAAAATGGGGGGGTTTTGCAGCTACAACATAACCCTTCCCAACTCTGTTGTGCTTGAATCAAAACTTCTTACAGCAAATAACTTAACAAGCCTGTGATGACTAATGACCGAGACATTGTATTTGGATATTCTTAACCTAGCAACAGTTTCATGCAACAACAAATTCAAAAAATAAGGAAGGCTTAGAGTTACCTTTTTCCTTAGAGATATCATTAATTTAAAATGATGTCCCCTCACCACATTGTACCTTCCATCATAGGTAAAATACTACTATATGACACCTTCTACTCTTTTCAATTGTTATGGTAGTGAATTGGGGTTATACCCCTTTCCTTCTTTGACCAATTCTTCACTAGGGTTTGAAAACAGGAGATGTGTGTTCTGGAGCGAAGTGTGTATTTCATACAATTTTTCTTCCCCTATCAGAAGACTTGTGACTTCTACTAGTGTGTCTTTGCTCACCTATATATATATGTTTTCCACCATTGCTATGCCATTATCGAGGTTCTTTGTGAATTCTAGTGCTACTTTCATTATCAAAGCCTTATAATCGTCTGAAGTATTCTAACCATCCTACTTGGTCCAAAATGTTGTGTGCCTGCTCCATGGCATATAACTGAGTGGCTTCATAACATACCAAATTGCCACCCATTATCAGTTGTTCAACAAGAAGCAGCTGGAAACATCAGAATTCAAAATATACAATGATAGTAACACTGCACAGAGTATAAGGACTCAACAACCATAATATGCAATGATATTTTTGGAAATTCGGGTAAAAAAGCGTGTATTAGTACCTCCTCTCCCACCCAGTAGAGTTGAACGCCAACCACAATCGTCAATCAACCTTTTAATAGGTTGACAAATTTGGCACGATTAAGAGATAAGGTGATATTAATTAGGCATGGAAGGATAACTTTGATAAACAGAAGTGGAGCACAAGGGAAATCTATGGCACACAAGATAATCATTAAGCCAATTATTAATCACAAGGTATAATGACAAGGTTGACTATTATAATACTTGAAGTATTAAAGTGAAATAAAGGCATGAAAATACTTTTAAGAATGATAGATGGATGGAAACAATATTCGCCTAAGGAGTATCTTTAGAAGAAAAGAATAGAAAATAATTAGACTACTGAATTTCCAAAAATTTTGTATCCTTGATATGCAGAATTATAATTAGTTGCTCATGAACAACCAACATCACCACTTTCTAGGAGGATTTTATAAAATTCCATAATAAATCTAACGATCTTCCTTTATTAATTTTGAGGAGACAAAATAGCTAACTTAAATTGTAATATTTAAATTTACTTTAATACCACAGACACGTCCTCTACTACTAGAAGACATCCATAGACTTGACAGGTTTTCCTTTTAACCCATTGAGATGCCAGTGTCCCATTTACTAGGAAAGGTTCATAATATATATATATATATATATATATATATATATATATATATATATATATATATATATATATATATCTATATCTATATCTATATCTATATCTATATCTATATCTATATCTATATATATATATATATATATATATATATATATATATATATATATATATATATATATATATCTATATATATCTATATATATATATATATATATATATATATATGAAGCATCTACAGAAGGCCATATTTGTGGTGTGATAACTAGTTAATAAAATTTCCATTCACCAGAGTTAATGAGGTGAACAAGACGACTGGTGATAGTACCTCTTGTCCTACGACCCAAAGATTGAACGTCATTACCCTGGCATGGTGACCAGAAGTAGTAATGTTACTCCACTAGATCCTGTGATCATGGTAGGTCGACTAATGATGATACCTCCTATCCTCTGTTTGATTTTTACTTTTCTTTGCTATGATTTTTGTTAACCATAAACGATTACTTAGTGAATGGGTTGGCATATAAATTCCTTAAGAGTTACAGATTGTGTGAAAAGTATTATAATATTTACTTTTTAGCTCACTAATTTTGTCTCAAAAACTTATTTTTCAAAAAGATCGTAGAATCATTAAAAATTGGAGTGAAAGAAAGCTCCTTAAGTGGTGATAGAAGGAATGCATGATGAGTACTTTTATATATTTCGTACAAACTCGGGGGAGTTTAAAATTTAGGAATTTTATAATTCTGATAATGATTTGTTATAAAACATTCTCCTATGATAATCATTAGGAAAACTAGTTGTCCAACCATCATATCAAAAGAGGGGTTAAAATATTCCTTACCATAGAAAAAAAAAATATTAACAAGCTAGGGAAATAGTAATCACGTTTAAGGAAACAACAATTGTGGTTAAGGAAACAATAATTCTGATAACCAATACTATGACTCAGGAATTAGCAAATGTGACCAAGGAAACAACAACTATTACTATGGAAACAACAAGTGTGATTAAGAAAACAACAACTACGACTAAGGAAACAACAACTATGATGATATTGTGAAAATGATGTTTTTATAAAAATATTCACGATGTTTTCGCAAAGTAAAAAAACATACATACCATAAAAAGATAAAAGCTATTTACATTATGTACAAAATGAAAAAAAAAATAGAAAAAGTTTACATGGTTATGACTGTGGGGACATTTCCTCGATTAGCTAGAACCTGCAAATTCACATCATCAGTAATTTCATGAAGAAAAGATTCTCATGTAAGTGGCTGGCGGTACAAATGAAGTTGTTGTCCATTGGGAAGGAAAGAAATACCATAATAAGCAATTACAGTGAGGCACATTGTTCCATTGTCATAAAATTTGGTAACTTTGTAAGGACTCAACTATCTCATTTGGAGTTTACCTAGAAAATCTTGGAATTGAGTCATATAATGACGAACAATCCCCTTTTTTAAAGGTTTTCCTTTTAATCAACTAATCGTTCCATTTAGCTCTCTGTTGCTAAACTATGGTTGTGTGTTGTAAGGCAAGAAGGTGAATTTCATCCATTTCATTGAGTTGTTACAGGGACTATTTTTGTGCCTCTGTAAGATCCATTCTGATTTCCTTAGCAGTTCTGAGCATCTTGACATCAAATTCGATCGAAAATAAGGGTTCCTTACAAAAAATAAGTTGATAAGGTGAAAATCCAGTAGTGTTGCTCCAATTCATCCAATAGGCCCATAATGCTTTAAGAATTTTGGAGGCCTAGTCTCTATGGTTTGTAGATATTGTCTTAGTCAAAAATGCCTCCAAGTCTTTGTTTATGCTTTACATCTACCCATTTCCTTATGGTAGTGAGAGGTAACTCTGTGTTTTATGTGGTAATTTTGCAAAGTGGCAGAAATTTTATGAGTAATAAACTATGATCCCCCATTAGTTACAAGCTCTCGAGGTAACCCATATTGAATGAACAATTCAAATAGAAAATTGATAACTTCTTCTTCTATGGCCCTTGAGAGTGCTACTTCTTCTACCCATTTGGTTATGTAGTTTGTACAAATGAAAATATCTTTCTTTCGATTTGAAGGTGGATTAAAGGGACCTACGAAGTCTATTTCCCATATTTCACATGGTTCCAATACAATCTATGGTCAAAGGGGCATTTCATCAGCTTAGATGGGATTACCCATCCTTTGATAATTGCCACAACTCTAGACATATATTTTAGTGTCTTTAGAAATTGTGGGCCAGAAATAACCCATCTGTAATACTTTGTGTCCAGTTCTTCGGTCAGAAAAATTACCTCCACAGGGTTCATCATGACAAGCCCTAGGGATATCATATATTTTGTCTTCCCTAATGCATTTTAGAATTTGAAGATCGGACCCTGTGTGGAAGAGGTAACCATCTATCCTTGAAAATCATGTGCTGCATTGGACAATAAACTTCTTTTTGCAGGATGACAAATGCGATGGAAGTTTTCCAACTGCCAAGTAATTTTCAATATCAGCATACCATGATCTTTTGACTGTGACAACAAATAGATATTCATCCCAGAATTGGTCTTCCACTGGTAGAGGGTCAGTCATAGATGGAACTATTGAAAATAAATCTGCGACAAGGTTCTCTTTTCATGGCTAGTCCTTTATAGTGATGTTGATCTCATACAATAATAGTAACAAGAAAGTTACTATGGAATCGGTAATAGGTTTGTTAGTTAAATACCGAATAATAGAATGATCAATGTATAGAAAAAATGGATATCCTATTATATAATGACGAATTTTTTTATAGCATAAACAACGACCATAAACTCTTTTTCTATCATAGTATAGTTTAAATCTGTAGATGTGAGGTTTTTTCTAATGTAATAAATTGTGTAGGGCTTCTTATCCTTTTCTTGTCTGAGAACTTCTCCTATCGTCATATCTGATGCATATGATGATATATGGAATGGTAGACTCCAATTTGGTCCCCGTAACATAGGAGCTGTTGAAACCAACTTTTTTAGATTTGCAAAAGCAATATCGCATTTATCAGTCAACTCAAATTCCACATTTCTAGATAATGCATACAATGGTATTGTGATTTTTGAAAAATGTGTTATGAAACGATGATAATAACCAACATAACCAAACAAACTATGTACTTGTTGTAGCGGCTACAACCACACTCCAAAATTTTGCCTTAGCTTCATTTTGGAGCCTCCCTACCAACCTTTCACTGCACCTTGTCTTTCATCCTCAAGTAAACAAGCTTCCGTGTTTTTCTTTCACAAAGAAAACCTATCGATCAAAGCTTGATGCATTCCCCTCACAGGCTATTCATCTAGACTTGGTCTAGCTACAGGCTGAGAAACTCCCCAATAAATTGCACAATTCTGGAGGGAAACCAGCCTTCCCTCCATAAATTGTGCAATTCTGTCTGGCAGCCTACTGGGCTATAGAATTGCGCAATCCTACCAGTCAAGCTTCACCTAGAAAAATGTGCAATCCTTCCCAACAAGGTTGCTCAGCCCAAGGAATTGCATAATCCTGGGCAGAAGTTAGCTACTCTGCCCATAAATTGCACAAATCTCCTAGGCAGCCAGCCCAACACCCATCCTGATATGAGAATTTTCTCCCAGCAGTTGAGCAGCCTCATGCATCAGGAGGTGTGTTGAACAGTTCCACTCGGGTCTAAGGAAACTTGACATGCATGCATCGCTTTATTTTTCCTGAAATAGGAAAAGGAAACATGAAAAAAGCATCCCTTGATTCAGGGAGCTATTTTTAACAGCTAGAGGTTACATGTAAAGTTCATTTGAGAAACTTACCTCCAAGTGTCTCTTTAAACTAGATTTATGGCATGTGCGTCATGATATCAAACTTGTTTATTTGATGCATCAGAGCTCATTCTTTGACATCGAACTTGGAGCTCTGACATCCCACATCACATCCAAGACTATTCGACACATCTGGCTCAGTTATTCACAAGTAAGTGGTCTCAACTTGTCTTTTTCAAAATTTCTATCGCTTTTTGTGTTTTCACTTGTGTGCGTGTTGTTTACTTGATTTCTTTGAACGCTTGTTGTCGTTACATGCATACTATCTTATACTAGAACCGTTTCAATTTTCATTGCTATCTCACTGTTATCGCATGTATGAAATTGTTTTTCATGAAAACTGACTGATTCGGTGACTCACTTTACCCACATGCATGTTGTTCTATTTTATGAATAATTTATTCAATGTTTGCATGCACGATCAATCACTTCTACTTTCACTTAGCGTCGCCATGCATTCACTTACACATTTTCTTTCAGTTTCCCGTCGGTGAGTCTGGCTAACCTTGGCCCAAACTTTTCCTTCACCGAGACAACATTCCGTAATATGGGGAAGGAAGGCTCTATCTTACTCTCCAGAAATGAACATTTCTTCTCGGGCACTATCCTCTGGGACTGCTTTGTGCATTTCTGAGGGACAATGACAGCTGGCCCAGAAAATTGCACAATGCAGTCCTTGAGCCTGTAGTCAGCAGCTAACCTAGATTGTGCATTACACAAATACAGCAGCCAGTCTTTCCTCCCAGATAGCTTAGACTGCCTTTTGTACAGTTCTGGCAGCCAATCACCCAGCTTCCCAGAGGAAACTATGCAATATTTGCCCATCATTCCCCAAATTTGCTTTGGTTTTTGCTGATGGATTTCTCTCCATGCACGTTTCTTTGTCTCCAGATCCTTCAGGTCTTTATCTCCCTCTTAGCAGTATAGAATCAATGGCCTCCAAGGGAGCAGGATCATAGGACATCGACAAAAGTGCAACTAGAGGAGCAGTTGAGCAAGTGTCCTTAAGTCGACTAATCTATGAAGATACCAAGTTGTTTCTAGACAAGGACATGAAGCTGAAATGGCAAGAGGTCAATGAAGCATTTGCAGGCACCTTTAGGGAATACCTCGAAGACTTCCAGGTGTATGTGAACAGTCACAAGTTTGACTTGTATTGGATTGCATATAGATACACCACATTCCCATGCACAAACATGATACACTGTATGATCTCGCACACTGATCTCGAGACGATGACTTTAAGTAGTGTCAGTGGGATGAAGCTTGCAACCTTCTAGGCACATGATTATGATGAGATGTATCAGATGTGGGAACCCGTGACTATCATGGAGACTCCTTTCAGCTTACCCAACAGTAGTGCCAACTCTAGAGACATTCTGAAAAACTGGGCAAAGGAGTCAGCTAGATTCAGGATGACACCCAACCAGATCTACAAGATGAAGATAGTACCGAAGGTGTACCAATAATTGGTCATATTTGCATATCGACTGTATGGCGAAGAAACCATAGAAACCTTCCCATAGAGTTGGGTGATTGTGCTAGACCAACTAGCGAGAGAAGGAAAACCATGTAAATGGTCCAGCATGTTTGCTCATCAAGTGAAGGAATAGGTAATGAAGGCTCGACAATCACCTGAAGGTATACAAGTAGAGATATACATGTTTTCCTACATCTTATATGCAATATGTGCTTGACAGGAGTTCCCAGGCATGGAGTGGGAATTGTCACTGGTGGAGACTATTGTGAACACATATTGTAAGTTGTTGTCCAAATGCAACTTTAAAGGAGTTGTCACATGACTGCCTAATCATTTTTTCACCCAAGTTTACAGGATGATATTCAAATAGGATCCACCCTGCATGTCGAGGGCAGCAATGGAGGCACTGATAGACATTGCTGATCGGTATGCCTCACCGCCCGACACCTTCATATGAATGTTCAGCGTGGAGAAGCCTCCACATGTTCTTCTGAAGTTTTCCTTCAACATAGTCATCATGCAAGAAGTAGCATATCACATCTCGGCTGGATTGACAACTATACTGCAGCATAAGAGGAAGGCACCTTGGCCTGCTCTTCCATTACGGATTGGGTTATACAAGATCTGGATTCTCAAACAAGCGGATGTCGAAGCAGAATAGATGAAGAAGTACCCATTTGACCTCCAAAGTTAAAACCTGTATGACCTAGATTGTCTTATGAAAGATCACTACATGAGAGTACATTTCAACTAGATCCACGGAGAATTTCATTGGGTCGAGGAGGACCCATACAAATATTGCTATAGTTTGTCCATACCCAATGAATAGGTTGGCTTCATAGTGGAGTGGTTAGCGAATCAGCATGAAGCAGCATCTCGGAGAGCACCAACACCAGCAGCAGTAGCAACAGAGGAAAGCATACCAGTGTGCGGCAAGGGAAAGAGGAAGATTGTCCATCTCATGGAGGAAGAGAAAAGCTACAATTTCTGAGAAGATCTACTAGTAGAGAAAGAAGCTATGGCTATAGATGCAAACATGCAACAACGCGACAAGAAAATTGTGCAAACGCAGAGGGAGAAGAGAATAGTGGAGGAAACCGAGAAGGAGTTGCATGAGCTGAAGGAGCAACTTAGGAAGGAACAAGAGATGTGAAAACAAGAGAGGGAAGTGCACCAAAAACAGGTATAGTAGGGGGTTGAACATGTGAAAATAGATGAAACAATTCCCGTACTGGTAGTGGATTCATCATAATAGCTAGCATCAAGTAGTCAGGGTGAACCATTGCAGGAGTGGGATTTCACTCATGAGATAGAGTAAACACTTCAACATTTGGATACAGATATGGAGCAATGGGAATTGGAACAGGACATCCACCTTATGCCTCACCACTAAGAGGTCGACTTACCTACTTCACCACATCCAGATGATGAGCAAGTCTCAAGTGACTGAGGAGGCACTCAGATCCTTGGAGATCAGCCGGAAGGAGAGATGCACAACATCTCATTCAACGAGCCTCAACATAGAGTTGTGTAGTCTTGCAGAGTGTCAACTCAGGATGATCATACATCTCCTACACAAGTTGAAGAACGAGTGATCGTGTTTGACATGTGCAAACATCCAACAGCCTTGGCCAATGCAACCAGTGTGTATGCTGAAGCTACTATCTCAAGTGTTGGCTTCCTGATAGGTGAGAATGAGTGAATGGCTAAGGAACTACAGATGGCCAAGCAAGGAGGAGAGTTGGTGACAGCGTTCGCCTGAGCTGAACTAAAGAAGGTAATACTAGATGAAGTATTGTCCCTTGACACAGTTATGCAAGCATTGTGCTCCAAGATTGACACTGTGCGTAAGGTAGTCGTCCATCTCAATGGATGGTAGAATCGATGTGCTAGAAGATAACATATCTTGATGAACTTGCATGTTGTTGTTCATTACATGCAAACATGAATGATAAGATACAATGGAGCCCTGTTGCACTTCCCTAAGATGATGAAGACCAATGCGGTCGAGCTGAAGCCACGTATCTGGAGTCAGATCCGGAACTATGAAGAGCTCCCAAAGCTCATTACTAGTATACATGCTTCCCATGCATGTGTATTCAAGATTATGGATGTTATGGTGTGTGCACATGCGATCCCATCTATTGTGACTCTCATCCAGGTGAAGACAAAGGCACAGATCCAACTAGATCTTGACTCATACTTCAACGAGTTGATGTGTATTGCCACTAGCCCAGACTTGCCCATCAGTGCAGACATCATTCACATGTATGTTGCTGGTCCAGCCATATTGAAGACAATGATGCACATGCTTACATACATGTTGGACAAAGGAGCCCGAGCAGTGTACCTAGATTTTATGGAGGCAAGAGTCAGGTTCTAGAAAGATGTCACCTTAAAGCACATAGGCACCATCACAGACTAGCGATATTGGCATCTGTATGTTACTGTTGATCAGCGCGGGGATGTTGAGGAGTTGGACATCCACGGTTGTCTAAGTCATAGTGATGTCTAGCATGGCTTGCTCAAGCCATTTCTCTCACATGGGTACATGTGCATTGTAATGTAATGTCTTGCCAAGTGTAAGTCAAGTGTCGATAGTTCGATGTAACAATCATAGAGTAGTTGAACAGTCATGAGGGTAGTTGAACTGTCACAAAGGGGAATTGTTATAGACATTTTTGTGCCTCGCATCATGGAGCATTGAATGTCAATAATTACAGGGATCCTCAGTCCCTAAACATGTTGTTCTTACCCCTAAAAGAACAAGGTCATCAAACAACAGCACTTCCAATCAGTTCTCCACCTGAAAACACTTCAAAACAGGCTTATTTTGGATCATGTCAGCTGCTTAACTGAGCTTCTGCGCTGTAATGCAACTGTCCCACTCTGTACCTGCGCTGGAAGTCAAGAGTAATGAAGGCTACCTGCGCTGGGCGAGATTGGCCAAGTGGCACAGTCATCCTGCAAGGTGTCAACTACCCAGGAAGCTTCCAAACTGACACTTGGTTCATAAGATTCGCCCTATGATGAGTAAGAGGTACTTGATCACCATGTGTAACCAAGGATCTCCAAGTGGACTCAAGAACTGAAGATTAACTGAAGAGGGAGAGGACACAAGGCAGCTTCATGTCAGTCTCAAGCTGACTCATCCTCTCTTCTTCTATCCTATATATAGAGCTCTTCTATGAGGTCTAAGGAGGCTGGAATTTTGTGTAAAGCAAGGAGGTGCTGTTGGATTATAGTTAGAGCTATTGGGTGATTGTTTTACTAGAGGTGAAGAGGAGAGTTCTTGCTCCTAGGGAGGTGCTGCTGGATTGGAGCCATCATTGGTTGTAACCTTCTCAGAACCCTGTTACTTCTATCAATAAAGTTTTGCATGTTCTCCTATATACTTGTATTGCATTGATGTATTGTATTTACATGTATATTTGATTCACTCTAATCCATGCATCAGTTATGAGTACATGTATCTTGTAGTTTCCTCTCTTGTTTTGTGCAGGATCTGTGTGTAGCTGGACCGGCAAAGAGAGTAAGGAGCTGGGAACAAGAGACAAAGAGAGAGGATCAAGATCGACTAAGCGAAGGACACCAGGTTGGTTAATCATTTCTTCTTTCTCTCTGTACTTTCATAAAGGAAAACATCAAAGCTTTACTTTCAGTTGTTGCTAAAGACTGTCACCTTTAGAGTAGGGATAGGGTCATCCGCATCAGATACTTTTCCCCACAACAAACTGGCGACTCCACTGGGGAACCTAGTATCTTGTTGGTGTTTGTAGTATTTTGCTATTCATTTCTTGAAGAAAAGAGTACCAAATCGAAAAGCTTTTGACTATATCAAAAGCGAAGTAGAGGGACTGCTACTCTTGCTCATTTGCTGAGCAAATTCAAGATTTGGAGAGCTTATCTACAAAAGACTCTTTACTCTTTGTGATAGATCTTCATCCTCTTGATCATACCTTAGCCTGTACTTGACCTATAGCTTTTTATTTCATCAAAAACAGTGCATTTTTGAGCTTTTTATGACCCGGAAAACTTTGTAGACGAAACTCTCGTGAGTCAGTGCAGGCTGTACACAGGCAGCCTGCATTACAGCGCAGGTACTCCCTTCGGGAACTGCGCTGAGAGTGGAATTGGCAGACTAGAACCTGCGCTAGTCCAGTTAGCCCTTGTCTTGCTCAGTCTTCCTATTGTGTCTTGGCCCTGTTTGCACTTGTTTTTGGCTGATTGCTTGCTGGTTATTGTACTTGCTGTAAGCCACTTCTCCTTGACATTATTCCGCCTCAGTTGTGTGATGAAACTGTGAATGTTCTTTCAGTATTTCTTGTTGCAGTTACAGTTTCCCATTGTGAAAAGCGAACCAGTATAGCTGTGACCTCTTAGATCCTGAACTGTAAAAGTGTCTTTGTGATCTTAAGAGCTAGTTTTATTACTGTTCATAGCTGTTTGAGTTTGTTCGATTTGCATTTCATGGTTTGAATCTATACATTTCCTGTGTTTTTAAACAAGTCTATCATAAGGTGTCTTTTTGATTGTGGACAAGCTTGTTTATTTCTACTTGAAATTAGATTCAAAATCATACAACAGTTTCCTTTTTGTCTAGCATCAACATTAAGGATAACGAAAAGAAATACATGCATTGTGCATTTTGCATTTGACTGTATGCTTGACGATTTAGGAAGATGTGCATTTTAGTGTGTGTTCTTTGATCTGTGGAAAAAGTTGTGTCCTTCTTTTCCCTCAAGTAGATTAAGGTTTTCAAAGTTGAAAGATTGAAAAGATTTGCTTCTCATTCTTAGATTGCATATAGGAAGTTGTATATATACATCTCGTGGCGAACCTGAAAGGCAAACTGTTAAGAAAGATCAACATTAAAATAAACTCAATTTACATAACAACGCTTTGGAATTTAACGCAAACATCTAGAGGTCTAGGTAGAGACGTGTTCCGGCGTCGTTAAACATAGTGACTGTCGATCTCTATGAAGGTGGGTGATTCCTCCTGAGAGTCGGTGGCACTAACACGGACTTGAGCTCCCGCGTACCGTCGCGTATATTGGGAGACCCCCATAGGTTTTTATCCTTTATCCTTAGGAAACCGTGTCGGCCGCCCTACTGATCGCGATGCAGTGAACACAGCATTCACGAAGATCGACCACCCGTACCGTAAAACGTATTCTGTGGTTTCGCGAAAGGTTTGGCACACCCTCTGCCTAGATCTCCAGAGCAGTTTCTTTTGGCCTTTTTCAAACTCTATAACTGAAAAAGTCCAACCGAGCATTTGTCACTTCGGGCTCGTTAATACATCGAAGGCGACTAGAGTCATCTTTAGCTTTTTCTCGACTCTTAAAACATGAAAAAGCAAGTTTGTGTCTAAAAGCGTCGTTAATAAAATTTATTTTAAAGCGGAACATAATCACCTGTTATTCCCATGTTGATCTTTCAGTTGAAAAGTATGGAGCCCACCAACCAAGGAAGTAACCTTGGCGGAAGTCCAAATCCCTTCTCCTCTTGGGGAGATGTTGGTGCGCCTCATATGGCTACATTGTCGCTTCCAGGATTGACAATCGGCCTCCCTGTATGGCTCTTTTCAACTAATGTAGTCCAGATCGCCACTAATCCTGAGCATTCGAATCAACAGTCAGAACAATCTAGAACTACCCACCAGCCTTCTACTTCTTACGATACTTCCTCTGATCCTTCGTCTTCGCAAGGTAAAGCTGGCAAAGGTCAGCCTCCCAAGGAGAAGAAGGAAAAGAAGAAGAGAGAAAAGAAGCAGAAGGAGCCTCTGGCGAAGGCGAATGGGGGCAAGCAGAAGAAAGCTGACAAAAAACCACACAGTGCACCGACTGGGCCTAAATCGCCATGTGTCATTTGCAAAGGGATCCATTTCCATCGTGATTGTCCTTGTATTCCCTGGATACTAAGGGACTGGTCCCCAAGGTTGCACAATCCGGTAGCATCAACCTCTGGTTGTCATGTTGATTGCATTCCGTCAACTAGCGAGAGTGAAGGACGAAGAAGGGGACCAAGATCACCCTGTCTATTGTGTGAAGGTCATCATGCCATCCACAAATGTCCATTCTTAGATGAGGCCAAGAGAGTTTTGGAAGATCGCCCGGTGTCACCGGTGCGACTTCCACCTGGATATCGAAAACTCGCGCCTAATCCCTCGATAGTTGAAAATCCGGTTGAACCACTCAAGTGGTCAGCTGAAGTGTCGGTCATTGAGAATGAACCTACTGAATCTAGACTAGACGAAAGTCTAAAGGTCGATACGGCAGTTGGCCCGGTTCTTCCTTCAGAGGTTCTATCGTCCAATGACCTCGTCATTGAAGACCCGTCTTCAAATGACACCGTCGCCGAAGAGTCGTCTTCATGCGACACCCTCACTGATGAGAACAAGGATGACACCATCCAGGTTCTTTTCATCAGCACCGACTCCGATGAGCATCAGGGCAATGCGCCCATTCCTTTATCGCAGGAAGGAACATCATCAGAGTCATATCCGGCCGTATATTCGGTCCCACCGCCAAGCAACCTGGTTGTATCCTTTGATTGGAATCAACTAGGCAGACCCCGGTTACCAGCCAGTGTACCATTCAGAATCATTGTCCAGATATATAGAATGATTATGGCTGGTACTATCATTGATGAAGGGGCGTCTGTGAGTATCCTTTCCTCTGTTGCTTGGAAAGCACTGGGTTCCCCGGCGCTTTTACCTGAGTTGAGAAATCTCTCAGGTTTTGATAAAGGAACCAGTCGACCATTAGGGATCCTCCCCGATGTACCTGTTACATTGAAGGGGAAGACCGTCAGGATGAACGTGTTGGTAGTTCAAGGACCCTTGGATTATAACCTACTCCTTGGACGCGACTATATTTATTGCATGGGAGCGATAGTCTCCTCACTCTTTAGAGTAATGTGTTTTCCACATGAAGGAAGGGTGGTCAAGCTCGTAGACCAACTTTCATTTCCGGGATCTCGCATCGCAAATAGTCAAATACCAATCCTAAATGGTCTGTTCACTCAAGATTCACCTCCGCCCCCGGTCCTCCTTCCCGATGAGCGCGAGTGATTCGGAAAGAAAGACTAGGACCCAGGGGGCATGCACCCTGGTCTGCTTCGGGCAGAAGAAACTCCGGGTATAAGACAAAATTTCCGCAGGAGAACATGACTAGTCCGTACCCCATCCGTAGGAAGTGGGGTTGTTCTGGAAAAATGATCTTTTGTTAAAGTTATGTGTTTGGGAATCATTCACCTTTGTCTAAAAAAGTGGGCAATGCCCGAGTAGGAAATCCCTTATTACAACAAGTAGTCACCATCTTTAAATTCAAGCCTCGCCCATCGAAACATGTGTTTTGAAGGATAAGCAGGGGCAGTCTATTAAGAAGGAGACCGTATTGTTGTGACAGAGGGTAACCATCTTAGGACAACCCAATGATAGGCACCGCCGAAGAAAGAGATTGATCTGCGGCAGCAAATCGAACCGTCTTTGGAATAATAAGAAAGAGGCAAGCCTCCCTCAATAATACCAATGTTTTATCTTTGAGTAGTGTTCTTCTATTGTCATAAATAGCTGTTTGTTAAAAGTGGGCCGACGGGAAGCCTGAGTACTGCGTAAGACCCCTTAAAATAACGAGAAGACAAGTATCGTTAGCATTAGATTAGCAAGATGACAAATAAATGTGAACACCCAAAGAAAAGCAGAAGTAGGGGAGAGGAGGGGCAGCCTCGAAATTCTATCCTATACCTGGGGGCATGCAAACTTTCTGGAGTGCAAGCTAGGGGCGGTTATTTATCTGGTTTTAAGATTAGCCGTTTCCAAACTTGCATGAAAGAAAGCCTGTGGGGCAAAAGTAAAATTTGCCAAAAGTGAGCACAGCTGTGGTAAGGCATAAGCTCTATAAAAATTGGTCCTTACGAGAGGTGTTCTTCATATGACTGGTATATCGAGCAGTTTTAGCATATAGTTCATGCTCGTTAAAAAATAAACACAAATCCGAGCAGTTTTAGGACTGAATTTATGCTCGTTTAAAAAATAGAAAAGTGTGAGCAAAAGTTTCCCTCAGAGTTCAAGCTCATGGAAAAAATGAACCGGTAAATAACCTTTTGAGATCATAAATTCATCAGCCATAAGAACCTTGATCGTGTTTTCATCCATCACCTCCACTGTTCATTTGGCCGATCATTCACTTCCATTTGTGTGTTTACCTCTTTTGAGAAACAGCTGCGAAGAGTGATTTCACCTAGCCATCCTTGTGACACTGCCGTGATTGGAAAATTCCAACCTGTACCTGGAATCGGTAGCTATCCCTGTTTATCACTCGTTCCTCAAAAGGCGAGTCTTCTTTCAGCTCTTTTTACTGACTCGTAAAATATGAAAAGTTTGCCGAGTTTTGGCCTTCCAGCTCGTTAAATGACCGGAACGCTATCCCTCCTCTAAATTTTAATCTTTTTGGACCTGAGGGATTATTGCACAAAAGGATCGAGCGCTTGTCTTGTTCGGCTCGTTAAAAGTACCGAACAGCCATCCCTTCTGTATTGTTTTATACTTTTTCGGACTTAAGGGATTTGCTGACGAAAAAGGAATCATGGAGTTAACTTTCTGTACCTTTTCAGACTCTCTAAAAATGAAAAGGACCGAGTTTTCTTTGTCGTTAGACTCGTTAAAATGATTAAATAGCGACAAACTTGTCTTTAGACGAGAACGAGTTTCCCTATCGCTAGGCTCGTTAAATCATAGCGATGGGCTTGCCCGAAGGGCAGGTTATAGAACAAGCATATGTTATCCTCCTCAAGCTTGACAAAAATAAAGAGGTACTGGTCAGAAATGACTGGGGAAAAATTGGGAGAACATTCAAAGTTTAATGGTAGCAAGTCACTCTTGGACATGACACTTTTCCTCCGTATCACATCAGGTTGGGTTGTTTCATTCACCGGTCTCATCACCATGGTCCTCGCCAAACCATCCACATTTGGGGTAATGCTACCGATCCATCGCATCAGTGTCGTTATATGTTCAAGAGGGGTCATTCTGAAAGTGTCAACCGTGTCCCATCCACTGCCATACATTATCCTTCATCCATTCATGACCGCCACCCTAAATCATATGTCACAGTTTGTTTTCACCTCCACTAAAGTCATTAGCTCCGTTCCGTGTCATTGATGTGGGATTCATTAAGGCCCTCCTTTGACGGATCGCTTTTTGTCGACTTCAGCTCATTATCCAAGAAGTTGATCTAGGAACACCCCCATCAGTACTTTGAAGCTTGCATGCCTCAATGGCAAGTTTCTCACTTCCGGCGACAGGTATACATCGATGACCTTCGACCAGAAGATTTTGCGTGGCGTTCGACGCCAAGTCCTTTATTCACGCCACGTGAATTGTACTGCAGTACCTTGAGGGTCATCGTCATTATTGGTGATTCCTCTCGCGCTTGTTAACGGTTTTCA
Organism: Pinus tabuliformis; assembly: GCA_031772625.1. Lineage (NCBI taxonomy): Eukaryota > Viridiplantae > Streptophyta > Pinopsida > Pinales > Pinaceae > Pinus > Pinus tabuliformis. The sequence continues at coordinate 1,707,341,008 of CM062816.1, read as the reverse complement.
TTATTGACCGGTAATCAAGCGATGTCTTTCCATGTTCGACTTCAGCGCAATTCTCACATGGATCGACTTGTACTTAGAGTGAAGATCGAACGAGTTTGAAGACCCCGGATCTAGTTTCATCCATCCGGGCTGCAATATATATTCAGGAAATATAAAAGCATTTGCCATGTACATCATTGCAGCAGATGATCATCCTACTCAAAGGATGATAATTTCAGCAGAAAATTATCAGTCTATCTTCAGACGATCGTCTGTCATATGTACCAAAATGTATTTATAAAAAGCTGAGCATGGGAATGCCCGCCTCAGCTAGATCATGAGAATAATGATGAATGAAAAATAATGTATTGTATCGTATTGTATTACAGGGCACTCTCCTCAGCACTGGAACGAACTTCGGATCCTCTAGATAAAGCATTTCACCCGATAAACGGCCTCATACTTTAGGGGGCAACTGTTATAGACATTTTTGTGCCTCGCATCATGGAGCATGGAATGTCAATAATTACAGGGATCCTCAGTCCCTAAACATGTTGTTCTTACCCCTAAAAGAACAAGGTCATCAAACAACAGCACTTCCAATCAGTTCTCCACCTGAAAACACTTCAAAACAGGCTTATTTTGGATCATGTCAGCTGCTTAACTGAGCTTCTGCGCTGTAATGCAACTGTCCCACTCTGTACCTGCGCTGGAAGTCAAGAGTAATGAAGGCTACCTGCGCTGGGCGAGATTGGCCAAGTGGCACAGTCATCCTGCAAGGTGTCAACTGCCCAGGAAGCTTCCAAACTGACACTTGGTTCATAAGATTCGCCCTATGATGAGTAAGAGGTACTTGATCACCATGTGTAACCAAGGATCTCCAAGTGGACTCAAGAACTGAAGATTAACTGAAGAGGGAGAGGACACAAGGCAGCTTCATGTCAGTCTCAAGCTGACTCATCCTCTCTTCTTCTATCCTATATATAGAGCTCTTCTATGAGGTCTAAGGAGGCTGGAATTTTGTGTAAAGCAAGGAGGTGCTGTTGGATTACAGTTAGAGCTATTGGGTGATTGTTTTACTAGAGGTGAAGAGGAGAGTTCTTGCTGCTGGGGAGGTGCTGCTGGATTGGAGCCATCATTGGTTGTAACCTTCTCAGAACCCTGTTACTTCTATCAATAAAGTTTTGCATGTTCTCCTATATACTTGTATTGCATTGATGTATTGTATTTACATGTATATTTGATTCACTCTAATCCATGCATCAGTTATGAGTACATGTATCTTGTAGTTTCCTCTCTTGTTTTGTACAGGATCTGTGTGTAGCTGGACCGGCAAAGAGAGTAAGGAGCTGGGAACAAGAGACAAAGAGAGAGGATCAAGATCGACTAAGCGAAGGACACCAGGTTGGTTAATCATTTCTTCTTTCTCTCTGTACTTTCATAAAGGAAAACATCAAAGCTTTACTTTCAGTTGTTGCTAAAGACTATCACCTTTAGAGTAGGGATAGGGTCATCCGCATCGGATACTTTTCCCCACAACAGGAATGTCAAGAGACATCCCACCCTTTGCTATAAATAATCCCTCATTACTCATTGTAGTGGATTTTGATCAGCCAAGCTTCCGATAAGACTATCTTCAAGAGAGCTTGGATAGTATTGTAATGAGCCTTGGTTTCCCCACTATGTAGAGCTCATACATCTCTTGAGAGGAGCAGGAGGTTGTGGCTGTAACGTTCCGATATCAGAACCAGTGGTTGGACATGGATGTATTGTATGAGTGGAACTTACACTTCTTAATATAATTAGATCCATCACGTTTCATGCATATGTTGTATTGTATTCTATTGTATCTAGTTTACTCTAAATGATATATGTATTTGTTTACTTACACATGCATGTATAGCTATATCTGTATGTACGTATGACTCTTTCTGAAATGTGCTGTTGATTTAACCATCACTTTGGATTGCTAGCTAACATGCCTTCCATGTTGTGATGCATCTTTCCTCGTGTGTTCCCTTCTTAACTGTGTGATATCATAGGTTTCCAAGGGGCACACTCATCTCAACCCCCGTGTGTTAGAACCTCTCATGCACCTTCCTTGGCTCGCTATAGCTATCACACCCTTGCTACCAACAAAGTTATCTTACTTGCCTCTGTAGGAAATCACGGTCAAGGCATTATCATACGACCCACTACTGAGACTCCTGCATGAAATGGTCTGAGGTCTAATTAGGACTTTTACTGGGGATATCCCCTGACATGTTGGCAGGTCCAGCATCCTCAACATTTCTGGTGCTAGAAGGAGGTTCATATGACAAGCTATCTCCTCTCATTTGGTTTTGAACCCTTGCATATCTAACATGGATTCTTGCACTCTTATCCCTCCACGATGTTTTTCGAATCACGAGGATGTCACCATCATGAGGGAGTTCTCTGATCACTTGTCCACTTACACGTATGATTGCAAAGGTGAAGTGGCCTAGCCTGAGTTCTTACATGACCTTCTTTAGATTCTTAATGAGGAAGATGGATGTTCTGATGAACATGCCAGTTTGTTGCTTGCATACACACTTTACAAATCCCAACATCCGTGGTTGTGCAACCTACCAACTGATAGCGTGCACTTAGTTGAGCACTTCTGTGATCTCTTTGAAGACACTTTCTATCATTTTGACCTAGACCATCTTGACCAAAAAATGTTGCAACAATGGAAGGCTCTACGTGAATCAACTATGGATTTTTGGTAGTGCTTTCGTGATTTGCAGTTTCAAGCTCTGAAGAGCCAGCTAAATTTTTATATTTTTGGGAACGGTTCAAGTATTGTGTTAAGAAATCTGCTCATCCCAAGGAGACATTTGAAATCAAGCCTAACTCCATATTATTTAGTGATGGAGTTGTGCAATCCAAGATGGATGTGGTCGTTATCACAAGTGACTGTCCTCGATCCCCTCATCAAACAACACCACCACTGTAGAGTGATGTTGAGGATCATACTCACAAACCTGTTGAGATGTTAGACACTCCCAACATCACTTCGCTTAATTTTCATGCATATTTGGTTGTGATTCCATCGAGTTATCATATGAATTTGTTTCCACAACCTCCATCATCACGCTCGATTGTTCCTCTGGATGATACTATCTTGTGTTCTTCCATTCTCGAATCTACACTTGTTATGAATGAGGAACAAGCCACTAACGAAGTTGGTGTTGCACAACCAACATGTGTTGTCATTCATGAAGAGTATGAGTGGGAGCTTAAACATCAACACTTGGCGAAGGATGATTCCCTTTCATTCAAGCCCCCTCTGTTCCCTCCTAAAATATTTGGCGAACCTGCAATCCATGATTTCGCATTTGTATCTTCATCCACAGATGCACCCATCATTGATCACTCGCAAGACACATCGGATGTCAGTCCATCATCTAACAATGGAGAGGATAAGTTATTCATTGAAAGTCCATTTGACCTTTCATTTGCCTCTTTCGGAAACACAGAGGATGAATTTGTTCACATCTCATCTACCCGTCTATTTGATTCATCAAATCATGAGGATGCCGATGAAATCATTGATTTTTTTGATTGTGGCTGTCATGATCTATTTACTCCCATATTCAATCACGATCATGATTCTATCATAGTTGATTTTTCGAAGCCTCTGATTTATGATGATTTATCAGACGATGAAGTCAAAACACCTAATATTGTCGAGGCACTTAGCTCGAGTTGATGGTTATGTTAGGCCCTCGCTCTCTTGGGGTTAGTTTCACTTCCGATCAGGCTCCTCATCACTCATATGTATGCATTGAAGATCAATCTCACACACAAATCATACTTTCTCCACTCAAACTACAGGATCCTATCACTCATGCATTGGAGGAATCTTACATTGCAAGCACACATGCATGACGCAAGTTGTCTTTGTTTCTTTCATTTGCTTGCATGTCACATTCAAGACTGTGATTATGCTTCAAAATTGAATGCAGTTTCGAACAACATCATAATAAGTCCACAGATTGCTCGTCTTGCACTTGCACTCACTTATGTCCCATGGGAACTTTGAAACACGAAGTGTGGTTCTCTTCATTGCTATATCTTTCTTTCTTGCTGGTTCACACAAATCCATTGCTCGCGGACCAAGCCTTCACCAACATGGGTCAACCAATGCACTGGTGACAGAATTGGAAATATCAATTCACATGATCAGGGGCATGCACCATTAGTTTATGAGTAGGAGTAGTGTTTTCTTTTAGTCAGTTTGATTGCATGCTTCTTTGTTTACTTGTTTTGTTTGTTTGTTTGTTTGCTTGCCTGTTTTCTTACTAGCCCTGCTTCTGCTTTTGCTTCTACTGCTTCCTTTCTTTCTTGTTTGTTAGTTTTCCTATTTTTTTCATAGGTTAGTTTCGCATGAAACCATGTATGATTCTTGAAAAAACTTGGGTAAAGTATAAGAGGCATTGTGCAACTATCACTACTTGCTTATTTGTCATCTTGCCTTTGTATGAAGAACTTGTTACTTTTAGTCCATGATACGTGTATTGTTCAAAGTGAACCTTGGTGAAAACAAAACGCTTGCGCACTATCTAGTATCACCTACTCTAGTTGGTTGTTGTCAGGTTAACCCTTGTCAGCTCAGTCAAGTAGAGTAAGGTGAGGGGGAAAACCTTAACATGCATGTCAGAGGTATAATAAACTACTTATCTACTGGAAAAACCTCTTCTGCTCTCAATATGTTAGAATCCCTCTACCCCCTCTGAAATGAATAAGTTTTATGCACAGTTACGAAAACGAAAAAATGAAAAAGTGAAAAAAGTTTGAAAAAATGAAAATGAGTATGGTGAAAGAAGAGAAAGGGTTACTGAACAGAGTGGCGATGCAAGTAACTCTATCGGGGTACTAACCAAGCTCGCTAGCAGTGCAGCCATGCTTTTGTTCCTATGTGAATCTGCCGGGGTACTATCCAAGCCTGCTGGCAGCGGAGCAACACCAGAGAAGAAACTAATACTCTAACGACTATACTATTTTTGCACCAATATAACCCTTGACCCCAATCGAAACAACTGTGTTTCGTTGGCTTGGAATGTCTATCAATCTACCAAGAGCCTAGAAGATGATACATCTTACAATCAAGCTATTGTGAAACCAAGATGAACTGAGAGCCGAACAATACTTCTGGAAGTGTGAGACTTGTTTTTCATGAAAAAGGTCCATTCAAAGAGCTGGAGTTCTATCAGTGTGTCGCCAATTGTTGTAGCAGCTACAAAAACCCTCCAAAATTCTTCATTAGCTTTGTTTTGGAGCCTCCCTACTAACCTTTCACAACACCTTATCTTGCTTTGTCAAGTGCACAAGCTTTAGTGTTTTTCTTGCACAAAGACAACTTGTCGATCAAAGCTAGATGCATTCACCTCACAGGTTGTTCATTCAAACTTAGTCCAGCTATAGGTTGAGCAGCTCCCCAAAGAGATTATGCAATTTTGGAGGTAAACCAGCCTTCCCTCCAGAAATTGTGCAATTCTATCTCGTAGCCTGTTGGGCTAGAGAATTGTGCAAACCTGGCAGTCAGGCTTCACCTAGAAAACTGCGCAATCTTATCAGTTAGGCTTCACCCAGAAAACTGCATAATCCTTCCTAGCAGGGCTTCTTAGCCTAAGACTTGTGCAACTGTTATGAAACCAGCTCACAAAAAGATAGAAAAGAGAGATCCACGCCTTAGAATTCAGCCTCTTCGAGGGGGCAACCTCCTCTACATTACATAAATGAACAATTCTTGGATGATACAAATGACAAAACCTCCTTTCTATATATAGGAGTCTAAGGAGTCACAATATAATCCAGCCGACCTAACAATAATAATATAAAGCCACAAAAATAACAATAGAGGGATTCTATGGGGCACAAAAATAACAATATGGGGGTAATAGGGGCACAACAATATAAATAAGGGGTATAACTACAATAGTAATGGGGTAATCACTAGTATTATAGGGACCCAACATGCCCCTCTCCTTCAAAAAAGTGTTGTCCTCAACGCTTGAGTAGTTCTGGATACTTCTGCATAAAATTCTCATCCTCCCATGTGGAATCTTCAGCGGATAAGTTCTTCCACTTGATAAGATACTCTGAAATTGATCGATTTCGTAGCTGTCGAGTTCTTGTTTCTGTGACTGCTTCCGGTTCCAATATAATTTTTCCTTCCTCGTCAAGTTCTGGCAATATTGTTTGAATTGGGAGCTTGTCACCTATAACCTTCTTTAAACATGAAACATGGAAAACTGGGTGCAATCGAGAAGCTGCAGGAAGCTCCAATTTGTATGCCATAGTACCAATCTTTTGCAACACCTTGTACGGACCATAATACTTTGGTGATAATTTATTATCCTTCTTAGCTTGCTTTAGGGACATTTGCTTATATGGTTGTAGCCGTAGGAATACCCAATCACCTACATCAAAACTTCTTTCACTGCGATGTTGATCTGCCTGTTGTTTCATTCTATTTTGTGCCAACACGAGGTTATCCTTTAAGAGTTGGAGGACTTGTTGTTGATGTTCGATGTGATGTTCCACTGCCTGAACCTTAGAATTTTCTCTTAAATATGATGTGATGGATGGTGGTTGATACCCATAAAGTGCCATAAATGGGGTCATTTTTGTTGCTGTATGGAAGGAAGTGTTATACCACCATTCAGCCAGAGGCAACCATTTGACCCATTGTGTCTGTTTATCAGATACAAAGCAACGAAGATATCCTTCCAAACATTTGTTTACTATCTCAGTTTGCCCATCAGATTGAGGATGATAAGATGAGCTATGAGCTAACTGAGTACCAAGACAAGAAAATAATTCTGTCCAAAAATTTCCAGTGAAAATGGGATCTCTGTCACTTACAATAATCTTTGGGTTTCCATGTAGCTTTTGAACTGTTTCCATAAATGCAGTAGAAACTGTACTGGCTTTAAATGGATGTGATAATGCACAAAAGTGTGCATACTTGGTAAGTCTGTCAACTACCACCATGATGACACTCTTTCCCTCAGACTTGGGTAAACCTGTGATAAAATCCATTGAAACCTCCTCCCAACGTTGGCTTGGAATGGATAAAGGTTGTAATAGACCCGGTGTCTTAATTGTTTCAACTTTATTTTGCTGGCAAACCAAACATTCCGCCACAAACTTTTGAATATCTGATTTAAGGCCATCCCAAAAAAATTCCTTCTTAACCCTGTGGTAAGTTTTTAAAAATCCTGAGTGCCCTCCTAAGGGAGAAGTGTGCAATTCCATAAGAATCTTTTGTTTTAGCTGGGAATTCTTACAGAGGTATAAGCGATCTTTGTACCATAACGAATCATTTTTCCAGCTAAATGTATCAGAAGTACTGGAATCTTGTTGTAGCTTTCGAATAAGTGCCCACACTTCTTCGTCATTCTTCCATTCCTCCCTTGCTTCGTTTATCCAATCTGGTTGGATAATAGAAATGGCACACAACAATGCTTCCACATCCTCATCCTTTCTTGAGAGTGCATCTGCCACCACATTTTGCTTCCCTTTTTTGTAGATGATTTCAAAGTCATAACCCAACATCTTTGTGACCCACTTTTGTTGCTCTTCAGAGGATAATCTTTGTTCTAAAAAGTATTTAAGGCTATCATGATCCGTTTTTACCTTGAAGTGTCTTCCCATTAGGTAGGGTCGCCATTTCTTAAGTGCATGGAGTATTGCCAACATTTCCTTCTCATAAATAGCTTTGCTTAAAAACTTTCCCTTGATTGGACGACTTTCAAAAGCAATGGGTCTTTCATCTTGCATTAGAACAGCACCAATTCCATTTCCTGAAGCATCACATTCCACAATAAAGGTTTTTGTGAAGTCCGGTGTAGCTAAGACCGGTGCTTGGCACATTGCCTCTTTAAGATGTTCAAAGGCCTTTGTTGCTTCCGGAGTCCATGAAAATGAATCTTTCTTCAATAATGTTGTTAGAGGTGCTGCTATTCTCCCATAATTCTTAACAAACTTGCGATAATACCCTGTCAACCCAAGAAATCCTCGCAGATGCTTTATGGATGTGGGGATTTTCCATTCCTTAATGGCTTTAATTTTGCTAGGGTCTACCTTAACTCCTTCATGAGATACAATATGACCCAAATATTCCACCTCCTGGACTCCAAAGAAACATTTGGATCTTTTTGCATATAATTGTTTCTCCTCCAATAGTTGTAGCACCCTGTCAACATGTTCAACATGATCCTTCCAAGACTTGCTGTAGATTAGTATATCATCAAAAAATACTAACACAAATTTTCTAAGGAATGGTTTGAAAATTGAATTCATCAAACCTTGAAATGTTGAAGGTGCATTGGTAAGGCCAAAAGGCATGACCAAAAATTCATAATGACCCTCATGAGTTCTAAATGCCGTTTTCGGAATGTCTTCAATCTTCATTCTGATTTGATGATATCCCGAACGAAGATCCAACTTGGTGAAGTAAATTGATCCATGCAATTCATCCAGTAATTCATCAATAACAGGAATGGGGAACTTATCTTTAATAGTGAGCTTGTTGAGCTCCCTATAATCCGGACACATGCGCCATGATCCATCCTTCTTGTGCACCAATACTACTGGAGCTGAGAAAGAACTTTGACTCGGTTGAATTATACCAGCCTCTAGCATTTCTGCAACCATACGTTCAATTTCACTTTTTTGGACATAGGGATATCTGTACGGCCTGATGTTTGGAGGAACACTTCCTGGAATCAGATGAATAGCATGATCATGATCACGCATAGGTGGGAGACCTTTGGGAGTCTCAAATACCTTGGAATGATTGTCCAGGACTTTTTGGAGATCTGGAGAAATAGATGATTCCAATGTGGAAACATCTAGCGAACATAATTGTGCAATTACACCTCTTTGCTCCTTTTTTAGAAGCTTTGTCATGCCATTAGAGCTGATTATCTTTCCTGGTTTCCCTGCAATACCCCTTAATTCAACTTCCTTTCCTTCCACAGAAAATTTCATGAAAAGTTCTTGAAAATTAAAAGCTATTGTACCCAAGGATTGTAGCCATTGGACTCCTAGTACAACATCAGCACCTCCCATTGGAATGGAAAGCATTGGGCTAGTCAATACATATTCTCCCATGGATAGCTTGATATTATGGCACTTTCCAGAACAATTTATTGTTCCTCCATTTGCAATCATCACTTGACACTCTGGTGCTGGATATAGGAAGCAATTCAATTCTTTTGCTACCCTACAATGAATAAAATTGTGGGTGCTTCCTGAATCAATCAACACTATTACCTTTTTCTTCTTGATTTGTCCTTCTATCTTGATGGTTTGAGGAGTGGTAATTCCCGCCAATGCATTACAAGATATGGTCGGATTTATTTGTTCTTCATCTAGGCTTTGTTCCTGGAATATATCCTCTTCTTTTGACCTTTCTTGCTCCTTTTCTTCTTCCTCTTCACAATCTATGTAGAATAATTTCTTCTCAGCACACTTATGACCTTTTGTGTATTTGCTATCACAATTGTAACAAAGCCCTTTTGCTCTTTTTTCTTCCAATTGTTGTGGTGTCAACCTTGTAGGTTGTGGAAGACTATGGGCAACAACACTTCCGTCTTTATAGTTGTGAATGGTATGCTTCCTAGTTGCCATAATTTTGCTTTCCATTTTTCTTGCTAACCTGAATGCCTTCTCTAATGAATCAGGTTCCCAAAGGCGCACATCATGTTGGATATTATCCTTTAAAGACCCTATGAACACATCAATCCTATGCTCCTCTGGAATATCTTTTACCCTTATGTTCAATTTTTGGAACTCCTCAATGTGCTCCATTATTGAACCCTTTTGTTTGAGACTTATCAATTGGCTAAAAAAAGTGTTGCTTTTTGTATCCTCATAATGTGCTATCAATTCTTCCGTAAAAATTGCCCAAGTGATAAATTGTTTACGAGAACAAAGCCATTGATACCATACAAACTGATTTGGTTCCAAATATAAAGTTGCCATACGTACCTTTTGTGTGTTTTGCACATTATTGAGATCGAAGAATTGCTCCATCTGTAATATCCATGTGGCGGGATCCTTGCCATCAAACTTCCTCATATCGATTTTTGGAACATGGTGAGTCTTCGATCCAACATTAGAGTCTATGGAATCATGATTAACATTTCTTTTGTTCTCATCATGAGTTTCCTTTACTACCTTTTCACCATTAGTGACCCTTTCTTGTAGCAACTTCTTCAATTCATCCATCTTATCATCCATGCCATCAAATTTAGCGTCAATCTTAGCTTCCATGCCATCCATCTTAGCTTCCATTCCCTTTATCTTAGATTCCACGCCATTTACCTTAGATTCCACGCCACTTATCTTAGCTTCTGTTAGCTTTTGTGAGCGTGACATTTGTTGCACTTGTTCTTGTAATTTTGATATATCATGTAGCATTTCTTCCTCTTCTTCATGAGTCATGCTAGAGCTTTCAGGTTCCTTACTAGGTGTTTGCATTTTCTTTCCTCGGGGCATCAGTTACCGATAATAATGCTTTACTATGCCCTTTGAATTCCGTTAAACCAAGCTTACACAAAAATTAAAAAAAAAAAACTACACACCTTTTTTCACTTTATAAGAGCCTGATATTGAATCTGATGTATCTCTGTAATTTTGGATCATCCAATTCTGAAATTGCTACCTGTAGTAGCCTTCTGCGTCCTCTTTCCAATGCCACAAGTCTGAGCCAAATTGGATTCTCCAAGGAAGAGTTATGTGAAATCTCCCACAGTGACTTGCTTTTAGACTGGTTCAGTAGAGCGAACTTGTACGACGTGCCACGAGTCACTGTTTCAACCTTTGAATCTGAAACACACACACAAGAAACTACAGTCCGTCCTCTTTCTGTACCTTTTTACGAAATTTCAATCCGATCCTCAGAGAGAGAGTTATGACGATTTTCCCCAGGTCACCTGTTTTGAATGTAATTCAGGAGTCTGCAAAAAGACCAACTTCCTCAGATCATATCTCCGAAAATATCGTGAGAAAAGCTCTGAAATTTGGACCCAAGGTTCAGCGCCAATTCTTCTCAAATGGGTTTTTTTTGCGACTTCTGAAACGTCACAGAAAAAAGGTTATAGCGAAAATGCCACGATGACCTGTTTGGAGCAGCGAAACCCTAGAATCCAAAGCTCTGATACCAAATGTTATGAAACCAGCTCACAAAAAGATAGAAAAGAGAGATCCACGCCTTAGAATTCAGCCTCTTCGAGGGGGCAACCTCCTTTACATTACATAAATGAACAATTCTTGGATGATACAAATGACAAAACCTCCTTTCTATATATAGGAGTCTAAGGAGTCACAATATAATCCAGCCGACCTAACAATAATAATATAAAGCCACAAAAATAACAATAGAGGGATTCTATGGGGCACAGAAATAACAATATGGGGGTAATAGGGGCACAACAATATAAATAAGGGGTATAACTACAATAGTAATGGGGTAATCACTAGTATTATAGGGACCCAACAGCAACCATGGGAATTAGTTAGCTCCTCTGCCCATAATTTATGCAAATCGCCTAGGCCGCCAACCCAACTCCCATTATAAAATACACATTTTCTCCTAGCAGTTGAGAAGCCTCATGCATGAGTAGTTGGGTTGACAAGTTCCACCCAGGACCAAGGAAACTTGATTTGCATGCATGGATTTATTTTCCTGGAATATCAAAAGGAAACATGAAAAAAACATCCCTTGATTCAGGGACCTATTTTTAGCAGCTGGAGATTACATGCAAAGTTCGTTTGAGAAACTTCCCTCCAAGTGTCACTTTTTCCTAGATTTATGGCATGCGCGTCATGAGCTCAAAGTTATTTATTCAATACATCATAGTTCATTCTTTCACATCAATCTTGGAGCTCTTACATCCCACAACACATCTAGGACTCTTCAACACATCCGGCTTAACTATTCATGCATAAGTGGTCTCAACTTGTCTTTTTCAACATCTTTGCCACTTTTTGTGTTTTCTCTTGTGTGAGTATTGTTTTCTTGATTTCTTTGAATTCTTGCTTGCATTTACATGCATACTAGCTTGTAGTAGCGTCGTTTCAGTTTTCGTTGCTATCTCACTGTTGTCACATGCATGAAACTATTTTGCACAAACAGTTGTCGATTCGGCGACTCACTTCATGCACATACATGTTGTTTTTTTTTAATATTTTATTCAATTTTTTCATGCATGATCGATCACTTCTACTTTCACTTAGTGTCGCCATGCATTCACTTTCACATTTTCTTTCAGTTGGTCATCGACAAGTCTGGCCAACCTTGGCCTAGACTTTGCCTTCACTGAGACAACATTGCGCAACCCAGGGAAGGAAGGCTCTATCTTCCTCTTGAGAAATGCACATTTTTGCCCAGACATTGTACTCTAGGACTACTTTTCATATTTTTGTGGGACAATGAATACTAGCCCAGAAAATTACGCAATGTAGTTCCTGAGCCTGCAGTCATCGCCAACTGGAATTGCACATTGCACAATCCCAACACTCAATAGCCAGCCTGGATTGCACATTGTGCAAATACAATAGCTAGGATTGTCTCCCAGATAGCCCAGACTACATTTTGCATAGTTCTGGTAACCAATCACCAAGCCTCCGAGAAGAAACTACAGGATATTTTCATATCATTCCCCAGGTATGTGTTATGTCATTCCCTGAATTTTCTTTGATTTTCGTTGATGGATTTCTTATCATGTGTTTTTCTTTGTCTCCATATCTTTCAGGTGTTCATATGCCTCTTAGCAGTATAGGATCAATGCCCTCCAAGGGAGCAGGATCAAAGGACACTGATGGAAGTGGTACTGGAGCAACAGTTGAGTAAGTGTCCTCAAGTCTACCGATCTATGGAGATACCAAGCTATTTCTAGGCAAGGACATCAAGCTGAAATAGCAAGAAGTCAATGAAGAATTTGTAGGAAATTTTAGGGAAGACCTCGAAGACTGCCACGTGTATGTGAACATTCACAATTCTAGCTTGTATCGGATTGCATGCAGATATCTTGCATTCCCATGCATAGACAGGATACACTAGATCATCTTGCACACTGATCCCAAGATGATGACTTTAAGCAGTGTCAGCGAGACGAAGCTTGCAACCTTTTGGGCACAAGATTATGATGACATGTATCAGATGTCGAATCCCGTGACTATCATGGGGACTCCTTTCATCTTACGTAGTAGCAGTGCCAACTCCAGAGACATTCTGAAAAACTGGGTAAAGGAGGTGGCTAGATTCAGGATGACACCCAACCAAATCTACAAGACGAAGATACTATGGAAGGCATATCAATACTTGGTCATATTTTCATGTTGAATGTATGGCCAAGAAAGCACGCAAACATTCCCACAGAGTTGGGTGATTGTGCTAGACCAACTGGGCAGAGGGTGAACCATGTAACTCGTCTGGCATGTTGGCTCATCAATTGAAGGAACATGTAACGAAGGCTCTATAGTCACCCGGAGGTATCTAAGCAGAGATCTACATGTTCGCCTACATCTTAGCTAGAATCTATGCCTGACAAGAGTTCCTGGGCTTGGAGTGGGCATGGTCACCGGTGGAGTTCGAATGTACCTTCAGAGGAGTTATCACATGGTTGTCCAACCATTTTTTCACCCTAGTTTACAAGATGATATTCAAATAGGATCCACCCTACATGTCGAGGGTAGAAATGGAGGCATTGATAGACATTTCTTATTGGTATGCCTCATTGTCCAGCACCTTTGTACGAATGTTCAATGCAGGGAAGCTTCTGCATGTTCTATTGAAGTTTTCCTTGGACATACTTATCATGCAGGAAGTACCATATCACATCTCAGCAGAATTGATAGCTAGACTACAGTGGAAGAAGGCACCTTGGCCCACAAATTAGGTTATAGGATATCTGAAGTTTCAAGAAAGAAGATGTTAAAGAAGAATAGATGAAGAAGTACCCATTCAACCTCCAAAGTTACAACCCATATGACCCACATTGTCTTGTGAGAGATCACGAGAGTACAGTTCAATTAGATCCACGGGTAATTTCATTGGGCCAAGGAGGACCCATGGAGATATTTCTAGAGTTTCTCCAGACCCAATGAATAGGTCGGCTTCGCTATGGAGTGGTTAGTGAAGAAGCATGAAGCAGTATCCCAGAGAGCACCAACACCAGTAGTAGTAGCAATAGAGGCAAGCATACTAGTGCACGGCAAGGGCAAGAGGAATATTGTTGATCACATGGAGGAAGAGAAAAGCTGCAAGTTCTGATAACATCCCCTCATAAAGAAAGAAGTTATGGCTATAGAGGAAAAGGGGCAACAATGCGACAAGTAAATCACGCAAAGGCAAAGGGAGAAAAGAAGAATGGAGGAAATAGAGAAGGAGTTGCATGAGCTGAAGGAGTAACTTTGGAAGGAACAATAGCTACACAAATAGGAGAGGGAAGCATAACAACAATACATAGAAAAGGGGGCGCAACATGTGAAAACGAATGAAACAATGCCCATACTAGTTATGGATTCATCAGAATAGCTGGCATTAGGCAGATAGGGTGAACCATCGCAGGAGCAGGACTTCGCTTGTGAGATAGAGCAAGCACTTCAACAGTTGGATATGAATATGGAGCAATGGGAATTGGAACAAGACATCGAACTTATGCCTCAACACCAAGAGGTTGACTTACCTGACTCACCGCATCCAAATGATAAGCAAGTCTCAAGTGACTGAGGAGGCACTATGATACCTAGAGATCACCCCGGAAGGAGAGACGCACAACATCTCATTTGACGAGTCTCAAAATAGAGTTGTGTATTTTCATAGAGTGTCAACTTCATATTATCATACATCTCTTGCACCAGTTGAGGAATGAGTGATCATGTCTAACATGTGGAAACATCCAACAACCTTGGAAGAGGCAACCACAGTGTATGTTGAAGCCACTAGCTCAAGTGTTCACTTTACAATAACTAAGAATAAGTGAATGACTAAGGAACTATAGAGGGACAAGCAAGGAGGAGAGTTGGTGAAAACATCCCCTTGAGTTGAACTGAAGAAGGCAATCCTAGATGAAGTATTGTCCTTTGACACAGTTATGTGAGCATTTTACTCCAAGTTTGGCACCGTGCATAAGGCAGTTGTCCAAAACAATGGATGGTAGCATCGATGTGCTATAAGAGCACGTATCTTGACGAACTTGCATGTTTTTGTTTATTACATGAAAACATGGATGATGAGATACAACGGAGCCCCACTACACTTTCCTAAGATGATGAAGGCCGATGCGATTGAGCTGAAGGCACGTATCCAGAGTCAGATCTAGAACTATGAATAGCTCCTCCAAATCATCAGCAGTATACAAGCTCCCAATGCATGTGTATTCAAGAGTATGGATGTTGTGGTGCGTGCACATGCGAACCCATATATTGGGACTCTCACCTAGGTGAAGAAAAAGGCACAGGTCGAACTAGAGCTTGACTCGTATTTCGACGAGTTGATGCACATTGCCACTAGCCAGATTGGCCCATCAGTGTAGACATCAAGCACAAGTATCTCGTTGGTCCAGCCACATTGAAGACAAGGATGCGCATGCTTACAAACGAGTTGGACAGAGGAGCCCAAGCAATGCACTTGGATGCTATGGAGGCAAGAGTCAGGTTCTAGAAAGATGTCA
Source organism: Pinus tabuliformis (assembly GCA_031772625.1). NCBI lineage: Eukaryota > Viridiplantae > Streptophyta > Pinopsida > Pinales > Pinaceae > Pinus > Pinus tabuliformis. Next base: position 1,707,325,316 of record CM062816.1, on the reverse strand, counting down.
CCTTAGAGCACACGGATACCATCGCATACTACCGCTCTTGGCATCAATATGTTATTGTTGATTAGCATGAGGATGTTTAAGAGTTGGACTTCCATGGTTCTCTAAGTCATAGTGATGTATAGCATGGCTTGCTCAAGCCATTTCTCTCACATGGGTACATGTGCATTGTAATGTAATGTCTTGTCAAGTGTAAGTCAAGTGTCGATAATTGGATATAACATTCATAAAGTAGATGAAGAGTCATGAGGGTAGTTGAACTATCACAAAGGGGAATGTTAAGGGCCACCCCACCCTTTGCTATAAATAGTCCCTCATAACTCATTGTAAAGGCTTTTGGTCAACCAAGCTTCCGATAAGACTATCTTGGAGAGAGCTTGGACAATATTGTAATGATCCTTGGCTTCTCCACTGTGCGAAGCTAGTACATCACTTTGGAGGAGCAGTCGGTTGTGGCTGTAACCTTCTGCTATTACAACTAGAGGTTGGAAATGGATGTATTGTATGCCTGGAACTTACACTTCTTAATCTAACAAGAGCCAACATGCTTCATGCATATGCTGTATTGTATTCTATGCTATCTGGTTTACTCTCAATGATATATATGTAGCTGTTTACTTACGCATACATGTATAGCTATCTGTGTATGTATGTATGATTCTTTTTGAAATGTGATGTTGGTTTAACCATCACTTTGGATTGCTAGCTAACTTGCCTTCAATGTTGTGATGCATCTTTGCTCGTGTGTTCCCTTATTAACTGTGTGCTATCACAGGTTTCCAAGGGGCGCACTCATCTCAACCCCCATGTGTTAGAACCTCTCATGCACCTTCCTTGGATCATTGTAGCTGTCACACCCCCGCAACCAACAGAGTTATCTTACCTGCCTCTATGCGAAATTGTGGTTAAGGCATTACCATATGACCCACTGGTGGGACTATTACACCAAAAGGTTTGAGGTCTAATTGGGACTTCTTACCGGGAGATCCCCTGACATGTTGGCGGGTCCATCATAGTGAACAATACCTTTTTTGGTGTACGAGTGGTAGGGAGTTTAATAATTACCTCGATCTTAGCTGGGTATAAATGAATACCTATAACAAAGATAAAATTCCAAGGACTACACCTTTGGTCATCATCATGTGGCCTTTTTCATTACCATCCCATATCCTAGTAGCTATACATCGTGAAAGAACCTTTTCCAGATTATGTAAAGCTTGATCAAAGTCGTTACTATAAGGGGTGAAATCATCCATATATAGTTCAAGCCCTCCATTAATAAAATTAGAAAAAAGTCTCAAATTTTCAATTTGAAAAGTGGTCGGTGCATTGCACAACCTAAATGGTAAGACTCTACACATGAATTGTCCACATGGATGAGTGAACATAGTTTTATATTTGTCTTCAGAAGGAATTTGAATTTGATTATATCCGTTAAATCCATCCAAGAAGGAAAAAAAATTCTTTCTGGCAAGGGTATCAAGGACTTTGTCTACAAATGGAAGAGGAAAATGATCCTTCTGCATGGCTTTATTTAGTTCCCTATCATCTACACAAATTCACCATTTTCATTATTTTTAGGGGCTACCACCAGCAATGAAACTCAGTGATTGTCAGAAATAGGATATATAAAATTAACATCAAGGAGATTCTGGAGCTCATGCTTCGCTATGTCCCTAAGATGTGGGTTTAATCTTCTTTCGAGTTTGAAAATGGCTTGGGCATATTTCTCAATATATATACGGTGTGCGCAAAACTATGGATCAATGCCTTTCATATCAGAATATTCCCAAGCGAAGGATTGTTTATATTTCTAAAGAAATTGGACCATTTTTTCATGCTGAAGGTCATCAATACTGACATTAATATTCAAGTTATTTCTAAGTTCAATTTCAATGGGGATACTATTACTGTAGTCATAGGTATATGCTTATTGTTCAAATCCTCCAATGGATCTCTTTGGGCTTCATTGTCAAGTATAACTTTTAGCATTTGACATGTTGAGTTTCCTATGGAGGAAGGTTGGTTAATAAATCCATTAATAATGTCATCCTCAATCTTACTTTTAATGATAAGAGCTTTATCAATAGTATGGGGAGAAAGTAAATTACCTTCCTATTTGGGAGGAAACCATTTAAAATTTTCAGCTATCATGTTAGGCATAATGAGTGAGTACAGAATGAGATTATTGATAGTACGTACCTTAGTGATGGCCATGTTTCCTATTTGACACCAAATGTATGCATCTACAGTGGCAAGCCATGGTCTTCCTAATATCAGAGTGTGTCCCTCCAACTTATTTTAAGATTAAGGACCAGAAAATCCATTGTGTTTTCCAAGGAATCTAGAAAAACAATAATATCATCTAAAGTTCCTTGAGGTTTCAATATAGATATATCAGTTAGTTCCAACATGGTTGGAGTCAGTTTAAACTTGGTTATTCCAAGGAGGCCACAGGTTTCAAGTGTTTTAAAATTTATCGAACTCCTAATTCCACTAAGGTGATTGGGAAGTTATGCCCTAGAATCTAAATAATGATTCTAGGATCAACATATTTGATAGGTATATGTTTTCATAGAATAAGATCAGAGAGTTTCCCAAGAACATGGACTATAGGAGAATATTTTGGTTTCCCTCTAGGATTATTAACACATAGCTCCTTAATGGTTTTAACATAGATAGGAATATCTCTGATAGCATGTAGGAGACGAATTTTGATACATAAATTTTTTAGTTTCCCTATGACATCAAAGTCAAGATATGTAGGTGGTTTTATTATGGATAGTCTCTCGGGCAACGTGGGAGAAGCACTCGTAATTTTAATGAGCTCCTGATGTTTGGTCAATGTGCTGGGTGATTATATTTCAGTAATAATTACAGTAGAAGGAGGGTGTTCTGTCAAGGGCTACTGCATAGTAAGATTTTCATTTTCCAGTTGCTCTCGATTATTTGGATCATCTTCTGGAAATATATTACACTAAGATCTTAAGCTTAATGCATTTAATTCCAAAGAGGAAGGACAATAATCCGAAGTTTCAAGGATTTATAAAAATTGCACAGGCCCATTATTTGGGTTTAGATTTGGTTATGCAGGTAGTTGAGGGCGTAATGGAGGTGAGGTGTTTATGGGTAATTGAAGTGGCCATTGTAGTGGTAGTTGTGACTAAGGAAACATTCTCATCAATTGATTGATCATTCCAGTTGGGTGCTTCTAATTCTGAGACCATATTGGCCCCTGAGTAGGTTAATTTTCCCATTGCAGAGGGTATGGGTTATTTGGGAAATTCCTCCATGAGGATGCATGATGTTGTTGATTTAGCCGAGAAGGACCATAAAATGACTGGTTTGTTCAAGTTTATGAAGGGTATTGTTGAGGCTGTTAGGAAGTTATAGAATGTTATTGACCCTACCAAGTTAATCTAGGAAGCTATTGTTGAGCATATTGTCCAGAAAAAAACATAGAAGGGTCTTGCATCATACCTAGGTGGTGGTTCTACCATTTTCATCATTGTGCCATGAAATATGTTGCCTTTGGTTCATCCTTAGCTTCCTTGAATACAAATTTCAATCCATGGAGCGAGGGACAAAGATCCATCGAGTGATCTTTGCTACATATAGTGCATATATTGACTGTGTCCAACATACATTCTTTATGACTGTGCTTCTTCTGTCAACGAGGATAGAAAATGGCTAATTCTTGGTCTTCTTAAGCATGGTTCTATTTTACTTTTAAAATGTCGAACTATTTCATTATTGTACTTAGGATATTAGTTTTAAAATCTTGTAACCTCATGTAACTCCTCCTGCAACTTTGTTAGCTCTGTTGAAAGGATCACGAGTTCCAAGCTTAGTCCATGTACTCTGATGTGAATACCTGATATATAGTTTTACAATATCATCATATTATTCTTTAGAAATATCACCCTTCCCCATTAAATTAAGTGATTCCATCCATTCATCCTTCATGCCTCTAATTAAGGCAGTTTTCAACACATCCTTAGGTAAAGTGGTATATGGTGATGTTTGTATGTTGTATTGAAATATTTCAATGTATTCCTCTAAGGTTTCATCTTCTTTTTATGTCATCCCTTAAATCTCTTGATCGGAAATAATTTCAGTATTTATTAACAAAATCTTGTTTTATTTGATCGCATGAATTGATAGTATTTCCCCCTAATCCCATAAACCATCGTAATGTTTCTCCCTTTAAAGGAGAGGGAAATAATTTTAATTTTTTGGGGTTAGTAGTATAATCATATCGTCAACATAAAACATCAAATTCAAACAAAAATGCATCAAGATCTTCAAAGGCCATCCCATGGTAATTTGGGATGGCTTGAAGTTGGATAACTTTCATTAGTGCATTGGCATGTGGATTAACGATGGTATATTCTATGGTCGAGGTTTGTGTTCCTGTCACTAGGTTTTCCATGTGATCAAAGATATGCCAATAAGCTTTAGAAATAATGTAATCCAAAGTTAATAAATAAAAAAGGTTGGTATGGTAATGGGGTTATGGGCCTTGACTGGGTCTTAAAACAATTTCTGAGTCTAGAATTTCAATTTATCTTCTCACAATTTGTGCCACAAGAGATTCTTACTCAGAAGGTTGAGGGTATGGTTCACTTATCTCACCTCTTTAATACTACAGGTTGCAAGAGTGCCCCTCACCCTTCCTAAAAGAACTGAAATGCTTGTTAAGTGTGTCTTGGAAGGTGTACTAAATTTCTAAATTTTTATTGTGAATCTCAACATTAGCTGCAGAAAATGACTTTGCTACCCAAGAGGTAATAACAATAGAGCCCTTCCCAAATACTGTTCGGGGACCCACCAATGCTTGAGACTTCCTTTCGAATGATTTTGTCTATGAAGGTGTTGTGCTATACAACAACCCCCCCATTTCAATTTTTATAACTGAAAGTTTTAAAATGCTAAATAAGAAATGGGTCCCCTTTAGAATATAAATGAAAGCAATAAAACTTTTAAGTAAAATAGATTTTCAATAAAAGTCATATAAAATTTTCTTTTTGAGTATTTAGGACTCCTCATCACAAATTGCAATTCTTTAGAACTCGTGAACATCCATTTGGAAAAGTGCGAGGTGAACAGAGTCATAAAAAAACCCTCATCGCAAATTTTTTATCAAAGTAAGCCATTTATAAATACGACGTGATGTAACTATCGCATCTCACACATCATGAATCCCAAGGAATGCCTTATAATGTTTCATTGAAACCTTGTGATGTGATAATAATATCACAATTGCATATCGCTGATTCATAGGGAAACATCCAATACACTTCATAGAAAAACTGTGACGGAATTTAATTATCACGTATCGCGCTGTCAATAAAAGCGAAATAATAAATACTATGAATACATGCGGTATAGGGATAAATCGATTGTAAAGGAAAAAAGATTTGCCAAGTTTGAAATCCGTCATCTCCCCATGGTAGCTTAGTAGTGATCGCAATCACAACAATGCAAAGAAACCTTTTGAGCGTGGCGCTGATAACTCCCGATTTGTGATACGCGATTGTTACACAAATATTAAAATAATACAAATTGCTGATCGCAAAATCACAAGGTCATGACACCTATTCTAAAAAGGACTATTACAAAACCTCTGATGCGACATATAGCTTCAGCATTAAAGTTTCATGTTGGAAGTTATGGTAATACATTAAAGAGTAGTTATGGTTAAGTCCTTTAAGGATTTCATCCATGGTAGCTATGTACAATAAAAGATTTTTTGCATTTAATGCGCATAACTGCTTGTAGTTTGTAATTTGTGTATTATCGCCTTTCAAGTTTTTTCGCCTATTATGCTACTCTTTCTCATTTTTCAGTACTGGTCTAGAATCACAGAGTGGGTCAAGATGTCTAACAAATCCCGAAAGGAAAAGGTCCCAATTAGAGTGGAATAAGGACTAGCAAAATTGGTGTTAATTGCAGATACTACCTATCAAGGTCTCGGTAAAATCTCGTGGGAAGGCATATATGTTGTACTTGAAGTAGAAAATCCAATGGAGATAGAAGAAGAAGAAACAACTGATGGAACTGATCGAATAGAAAGCACACTTAGTGATTTGGCCAGCTCTTTCCTTGATAAAATAGCAGCCCAAGCCAAAGTTTTACCGTATAATGATATAGTGAGATGGGTAATTGAAACTATTAATATAATATATAGAGCTTTCTTCACAGCCGATGGGAGGACGTTCAATACATTCAAACCTGAAGATGTCAAGATAATGTATCACTTGTTGGATCCCGAGCGGCACTACAACAAATCATTCCTGGAAGCTTTCGCTAACGAGAATGACATAGAGTTAGACCCTATCAAACAGTGGAGACATTTTCCAAAAAAGCATAAACATGCATCCTCCAGTATGTACTCTGTGGACTCCTTAGCATCTCCATATTGTTATGCTGCTTCTATGGTATGTAGGCTCTTTGGAAGCCCTGACTCTACTAGATTTTCTATAGAAATGGTTCCATTAATAGAAGCAGCAATCAAATCCTTTATTATAAATTAGGAAACCATTTTTTTAGATAAAATGGTTAGTCAAATACTAGATTATATAAGGAACATATTTGTCACCACTAGAGTTGTGCCCCCATTCTATATGAGCACTTACATAATGGACACAATCAGTTTTAATTCTGACTTTCCCATCCTAGGTTGGAAATGGATTATTCAGGATCCAAACACCATTCACATTTATCATAAATATTTATGGAAGTCTGACTACAAGAATCATTTATACAGGATTTTACATGGTCTCATTTTACCTGTCCATCAAGCCATCTTTAATAAACTACTCCTTGGCTATTTGACGAGGTTAGAATTGACTTAACTTCAATTGACAGTTGGTTCGGGGAGGAGTAGTTCACTTATATTATGGTTTTTGGCAGTATTACAGACCCTCATGTCCTTCCACTCTACATTCCTGATAAGCTATTAGCTAAGGAAATAGCTTACCAAATAGTGGAAAAAGGGATGTCTAAAAACCTTAAAGGTTCTAAGAGACAACTATGGCCTCCATTTCCCCTTCGTTGTGGCACTTACACATTGCATGATTTTAAACATGCTGAGAAAGAAGCATAGAAAACAAAGGATCTGGGTCTAGTGGTTATTCCTAAAAGACAATATGATCCAAACAAGGTCGCTTTCAATTTCACTAGTCAGGTGAAAGTTAGTAAATTTATACATGATAAGGATGAGTTTGATGACTTATTCACTTCAGCAGAGTTGTTCTCACAAGTAATTCATCTAGCAAGATTCAAATTGGGAGCCGACAAGATGGACAAATTCATGGAATACAGGACATAGAGGTTACTGATAGTACCTCTGGATTTATTAAATACTACCCCTATTGTTCAACAAGCAGAGCACAACAGGGAGCAGACTATTGAAGAGAATTGCAGGGAAGGGGAAACAGGTGAAAAGACCAGTGAACCCCTTTCCACAGATGTTCATATTGACCCCATCTTGATAAAAGAATGGGAGCAATCTGATCAACAGATCAAAAGCCAGAGCGACCCCCAGAACATTGCCACATCAGCATTGCCCACGACACAACGACCCAGTATTCTTGATAGTGCAATTGAAGTAACACCGAGTAAAGACATAGATCAGAAAGAGATTGAAATAATCCTTGAAAATCCTTCGGAAGAAATTACATTGAATATGAGGAAATACCACCCTTGGATGTATTTTACAGCCCAAAACACAATGTTGTAGTCAAGAGGCAGAGGAAGAAGAGGAAAATAAACTGGACATCATCCACAACTCCTCAGTTTGAATTTATGAATGTCTTATGGAAGGATTCAGAGGTCAATCCTTCAGAGGATTTGACTAAGTTATCTGAATTTGCAGGGGCATACACAGTTGCTACAATTGATAAGGCAACTGAGGTTAACCAATTGTTCAAAGAAAAGGATAAAAGGATTAATTAGATTGAAGAACAAGCAGTAGTAGAACAAAAGAAAATTAATCGGTTTGAAGAACAGTTGGCAGAAGAAAAACAAAAGAATGAGCAGCTTAAGGTACAATTAAAACTAGAGAAACAGAAGATCAACTAGCATGCCATCCAAAAACAAGAACAATTCTATCAGGAGCTCGAACAACTTCAATTGATACATCAACAAGAAATTAAGACTAAAGAGGAGAAAATCACACAGCTACAACTCTATATAGAACAGTTCAGAGATTATCCCAAGGTTGTGGAATTTAAGAAGGAAGCCTTAGAAGTGAATAAAGCCTTATCTCAACAGCTCAATCTACTTTGCCATAAAATATCTCTTATTGACCCATTATGCATCATAACTACATCACTGATCGCCAAGTAGTTAATACTCGATTAGAATTTGAGGATGCAGATGATAAGGTCACAAATTACCTCTCCTGGAAAAGCATAGTAGAAGGAAGAGCTTCTAACCTACTGAAAATTTAAGAGTCACATAAAGAAATATTGTTTTCAGAGTGGGAAATGCAACTGATAAAGGAAGAAAGGGCTACCTCCAGGTCTAGTTCAATAATGAATAATGTGATTGAAATGATAAATGATGGTTTATATGGAGCCAATTTAATTTCTGATTGTTCCCAAGGTAATCTTCCAAAAGCGAAAGTGTTAGAAAATAAATGGAAGCAAGATTTGGCCACCAAATATGAACAACTCAACAGAATACAAAGCCTTAACTGGGATGCATATTGGTCCTTTTTGGTCAAGCTGCATAGCCAACAGATGACCATCAAATGCCTTGCTGATGATGTTGATCGCATGATCCTTGAGCTTTCAGATGCCACTTACACAGGACAACTACACTCTAGGATGAGTCATCCTCTAGAAATTCAAAGCATGCTTTCAATTTGTTAGTTGTGAATATAGGAGAAGAAATATATACGATGAATCTTTTCAGATGCAATCACATTACTATTTTTGCAATTAAAATCCCAGATTTTAATGTTGGCAGTTCCAACAATTCTCAACGATTTTTGTAGACATTTTGTTCTAATTCATATAAACCCTTTCATGTTATTGGAGAAAGGGTCCTCAATTTGTATGAAAACTAGACTTGAGAATTTTCACTTCTACACTTCTTAAATTATTTTTTATGAGCAGTGGATCAACGTTTCAGATTTTTGTCAGAGAACTTTTTCAAGACCTGCATTTTTGTATCTCCTGGAAGTTTCTAGAATAAAAAGGTGGAATCAGAATTTTACTTACATATCAAGACTCAAATGCATGCGGTATTTCTATCACTTCTCTTTTTGTCTTGTTCTTTATGTAATTAGCATTTCATTTAATTTTCTATTGTTGATGTATTAACATGTTTCAAGCTATTCTATATTGAGTCACTTCTGAATGATTTAGAATTGCTATATTAGAGATATATGTCAATAATAAATATTAGTATGTCATGCAACGAGTTTTTATAATGACTTTGTTTAATTTCTTAAACAAAGTAATAATTAGTTAAATGCATCTTTCTATGGATAAGTAAACCATTTATATGATTATTTATCTGCCAGGAATTATAAAAAATCACATTGTTATAAGATTACCTGGGTTATATAGATATATTTGTATATTTTCATAGTTATAAATTAAATCACCTATCATCTTTATTATACATTTAAAACACTAATTCATCAAACCATACATTATTGGAAAACTGGTCTCATAACATCTAGTGAGAGCCACTACTCAAAATAGAAAAGGAGTTGTACTAAGTTCCGGACCGTGTGGTTATCCCCAATGTTGGTACTATGATTTTAGAGGCATCAACATTTCTGGCACTAGAAGGAGGGCTTAACTGCGAATGGTGATTAAATCTAAATCCATAGGCCATTCTATGAGTAAAACTACCTCACCATCTCCTTCAAATTCTCCTTTGCATTCGAAATCTCTTATTCCTAAGCGAGAAGTTGAAAAGGATAATACAACGCCCACTGCTAAAATCCTAAACACACTAGACAATTCTTGTCCTGAACCTCCTGAAGTACAGTTTTTCATTCATAAACTACAATGGTTTTCAATATCCCAAGAAGAGTCTGAGTTATCCCAAGGCAGTGTCACTTCACAACATATCCCATCGCAGCCACTTACTAGGGAAAAGAGTGAAAAAATTGGTATCCCACCAGTTAAATTCCCTCTACCATGTCAAAAAGGGGCTAGGAAGACACCATCAAAATCTAACTGTGAGACTTTGTCCTCATCATCATCCATTCCATCCATACCATTGCAAGGTCATCCATCCATTTCCCAACTTCAAATCATAGTCCAAATAGGAACAAAAACTTCAACATCCTCTACCCAATCGCTTTCAACTGCTTCTTCACCCTCTTTTACTATTAGCTTAACGATGGCACATAATCAACCTCAACCAAGGCCATGGACCAACCGAGGAGCTCTCAGAATGCCTACACCTTTGAGCCAATTTCTAGCACATCCTGAAAAATGGTTACCAAAATTTAATCCTGATATTGGCGTGTTAGCAGAAGAACATATAAATAATTTCATGTTATCAATCAACTTGAATGGAGTAACGGAAGAAGGTGCAACTATTAGAATATTTCCATACACCCTACAAGGAGTAGCAGGATCATGGTATTTTTCGTTACCACTAGGATCTATCAAGAGCTGGGATGCTTTCCTAGAGAAATTTATAACTAAGTTTGGAGACGATAGGTCTACAAAAACTCTGATTAATGATCTCTCCAATCCAAAATCTGAATGAAAGGAACCCATCAAAGACTTCAACTCATGCTTCAATAAACTGTTGAATAAAATTCTTGCAACATCCAAGCCTAGTGAGGAAGCTTGAAATGAAGGGTATATCTCTGCCTTGCCTTCAAACATAGACATCTTTGTTGATAGGGTTGCTAAACCAACATTAATAGAAAATATGAAGGAAGCAATCGCCATTGAAAAACATATCCTTGCTTTGAAAAGAAAAATGCTATAGAATAAAGGAAATCCAAAAAAGTTACCTTTAGAGATGATTCAAAGAAGAAAGCAATCAAGGATCCATATGACATGCAAGGTTTACAAAAATTTCTTAAAACTATGTCTAATGAAATGGTTGAAATAAAAAAGTAGGTGGCCAAAAATTCTACAAAAAGACCATTTAGGAACTTCAAAAGAAATCAACCAAACGATCCTAAACCACCTAATGCTATATCTAATGCAGAATTTGATTTAGATGATGATGAATATGAAGATACTGTTTTATCAGCTGAAGAAATGGATGAAGATGAAATAGTTGAATGTCATGCAATGTGGGAATTTATCTTACCTAGCTCTGATAATGAATGTGAACAGGAAGCTCTCCCAGTAAATACCAGGAGCAAAATTATAGCAGAGCCTAATCAAGAAAATCCAAAGAAGAAAAAATCAGGTCCTGTTACTAAAGACAAAACTCCCACAAAGAAAACTCCAGTTGTGTCTCCCCACAATCAACCATCATCCTCCAACCCTCCCCCATCTTCCAAAACGCTGGTAGTTTCAGATTCCATGGATTATAACAGTGTGGAAGACATGAAGCAGACTCGAGCAAATATTTCTTTACGTGAACTTAGCAAGCTCAAACATCAACAAAAGTTGCTCCTTAAAGAATTAAATGCAATGCCTTCTTCTCCACTTCCAACCGGTGTATTATCTAAGATTTCTAGAGGATTAGGTAAGCCACCATATGATAAGGTAGATGCTACTGATGTTGTTTTAATTAGGCATAGGTCAAATTATTATACTCCTCATTTTCTCTTGACTTATGATATCTAAAATAGAAATTTGCACAACTTTTTGATAGATTCAAGGGCTTCATCAAATATAATGCTAGCCTCGGTTTGCTCCATGTTAAGTATTGAGCCCTATAAGTCTGGAGTTCATATTGTTCAATTAGATTGAACTAAAGTACAAGTCTTAGGAGAAATAAATTTAGTTACTATCAGATTATCAGTTGATTCCAGGGTTGTCCAAAGAATTGATATATTAATTGCTGACATCCCTAAGTTTTATGGTTTGATCCTTAGCAGAGACTAGTATGAAGAACTTCATAGTTATATTTCAACTAATTGGTCCAACATGTCGCTTCCCTATAATGGGAAACCAAATCAAATCAGAATAGATCGCGAAAAATATTTGACTCATAGAGTAACTAAGTTTGAAGAAGAAAATCAACCTGTAGCCTTCAATAATAACATTATTGGAAATTATTCAGCTGAATCTTTTTTTGGGAATTTTAATGCACAACAATCCCCTTTTCCTGTTAATAGTGTCATGTCATAGATAAAAAAATTCTCCCATATTGATACCTCAAAGTGTGTTAGTGTTGTAGATGAACTTGTAAATAAGCTTGTAAATAAGCCTTTATTTTGGTATTTGTATTTTGATGGATCTGAAAATCTAATGACAATGCAAGAGCATGATGTATTTTAGTTAGTCTAGAAGGAGGAAAAACAATGTTATCATGTAGGCTAGAATTTGAGTGTACCAATAACACTGAAGAATATGAGGCCTTGATTCATGGGCTCTATCAAGCAATAACCCTGAATATCCAATATCTGAAAGTATTTGGTGATTCTGAAATTGTCATTAAACAAGTGAGAAATATTATCCATTGTCGTTAAGGACATCTCAAACATTATTAATCACTTGTTCAAGATCTGTTAACTCATTTTGTAGCATTTGACATTTCTCCTATTCCTAGATCATAGAATGCAGTAGTGGATCTTTTTTCTAATGTTGCTTCTAATATCCTTCCATCTGAGGATTATACTCCAGATAGATTTTCTATCGAATTAATTTTTTTGCCATCTTTCCTAGATAATGTCACCAATTGGCATGTATTTAATCATTTCTTGACTTCTGAAGGATCTTATGATGATCAGATTATCGATGAAAGCGATCATGATCTTCAATTAAAGCAAAGACTCAATGAAAATCCTATTCCTAAATCTATGGTCAAGCTAGAAGATCTTGATGATATTAAAGATAGATTCAAAAAGGTCACTAATGCAAAACTTCAATGATCTACATTAAGGTTTGAATTAGTAAATCTCGGCACTGAGGCCAAACCATAAAATGTCAATCTAGGACTTGGACTTTCATCAAATGAAAGATTTGATTTCATCAAATTATTAAAGAAATACAAAAATATTTTCGCTTGGAATTACGAAGATCTGAAGACTTATGATACTTCTATCATTCAGCACACAATCCCAATGACTTTTGATGAGAAACCTGTACAACAGAAGCTAAGGAAAATTCACCGAAATCTTGAAAGTCAGATTAAATCAGAGTTGAATAAACTCCTTAAAGCCAAAAGAATATTTCACGTCCGACATTCTAAATGGGAACCTTAGTACCAGTAAGGAAAAAGAATGGTGATATTAGGATTTGCATAGATTTTAGAAATTTCAACAAAGCATGTTAGAATGCTAATTACCAACAATGAAGTAGATACTTCAATCAGTAGCTAGCTTAGAGTTAATGTGTTTTCTTGATGGCTTTTCAGGATACAATCAGATACTGGTACATCGAGACGATAGAATAAAGACTACAATTAGAACTAAACGGGGAACATATGCTTATCAAAGAATACCTTTTGGTTTAATAAATGCTGGAGCTACTTTTCAAAGAGCCATGGATATAGCCTTCAAAGGTTTGATCAATAGGACAGTCATTGTTTACTTATATGACATAACTGCCTATTCTAAGAAAAGGAGCAATCATCTGCATGATTTAAAACAGATTTTTGAACGTTGCAAAAGATATGGGATTTTTTTAATCCCAAGAAATCATTCTTTGCTCTTAATGAAGGTAAAATATTAGGGTTCATTGTGTCCAAAGATGGCATATACATTGATGCAAACAGGATAAAAGAGATTTTTGATATCCCTTTGCCACATAATAAGAAATATATGCAATCATTTTTGGAACAGATAAATTTTGTGAAGAGATTTGTTCCTGATTTTTCTCATATAGTTTTGCCCTTGCAATCCATGATTAAGAAAAAATCAGTCTTCAAATGGGGACATAACGAAAAAGAGGCTTTTGACTCGATCAAACAAGCAATCATTAATGCTCCTGCATTAAATACTTCGAATTTTTCCATTCATTTAATTTTATATACTTTGGCCGCTGAAACATCTTATGTTGTTGTTTTAACACAGATCAATGACTAGAAAGTAGAAGCACCCATATCTTTATTTAGTTCTAATTTGCAAGGTGTTGAGCTCAAATATTTCGAAGCTGAAAAACAAGCTTTTGTTGTATTTAAGTCTATCAAACACTTTAGACCAATCCTCCTAAAAATACACGCTAAAGTAATAGTCCCATTCTCTGCAGTGAGACAATTGTTAGTTCAAAGGGAAGTAGGAGAGAAGAGAGCTAACTAGGTAACAACTTTACAAGAGTATGATATTGATATTAAACCAATGAAAATTGTTAGAGGGAAAGGTTTTTACAGGTTAGTGGCAAGAGCTTTCAATATTCCAGAACATGAAGACTCAAACAATATGGCACAAGTAAATGAGGTAAGTATCACTAATTCTGAATCTCAATATGCTGATCTGATCTTTTACTTGAAAAATAGATATGATCCCCCTAAATTTAGTTACAAAAACAAATGTGACGTAAGATTAAAATCCAAACACTTTGAAATCATTGATAATGTGTTATTCAGGAGAAATTATGATTCAATTTTATTAAGATGCCTTGAAGAAAACTAAATCACAAACTGTTTTGTAAGAATTACATGATGGCCCAACAGGTGGACATTTGGAGGAGACACTACAACGCACAAAATACTACATGTTGGATATTATTGGCCAATTTTGTTTAAATATGCCCTTTACTACGTAAGAAAATGCAAGATATGCCAAACTGCTAGCGGAAGACAAAGGAGACTAGTCTTTCCTTTATAACCAGTAAACATTGAGCAACCATTTGAACAGTGGGGACTTGATATTATAGGAGAGATTGTTCCACATTCTTCTAAGCAACACAGATACATCCTCACGTCCACGGACTACTTCACAAAGTGGGTAGAAGTAATTCCACTGAAGGTAGCCAATTCTGATGCAATTATTGAATTTATTGATCAATTCATCATTACAAGGTTTGGTTTACCTAACACGCTTATTTTTGATAATGCATCTTATTTTTATGGAAATAGTATAGTTGAATTTGCTCTTAAGAGAGGTTTTAAGTTAAAATAATCTGCAAATTACTACCCTCAAGGAAATGGCTTAACAGAGTCAACTAACAAGAACCTCATCAAGATTATTAAATGAATTGTTGATCAAAACCAAAAGAATTGGCATAAATATTTGATATTTGCATTATGGGCAGATCGCATAACTCATAAGGCCTCAATAGGTATTTCTCCTTTTAACTTGTTGTATGGGAAAGAAGTTGTAATACCACCAAATTTAGCACTCCCATCTCTAGCCCTAGTACAATTCATTGAAGAAATTCCTTCTTCCACTATTGAATTGAGGTTTGATCAAATCCCTAAATTGGATGAGGGAAGACAAAAGGCAAAAATTACTCATGCTAAACATCAGTGGGTCATTAAATCTTCTTTTGATGCAAGTTCTGCTGGCTCAAAAATATTACAGATCGGTGATCTCGTTTTACTATGGGACAAAGCACATGAAGACAAAGGTAATCATACCAAATTTCAGAAGATGTGGCTTGGACCATTTTAGATCGTTGAAAAGATAGGCTCATCAATGTTTATATTGCAAGATTTATCAGGAAAGAGAGATTCTCTTCCTGTGATGGGCTTATCTTAAAGAAATTCTTTTCCTAAGGAGGTAACCCCTTCTTACTTGTACATATGATTTATGCAAGCTAGTTTCTTTTAGGAAATAATGTTGTAAATAGTTTACCATTGGCTTTTCACTATTGAAAAGCTATTTGAAAGAATATTGTGAATACTTTCTTTCAAGGAGTAGAAACTTTCAAGGAAATTATTACAGTTTTGGAAATTAGATAAAATGTGAAACTATGAGATTTTCTTTAAATTTGTGAAATCTTACAAACCTTGAAAATGCAGTAATACATTTTAAGTTTTATCATTTGAGAAAGGTTATTTACAAAAGGGAAAAGACTTTTTCTAGCTAAGCATCCACAACTCTAGAATTGACATCCATAAACTCTTAAGGAGTAAGTCATTTGCCCCATCCACTAGGTTTATGATTTTTCAGAGTGTACTTCTAAAATATATCTAATTTAAAAGAAAAGAGGTCTCATGACGAGCCTGCTTACCATGATCACAGGGAACTAATTAAACTTACATTACCAATACTGCATATGAAAATAGGTTAATTTATTATAATCATAAGACAAGGGGTCTCATTATGAGCCAACTTATTCAGTTCAATTACAACCAGTGAATGGCATTGTCATCTTCTGGCTCCAAAAAAATAAAAAAGTAAAAAATGGAAATACGTGTAGATATATCTTTTTGGATTTATCTTTCAAAAGTTATACTCCTAGATGGATGGGACAATGAATGATTGATGGTTAAAAGGTAACCCTGTCGAGACTATAGATGTTTGCTGGCAGCAGAGGCAATCCTTATGACAAAAGAGTAAATTTAAAAGCTATGTTGGAAGGGCCCCCTACATTATCTTTAACAACCAATCAAAGCTTGAAGAAACCAAAATGTTTTTATTTTATCATAAGGGTTTGTAAAAGAAATTGCAAAATTGATATTTTGTTTATTCAGAGTAAATTTTTTATCTAATCAATTCTTAGACAATTGTTTTTTTCCTCAATTGATTCTACTTAAGAAAGTTTTAGAAATTTCATTATTTTTCAGAGATAGCTTCTTCTCCCAGTGAATTGCCAATTGTCGTGCTATACAACAACCCCCCCATTTCAATTTTTATAATTGAAATTTTTAAAATGCTAAATAATAAATAGGTCCCCTTTAGAATATAAATAAAAGAAATAAAACTTTTAAGTAAAATAGATTTTCAATAAAAGTCATATAAAAGTTTTTTTTTGAGTATTTAGGACTGCTGATTGCAAATCACAATTCTTTAGAACTCATGAACATCCGTTTGGAAAAGTGTGATGCGATCATAGTCATAACAAAAGCCTTGTGGAATTTTTTTTATCAAAGTAAGCCTTTTATAAATACAATGTGATGTAACTATCACATCTCGCACATCATGAATCCCAAGGAATGACTTATAGTGTTTCACTGAAACCTTGCGATGCGATAAGACTATCGCAATTGCA
Organism: Pinus tabuliformis; assembly: GCA_031772625.1. NCBI lineage: Eukaryota > Viridiplantae > Streptophyta > Pinopsida > Pinales > Pinaceae > Pinus > Pinus tabuliformis. The sequence goes on along the minus strand of CM062816.1, from coordinate 1,707,308,058 downwards.
TATCATTGATTCATAGGGAAAAATCCAATACACTTCACTAAAAAATCACGATGTGATTTAATTATCCCATATCGCACTCTCGATAAAAGTGAAATAATAAATACCATGAATGCATGCGGTACAAGGATAAATTGATTGTAAAGGAAAAAGTGGTTTGCCAAGTTTGAAATCCGCTGTCTCCCCATGCCAACTCAGCATTCATCGCAACCGCAACAATGCAAAGAAACCTTTTGAGCATGGTGCTAATAACTCCCAATTTGCGATACGTGATTGTTACGCAAATATTAAAATAATACAAATCACTAATCGCAAATCGCAGTGTCATGACACCTATTCTAAAAAGGACCGTTACAAAACCTACGATGTGACAAATGGCTTTAGCATTAAATTTTCACGTTGGAAGTTATGGTAAAAAATTAAGGAGCAGTTATGGTTAATTCCATTAAGGATTTCATCTGTGGTAGCTATGTACAATAAATGATCTTTTGCACCTAATGCACATAACTGCTTGTAGTATGTAATTTGTGTATTATCGCCTCTCAAGTTTTTTCCCCTATTACGCTCCTCTTTCTAATTTTGCAATGCTGATCTAGCACACAGTGGATCGAGATGTCTAAGAAATAGCGAAAGGAAAAGGCCCCTATTATAGTGGAAGGACCAACAAAATTGGGGTTAATTGCAAATACTACCTGTCAAGGCCTCGGTAAAATCTCGTGGGAAGGCATATATGTTGTACTTGAAGCAGAAAATCCAATGAAGATAGAAGAAGAAGCAACAACTGATGGAACTAATTGAATAGAAAGCACGCTCAGTGATTTGGCCAGCTCTTTCCACCATAAAATAGCAGCCTAAGCCAGAGTTTTACCATTTAATGATCTAGTGAGATGGGTAATCAAAAGTATTAATGTAACAAACAGAGCTTTCTTCACAAACAATGGGAGGATGTTCGGGACATTCAAACCTAAAGATGTCAAGAGAATGTATCACTTGTTGGATCCCCAAAAACACTATAACAAATCATTCCTGGAAGCTTTTGCTAGGGAGAATGACATAGAGTCAGAACCTATCAAATAGTGGAGACATTTTCCAAACAAGCATAAACATGAATCCTCTGGTATGTACTTTCTGGACTGCTTAGCATCTCCATATTGTTATGTCATTGCTATGTTATGTAGGCTCTTTGGAAGCCCCGATTCTACTATATTTTCTATCGAAATGGTTCCATTAATAGAAGTAGCAATCAAATCCTTTATTATGGATTGGAACACCATTATATCAGATAAAATGGCTAGTCAAATACTAGATTATAGAAGGAACAGATTTGTCACCACCAGAGTTGTACCCCCATTCTATATGAGCACTTACATAATGGACACAATCTGTTTTAATTCTGACTTTCCCATCCTAGTTTGGAAATGGACTGCTCAGGATCCAACCGCCATTCACATTTAACATAAATATTTATGGAAGTATGACTACAAGAATCATTTATACGAGATTTTCCATGGTTTCATTTTACCTGTCCATCAAGCCATCTTTAATAAACTTGCTCCTCGCCTGTCTAATGAGGCTAGCATTAACTTCAATCGTTAGTTTGTTCGAGGAGGAGAATTTCACTTATATTAGGGTTTTTGGTAGTATTACAGAACCTCATGTCCTTCCACTCTACATTCCTGATAAGCTATTAGCTAGGGAAATAACTTACCAGATAGTGGAAAAATGGATGTCTAGAAACCTTAAAGATTATAAGAAACAAGTATGGCCTCCATTTCCCCTCCGCAATGGCACTTACACATTGCATGATCTTAAACATGCTGAGAAAGAAGCAGAGAAAAAAGAGAATCTGGGTCTAGCGGTTATTCCTAAAAGATAATATGATCCAAGCAAGGTCACTTTCAATTCCACCATTCAGGTGAAAGTTAGTAAATTTTTACATGAGAAGGATGAGTTTGATGACTTATTCGCTTCAGCAGAGTTGTTCTCACAAGTAGGTCATCTGGCAAGATTCAAATTGGGAGCCAATAAGATGGACAAATTCATGGAATACAGGACACAGAGGTTATTGACAGTACCTTTGGATTTATTAAATACTACCCCTATTGTTCAGGAAGCAGAGCACAGCGGGGAGCAGAGTATTGAAGAGATTTCCGGGGAAGGGGAAATAGGTAAAAATACCAGTGAAACCCTTAGCATAGATGTTCATATTGAACCCAGCTTGATAAAAAAATGGGAGCAATTTGATCAACATATCAAAAGCCAGAGTTACCCCCAAAAAATTACCGCATCAGCATCGCCCATGACACAACGACCCACCATTCTTGATAGTGCAATTGAAGTATCACCCAATAAAGACATAGCTCAGAAAGAGATTGAAATAATCCCTGAAAATCCTTTAGGAGAAATTACATTGAATATTGAGGAAATACCACCCTTGGATGTATTTTACAGCCCAAAACATAGGGTTGTAGTCAAGAGGTAGAGGAAGAAGAGGAAAATAGACCAGACATCATCCATAGCTCCTCAGTCTGAATTTATGAATGTTTTATGGAAGGATTCAGAGGTCAATCCTTCTGAGGATTTGACTAAGTTATCTCAATTTGCAGGGGCATACACAACTGCTACAATTGATAAGGAAACTAAGGTTAACCAATTGTTCAAAGAAAAGGATCAAAGGATTAATCAGCTTGAAGAACAAGTAGCAGTAGAACAACAGAAAATTAATCGGCTTGAAGAATAGTTGGCAGAAGAAAAGCAAAAGTATGAGCATCTTGAGGTACAACCAAACCTAGAGAAACAAAAGATCTACCAGCATGTCGTCCATAAACAACAACAATTATCTCAAGAGCTCGAACAACTTCGATTGATACATCAACAAGAAATTAAGACTAAAGAGGAGCAAATCACACAACTACAACTCTGTATAGAACAGTTTAGAGATTATCCCAAGGTTAAGGAATTTAAGAAGGAAGCCCTAGAAGTGAATAAAGCCTTATCCCAATAACTCAATCTACTTTGCCATAAAATATCTCTTATGAACCCATTATGCATCATAACTACATCACTGATCAATCAAGCAGTTAATACCCAATTAGAATTTGAGGATGCAGATGATAAGGTCACAAATTACCTCCCCTGGCAAAGCACAGTAGAAGGAAGAGCTGCTAACCTACCAAAAACTCAAGAGTCACATAAAGAAATATTGTTTTCGGAGTGGGAAACACAACTGAGAAAGGAAGAAAGGGCTACCTCCAGGGCTAGGTCAATAATGAATAATGTGATTGAAATGATAAAGGATGGTTTATATGGAGCCAAATTAATTTCCGATTGTTCCCCAAGTAATATTCCAAAGGCGAAAGTGTTAGAAAATCAATTGAAGCAAGATTTGGCCACCAAAGATGAACAACTGAACACAATACAAAGCCATAATTGGGATGTGTACTGGTCCTTTTTGGTCAAGCCGCATAGCTAACAGTTGACCATCAAATACCTTGCCAATGTTGTTGATCACGTGATCCCCGAGCTTTCTGATGCCACTTACATGGGACAACTACACTCTAGGATGAGTCATCCTTCAGAAATTCAAAACATGCTTTCAATTTTTTGGTTAGGAATACAGGAGAAGAAATAGATACAATGAATCTTTCCAAATGCAATCGAATTACTACTTTTTCAATTCAAATCCCATATTTTAATGTTGGCAGTTCCAACAACTCTCAACAATTTTTGTAGACAGTTTGTTTTAATTCTATTATATAAACCCTTTCATGTTATTGGAGAAAGGGTCCTCAATTTCTATAAAAACTAGACTTGACAAGTTGAACTTCTACACTTCTTAATTTATTTTTTATGAGCAGTGGATCAAGGTTTCAGATTGTTGTGAAAGAACTTTTTCAAGACCTGCAATTTTGTATCTCCTGGATGTTTCTGGAATAAAAAGGTGGAATCATAATGTTACTTACATATCAAGACTCAAATGCATGCGGTATTTATATCACCGTTCTTTTTGTCTTGTTCTTTATGTAATTATCATTTCATTTAATTTGCTATTGTTTATGTATTAACATGCTTCAAGCTATTCTATATTGAGTCAATTCTGAATGATTTCGAATTGTTATATTAGAGATATATGTCAGCAATAAATATCAGTATGTCATGCAATATGTTTTATAATTACTTTTTTTAATTTCTTTAAAAAAGCAATAATTATTTAAATACATCTTTCTATGGATAAGTAAACCATTTATATGATTATTTGTTTGCTATGAATTATAAAAAATCGCATTGTTATAAGATTACCTGGGTTATATAGACATATTTGTATATTTTCAGAGTTATAAATTAAATTACCTATCATCTTTGTTATACATTTAAAACATTCATTCATCAAACCATACATTATTGGGAACAGTTTCCCATAACATCCAATCAGAGCCACCACTCCAAACGAAAAAGGAGATGTACTAAGGTTCGGAACAGGTGGTTATCCCCAATGTTGGTGCTATGACTTTAGAGGAATCAACAGAAGGCCATTCTTCTAAGGCTAACTTGACCTTGGCTTCAGGTATTTTTTGGGGTATATTCCCAATCTATCTCTACCCAATTCCTAGTTCTAGGTTTCTTTCTTGTCAGACACACTAAGCAACAAAAATGTATCAACCAAGGGCAGGCACCACCACAAGCATATATTTTTTCTAGGGTACGTGCGCAGGTTCTTACCTTATGTCTTTAATACCCAACCATTATGGATACAACTAGCAATCTCTTTGACAACCTCCCCATAAACAACACCAAAATGTTCAGCCAATTAATTGTTCCTAAAGGGCCAACTAACCACTGTACATTAGATTGTCAACCCGAGTTCTCCTCTGTCTACTTCAAGGGTATCTGCACAATTTAAGCAAGAGAAATGCTAGTATGACTAATCATTATTGTCCTAATTGAAAGTGAACTACAATGATAAAGGAACCAATTCATAACGCAATTGATAACTCTACTTCTAAATAAGCAAAACCATTCAAAGCATCAAATCCTAAATAATTTTTGTAGGAAACAGAAAAGGAAAACTATCAAGTACTGAGTTGTTACCTAAGGAACAATAGCTACAAAAATGAGATAAATAGCACTACAAAAATATATTACTGAAAGGAACTTTCTACAGTAAGAAACACAAATTAATTATCCTATGATAATGTACGAGTGGCAGTAATGGAGTAACAACAACCCCAAATAAATTATCTAAACTAAGTCCAACTCTTCAATAACCAACTGTAATTTCTATTTAAAACAAAACATGCGATCTGAAAATTAATTTAACTAACTGACAATTATAAATTGATAATGATTAAGTAAATGAATATCTCGAGTGAAATAAAAAAAAACACATATTTAATACTACAAATGAAGATAATGTTGCTTCCAAGATCAGGCACAAACCACTGGAATCAAACTGTCTTATAAAAGGAATCAGTCCAATAGATTCACTCTGGAGAACAAAAGCTTTCATTTAATCACATAAGATTGATTACAATCAATGTCTTTGCAAGTTCAAAACTTATGTCAAAAATACTACAACTGAACAACCTCTCTGGAGGCTCAATTCCTAGTCCTTATACTTTGACTGTAGAAGATAAGAAAAATAAATCTATTTTTGATAAAAAGAAATCTTAAGAATCTGAAGATTCTTAGGATGCTCACTTTTAGTCACAAAATTTCTTAATATTTCCTGGATAACAAATTCAGAAGCTTGTCCTTAGCCAATTTTCTCCAGATAGGAATTAAATCCATTAAGCTAACCATAATTTTGTCAAAAAAGCATCAAGTTATCTAATCTTCTATGATCAATACAAGAAAGAACATCAGGGGTCATCTCATTGCTATATTCCTTTTCAAAATAAGGATCCAACCATGAGTAAATAATTCTTTTGTGATCGAATCAGTTCATCGAGAAAATATAATAATAGAAGTAAATTAAATCTTCTAGAATCTATATACATAAATGATCATATCCTAAATGTAAGAGAGGCTCAAAAAAATAATATGAAAACTAAAAAATAAGGTAAGGAAATTATAAAAATTATGAGGCCCAACAAAAACATAACCTGTAACTACTATGATAGGATACCTCGTTAGAATTTCACCATCCTCATCATCCTTCCCTTTGTCACTTGAAACATGTACTTCAAACAATAAACATTTTTTCGAGTTGTTATTCTTAGCTTGCATGGTTGTAACCATTCTCACTAATGTAGGCTTCTTCTTTCCCTGCATGACTCTCTTTCCTCCATTCTCATATAGGCACTCAATGGCCTTCTCATATCAATCTATCTTGGTCTTGTGTATAAACAACCAGTCCATAACCAAAAGCATGTTATATGCACCAAAAGGAAGAAAATTCATATTTTCTCTTGTAGGCATGCCATTAAACTCAAGTGCGCAAGACTTCACCCAATGATGTATTCTTCTCTTGGTCCTTGTATCAAACTACACCAACCAAGATTCTACATGCAATTCCTTATTCAAAAGGACTTGATCCACTAGTGTAGGACTAATATAGATATAATTTGATCCATGATCAATCAAAATAGAAACAACTCAATTGTAAATCTTATCTTCCATCTCAATATTGGATTCCTTGCTATGAAGCCAGCTCACAAAATGATAGAAAATATAGATCAACGCCTTAGAAATAAGCCTCTTCAAGGGGTCAACCTCCTTTACATTACACAGATGAACAATTGTTAGATGATACAAATGAAAAGAGTTCCTTTCTATATATAGGAGTCTAAGGGGTCATAATATAATCAGAGCGACATAACAATAATAATGTAAGGGCACAATAATAACAATAGTGGGCTTCTATGGGGCATAATAATAACAATATGTGGACTACATGGGGACAACAATATAATAAGGGGGTTGTACTAATAACAATAAGAGGTTACACTAGTAGTGTAGGGACCTGACATGCCCCTCTCCTTCAAAAAGTGTTGTCCTCAACGCTTGAGTAGTTCTTGATGCTCCTGTATAAAATTCTTGTCCTCCCATGTGGAATCTACAGCTGGTAAGTTCTTCCACTTGATGAGATACTCTAAAAATGATCGATTTCGTAGTTGTTGGGTTCTTGTTTCTGTGACTGCTCCAGGCTCCAATATGATTTTTCCTTCCTCGTCAAGTTCTGGCAATATTGTTTGAACTAGGATCTTCTGCAACTTTTGAATGAGTGGCCACACTTCTTCATCCTTCTTCCATTCATACCTTGTTTCGCTTATCAAATCTGGTTGGATAATAGAAATGGCACACAACAATGCTTCCACATCCTCGTCCTTTCTTGAGAGTGCATTTGCCACAAAATTTTGCTTCCATATTTTGTAGATGATTTCAAAGCCATAACCCAACATCTTTGTGACACATTTTTGTTTCTCTTCGGAGTATAATTTTTCTTCTAAAAAGTATTTAATGCTATCATGATCTATTTTTACCTTGAAGTGTCTTCCCATTAGGTAATCTCACCATTTCTTAAGTCCGTGTAGTACTGCCAACATTTACTTCTCATAAATAGATTTCTTGTGGGACATCTATTTGTATGTATGTAACCATAAAAACACCCAATCACCTACATCAAAACTTCTTTCATTACGATGTTGATCTGCCTCTTGTTTCATTTGATTCTACACCAAAGTGGTGTTATCCTTTAAAAGTTGGAGAACTTGTTGTTGATGCTCGATGTGATCTTTCACTGCTTGAATATTTTTCTCCTTGATATGTCCTTCTATATTTAGAGTTTGAGGAGTGGTAATTTCTTCCAGTGCATTACAAGATATGGTCAAATTCATTTCTTGATGCTCTATGTGATCTTTCACATCTTAAACATTTTTCTTCTTGATATGTTCTTCTATCTTGATAGTTTGAGGAGTAGTAATTCTGGACATTGCAATATAAGATATGGTCAGATTCATTTCTTCTTTCTTGATGTGGTCTTTCACTTCTTGAACCATTTCTTCTTGATATGTCCTTCTATCTTAAGAGTTTTAGGAGTAGTAATTATTTCCAATGCTTTACAAGATGTGGTCGGATTCATTTCTTCTTTCTCCGAGGTTGGTTCCTGGTGTATATACTCTTCTTTTGATGTTTCTTGATCCTTTTCTTCCTCCTCTCCTCAATCAATGTAAAATAATTTATTCTTAGCACATTTGTGACCTTTAATGTATTTTTTATCACAATTCTAACAAAACCCTTTTTCTCTTTTTTCTTCCAATTGTTGTGGTGTAACCCTTGTAGGTTGTGGAAGACTAGGAGAAACAACACTTCCATCTTTATAGTTGTGAGGGGTAGACTTCCCTGTTGCCATAATTTTTCTTTCCACTTTGTAGCAAAGCCCTTTTTCTCTTTCTTCTTCCAATTGTTGTGGTGTTTCTCTTTGTATCCTCATAATGTGTTATCATTTCCTCCATGAAATTGACCATGTAACAAGTTTTTTATGAGAACAAAGCCCTTTATACCATAAAAATTCATTCGGTTCTAAATATGAAGATGCAATACGTACCTTTTGTAACAGTGGTACACCATGTAGATCAAAATATTGCTCCATATATAGTATCCAATTTACTATATCCTTTCCATCAAACATCCTCATATTGTCTTTTCTTCATTTCAGGAGCTCGATCTTGAAATGACTGTAACTCTATACTTTCAGATCTCAAAGTTCTGAAATTGTCTCCTAGTAGCCCTCTGAGTCCTCTTTCTAACCCCGTAATTTTGATCAGAATTTGATTCTCCAAGAAAGAGTTATGCCCAATCTCCTAATATGACCTAATTATATAATGTTTTAGTAGAGAGATCTTCTATGATGTTCCATGTGTCACTGTTTCAACCTTCGGATCTAAAAACTATGCACAGAAAACTACAGTCCGTCCTCTTTCTGTAACTTCTTATGAAATTTCAATTTGCTGCTTAAAGAGAAAGTTGTGACGATTTTCCCAAGGTCATCTATTTAGTATGTAATTCGATAGTCTACAAAAACCCTAAATTCCTTGACAAATCATATATCCAAAAATGTAGAGAGACAAGATCTGAAATTTGGACCTGAGATTCAAAACAATTTATTCTAAAATGGGTTTTTTCTTTAGCTTCTAAAACTTTGTAGCGAAAAGGTTAAAGCGAAAATGCCATGATAACCTCGTTTAGATGAAATTCTGGAGCTTGCAAAAACCCTAATTTCCTCAGATCATATCTTCGAAAATATAGTGAGACAAGATCTAAAATTCGGACGCACAGTTCAACAAGATTTCTTCTCAAATTGTTTTTTTGTATCTTTTGAAACGTCACAGAAAAAAGTTATAATGAAAATACCACGATGGCCTGTTTGGAGCAGCAAAACCCTTGAATCCAAAGCCTTGATACCAAATGTTATGAAACCAGCTCACAAAATGATAGAAAAGATAGATCAACGCCTTAGAAATAAGCCTCTTTGAGGGGGAAACCTCCTTTACATTACACAAATGAACAATTCTTAGATTATACAAATGAAAATACTTCCTTTCTATATATAGGAGTCTAAGGGGTCATAATGTAATCAGAGACGACATAACAATAATAATGTAAGGGCACAATAATAACAATATGTGGACTACATGGGCACAACAATATAATAAGGGGGTTGTACTAATAACAATAAGGGGTTACACTAGTAGTACAGGGACCTAACATTCCTAGTGGTTTGCCTACATACTATCAACTACTACATAGATCTAGGGAATGCTCTGACCTACATCCCCAACTATGTATGCCTACAAAGCACTGTAGATCTAAGGTCTTTCACCTGATACAATGGAAAATCCTTATTTTGATGATCCCTACCATAAATCCAACACTTCAAAGGTTCTCTTCTAGTGCCTTTATTCTGCTTCTCCATAGACTGAGACCCATGTCCCTTCTCGACTATATTAGAATTATTATGAAGGGCCACATTTTCCTTGTTACCTATCTCCTGAGATCTTCCTTGCTTCTTAGGCCATTTTCCTTTAATATCCTTAATACCCTTTCATACACACTTGAACTCAGGATTGAACTTTGACTATTCATAACAATGCTTCAACTTCATGTTGGCTTCCTCTAATGATTGAAGCTCATCAAACTCAATTCATTCTTTGAATGATAATGATAATCTGCTGGTGAAACTTTGGATCTTTGATTTTTCATCCTTGAGGTAGGGCACATATCTCAACAGCTCTAGAAATCTATTTGTATATTCATCATCTGTCATGGAATTGATCTTGATCTCTTAGCTTTCATATTCTCTAAGTAATCATGAATTCTGAAAATATTCCTCATTCCAAGTAGCCATGCTTCTGCATCTTCTAACTTCGTCATCTCACCATCAAAAGGGGGAGGCTTGGCCTTCTTGAATTCCTATGGAAGGTAACCCTTCTCGCTCCTCCTATAATGATGTTGATGATAATGGTGATGGTGTCTCCCAGAAGTAAAGCTAGAGTAAAACCCATTCTTACTAGACCTCCTGTCAAGTGTATCCAAGAGTCTACCACTCTTTACTGTATCATACATGTCCATCCTGTAACCTTTTTGAGACCTACTTCCATATGCACCATTAGTTCTTTCTTCCTACCTATCTCCCTGACTAATCCCCAACTGTCCCTGCATCTACAAATATAAAAGGCTTTGAAGAATAATTGCATTGACCTCAACTTTCTTTTATTAGCTTTAGAAATTCTTTCTCGTGTTTACATCAACCTATCATTATCTTCCTTGAAAATTATGATATCTACTCTCAAACTTCTTAAAATATTTGCTATATCAGGAGAGTCCCTCTCTCCCTGTTATTCAACTAAATTTTCCCATCCCACTGATTTCTCTTCTGATATGTACAAGGAGTCACATGAACTATAATCCACCATTATTCTCTTCATATCTTGTCCTTGTACTTCCTACAACATATCACTATTAAACAAAATAAAAGGCATAATCAAAATCATTACCTAAACTTACTGTTAGTGAGGCTATTGCATCTACAAAAGTCAATCTAGATTAGTGTGGTAGATAATAATATCACAAGCATATCATGTAGATGTATATAATAGAAATAACAATAATTAGCTGACATGCATGCATGGTAAACATATAGACAACTGGCATGCATGCATAACAATATGAATTTACCCCAAGGTCTATTTCTTTGAACCTACTACGATATCAATCTGTAACACCTCATCCCACATTTACCCACTTTTACAAGCTCACTAGGTAAACATGAGATGTGAGTTATTATGCTTGACCCAACCTCCAAGGTTTAATTATGGAAATGCGGTCAACTTGTTGAAAATTGACTGCAACCACTCGGAGAGCCATGGTCACCGTAATATTAGCTGGACTAATCCAAGTGTTCATCTTCCCTGAGCCAAGAACCACTGCTTCAGTTAACTTACTACTCAACCGCATATATGAAGCCCTATCACTATTGTTGTAGGCTTCTAGCGATAACCCATCCTCCCTGTAGTTTTAGTTGCATGGATGAACCAAGTTTAGTGTGGTTGTGGTAGATGATTCTTAGTTTCAAAATCTGGCTCCAAAAACTTAAGCCAACAATCATCCAACAATCTAGATCCTTTCAAAACTCTGCTAATAACTTGTACAAGTATTCATACACTGTTCTTTAGTTATTTTATGGATCATAGTTTTCAAACACATGTTATTATTTTATTCAAACACTTGGTGACTATGGTACCTATAGGTCATGAATGCATAATTATTCATTATTTCCATAGTTTCATTAGGTGTTCATCAAGAAGCCTTATTTCCCTATCTTACTAGCTGCATCAAATTGATATTAGCTCATGTATTCATATAAAATAACCAGAATTCTCTCAAACTATGAAATAAAACCATAACAAGAGCACATCATATAATGAGAAATATACCATGCATGTAACCAACATTTAACCAGATTGAAGCCATGATGAAACAATCATAAAATCACACATTAAACTAGAGCATGTGCTCATTGATATCAATAGTAAATAATACATAATAACATATGCATAATGGCAACCAAGTCTGGGACTTGCACATACCACCTAACCATAGATTGGGACTAAACTAGTTCTTTCTTCCCGCCTAATCAACCCCATTCCATATTTGAATCATGAATGTGTGATGACATGGGATAAACCAAACATAACCAAATAGATAATCCAAAGGCTAAACCACCTCCACACTCAAGCCACAATGATTTCCCCAAAAATGGTCTAAAAAACACCAAAACCAATACAAGCTTGAATGCCTATGGATTTCTTCACCATACCCAAATGAATTTTCCTATCTTCACCCACCTGTCAAGAGCTTCCCAGAGAACACTGTATCCACTCTCAACCCTTAGGGATTTTATTTAGACCACCTCAACCAAACCCAAATCCACCGACAATCCAAATCTAAATCAAAATGAAAACCCACTATACTACGACTATCTGTGAAATGGCAAAGGCAAGCTTATATATCACTTTCAATCCAGGAAAATGTTGTTCCAATGACAAAAAACATGACCAATAAACCAATGCATAAACTGTGCATCTACATCTTAGTAAAATAATCAAGTATGCAACCTATTACTTGCAAACTCTTCTTACAAGTTGCCATTTCTTTGTTTGATTTCTGCCTTTGCATACTGTTGTCCAATCTTATTCTTGTGCTCCTTTGCTTTCCTTGCTTGTTAGTTTGTTTCTTCCTTGTTTCCTCGTTCTCTCTTTCTTGCTTCTCCTTACCCAAATGAGTATGCCAGAATGTTTTCTCTCCTTTTTCTTTTCTTTATTTTCCTTTTTCTTCAGTTTCCCTTGCATACGTTATCTTGTCTCTTCATCTTCCTCTTCTCTTATTTTCCTTTATTTATCATATTAAATTGCCATTTATTGTGTTTTGCCTCTTGGAAATGCTAATGTCAATTTCCATAGCCAATAAAGAAATAATTAACCACAAGTGGATCCAACATAATTTTTTTCCATTCATTCATCTTGGAATATGTGTCCCATGACCTTGGTTTTATTTTTTCCTTTTATAATGACCATTTATTACATGGAGATATAACCCGAGGCTATTACATCGCCCCACAATTTCCCTTAAATTTTGAAGTAGTGATATTTTTAATATTATCCTCATTATGTGAAATGATCTCCTTTTTTCTCCTCAAATTTCCTAGCTGAGATTGGGAATCATTATTCTATCCTCACTTGTGCTAAAGGTAGGGATTTTTTCTAGAGTTAGAAACGACTTTCAATGGGGGAAGGAATTATTTCAATAAGAAGTAAGTAGGGGGAGTATTTCCTTTAATCTTGATTATATGTTATAAAATGCTATTTGATATGTTCTATCCTCCTCCATGGTTATCTGAAGATACTGCAACCAAAAACCTCATATCCATATAAAATAGCTGGAGTGATGAGAGTCTCAAAAGAGTTTTTTTTTTTAATCCCATCTCCAAATATTTGCTAAATTATAACTATTGTCTAAACCATATTAATATTTCCATCCTCCATTTATCATTTTCTTAATGCTTTAATTTCAATTGAGTTTGTGATGGATATTGGTTCTAAGATATTTCTATGAACGAACTTCCTCCAAGCCATTGTTCACATATATAAAAGTATCATATGTGACCATTTTGAATTTAATTATCACGACTTTAGTTTTATCAATATTAATAGTGATACCTATCTTGGAGAATTATTAGTTTCTTTCCGAGATTGTAATTGCTCCTAAACAAAGGAACAATATTGTTAACAAAGGGAGAAGAATTGTGACTATACTAGTGAGCATGGGGCCTACACAACCTATATCTTCCAAACACTCTTTTCACTTATCAATGTATATGACAAGAAAGATAAGGTATAAGGGATACGCTTTCTCTTCATAGTGACCCTTAACTCAAGATGAACCATTATCTCTTCTAGCCTCTTCCACACCTTTGTTCAAGGAATGTTGTCAATTTTTTTTCTAAAATCAACAAAACAATAGAAGAGATTGGTTTAATTATTGTAGACATTCCTCGACAATGATCCCAAGAGTAACAAGGTGGTCTACATTTAAATGATATCTGTTAAGCCCAACTTAGCCTGTAATACTTTTACTATGGCTTTCTAGCCATAGGCTAATCATCTTTTGCAAAATAATTTCACACAGATTGGATAGAATGAGATTGATTATCCTAGCTTTCTTACAATACCATTTACCATGGAGATTCTTAACATGTAAATAGACTTTCTTACAATACCATTTACCATAAAGATTCTTAACTTATAAATAGACTTTGTTACAATACCATTAGCCAACATCATGGCTTGCCAATACCACATATTTAAAAAATTAAGACTCATCTATATATAATAAATGATTACTTACTTTTGAAATAAATTTCAACTTTTGATATATAATTACTACTAAAAATATCATATGAAAATCAAATCATTAACATTTATCTAATAATTATTAATAATTAAATTAAAAATCATATTTTAATATAAACACATTTATGAATATAATTAAATATTCTCCATAAATTCATCATGACAGAGTAATACTATTGATTTTGATTAATTTCCTAGATCGTTTCTACATGGTAATTTTCCGAGGCCACTCATACCATTCCCACACCATCCTGATGGGAATCATACTGTGGCATGTTTATGGAAGACCAATTTAAACAAGCATCGCGATTTTATTAGTTTGTCAACTCCATGTACCTCTTCTCTAATGATGAAATTATATTTCGCAGGAAGACTAATTTAAACAAGCATTGCGATTTTATTAGTTTGTCAACTCCATGTACCTCTTCTCTAATGATGAAATTATATTTCGCAGGAAGACTAATTTAAACAAGCATTGCGATTTTATTAATTTGTCAACTCCATGTACCTCTTCTCTAATGATGAAATTATATTTCGCTGTCTTGTGACAATTCCTATGAAATAATAGCCGACATCTAATGAAATGAGCATGAAGTGACTAACCATCATTCTACCTGTCACGGCGTTGAATAATGAGCAATAATGAAATAGAAACGTTCATAAACAAGCTGGCTGCGCACTTGAATATGAGGCAAAGGCAAGACTAGCAAGCCATAGAAATTATTGCAAGGAAAATTCAATTTAATACCACTTACGTGCAAACAGCTGAAGCCCACTTCTGCATTGGGTAGATATTTATAATTCGACAAAACAGTCGCAAAAGATGCCTTATTTCATTAGCTTATACCATTTTTTTGCCTTTTTCCACGTACTTTGAATATGGAAATTCATATATATATATATATATATATTAAATATCTAAACGTACTTTGAATATGGAAATTCATATATTTTGTTATCATATGCGTTCATATATATATATATTTTAAATATCTAAACGTACTTTGAATATGGAAATTCATATATTTTGTTATCATATGTATTCTTTTATATATATATATTTTAAATATCTATAATTATTTACATAGAGATTGTTTTTTGAAATAAAGTTTTTAGAATTTTAATTTAATTATCAATAATTATCAGGTGGATGTTTCAGATTTAATGTTCATAAAATATTGTCGAATATTTTTAGTAATACATACAAATCCAAAATTTATTTGTATTTTCAAAGAAGTTATGTTTTTTTCCCATTTTAATCAAATTCATTAATTAAAAAAATATCATACAAAAAAGTGTCATATGAAATGACTTATGGTTTTTTGGGCATGTGGCATTGATAACCCATGATATTGACCCATTGTATTGTAACAAAATCTATTATATAAAATCTCCTTGACAAAATGGAAATGAATTTCTATAGTTAAAAATTTTATTACATATTTTTTTTTTTAAATGTATATATGTTTAAGTTATATGTTAATTTATTTTACAGATAGTAATAATATTTATTGTTATTTTAAATAAATTGATGATTTAATGAATTTTAATGATTTTTTTTTTAAGAATTTGAGATATATAATAAAATAATTATTTTTATGCTTCCTAGGAAATATATATGTAAAGAAATAACTATTTAATCTAAAAGCTTATTATGTTCACATAATCTGCCCAAAGATTTGAGAAATAAAATTGCACAAAATACAGACAGACTGTTGAAACATTCTGCATAAAATCCTTGGTTGTCATCTAGTCATATATCCTTATCATTCACACTAGTTGAGAAGAGAATCTAGGGATAGCAAATGTAACACGCTTTTCATTTGTAAGAAATGAAGGCAATAATCCCATGAACGTTTTGCGAACACTCAAGGAATTAAAAGCCCTGGATTTCCATTTGATAACTGTGGCACTCCATTATCTAAAGTGATATATTTTACAAAAGATGATAGTGCACGGCTCCCAAGATTACTAAACCACCCAATTCAGCTTTGTCAACATTTTCCACAATATTTATAACATAACCATTGTTGTGGGAATGAACTAAAACAAAAGACCAAATTTGAAGCATCTCATGTTTATCTCTAGAGGCCAGACCCATTGAAGGCTCGTGTATAGGTTTCATAGGTTAGTTCAGGTAAATGTGATTCGTTTATTATAGTCCAAATTATGATAAAATATGTTTGGAATTTTTTTTAAATAAAGGCTAAAGATTAAGGTAAGTTCAAATTATTTAAATTACTTTTATTTTATTCCTTATTTTGCAGGGAAAGGGAAATTTAAAAGAAAGAGTAAAATAAGGAAACCTAGATTATGAGTTGTAAACTGCCATGCAAGACTATGAAAGGACTAGCTGCCATACAAGCTACACCTATATCAAATAATATCAATGAGTAAGAATATTTTTTTAATTTATTTTATTTATATGTATGTATGCGTCCAATAATATCAATGAGTAAGAATACATTTTTAATTTATTTTATTATATGTATGTATGTGGAGGATAGTTTTATATAAAGGTTAATTTTAGTAATTTGTAGTTAAATGTATTAACAATTTATATTTTGGAATTTTTTTTACGAAGAGGATAGGAATCATTTCTGTAAAAAAAACATAAATGATCATGTATATATATAAAATAGATATATATTTATTTTTTATATATTTTTTTTTAACTTAGGGTTAGAAGGGTTAATGTGATGGGTGAATATTTATTTTATATATAAAAGTTTTAGCTTCTAGATGGGTTAATAGATGGGTTAATAGGATTGTGAAGTCTTGTCTATATATTAAAATTAGCCACGAGCCTATATTATTTTAGGATAGCTTTTCCACTTAGAGAATGTGACAATTGAATGGTTTTATAATGGAAGATGTTTAGTACTTAAACCATTTATTGAAACAATTGACAATCATGTTGGTCATCATTTTACTCCAATGTATGAAACCAATCTTGTTGGTCTAGTTTCACAAGTTCCATTGATCTAGGTGGATGTTGGTGGCCACCCACGTATCCCATTTGGACCCCCACAACTATCTCTTTCAGTTTTTCAGTTTCCTTAATTATAGCACAACTTACTATTTTTGGTAGTTTTTTCAAGTCTTGAACTTCCGGAGCCATTTTGAGGCCCTAAATGACGTTTTTTGGGAAAACTGAGATCAACATTGGCCCATAATCCCAAAGTTATAGTTTTCGGACAGATCTTTCTAACGAGCTATTGTACGTGTCAAATAGAGATCGGGTGCCAAAGTTATGACCCTAGCAAGTTGATGTACCAACTTACCCAAAATGGGGCCCACAATTTGGCGTTTCATCTTCTAGGGTTAGGTTTTGGGATGTTAAGGGTTTTCCATTATTTCTCAAAAATAAATAGGCCTTTGAGCCTCATTGTAACATAGTTCATAGACATGTAGCTACCACATCTCTTCTCAGAGATAAGCTACCATCGCCCTAGTTGGTTTATTTCCATTTCTGTTTGTAAGCATATTTCAGTATTTCACATTAATGAAATGAAGTATTATTTCCACTGCATCTTTGTGTATATTGTTATCTCTGTATTATGTTGCATTCCTATTTAAATCCAGATTAGTGGTATTAGAGCGGTCCACGTTTTCTCTGTTTTTCTTTGCATGTCCCCAATGAAGTCAGGATATAAGGAGTTAGCGCTTGAACTGGTCGAACCTTTGCAAGACCAGCCTCACAAATCCCGACGACCACCCATGGCGGATGAAAAGAAAGACTAGGGGGTTGGAGATCCTATCAAAATCTTGTTCGAAGAAGCCTTCGAGTGGCGAAGAAACACGATGATGGACAACTTTGCGCAGATCCTTCAGCGGCTACCCAGAGGCGACGTATGGGCTTCCAACAACTACTCTAGAAATGCCACACTATTTAAGGTAAGTTAATTTTGAAATCCCCATCTTCGAGGGTCAAATAGACGCAGATGTCGTAGATAAATGGTTAAATCTACTAGAAAGGTATTTTTCTGTTCATGATTTTTCTAGTCAGGAAAAGATTATTTTTGCTCGTCTCAAAGCAACGCCCCACGTCAAGGATTGGTGGGAAACCTACTGTGAGCAGAAGGATGAAAGTATGAGCTCACTGTTCTCAGCCGCACCCACATGGAATTCCTTCCGGGATGCCATCATGGAGAAGTACTACCCTGTCAAAAGCTATGAGGAAAAATACATAAAGTGGACCACACTGTGGCAGGGATGGGACCAAGATGTGCCGGAGATCATAAAAGATTTTGAGCTGCATATGGTACTCAAATATCGTGACTGCCTACACAGATACATCCAGGAAGAGATGGAGTTCCTGAACATCTCCTCGCTCGGCACGACATACTGTTACGCTGTCAAAATCGAGCAGAAGTTTAAACAGAAGGAGCAAGACTTTGGATCTACGAATCTAAAGACTAAAGGACAAAGCCAAGGCGGGGTGACCCAAGACAGGCCGTCGAAGCCGCCAGAAAAGAACAGCAACACAAAGTTGAAGAAGGACACAGGAAAGTGGTGTGAGTTCCACAAGAGCCCCACTCACAACACAAGTGAGTGTCGGACCAAACAGTTGTTGGTGGCCAAGTTGAAGGCTTCTGAATCAGATGCATGTTCCGACCCTGAGTCCGAACCTGACAAGGGAAATGGCAACGTGAAGAAGATCATTGACATAGAGCCCAGTGCCACTGTTCCCACCACCAAGATCTAGAAGATTGAGCCCAGAGATCCAGAGGAGGGGGAGCAACTTTTCCACTCACAAATGTGGATGAAGGGTTCACCGCTGCAATTCATTGTTGATAGTGGGAGCCAAAAGAACCTCATTTCAGCAGAGGTCGTGAAGTGGTTGGACCTATCGACTACACCACACTCGCAGCTGTACAGTATCGGGTGGCTTCATGAAGGAAGAGATCTCAAAGCTTGCCAGTAGTGCCACCTTCCCTACAACATCAAGCCCTTCATAGACGAGGTATTGTTTGATGTTACACCTCTGGATGTTTGTGATGTACTATTAGGTCAGCCATACTTGTGGAGACAACATGTAGTGTATGTGTCAATGCATCGTGTTATCATTATTTATTTGTGTATTTCATTATACAGGATACCGAAGATAGCCCCACCTATCGCCACCTCTTTGATCACTGCTAAGAAAGGCAACAAGCTCATCTCCCAGACTAGGAAATTCATTTTTTTTCTGGTTCGCTCCCAAAGTGAGGGGAATATCATCACCACATCCATGACCCCCGCGAAGGGTTCCTCCACGTAGCAGCAGTAGCAAAGGGGTACGGTCATGACAAAACATAGGAAAAACTTCTTCTTACCCATAGGGGTACCACACAAGCTTCAGGTGGGCAACAAAGTTTGGTTGCATTTGTAGAAAGAAAGCCTTACAAGATCCCATCAGAAGCTCCGAACACGTCGACATGGTCCTTACACCATTACCAAGGTTGTCGGAAATAATGCTTTGGAGTACAACATTCCTCCATTCCTTCGCCTGCATCGAGTGTTCAATGTGGACCACCCTTGACCATGCTTCCCACCATTACTAGAGACTTCAGAGATTGCAGAACAACTCACCAGGGACCAAGTTTAGTATCAGCTTCCTCATCTCATGGAGGAACTCAACGCAATGGGGACCATTTCTTCCTAGGGGGGGAATGATCCAGGTGGATGTTGGTGGCCACCCACCTATCCCATTTGGGACCCCACAACTGCCTCTTTTAGTTTTTCAGTTTCCTTAATTGTAGCACAACTTACTATTTTTAGCAGTTTTTTCGGGTCCTGAACTTCCAAAGTCGTTTTGAGGCCCTAAACGACATTTTGTGGGAAAAATGGGAGCAACATGGGTCCATGGATTGATGTTTCTCTTCCCAAAGTTATATTTCTCGGACAGATATTTCTAACGAGCTATTGTATGCATCAGACAAAGATCGGGTGCCAAAGTTACGACCCCGGGAAGTTGATGTACCAACTTCCCCAAAATGGGGCCCACAATTTGGCGTTTCATCTTCTAGGGTTAGGTTTTGGGATGTTAACGGTTTTCCATTATTTGTCAACAATAAATAGGCCTTCGAGCCTCATTGTAATACAATTCATAGGCATGTAGCCGCCACATCTCTCCTCAGAGATAAGCTACCATTGCCCTAGCTGGTTTATTTCCATTTCTATTTGTAAGCATATTTCAGTATTTTACATTAATGAAATGAAGTATTATTTCCACTGCATCTTTGTGTATATGTTTATCTCTGTATTTTGTTGCGTTTCTGTTTAAATCCAGAGCATCCATGCTAGTGGCATTGATAATTTTGTATATGTTTGATATTTCAGTTCTAATGAAATCCATGCATGCATATAGATATACATATGTCACATATTATTTATGTATTATATTTTGTTCTTTTTATATATTAGTTTGATAATGGGGAGAAATGAGAGCTCCTCCTGGTCCAGTCCTTGGAATGGTATCTGACTACTAACATTTTAGGGATGTTCAATGTTCAAGGTAAGGGAATGATAGAGTAAGAAAAAAGTGATTTTTTGGCTCTCCCATTATGTCATGGTAGGGAATAGTAGTGAGAGATTTAGCTATGAATTGTTTATGGATGATGTTTCATTCATTTTCTAGTGTATGTCGTATTTTGCAGAGGGTGTTAGTGGAGTCTCCATGCTGCATGGGGTTTGTTGAAATTGGATAGTATGGTGGGGGCATGATGGGAGAAGGAAACATAAAGGAAGTAAGGGGGCTAGCTAAGTTGAATTTGTTGCTCACCCCTCACCGATCTCAAGCTACTTGAAAGGCATGGGAAGAAGACAAAACCTACTATACTTTTTGATTGAATGATGATCAAACATGAAAATTGTTGGCTTGATGGGGCCTAACCCAGGTTCAGAATTAATTAGCCAAACAAATCCCTGTACTATTGGCCCTTTCGGCAACAGCCCATGGAACGTGGATTGAGGTCTCACCCGAAGCAGTATGGGGGGATGCTGGAACCACGTTTCCGCACCCTTGAGATGTCTAAGGGGTCGATTTAGTCCAACTGTGAATACCTTCGGGTAGGTCACTTCATGCACTATCTTGACGTGCGAGGCCTTCAAGATCTGTTATAATCACATCCACACAACCCTAACAAGGGTTTGAGGTGATTTCGCACTGCCTCAGCAATGCACTACTTCCTTAAGTTACACCACGTAGCTTACTTATCTCCTTATAATAGATAGTTATCTTTGCGTAAACAAATACTTTATCTTATATTCACTTTATCAACAGATTCATATAAGTTCGCGCATCATATAAACAATAGAAATGAAATTTATATCCAATACATTCAATGCACAAAATAGGAGAAATACACACAAAAATGATGTAAAACTTATCTTTATGACTTCTCCAAAGGTTACAGACTTGACCCTCCTTGTACACTCAGCTGCAAGGGTCCACGCACTCAACTGCGGACTACTAAGCCTCTACACGCTCAGTTGTAGAGCCTTCTCTTACTCTACGACCCAAAGACTTGACTTTA
Source organism: Pinus tabuliformis (assembly GCA_031772625.1). Taxonomy (NCBI): domain Eukaryota; kingdom Viridiplantae; phylum Streptophyta; class Pinopsida; order Pinales; family Pinaceae; genus Pinus; species Pinus tabuliformis. Next base: position 1,707,286,133 of record CM062816.1, on the reverse strand, counting down.
CACTTTAGACAAGACTCAATTATTCATATATTACTTCCATTGATTCTCTTTGATGATTTACAACTTAGAGCCTCACTCTATTTATACAACCCATGGTCCACGGACCATGGGTAGATTTCTAAAGCCAACATTACATTATGAAAATGAGGGTAGACAACCCTATGACTCAATATTTGCGCTACATGCTCACAAAACGCAGAGTCTTTACATCGGATTTCGTCAAAATCTAGATTTTAAGCCCCAAAACTTGCCTTTGGGGATCCCGCGCTCAACATAACCCCAACACAAACATCATGGCTCACCCTCAAGTCACTCTATCGGTGTGGGGATCTTTGTGGATATCATCAGGTAATAGTGGAGTCTGCAGAGAGCTCTTGCTCTCATCTAGGTCCTTGGGCACCCTTGCCTTTCCCTTCCACAGAGGAACATATGTTGGAAGCCTAATTAGAGTGTCCACATCCTCGGTTTCCACCTCCATGTCTTTTTCCTCCTCATCTTCAACAAGGATTTCCTCAAGGTCTTCCTCCTCTTCATCAGTTTCTAGATTAACCACTTTCCCCTTTTCTTCCGTGGTCAGTTTAGTTCGCAACGGGTTTCTAGGGGGCATGCGCATTGGGACCATGGGCTGCTTATCTTTCTTGGGTCTTGGCATGCGTGGTGATTTAGGGATTTCTATGACTATCTCAGCACTCTTAGGGGCATCTCCAGCGGTCATTTTGGCGATATCGATGGCTTTGTCTGGTGTTGTCATACTGTTGTTCCAAAAATCTCTCAATGGCTCAGGTAAGTGCTCAAACTATGCTTTCGACTTCAAAACATCAAACAAATATGGGTTCATACATCTCTGGGTGCACAATAGCTCAATTCTCAAATGGCCAAGTGTTTTTTTCTAGGTAGCCCTTTCCAATTTATGACGCCTTTTGAATTTGAATTCGACCATTCCCCCAAATCTGATTCATTAATGCTCCCTTGGCGGCAAATTTCCCCAAATCTAGCCCATAAAGCCCACCTTAAATGCCTGCATCCCACTCCATTTGGTCTTAAACCAAGAATCACATCATGAATAGTGACTATAACAGTCACTTTCCAGCCAACCCACATGACAACGTAGCTACCCTTGCGTTGTTGTTGACCTTGTGACACTTCGCTCCTGTGTGTAGTCCTGTCATCGCGCAGTTCTAGGGTAGACTAGTTTATTGTCTCGTGCCTCCTTTTAATTGCCCGAAGTGCTAAGATTATGCTTCCCATAGCTAGTCAGGTGGCTATGCCACCTGTATATGGCTTCAACCGATCGTCAATCACTTTTCCTAGGAAAAGTACACCTTTTAACTTTTACTATCTACATCGCACACTTTACCATCTACATCACACCACCATTGGTGATCCCTTTAGTAATATACGGTCCAATCCAAGGCATCAAGTTGATCAACTCTCGGCGGTAGTCCCCAAATTCATCAACATAATCATGTGCATCCTGTTTTATCACCATAGTTTTCTTCTCAAGAAAGTCCTTTTGTATTCCTTCCTCAAGCTTCTTGATTTATGCTTCCACCATGGCACTTTTCTCCCTTAACTAAACTCTTTCATTCATGAGTTCTTGGAGCCTAAGATTACCCTGCTGGATCTCTTCGTCAGGTCCCAAGCATTCTTCCTCAATCTCTTCCAACTGCACGATCCCTTCTTCCAAGGCTCCGTGATTATTCATATCTGTGGGTGCTTCTACGCATAGACTAGGCATGATATACTCCATCGGCATTACAACGTTTCCTCCAGAAGCCAACCTAGAAGACGTTTGTTCTGTTAATTTCTTTCACATTGCCCTATAAGCCCATAAAACTGCCGATACATGTAGGTCCCAATCACTTCACTGCGCATTATATACCTTGTTCAGCGTTCCACACACCTTGTTAAATGCTTCAACATGGATAACCTTCTACACCCTTGTTCTCTCCACACCCTGTCATTCCAACTTGAGGAACTATTCATGTATTTTCCCCCCCAACACATCCTTATTGACCGTATCCCCCAACACAAAATTTATGTGAATCCCTGTAGGTTGTTTTCCATGTGTCGTCATCCACATAGCTAGATGTGCACACAGTTTATCCTACCCATTTCATTTATCCACCAATCACACTTTAGGATTCCCAAACCGTGTGCACATCATTCTCTTGCATTTGCGTCAGTCCTCAAAGCTTCCTCTGTGTGTATCCCACCAACTTATGAGCGTAGCGTGCAGTACCCAATTCAAGGCCTAGAAACGTTGATTTTCTGGCACCTCCCTTTCGAATCTATCCAAGAAAGAGTCTACCTCACATAAACCACCATATGTAGGTAGATCTCTCACTTCTGCCGATACGCAGTGCAACGATCTTGTCATCATATTACAGTTCAACATGGTTACCTCATGTAACTGGTTCTGCCATTTCTCTATCTCCTCATTCGAATATAAATTACAGGAGCTTTTGTGCTCCCATGATATTTCTTCATCCACGGTGGGATTTATTTAATCTTGCTCTTGTGCGATTATTTTGTAGATGCAGTACAAATCATCGTCACTTTCATAATCATGCACCGACTCTGTATAACACGATCCTTCAGCAGGGTCCAAAGGTATAACTACGCACAGAGACTTCTTCTCAAAAATCATCTTGCACTTCTTTAGACTAATCACTCTGTTCATTGGCCCAATCAATTCCTAAGAGCGTGGGATAGGGATTTCTGTCATCAATAATCTTTATCACTTGAAAGTCTGTTAACATGATCACTCCCTCAATATCCACAATGATTCCATGCAATCACCCCATGGCTATTATCTTCTACTAGTTCGCCATTTGCAGCTGAATAGGAGACCGTTGGAGCGTAGGCCTCTCCATTCGCTCCCACGTCTGCTTCGACAGAATGTTCACTTCCGATCCTAAGTCCAGAATTACTTGGTCCATCTCATATCCTCCAATCTACGTGGTTAGACTCGCTTCTCTTCCCGTCCTCATCGCATTCTTTCCAATCTTCTTGACTATGCGCGGTTCTCTTGGCACGGTCCTAGCGCATCTATTAATTAGTTCCTGCAATCCTTTTACAACCTTACTATCACACAGTAGCTTCATGCATGGCTCTAGGAATGCTGTAAGCATAGATGGGTCCATTTCCTACTCCGGTCTATCATTTCTTGCTGAAGTGGAGGCATCAGTGAAGATCTTCTTAGCTTCCATGAAGGTTTCCTTAACGTGCTCCAAATCAAACTCCGTTTCTTTCGTTGTAGCCTTGCGAACACAAGTACTATCTTCGGGTTATTTTCCTTTATCATCCCCCATCACTATTCCACTTGGGAGCATAATGTTCACATTTGGATCTTCCTCGCATGGCTTAGACCTCATCATCTGTAAGTTCTGAGTCGGGGGAGGTGATAGCACTCCCTTGTCACATATCCTAGCTATCAACATAGGACAATCCTCTGTCTCATCATCAAACAAGGTACAATATAGACATGATGGGCATGTTGGATTCATACAATCCTGGGCATAATGTCATGTCCCTTCGTAATTGTAGCATATCAGCTATCCGCGACCTCTTCTAGGTCCTCCTCCACCTCGGCCTTGTCTGCGCCCCTGAAATCTGGTTCACGCCACTTCCACATTTTGGTCTAGGGGTCACATTTCGACCTAAACTCTATAGGTGGGAGTTCTATCCATCATCACATCATAGCTTCTACACGTGTGCTCATCGTGTCCAACCGATCTAAAAAAAAATACAAAACAATTGTTGCGAATTCTCCGTGTACTTCTATAACAAATGGTAGCTGTCCATAACATTCTTTCCTCCAATTTGACAAATTGCGCACCACAAAGCAGGCGCTACGGTAGGTCATGCTTGCGCTTCTGACATTAATGACATCGATCCTCCTCCCATGAGGTAATTCGTGAACACATGGTAGTGGTCCTTATCATGACCCTGACCCATGCATTTTACGCACCACAGCTCTTCGCGCACTTCTGGTTCGGCTATCCTATCCTGTTTCAGACTTTGCATCTCAAGGTATAAGTTTTTCAACTACGTGTGGATCTACTAAACTCCCAAGTTAGGATCTTGCATCGAGGTTTCATGCAGCCTCATCATGATCTACAAGGCCTCTGCCTGAGTCGTTAACCTCTGTTGCAACAACGCATTCCTCAAATGGGGCATTAGTGATGTTAGAAACCATTTGCGGTGTTGTCCATCCATAAAATTCATATCATCTTCGTGAATCATACACTTCAGTCTCTGATCCAGCTCCCAAGGAGTCTTGCTTGGTAACATTGTGATCTCTTTGAATCTAGTGATCAACTGTGCTTCTAACTTCAACTTGCTAAATTCTCTGTTTAGCGCAATTTGGATATTCACGATTCTTGCATTCGGATTGTCATTAGAATGCTTAATATACCAGGTCAGTGCATGATCCTGTAGAGCGTTGACCAGCATCGCTTTCTTTATATTACCTTCTATAACTCCCCGTGCTTCCCACATGGCTCTTATCACGAACCAAAATTGGTCTAGATCTTCATTTCCTACTCCCTTGAACATAGGTAACTTTATCGCGCTTACCATATTGACCCACGGTGGTGGCTGAGGTGGTATGGGTGAAGGTAGTGAAACTGGTGGTGGTGTGCATGGGAAAGGTATGCATGGAATCCTCTACCTTATCAAATTGATCTCATTTCATGGTGAGACCTTCACAAGTTGTTCCTTCTCTCCCCGCGGAGGTGAAATCAAAGGGCTATACTCTTGTACCTTACTTCCTTCGTTTCTGTAGGTTTTTCCACTTTGCATAGCTCCGGACATCAAGGTAATTGCATAACCATCTTTTCACAAAGTAGGATTTTAATCCAAGTATTCAGAGACTTTACGTACTTACCTCACGGTCCTTTGAGAAAGCGTCGCTCTGCCTCGCTATAGCTAGCTGAAGTGTCTATCGCAAACTTAGTAATGAGTCCTCCTATAATCCGATTGAGCCAGTGATTAATAAAGTGTGTGATTTTATCCTTCCAATCTGCACACCAACACTAGGGTCCACACAATAGGATTGTCGAGTTTCCACCTTCCTTGTTATCTGCTAGCTTCGTGATCCACTCATACAACTCAGTAGGGAAAGATGTGAAAAATATTTCGTGGGTCTCTGTGTACAGGTACCAGTCTAACCACTCTTATTTTGTCAGTCACAGATTCTAGTTCTCCTGCGCCGCAAACTCATGAATTCTCTTGTCTAACCAACCCTCAATTTCCTTCTTAGTTGGATTCCAATGATATGTCATCATACATCTCTATGCAGATTACAAGTCCCAGCAAAGAAACCATTTGTTGGCTTCATGGGGCCTGACTCAGGTTCAAAGTTAATTAGCCAAACAAATCCATGTACTACTGGCCCTTTCGGCAATATCCCATGGAGCACGGACTGAAGTCTCGCTCAAAGTAGTATGGGGGGATGCTAGAACCAAGTTTCGACACCCTTGAGATGTCTGAGGGGTTGATTTAGTCCAATTGTGAATACCTTCGTGTAGGTCACTTCGTGCACTATCCTGACCTGCGAGGACTTCACGATCTATTATAATCACCTCCGCACAACCCTGACCAGGGGATGAGGTGATTTTGCACTGCCCTAGTAGCGATCTGTGCTACTTCCCTAAGATACACTACCTAGCTTACTTATCTTCTTATAATAGTTAGTTATCTTCACGTAAATAGATACTTTATCTTATATTCACTTTATCAACACATTCATTTAAGTTTGCGCATCATATAAACAATAGAAATGCAATTTATATCTGATACATTCAATGCATAAAACAGGAAAAAGATACACATAAATGATGTAAAACTTATTTTTATTACTTCTCCAAAGGTTACAGACTCAACTTGCCTGAGGCACTCAGCTGCAGGAGTCCGCACAGTTAATTGCAGACTACTAGGCCTCTGTGCACTCAACTGTAGAACCCTTTCCTACTCTACAACCCAAAAACTCGACTTTACACTTCAGACAACACTCAATTGTTCATCTGTTACTTCCATTGATTCTCTTTGGTGATTTATAACCTGAGCCTCGCTCTATTTATACAATCCCATGGTCCGCAGACCATGGGTAGATTTCTAAAGCTAACATTACATTACAAAAATGAGGGCGAACAACCCTATGACTCATTTACAATCTTCATGCTCCATGCTCACAAAATGCAGAGTCCTTACATCGGATTTGGTCAAAATCTGGGCTTTAAACCCCAAAACGTTCCTTAGGGGATCCCACACCCAACAAAAATGAGTAAATATATAAGGTAGTTAAAGAGAGGAATTCAGATATGTATCTAACCTAGATCATGGAAGATGTTCATGACCTATTTTTGACGCACTTCACTTTTGTATAATGGAGACAAAATTATTCAAAATAATAGTAAATTATTGGTTGGTGAATTCCATTATTTCCAAGGCACTAAAAAAGAAATAAATTGGATCATGAGAACATTCTACATGCCACCAAAATATTTGATGGAAAATTTGAATCCATTTGCAAGGGCTTTTTTGGTTTTGAAATTTCAACTTCCTATGTCCCTAAGAGAGAAACCACTTAAGAAGAGTCAAATTTAGCAAACAATTAGACCAAATCTACCAGCAAGGAAGAGGAGGAATAGCTCTCAACATTAGATTTGAATAAAGAGGGGGATGCTAAGAGCCATGTGGATGTGCAAGTTGAGATGAGGCTTCCATAATACTATGGCTAATCGTAGTCTAGGACCATATCTTTTCTTTATTTCATGTTTTCCTTTATGGTTAATATTAGGTATCTATCGCTTTCATATTTTCTTTTGTTAATATGTGGATAGTTAGGATGAAACCCTAATACGACATATGGTTATCAAGTTGCTGGACAAATTTGCTTCTCTTGAGGAAGTCACCCACTACCATCTAGATGTACCTTGTTTATTTTATATAGTATAAATATCTATGCATGTTTTAGGTTAAAGAACATTTCAAAAAATATAAATACACATCAAATTTGTGTTTTCATAAAATTTAAATAAACATGTAACACTTAGTCCATTATCTAATTAAAAGTCAATAAAAAGACATCAAACAATAATGTTTGTAACTTTGTTGAAGTAATGTTATATTTTTCCGAGAGATTCTAAAGACATAAATTAATTAACAAGGCCTTTAGATAGTGAAATAGCAATAGCTATATGATGCCTAATACTTTCAGAGCTAAAATCCTTCCATTACATCAAACTCTCAAATACTTAAACTTTGAGAGTATGAATATTTAATTCTTAGGTCATTTTATTTCGTTTGAATATTAAAAGCCTACTTAGAAAAAAATAATGCATGGAATAGAATATGGGCTTATGCTTTGTATTGGGATTGGTTGCACCCTTCATAATCCCTATAGTTTGATGTAATTTGGTGAGTATTTATAAGAACATTTTTCAGTATATCCAAAATTGTTATTCTATATTCAAGTATTGAGCACATGCTACTCAAGATATTAAATCCTTGTGACTGTAGAAATTAAGAAATTTATGTGTTTTGGCTCTAGACACATGTGGTACTGAAACTAAATATTTTCATATGAAATATTTTGGGAATATATTGGTAGGCTTCATTCATAACATATCCAAGTTATAGATCTTGATTCCAAGAATTCAAGGTGTGATGGTAAAACTAGTAGATGATCCCTATTTTCATAAATATCATGAAATTTCTACACATTGGTTTTGAATTTAGGTGCATTACATCAATTCAATATTTTATAGTGAGATTTGGTAGTTTGATAGAGGAATATGTCTTATATAATATATCCAATTTTAGATCGCAGTTAAAAGAAATGAGAGTCTGTCTTGAATCAAAATGCTAAACCTCATTACCACATAAATAATCATATGCATGGTACTTCAACTTAGTATTTTCATATAGAAATTTGTCGGAAGATGTAATATTGTGTATTTTGTAATATATCCAAATTTCACATCAAATACAAAATATGAGACCACATCAACCAAAACACTATACCTTATTGCTACTAAAACTAACGAAAAATGTGAAATTAACTTGAAACAAAGTAAACATATTTTTTATATGCAAGATTTCCAAAATGTATGGAGGATATTGCATCAAAATCCTTTGACATGAAAATGTTGGTCATCTCACTCAAAATAATTTTGATGATTTAATGTTGGATATATGATTTTTTTTCTTCACTTCATTCATTATTCCTCTCATTTTTCCTCTCGGCACTTACATCCAATTATCATTTTTATTCTTTCTCTTTGTAATCCTCACTTATGAAATATGGAGCATATCTTTATCTCTATCAACTTCTCTTAATCCACCTTATCTCGATGGTGCTTATTGTCTCAAAATGTTATAGCTTAATGGCGTGGATATCTCCAGACTACTCCATATCCACCCTCCTTATCTCAATGGTGCTTATTGTCTCAAAATGTTATAGCTTAATGGTGTGGATATCTCCAGACTACTCCATATCCATGGTTCTTACTACATCCCCATCCTCCCTCTTCTACAAAATTATGTTGTCTCAATAGACACCATTAATAATAACTGATCAATCATCTTCTCAATATGTTATTCTTTGGCTACAACCACTTTATTACTACAATTTTCTCTAGACCCACTCTACATATCCATTAGTTGTTTCATTTTTCAATTTCTCTACACCTTGAAATCAACCTTTATTGTTTTAAATTCTTACTTAGCATGAAAATCTCATTTGTTCCATCATGTTAGTTAACTCTGATGTATATATATATTTTTTTCATTTCATTTTTACATTTCATTTTTACCTCATCATCTTATTGAATTTGGAAAAATTCTTTCTACATATCTTATTTGGTTTCATTGATTTTGTTTTATCTTGCTACAATTCGATCTCACTTGCAAGAAAATTAGTACACAAACAATGATGGGAATTAAATAGTCCCATATTTATCTCTTGAAATGGAATTTCAAGATCATATATCCAACAAAATCATACATGATCATTGCAAAATCACCCACTATTGTAACATCTCTTCTATACAACTTTATTGTTGTATTACAGCTCATTTATGCAACACTTCTTCTCTTTGCAATGTTTATTACTATTGTAACAACATCGTTTGTCTACAAATACACTTTCTTGGAAAAATACTATTGTATACTACTTCTTGAGTTTCCTACTCAAATTCCTTCACTTAAGCCTTCTCCTTGTAGTATTCTATTGCAAATCCCTCTTTCACTCCCTTTTGTAGTATGATATTAGAAACATGTGCTTCTTGCACACTTTCCTCAATCTCTACAACTTGGAGAAAATTTCATTTCCTACTACACTCATGTTCTTGCACCTTCTATCACTATTATTTTCCAAGTATCCTATCCAATAGCATGTTTTCACTGCATGTAATTGATTCTCACTCTGATCATTATTCTCTCAAACTAGTAGAATTTTGGTTCCCTTATCATCTATATACCTTCATTCCTTCTTTTTATTGATCTACCTCTCCAATTTCAAGTCTAAATAACAAGGCTCTTCTAATGAATGTGTCTCCTCTGAAAAATTATTCTTCCTTGCTATATTATTCCATAGTAACTCTCATGGCCACTTTAGAAAAACTTTTAAAAATAATTCTCTACACATCTGTTCTTTTTCTTCAATTTCTATAATATTATAAGCACCTTTGAATCATACTCAAAAATTACAAATTTACCTCTTAAATTAATGACAATCTCCTCTTAATGTTGAATATTCAATTTTCCTTTTCATTCTCTATCAATATTCAATAAGTATCACCAATCATATGCATAGATTCTTAAACTACCATTGTTGATATTCATTTTCATGGGATGAATAGTTGAAAGACATACACAATAAATTTTATTTTCTTAAAGCCATTACATCAATTTTTATTATTGAACATTGATAGAACTCAGACAACTCCATGTTCCTTTAGAGTTGCTACACATATTCATCTCCATATTTTTCATCCTTTCAAATTACCTTGGTTGTGACCCTTCCCCTATAGTGTTCCAATTCAAACGTATCCACTCTCTTCCATATCTACAACAATAATTCTTTAACCTTTTTTTATAACATCTTCTTCAATTATTTTTCTCTCTTTTCCTACCGCTCATATAAAATTCACATCCAAATGTTATGTTAGCTTACTTAACACACTCACACTCAACAATACTATCAAAGTCATATGGACTACTTCTATTTTCCTATCTATCTATAGATGGAATGTTGTAGACATTTAACTTCATGTCCATATTATCCCACAACTTAGTATAAAATGCATTGAGAAATATCATTTCCCTATCCAAACTTATGCTCCTTAGAATACCAAATTGCACATAGACATATCCAAAGAACAAGTTCACTACCTCTTGCTCACTTATGGTCTTTTTAAAGGTCATGAGAACAGACATCTTGCTAAATTTTTAACTACCATGAATAGGTGGCCATGTCCCATTCTCATTTTTGGTAAAATTCCCACATATTCCATGGAAATTATTTCCAAAAGATGAGTGAGTACAGACAAGGGTTCCATAGACCACATTTCCTATTATGAAGCTTGTTGGCATAAGAAAGCATGCATCCCCTTATGAACGTAGCCACCTCTTCTTGCTTCCTATGCCATTGAACATATCTTTTCAAGTTATCTACTATCTTCCATACACAAAAATGCCTTACAACCTTGGAGGTGTGAGCCTCTCTCATAAATTATAGTCACTCACATTTAGGAGCACATAAGCTATATAACCAAAGTAACCTATTCTGGAGATCATACTAAGCTATATTGTCCTGATTGTGTACATGAATCTCACTCTGAAACTGCTAAAACACCTCGTTAAAGTTCTCATCCTCTATATATGCTTCTTTAAATGTATCATGGGGGAAAGACTCCATGCGCATTAGAGTTACCAAAGATATGATCATTGATTTTGGTGGCCTTAAAAGCATGTCATCCAAATTGTTTCTTCTTCTCTTCTTACACTTGATCACCAAATGAAACTACTATAAAATCCCCATCCATTTTTAACTCCTAGTATGTTCTAACTTACTCTAGGCTTGTAGGTACTATAATGGTAGGTGATATGTGAGGATGACTATCTCCTTTTCCAACAGGTAGTGTTTCCACTTATTCACAACTTTCACCATAACATAGTGCTTGTTGTCATAGGTATGATAGTTGATAACCACCTGTTAGAGTTGGTCTTTTCATCCCTCTGTCAGAAATCAAAATCTCGTTTATTGCATTTCATCTTAGGTGTCTCATTTAGTCCTATCAGCTGCATTCCGCTATGAGCATCAATCATCTGACAGAGGAGGCTTTTCACTCATGTTCCTCATGTCTTGTACCTTCTGGTCTAATTTAGTTCATCAAAATTATTTTCAAGTCAGTTGTAGTCATGCTTGGTTTTTTGTTCGCCAAAGAGTCATTTTAAGGTTTTGGGGTTCATTAGGTCTAGGGTTTCACTTAATCCAGTCTGAAAAATGTCTAATAATTCTAGCAGGCACATGAGGGAGTTTCAAATAAGATTTCATTGTAAAAATTTCATCGTAATAATGCTCGATCATGAATTTTCTTCAAAACTCTGTTTTGAAGAAAAATCGTCAATTTCATCTTTTGTAATAAATGCCATGTATTTTAAAAAAAATTCAGTTGTCAAATTTTTCAGGCGCAGCCCTGGTCTCCTTTTCCAAATTCCATGTCAGCTATCCCTACAAAAAAATAGACAAGAATTTTGTCATTCAGCTCAAAAAATCAAGTGGAAACAAAATCATAGTTTGTATTAAAAGTGAAGGTGCCAAAGTTCTGCAAACATTACAAAGTGGGTTATTTGAAATTAAAAATCAAAGTCATTGGGCATATAAGATATTTGTGGTGTTTGAACTATCCATTGGTATGCCAAAGACATCATTAAGCAGAGTCAAATTGCGGAGGAATGAAAACAGGGTTTTCAAGAACCGATTGTGGGTGAAATTCAATCGCGGCACACAAGAAGAAGGTCATGGCACATTGGCAAGTCGTGGCACATAGAGATGTGCATCACTATGTAAATTACAACGTGTGTGGTGCATATACTGGTCATGGCACACTGGGTTGTGCGCGCGGTGCACAGAGCCAACAACCCGATTTTGTCACTGCCTTCAAGGAAATTTCGAATCTTTCGCTCCCATTTTCCCCGAGTAAGTCCGACTGATCTTGCAATTGTTATTGAATAGTGTATGGTGTGGTTTCAAAGTTTTATTTTAGAGCATTTGAATGTCAAAATTTAAACCCTATCCTCTTATGAAAAACTGCTCTTAGGGTTTGAATTTGAGTATTAAAATTTGACTTTGGTGCCAAAATAATCCAACTCCAGTTTCCCTTTCCCATCACTATAATCATATCATCATTTTCAATCCCCTATTCCCTTATAATCCCAAGTCACTCATTCCCATTTATCCTTATGCCTAAACCCTACAATTTCCCATCCGTATCACTTTTCCATATTGTTTGCAAAAATCCCCAAACCCCAGATTCCTAAATACAGTCAAGTGACTATTATTACATTTGAGTATAATTATATTTTAAATTTCACTTGGAAAAGCTCCAATACACCCACTGTCCATATTTCCCAGAGTCCTTTCTTATCACACATTTGGTAATTGGAAACAAAGCACCAAAGTCTAGTTGTCAACAAGTCAAACATTCACTTGGCATAAACTTGTAACACCATGACAGACATTGAGTCATCATATGAACAAGACAGTGATTCTACCACAGAGCTTCATGCACCGAGGAGGCCTCGTAAGCGTGGCAAACATGTTAGAGAAGAGCCCACCTCATTGACTCAATTACAGGCCTGCCCACTTGCCATGGCGTGTTTCCAACAATAGTCATGCTTTCAGTATTGCGAGATGATTGCTCAGATTCAGCATCATCAAGAGTTGTCTCAGATGTTTGTTTTACATTTGCATGATGGTCAGGTAACTCTTGCTGGTGTAAATTTCACCTTGACACCAGAGACCATTTCTCAAGAAACATGAATACCAAATGTAGGTGAGGAGTGGAACAAAAGACAACAGGTAGAAAGAGTACATTATGAACCATACATCAGGCCTAGCTATGTGAGACAACTCAGCAAAGTGTTCCCATTCCGGTTTTTGAAAGAATCCTATGCGCCGTTGATGAGACTCATTATCAGATACTTCAGTTGTGAGGGCCGCTTCTCACACCTCTATGCATACCATGTCAGATTATTGATGCATTTCACGAGAGTGAAGATGATGAACATTCCATATTTCATGTGCCAAAACATCGAGAGGATGACTACTCTTGTACAGAAGAAGACTCCTGAACAGCAGTACAACAGCATTTACCACTATGTGCTCATCAAGATCATTGTTGTACATCAGCTTGGTTTGCAGGGTATCACATGGGGAGACTTCATTTCCTGTGAGTTCTTCACAGCTTCAGTAGCTCATCAGGAGGTTTTCCATGATGCGGGTGAACCTTCACATCAATATGGAGGTCAGGAGGCGGAGACTACTAGTGTACCGACTTATGTCACCTATCAGAGAGGCATGAGAGGAGTACTATCTCCACCTAGGGTGGAAGGGGTCTCGTTGTCATCACCAGCAGTACAGTTACAGGTATAGGACAAAGGCAAGAAGTCTATGTAGGATGAGGGTCCTTCAGGAGGCCAAGACACTGATTTCATACTCATCGATGATGATGTGAGCTCTCCTATCTCAAAAACGAGGGAGATTATTTAGCAGCAGAAGGCCGAGGTAGATGCATTTACCAACAAGTTGTAGAGAGCTCAATGGGTCATAAAATATTTGGAGCAGTGAAACAAACATGTGGAGGATCAGCATATAGTCATGGAGGTGCAAAACATCCGTGAAGATCGGCAGGCTACCCAAAGAAGCCTAAATGAGATGACACCCATTCAGCAGGAGATAGAGGTTGATCAAGAGATTTGGCTTGAGAGGGTCAACATTCATCTTGAGAAGCTGTTGGCGAAAGAAAACAAGGACAAGGACATGCTCAGGCACATGAAAAACCATTATTGGGCACGAAATCATGTTTGCAAAGCAAGGATCAAAATCTTGAAGGCAAGACTAAGGAGGGCACTTAAATGACGCAAAAGGCATGATAGGCTCCAAATCTTGGCCGAAGCTTCTATGGTTGAGCATGATACTTTATGATGGACCTACAGTCCAAACCTTAGCAAATTTGGAGAAAATTTTGTGAATTTTGATTTTTTTTGGCTTCAAAACAGATTTTCCTGCCCAACGTGTAGCGCCACTTGGCGCATGCTTATAATTGGGAGATCCTCTAGAGGAAAACATTGTATTTCTAGATTTTTTATGAAAGGTTATGAATGCTCATGAATTACCTAAGGATTTCATCAAGTTATGGGCTGCCTAAAGGGTCAAAAACACACAAAAAATGACCTCTCTGCCACCTTTTGCACCCACAGAAAGCAGTGTTGGGTGATTGGATTTTTGGAGGGGAAATGGACTCCAAATCTAGAAATGCTACTTGGGTTCGAAAGTAGACAAGTAGGGATTTCCAACGAGCTATCATGAGCTCAATTTGGACTATGGGAAGTCCCTCAAAGTTAGCCTCAAACGTTGTGTTATGCATACAGGTTTCAGGCGCAGCGCATATGGAAATTTGGCCTATTTTTCACTCAACAGCTTAGAATTTCGGCTAGTTTTGACTAGTTTCACTTTTTCATGTAACTCTAGATTTATCTTGATTTAAATTCATGACTTTGATGTAATTTTGGCACATTGTTACTCATCCATGTAGATTCATTCACTAAAAAGTGAAAAGATAGTGAATGAATCAGTTTCCTTTTATACAGAGGCAAGTTCTTTCATTGCCTATTTTTCAGTTCCTTGTTTAGATATGTTTGAAACAGCTCCTAGAATGATGAGATCGAGCAATAGAGGCATGGGAAGGAGTTAGGGTTGTCTATATCATGTAATTTCTCAGTCATTTTCAGGGTTGGACACTTGGGATTGCTTGGCACTCCATTGTACATTTGATTTCTGCATTTTTGGGAAAGGAAAGACCAGGGTTTGCAACACTTTTTGGGATCCTTGTGGCTCTGTGTTTTGATGGTGTTCTTCTCTATGCAATTTGTGAGTTCACTGATATTTATGTGTACCATTTCCTTTCTCTTTTGCTTCTGAAATTAAACAAATGAGTGACAAAGATAGAATTCATTAGCTTGATGTGCTTTGCCTCATAGTTTTGTTTAATTTTCAATGTTTTCTTCAGTTTGAAGAGGATTCTTGATACCCTCTTTCCCTCTTCAGCTTCTCACTAGTCCGAGCCCTCCACCTTTACAAATAAAGGCATCAAAACGATTGCCTTTCTTGCCCCAATCAGAACTCTCCAAAACTGGCCTTCATCCTCGGACCCAAATTTGCCTTTCCCTTGATTCCAACAAAACCCCCAAAAAATCAAATCAAATCCTTGCACTTCATACCTAGCCTAAAATCAGAATATATTTCAGTCATCTCAAGCCCTCATCGATCATTATTTGCTGAGATTGACCCTAAGAGAGCCCTCTCCTGACCTGGTAGGGCTAGCTACCAGGTTGAGCGTGGTTTGATGTTGGCCCTGGATCTTACCTTTTCAGCCTGAGGTAAGTCTAGGCACTAACATAGTGGCAACCATACTGGGGAATAAAGTTTATTATCATATTTTTTCTTTATAGACTACAGACGGAGCCTGAAGTTAGCTAGGTAGCCTTCGAAATGCTCTTATTTTGCATTAGCGAAAGTAGATAAAAGCTACTTCAGTCAATCTCCGGTCTAGTCTTATAAGCTGAACATCCGACTTGCAAAATGCCCCAGTAACATGTATCAAGTTTAGATCTAATTGTTGATGGTGGATAGTAGTCAGACACAAGAAGGCTAAAATCATTCACCGGGTGACTCCAATGTCAAAGAATCCCAAGGTTCCAAATTTTTATGGCGACTCAACTCTTCAAGAATCAGTAGCCTGAAGAATTTCTTGGTCAATTCATTGTCATCAAAATGGATTTGCTTGCTCAACGGTATGCTCCTATGAGCTGAGATCACATTCCAGGTTTTCCAAATAAAATTCCAAATGTAAATTGGCAAAGGAATTTTCTTATGTGTAAAGATGATAATAGGAATGATGCTGCTTTACATCTGGTTAGATTACACATACATATTCACAAGTTGAAGGTTGATTTTCCCCAAGATTGCTTGATGAAGATATTCATGGCCACTTTGGAAGGTGAAGCCCGATCTTGGTATGAAAGTTTGCCGCCTGCTTGTATTTACTGTTTAAAATACTTCCATACCATGTTCTTTGAAAGGTATAAAGAATCTTATCCATCATTAAATATAGTTCAAAACTGTTGCAAACATGCTTATAGTTTTATTGAAAAGCTTGAGAAAGTTTATGAAGATGATGACTTCATGGATGATGAGATCATGGAAGCCTTCCATGAAAATCCATTTCAGCATCATAAAGAGGATATTTATCAAGATGCACAGGACAATTTGTAGTAGGATCAAGATCTTAGTACGGTGGAAGATGATGAAAGAGAATTTTTTATTTCAGATATGTCCATAGAAGAAGACAACATGCAGGAAAGTCGAGTTTCAATTTTAGAATGTCATAAAGTCAAGTCGGCTAGTTCAGATCTAGATTCATATCGTGATGATCAAGAGTACCTTGTTCTAAATCCCATGAAGGAGAGCTCTGTTGTTGAGTTCATCTGGAACGAAGAAGATAGAGTTATTGACCCAAGTGTTCTCATTTCATTAGAACCAAGCTTTCATGAGGAGGTAATCCAGTAATTTGATGAAAAACAAGATGAAACCTTTTTTCAAGTAAGTGAAAAATACTCTTTCAATAACTCAGTCGTAAATGATAATTTGATTGCAATTTCATATGAAGATGATCAACAATGTTCCCAACTTTCAGAAGATTAGGACTGTCATTATGATTTTTCATGTTTTGAAATGTTATTTCAAGAAGACAAAAATCACTTGAGCAAAACAAAATAGAAAGTATTATCTCCTCTGTCTGAAGATGAGATAGATCGACTCTTGAAAGGTCAGGTTACAGCCAAAGCAAATGCAGGTTTGTATTGTGCACATGGTCAAGACGGTGTTGGTGAAACTTCTTCTTCTTTTTAAAATGATGATAGTCTTGACATTAGCCTTATAGATCAGCGAATAGATAATATTCTCTTTCATGAAAATGATAAGGTTGTCATGTTTGATAATCTTGAAGATTGTTTTCTGTTTAAGAATGACCTAGACCATGAAATTGAGGAATGTGAGTCTGAGAGACACAGTAAGCCAGAATTCAAGTTAGTTACTATCAATCAGCAACCCACTATTCTTTCAGATCAGAATAAAGGGAGTACTTGTATTTTTGCTGTTGGATCTCAAGACAAGATAGTGCTTCAGGATTATCAAGATCCCTTTGGCATTCTTTTGCAAGCATTAGAGAAGATAAATGTTTCCTGGTTCGTTATCATAAGCCTTGGTTTCAGTGGTTATTGTGAGTTTCCTACACGTAGATCGTTCAGCCTGCTCGGGGAAAGTGAGAATAGAATTTCATTGAGTAGCCATTTGTTAGATTGGTTACATTGGAAGGCTCACTACACATGATTGTACATATTTCGTCAGTAGGTAGGTGGTTTTCATCATGATTTGAAGCCCTCAAATCTCGATGGTCTGCTGCCATTCAAAAAGCTTTGTAAGTACTTTTTTCAGTTAAGTAAGTCATGAGTCATTTTTTGTTTTCGTCAGTTTTGAATGTCTAGTTCTAGTTGCTAAATGTCCAATTTTAGCTTTTGAGTGTCTTGTTTTAGTTTGAGCTAGTCTTACTTATTTCATTTATGAGTCTTGAGTCTTGAGTTTTGATGTTTTGTTGTCAAGATATTAGTTTTAGTTTGCTAAAGTTATCAAATCCATAGCCCAATGGACGAAGGCACTGTCTATCTCTCCCAGAGATCTGTAGTTCTTGGCACCTCCAAGAAGCTACCATCCCCATTGGAGCCAATGTTAGAGTCAATCTTTTCATCCCTCTGTCAGAGATCAAAATCTCGTTTATTGCATTTCATCTTAGGTGTGTCATTTAGTCCTGTCAGCTGCATTCTGCTAGGAGCATCAATCATCTGACAGAGGAGGCTTTTCACTCATGTTCCTCATGTCTTGTACCTGCTGGTCTAATTTAGTTCATCAAAATCATTTTCAAGTCAGTTGCAGTCATGCTTGGTTTTCTGTTTGCCAAAGAGTCATTTTAAGGTTTTAGGGTTCATTAGGTCTAGGGTTTCGCTTAATTCAGTCTACAAAATGTCTAATAATGCCAGCAGGCACATGATGGAGTTTCAAATATTATTTCATTGTAAAAATTTCATCGTAATAATGCTCAATCATGACTTTTTTTGAAGAAAAATCATCAATTTCATATTTTGTAATAAATTCCATGTATTTTCAAAAAAAATTCAGTTGTCAAATTCTTCAGGCACAGCCCTGGTTTCCTTTGCCAAATTCCATGTCAGCTATCCCTACAAAAAATAGACAAGAATTTCATCATTCAGCTCAAAAAATCAAGTGGAAACAAAATCAGAGTTTGTATTAAAAGTGAAAGTGCCAAAGTCCTGCAAACATTACAAAGTGGGTTATTTGAAATTAAAAATCAAATTCATTGGGCATATAAGATATTTGTGGTGTTTGAACAATCCATTGGTATGCCAAAGACATCATTAAGTTGAGTCAAATTGTGGAGGAATGAAAACAGGGTTTTGAAGAACTGACTGTGGGTGAAATTCAGTCGCGGCGCATAGAGCTACGCATCACTATGTAAATTAAAATGTGCGCGGCACACATACTAGTCACGACGCACTGTGTTGTGCGCACGGCGCACAGAGCCAACAAACCGATTTTGTCACTGCCTTCAAGGAAATTTTGAATCTTTTGCTCCCATTTGCCCCGAGTAAGTCCGACTGATCTTGCAAATGTTATTGAATAGTGTATGGTGTAGTTTCGAAGTTTGATTTGGAGAATTTGAATGTCGAAATTTAAACCCTATCCTCCTATGAAAAACTGCTCTGAGGGTTTGAATTTGAGTATTAAAATTTGACTTTGGTGCCAAAATAATCCAACTCCCATTTCCATTTCCCATCATTGTAATCATATCATCATTTTCAATCCCCTATTCCCTTATAATCCCAAGTCACTCATTCCCATTTATCCCTATCCCTAAACCCTACAATTTCCCATCCCTATCACTTTTCCATATCGTTTGCAAAAATCCCCAAACCCTAGATTCCTAAATACAGTCAAGTGACTGTTATTACATTTGACTATAATTATATTTTAAATTTCACTTGACAAAGCTCCACTACACCCACTATCCATATTTCCCACAGTCCTTCCCTATCACACATTTGGAAATTAGAAACAAAGCACCAAATTCTCATTTTCAACAAGTCAAACATTGACTTGGGATAGACTTGTAACACCATGACATACATTGAGTCATCATATGAACAAGACAGTGATTCTACCACAGAGCTTCATGCATTGAGGAGGCCTCATAAGGGTGGTAAACCTGTCAGAGAAGAGCCCACCTCATTGACTCAATTGCAGGCCTACCCACTTGCCATGGTGTGTTTCCAACAACAGTCATGCTTTCAGTATTGTGAGATGATTGCTCAGATCCAACATCATCAGGAGTCGGCTCGGTTGTTTGTTTTACATTTGCATGATGGTTAGGTAACTCTTGCTTGTGTAAATTTCACCTTGACACCAGAGACCATTTCTCAAGCAACAAGAATACCGAATGTAGGTGAGGAGTGGAACAAAAGACAGTAGGTAGAAAGAGTACATTATGAATCATACATCAGGCCTAGCTATGTGAGACAGCTCAGCAGAGTGTTCCCATTCCAGTTTTTGAAAGAATCTTATGCGCCGTTGATGAGACTCATTATCAGATACTTTAGTTGTGAGGGCCGCTTCTCACGCCTCTATGCATACCATATCAGATTATTGATGCCTTTCATGAGAGTGAATATGATGAACATTCCATATTTCATGTGCCGAAACATCGAGAGGATGACTACTCTTGTATAGAAGAAGACTCTTGAACAACAGTACAATAGCATTTACCACTATGCGCTCATTAAGATCATTGTTGTACATCAACTTGGTTTGCAGGGTATCCCATGGGGAGACTTCATTTCCTATGAGTTCTTCACAGCTTCAGCAGCTCATCAGGAGGTTGTCCATGATGCGGGTGAACCTTCACATTAGTATGGAGGTCAGGAGGCGGAGACTACTAGCGTGCCGACTTATGTCACCTATCAGAGAGTCATGGGAGGATTGTTTGCAGCAGCTCGACAAGTACCATCTCCACCTAGGGAGGAAGGGGTCTCGTTGCCATCATCAGCAGTACAGTTGCAGGTACAAGACAAAGGCAAGAAATCTATGCAAGATGAGGGCCCTTCAGGAGGCCAAGGCACTGATTTCATACTCATCGATGATGATGTGAGCTCTCCTAGCTCCAAGCTGAGGGAGATTATTCAGGAGCAGAAGGCCGAGATAGACGAATTGACCAAGAAGTTGCAGAGAGCTCAATCAGTCGTAAACTATTTGGAGCAGTGAAACAAACAATTGGAGGATCAGCACACAGTCATGGAGTTGCAAAACGTCCGTGAAGATTGGCAGGTTGCCCAAAGAAGCCTAAATGAGATGACACCCATTCAGTAGGAGATAGAGGCTGATCGAGAGATCTGGCTTGAGAGGGTCAACATTCATCTTGAGAAGCTATTGGCGAAGGAAAACAAGGAAAATGACATGCTCAGGCACATGAAAAACCATTATTGGGCATGAACTCATGTTTGCAAAGGAAGGATCAAAATCCTGAAGGCAAGACTAAGGAGGGCACTTAAATGACGTAAAAGGAAAGATAGGCTCCAAAGCTTGGCTGAAGCTTCTTTGGCTGAGCATGATACTTGATGATGGACCTCCAATCCAAATTTCAACAATTTGGAGAAAATTTTGTCAATTTTGATTTTTTTTGGCTTCAAAATAGATTTTCCTGCCCAACGCGTAGCGCCACTTGGTGAACGCTTATAATTTGGAGATCCTCTCGAGGAAAACTTTCTATTTCTGGATTTTTTATGAAAAATTATGTATTCTCATGAATTACCTAAGGATTTGATGAAGTTCTGGGTTGCCTAAGGGGTCAAAGACACACAAAAAATAACCTCTCTACCACCTTTTGCACCCACAGGAAGCAGTGTTGGCAGATTGGCATTTTGGAGGGGAAAATGGACACCAAATCTAGAAATTCCACTTGGGTTGGAAAGTAGACAGGTAGGGCTTTCCAACGAGCTATCATGAGCACAATCTGGACTACGGGAAGGCTCTAAAAATTAGCCTCAAATTTGTGCTATGCATACAGGTTTCAGGCGTGGCGCATAGGGAAATTTAACCTATTTTTCACTCAGCAGCTCAGAATTTCGCCTAGTTTTGACTAGTTTCACTTTTTCAAGTAACTCTTGATTTATCTTGATGTAAATTCATGACTTTGATGTAATTTTGGCACATTTTTACTCATCCATGTAGATTCATTCACTAAAAAGTGAAAAGATAGTGAATGAATCAGTTTCCTTTTATATAGAGGAAAGTTGTTTCATTGACTATTTTTCAGTTCCTTGTTTAAATATGGTTGAAACAACTCCTAGAATGATGAGCTCGACCCCTAGAGGCTTGTGAAGGAGTTAGGCTTGTCTATATCATTTAATTTCTCAGTCATTTTTAGGGTTGGACACTTGGGATTGCTTGGCACTCCATTGTACATTTGATTTCTGCATTTTTGGCGAAGGAAAGACCAGGGTTTGCAACACTTTTTTGGATCCTTGTGGCTTTGTGTTTTGATGGTGTTCTTCTCTATGTAATTTGTGAGTTCACTGATATTTATGTGTACCATTTCCTTTCTGTTTGGCTTCTGAAATTAAAAAAATGAGTGACAAAGGTAGAATTCATTAACTTGTTGTGCTCTGCCTCATAGTTTTGTTTAATTTTCAATGTTTTCTTCAGTTTGAAGAGGATTCTTGATACCCTCTCTCCCTCTTCAACTTCTCACTAGTCTGAGCTCTCCACCTTTACAAATCAAAGCATCAAAACGATTGCCTTTCTTGCCCCAATCAGAACTCTGCAAAACTGGCCTTCATCTCCGGACCCAAATTTGCCTTTCCCTTGATTCAAGCAAAACCCCCAAAAAATCAAATCAAATCCTTGCACTTCATACCTAGCCTAAAATCAGAAGATATTTCAGTCATCTCAAGCCATCACCGATCATTATTTGCTGATATTGACCTAGAGAGAGCCCTCTCCTGACCTGGTAGGGCTAGCTACCAAGCTAAACGTGGTTTGATGTTGGCCCTGGATCTTACCTTTTCAACCTAAGGTAAATCTAGGCACTAACACCACCGAAATGAAATACTTCATAATGGTAGCATACATGCCTTCCTCCTTACATGAAAACCACCCCTAGAGAATACCAAATCATCTCCTCTCCATAATGAATGGTTATTGCAACAAAACAAATTCTTGAATAATCATCCTCTCTAACTTCTTAAGGGCCCTTAGTTAACCATTCTCCACTAGAAACTCTTTCCGTTCACTATTATGGTATGGACTAGTGTTGCTTCTAGTGTTATTTCCTCACGTATCATGTTTACCCAATGAAACTCTTGCCCTTAGAAACATTAGTAGGCATCGACCACTTGATGATGTCCTCCATATTGGTAGGATCTATAATCAACTCTCCTCCACCTATCACATATCTTAGATACACCAACAATTACTATGAAAAATAACATACTTGAGGTTTTCTAATCTCTGGTGCTTTTTTAGTGTGTCTAGCACTTTCATCAAATGTGATATGTTCTCCTCCTAGGTAGAATAGTATACTGATATATCATTGAAATAAAAAATAACAAATAAATCTATCAAATGGAACAATATAGCATTCATTAACGTCATGAATGTATCCAATTCATTTCACAAGCCAATCGACATAAATAATGTCTCATACAAACCTTTTCTAGCTTGGAAGGTGTTCTTCTAAACATCTTCTTCTCAGACTCAAACTTGTTGATGCCCTGACATTAATTATATCTTAGGGAAGTATTTGTCTTATTGCAAATACTCCAACAAATCATCTATCCTAGGAAGAAGATATTTGTTGTTGAGTGTAATTTTCTTTAACACCCTAATACACATATCCCAAGTCTCATCCTTATTTAGCACACTGATGACAAGTGATGCACATGTTAAGGTAATTAGATGAATAATAGCTGCAGAAATTTTTTATTCGCCACATTTTCTTTTATAATGGATTTCCTATAAAAGCCAATATTTGGCAATGGAGAGTTAAACAAGAGGTAAATATTGTGCTCTACTTTCTTCTTGGGTGGTAGCTCTTTAGGCTTTTGGAACACAACAATATATGCCTATAGCAGCTCTTCCAGATTATTTTTCTATTCTATATTCTGGACTCTTATATAGATTGTTTCTCTCTTAAAAGTAAAAATAAAACACTTTTTGCTAGGATTGATCAACCTTTTGGCTTAAACACTTACTAGCGATATCTTTGACTTAACCCTGTGCATGTTGATGATCAAGGATTTATTATCCTTTTATAAGGAAATTTTAGTTATCTCTATGTATTAATATTTTATCCTTAATGTAAATATAGTGACTCCCAAATACAACTCCACATACATCAAATGGGATAAAATCCAACTCTACTTCATCAATAAAATTAACACTAATAGCAAATTTGATTACGCACAATTTTTTTACCTTTATTTCTACCTCCTTAATAACCCATTCTAATGGATATGGGCTACGATGGTTATGAGTCTCTATTTATAGTTTCTTGATTAGATCTATTTCTATGAGATTCTCCTATGATGTTCAGTTGAATAGAGAATCAATTTTCATCATCTTGATTTGTATCTTTATATGGAATATTTTGGTTATCTCTTCCTCTTCCTATTCCTAGAGACTACTCAGATTCACCCCCTTCTACATTGATGTACAAATAATATTCTCATCCACATTTGAGCTTCTTTCTACCTGATTACTCAAATCTATGGCTATGATATTTATTTTCTCAACATATTATTTTTAATTCTTTGAGTTGATATTTGGATGCAACTTTCAATACTTCTCCTTTGTATGACCATCAATGTTATAATATGTGTATTGGTTACTAGATATTTGTAGTAGCGTGATGTGGCTACAATATTTTTTCCTTTTTGTTGGCATGAAAATGAAAATAGGGAATATACCTTGGGTTCAAGCTCAAGGGGCCAACAAGGCTCCACTATAGTGTAGGACAACGCCGACATTTTGACCTTACCTGAAGGGCGAAGAGTCTCACCGGAGTCATATCATGACCAAATTTAGATGGATTTGAGAGGGGTATCGAGGAAATGTAAATAGCATTCAACAATAGCTCATCACACTCAATTCACTGTACTATCTAAGATTGTGATTCTGTTCATGCTATCGTAGGAAACTACCTAGTCATTGATCATTCATCTAAAATTTTAAATAGCCCATAAAGAACAGAGAAATACAATAAGAAACCCAAATTTCTTCTTTCATTAACTATAATATAAGAGAGTACATGAGAGAATATAAAAGGCTCGAGGCTAATTCATCGAATACACATAGAGTACTTTTCATAGAACACAACGGATAAGAATGGACATAAGGAGAGCCAAGGAAAGTCCTATATCTTTTGCAACTGATCCGGCTCTCATGATCCTTCCCTTGCTTACCCACTTCATCCCCAACCCTTCCACATCCTATCCTTTTCCTTGTATCCTTCGTTTTGCATTCCCATGGCTAGTTCCATTCGGTTGACTCTGCCCTTTGTCACCTTCTATTTCCCTTACTCAGTTGCTTCTGTATTCTTCCACCACCTTACTGCAACTACCCATTCACTCCTAGTTTTTGTCCCTTTCCTTTGGCTATCAGCTCTAAAACCCAAACCATTGTCCCCACCACCTGTTCTTGACCTTTCTTCCCTCCAAAATCCAAAATTCAAAATGAAGTCCTCAACAAGCCCTGAACACAGTTCTTTGACTCGTCCCCAATTCAATATATCTATATTTTTGTTGGATCTATTGCTCCTACTGGTGGGGTGTCTTTCATTATTGTTTCTTGTTGTGTTGGTTCCTCCTCTTGTGGCACTCCTAATTCTATCCCTGGCTGTGTTGGTCCTGCTTTGTTCAGGGCTTCTTCTGCTACACTTTGGCCTTCTATTCAAAACAAAGGCCCCAACTCAGGTAGTGTGACAATCATTTCCTGGCGGAAGCAGTTATAATCTTCCAATATTGTCTACCACATGCTTGCGACAATTTATGTTTGTTAGATAAATTTGGCCACTGATGTGGAGCTCAATTGCTTAAGCTGGGAATTTTGCATAGTGCTCGACTGTTCTATGATCTCTTCACATACCTCTCGCAGTGCTATTACATGTTTATGGATCAGTGACCTCAGATCACAAATATTATTTTTTGTTTCAGCCGATTCCTCCTCAATTTGTTGTACCCTGGCCTTGAGAACGGCGATCTCATAATCAATTTACTTCAACTAGCCTTTATCCCTGCAGGTCTTGTTGTCAGTGATGCATTGTTGGAGTTGTTGGGAAAGTGGATAGACTGGTTGGTTTTCATGTCCAATATATCTAACCAGTCATTGAATTGCTCTAGTAGAACATAACCATCCACCAAGTCATTAGTTATAGATGCTTTTAGTGCAGTGGAATTGTTGATTTTTTTCTCGATCTCCATGATGTATCTTGTATTTGGATCGGGCAGCGCTGCTCTGGTCGTATCTAAAATTTTCTTCATCTCCTTGTTTGTGGCCACAAGTTCCATGCATGCTCTCTGAATATGGTTACAACAGTTGACCAATGTAATACCTAAAAAATCCCCAGGTGCTTTAATTACTAAATCAGATATAGTTGGCTGAAGTGATCTTAACTTTCATGTCACTTTCTCGACCTGTGATTGTAGTTGTTGATTGGTTTGTCAGAGCTGATATCGCTCTACTGTGATAGCAATAATTTTTTTCTTCTGCTGCTCATGCTCGACGATCAGGTAATTATGGATATTTTTCACCCTCTGAGTTGCTTGTTGGATAAATCTAAATAGTTTTGTGGATGGCCAATGCTGAAGGTTCTCAGGATACATTATTGATCAGTCTGGGAATTTTATTTTCAGTGGTTGGTTGCTAGTAATGGATTTTTTTGAGTGGCCTTGAGGGGAAGTTGTAGGATGCACGGTCTCAAGAAACTGGGGAGTGGGAGGGATAATGACTGGTTCTAGAACAATGGGGAAATTAGTAGGAAATGAGGCTTCAAATGGTTTGATCGCAGTGGATTGTGGTTTTGAGATGATTGGTTCCTCGCTCGGGGGTGGGCCCATTCTTAAAAATATGGACACCAAGGACATTTAAATAGCAATATGGCCTTCACCCTCGTTCAGATACTAGGTGGAATGGATAGCCAAGTCGACTTCCATTTCTTCTATGGCTATGTGGGTTCCTGTAGAGATTACATCAGAGAGGGTCATGGAGGTGGAAGTTGTATGGGGGGATGGATCTCGCGATATGGGTGAAACAATAGAGGTAGGATTGTGGGTTTTCTTCAACAATTTGGGAGGCTGATGATGACTGGAGTCCATCACAGGTGAGGTCAAGAATAATTACGGCAGGCATTGTCTTTTGCTTCTTGGCTACTGGTACCTTAGTACCTTTTGGTTGCCTCGGTTTGGGGATGGTTGGTTTAGTTTGAGAGTTACGGTTGCAATGAGAAATAGCTACAGCGAGGGGAGTAGTTATGATTGGGTTAAACAAAGTAAACCCCTGAAAAGCAACAGACTGGGGAGTCGTACCTTATGAACCCATGAAGCTAGAAATTGTCTTCTTAATGGAGCTCATCCGTTGCTCCATTTGACAGACCATCAACTGTAATTCCTCCTCTGGCCTCCTCTTCCTGCTGCTCCCTGTCGTGTCTCGTATTAGTGATTGAGGATGCATTCCCTCAAATAGATAGTTAAACTAGCCATCTGTAATCTCATAGGTAACCCCTAGACACAATCTTACCTCGATGTGGAATGTCCCTTCTGCTAAGGTGAACCTCGCAACCTCATTTGGAAAATCTCTAGATGGATGCATTATGCCTTGATATAAGTCTGGCCATGCGTTACACCGAACCAAGTTTCTTATGATCAGTTATCGAGCAATCTTTTGGGGGATCTTTCCACCACCCTTATGGTCATGAGCATCTTCTGGTAATAGTCCTTAAAGAACACCTCATTGATCTCTTTGCTACTGCGGTCCTTGAACATCCTCCATGGTGTGTATCTGAGTGCTGGAGGTTGCTCATCTGTGATTTCCGTGAGCTTCCTCCTTCCTAATGGGCACCATTTCCACATTGCAAAATTCATAATCAAATACCTAAAAATGAAATTGGTGCTTCGTTTGTATACATCTTCGCAAGCTTCAAATAACTCATTCAGCAGAAATGTTGACCAATTGAGCGCAACTCCTTCGCAATAGTACTCCATAACTGATACGGTGTCCAACGTGCACTCATTTTTGGAGAAGTGTCTCATTACCTTCCCTGCAATGATGTAGCAAGAAAATATGATTCATTCCTTGTTGGTAAAATA
The DNA here is from genome assembly GCA_031772625.1 of Pinus tabuliformis. NCBI lineage: Eukaryota > Viridiplantae > Streptophyta > Pinopsida > Pinales > Pinaceae > Pinus > Pinus tabuliformis. Next base: position 1,707,258,353 of record CM062816.1, on the reverse strand, counting down.
TATTTTAGCACCCTTTCCACCCCACTTGGTGTTATATTTGGTGTAACAATCATTGTCCCCCTCTTTCTTGGCTTGCTTCGACCCTATCTGGAATGCGATTGAGAATGCATCTCCCGTTGTGGAGAGCTCGATGAGGCATTGAATGTCCTCCACATGAATTGGATATTCCATTTATAACCAGAGCAAGCCACCATGCATCCTTCTCACCAGACATTTAGTGCATTTCATTGTGGTGAACGACGTTCTGAAAACTGACAAACTCCTCAAATTGATCAAAGTTGACCGCTGAAGTGACCGAAATATCCCTTTGATCTTCATCACCGTTGTGCCATCACATTTCGAGATCTGTTCTGTATATACCTCTCACTTGAGCCATGGAAACGGGTAGTCTGAAAGGTCATTGTCTACTAGTGTGGCCTTGTCATATTTCCCATGCAATGATTCTATAACTGTAATTCAGTAATCTAATTTGTCTTCAGGAACTGAGATTTTCTTCGTCATAATTTTGTGTCACTAATATAAAATAGTTATAGGAGCCCAATAGCAAGTTCTTGAGTGATTTTGTTAATTTTCTTACCGAGACTCGAAGAATTTTTTCACTTGAATTCGAACTTTTAAACATTCATGCATAGCCATGCGAATTAACTAGACCAACTTCAACACAACATTTTTTACTAGACTCGATAACTAATTACTACGAAAACTTTCCCTATGAAGAATTGATCATGTTAAGTGACCACTGGCTGAGCTGTACCTGATTTCATTGATGCACGAAGGGAAAAGTATAATGTGGAGTAGATGGGTAATAATGTGACTGTAATGGCGACTTTATTGGTTAACTCTTTCCATAATGTGAAAATATTCTATTGAAAATTACCTCACAGGGGTATTATTACCTAATTATTACGAAAAAGACTCTGAGTATAGTGGATAATACATGTGAAATGTGTGATTGACCTCCCCGACCACAGTCGGTTGCGGTGAGGTGGCATAGGAGCCGCAACTGAACTGACATGTGAGAGTTATTGTATGGAAAATAAAATAAAACAAAACTTAAACAGACTGACTACCTGACTGTCTTATTCATACTGAGTCTAAACCTACCTATAGGCCCTTTTTAGAGAACTCATCAATTAGAAGATTGGGTGTTGTGATGTTGGAAAGGCTTCAAGCGTGCACCATTCACCCATCCTGGTATCAATATTCCATCCAATTGCACAAGTTTCACTGCTCCAAATTCCCTGATTTCCCCCGACTATGAATGGACCAAGCTAATGCGTCTACAACTTACATGGGAACTTCTGAAACATTCTTTCGTATAATAAAAATTTCCCTCAAACTGTGAATTATTTTCTCTTAAAGTGATTGTCACGCCATGCTTTCTGACTTGTTTTCTCAGCAAAGTGGTGGAATTCAATTAGAAATTTGTCTTCATCTAAGTCCATGAATTCCTCCAACCGGTTTTGTAGCGATACATCATCTGTCATATTTATAGCTTGAGAAATGAAGATGCTCAGTACAACAAATTTTGTGGGTATCGTTATGCCCCTATACCAATAGGTGTCATATATCATGATTGACTTGATGAACTATGTAATATGTTCATACCTTTACTTTTTGCAAAGGTTTTCCATATTTGTAAAAAACAAAAAAATTAAAATGTGTAAAGAGGGTATACCCTAAAGGAAAAATCAAAGGGTAAAAAGAATAAAAGATGGTCAAAAAAGAAAAGAAAATGAACCCCACTGAAAAGAAAGACCAATAAAGTGTGCAAGTCTAAATGCAACTACTGTTTCACTTTGTATAATAAACAGTTGTGTGCAGCTTGTCACCTATGCCACAATTCATGAATAGTCAAATAGTTTAAACTTGGCTAGTTCATATTTCAATTTCATGTTTTAGAAGTAGAGAATAAAGATTTGACCAAACAGTGTAATCTTGGTAGATAAGTATATGGGTAGAGTGAAAAAAGGAGCTCGACAGTTTAATCTGAGCCCTTGGATGTAATAAGTGTAGATTTAGATAGACATTACCATGTAAAAGAAAAAGAGTGCGATAAGGGTTTGCCGGTATAAGTGCACCCAAATAAAGAAGTAAAAATGCTAGGTCAAAGTAGATAGGGTAAGTAGATGATGGTTTCAGAATGATATGTGGTGAATGGTGATTATAAATGTGTAATATTTTACTTTCATCACAAAGCAAAGGCATGTATTATGATCCAGGCACCTCAAGCAAGGAAAGTCAAATAACTTAACTTCCCTACTCATTTCCCCTAAAGTTTCACTAATTTCCCTAACTACCAAACTATTTATCAAATTAGAGGGGCTTAGAGCATTTCTCTGACTTCTGGAGGGACTGGACCCTCGGCCCAATAATTTATAAAGCCTAAGTACTTAAGACCATTCATTAATCATCATACCCCTTCATAAAAATCATTCATTCCCTTGATAAGTTTTTTCCTAAGTAAAATCCTATTTTACTTAGGAAAATTAAAATATTTCCACAAAAACCCTCTTTTTCACCTTAGCCTAAGTTTAAATACACACTTCAAATGTTTTATACTTAGCGCTTTTCCATTTCATAATGTCATATTGACTATTAACATATTAATATATAAATCCCCTATAAAACTTACCCAATCCCGTATTATTGTAACTATATTAAAAAACCCCCGAAATATTAATATCCCGCCCCTTTGGTTAAAATATAACCATAATCCATTGTAAATAGGGATTAATTAGTTAATCCGTAACTAATTAACAACCCTAACCCCCACCACATTAAAAAAGGGATTAATTAACCCTCACAGTTAATTAACAGCCTCCCCGTCCAATCCCGTCGCCCCCAATATGATTAATTAATCCTTAAATATATCGGGCCCACCTTCATTAAATCCCCATCACTTCATATCCCCGATAGTTGTCCATCTAGTCCCCAAGATCTGACTGCTTTTGTGCATAACGCATGACCCTTTGTGACCACATGTTAGCACGCGATCGCAAAGCAATTTTGTATACAATGCCTTCGCCATGCGTCAAGCAGTCTGGCTCAAGGCCAAATACCAGTCGTTCCCCATCAGAGGTGCGATATAAACCGCTTACTGCCTCCAAATTAAACGAAAAAACATCATGTCATTTGCCACTGATGTCGTTCGTCCAAATCCCAAAACCTGCCAAAACCTTGAATTTGTGTATAAAATAAAACAAGTCATTCTCGTTGTTTTATTTTGTGAACCTATACGCCCATGCAAATGATACGTCGAGGTCAACCAGCTTGAGTTTTTAGCTGCCAACCTACTCCAAACTTCGCAGTCAACGCCACCTAGAGCCATCCAGTTACGCCCAGTACCTGCATTCCATTGCCCGTCCCCCAAAAAGCAGGTATTTACCAATTCCCAACAAGAAAACCCTGCAAATACTTGTTTTCACTACAAATTGATTAAAAAACCAAAATTCGCCATAATTCTGCTATTGCATTTGTAAATTCAAGTACCCAGACCTGCTATTTCATCATTTCCACCTAAAAAACCTCAGTTTCCCTCCTGAAACCCACAAGAACCAGTATGGAAACTCTGGTAGCCCTAAATGTTGCTCCCATTACCACTCCTCATCGTGATTTAGACTATTTGCCTCTGGCAGACAAAGATTTCCAAATAAAATACCTAAACACTAATAAATACCACCTCAAAGTCTTTTGTCAATGCTGAGATAACCATTTGAATGGCTATGATGCCATGGGACTATGGGAATCCAACCTCCCAATGTATTTTCTCCCCACTGTGCATGTTTTCCCTGACATAATCCATTAATTCCACGCAAATTATGATCCCATCTACAAAGCATTCATATATCCCAACCAAACAGTCATATTCACAATAACTGCTAAATCAATCAATGAAATGCTACAATTTCATCCTAATCAGGCCCTCACCCCCATTTCCATTGGAAATTTTCTTGGGAAATCAACCAAACTATCCCACTGCGTTCACTCGCCTCTTCCAAACTTTCATATTACAAAAGTATCAAAGTAAAGATCCCCCTCCTCATATGTCAGTTTTCTTCATAGATATAGGAAAAATTGTAGTTGAGATGATATCTGCAGTCATGGGATTCAACACTAGTGAATGTGTAGATGAATTGACCCTAGTGTTGATGTCTATCTTTACCCCAGGACAACCTCTTGCTGTCAAGTATGATTATGCTTCATATATTGCTGATAAAATTCATAACCAGTTCATGAGACTGGAGAATGAAAAGGTTTTTATGTACTCCACCTTGATGTATCACCTCATCCTCTACCATCAATCAGAAAAATTCCCATTTGTTGTCAAGAAACTTGATATTAAAGGAAATCCAAGGTCGGTCATCTTTTCGACTTCCATCTTCCATAAATCTTTTTCTTGCCCTTATTCCTATAAGGAGTTCATCGATCAGTTTGTCCACCCATTAACCACCTTGCTGACAAGTAATTCCCCTACCAAGATTAATGATGACATCAAAAGGATCCTTCAGCTCTCCAAATAGTACATAGTGGGTGTGTGGTATTTATACCAAAATCACACAGAAATCAGGGTATATGGGTGTGAGCTTTCCCCATTTAAGCTACCTAGATATGTTCCAATGAGGCTGTTTGCATTGGAGTATTATAGACAGATGATACACTCAAATTTGACACATTTTACTAAGGCCAAGAAGAAAGCACAACTCAGAATCAAGGATCACTTAGGCCCATTTGTCTGCAACACTAGGGAAGCATGGAAAGCAGCAGAACAAATTCTAGAAGATGATCTGAAATTAAACAAAAGTTTTAGTTGGACTCCATATGACCCTCATAGTTTCATCTGTGATAGAAGGATGAAAAACAGACTATCACCATACTTGCATCACAGAATTCTAGAGATTGAGAAATTTGCTAATATGGATGAATGGAGGGAAGGAACCCTAGTAGAAAATGATAGTGAGATGGTCAATATAGAAAATGTAATGAAGGATCTTGAAAAATCGCTTGACCTGGATTCTTTTGGACAGGTACATTTTGATACTTCTCAAAAGTTAGCATCAGGGATTAGTGCCTCAACAACTGACACATCGCAGAGGCACTCAGAAGAAACCAGTACACCACCTGCAGAAAGATCACAGGGAAGAGAAAAAGAGACTAGCGGTCAGGTAACACAACAACCAACGATGTCAAAACACCCTGAAACTTCTCAGAAGCAGGGCCAAACACAGGCTCACCCAACTCAAGTCAATATTGGAGAGCCCCCAATTTTACAGACTCCTCTGAATGAGGAAAGGAACAAAAAGAGAGACAGGGAAGTAGCTACCCCTACCAGTGGTCCATCAGAACAGCCTGGTGCTAAGAGGCACAAGCTAAATCCCCATTCAAAGGAGGAATATTTTGAAGAAACTACAGGGAGCCAGAGGAAAGAAGGTGCAGACAGTCAGCAGACTTTCCCAGCAGGTGGGACACCTTCTAGCTCACAGAGACAGGAGCTGGAGAGACAAAAAAGTGCTGAAGTGTCATCCTTCAAGCCTCTAGGAAACGAGAATATAGATATTAAGAAGAAATTCGAAGAAATAAAGGCTAAAAAAAAACCATTAAGAACCCAAGTCAATGATCAATATTTGAAAATGGCACCCACAAATCAAACTAGGTTGATGTCAGCCTATGACATCAAAGAAGGAAAGATGTAGATAAGCTTCTTCAAACCCGAAGTACAGTAGCCTCAATCAATTGCAGATTACCTCAAAACTGATTTTAAGGTCATGGCCAAGGACATCCACCCCTTAGATCAAATTGAGTTACACAAGCAGACATGGGAGATGGTATATTCAACTTTGACTAGTAAAGTTATGATGGACAAAAGATTAGAAAATTCTTTGAATAATACAACTGCTCAGTTACAGCTGGAAAGAGCCTCCTCACAGGCTAAAGATAATAGAATTAAATGTTTGGAAGAATTGATTATTGAACTGGGTCATAACCCAAAGGATGTCAAGGCAACAAAGGCCTTGATAAAGAAGAAAGATGAAGATATAGATGCCTTGAGAAAGTAGCTAAAATTGCCACCATCAGGACATCCACAAACTACAGAAGTTGTCCGAAAGAAATCTGAAGAAGAGCCTATGGACTTAGTCGTAAAGCTTGATGAATAGTTGAAGGAGACTGAGAAAGAGTTAGAAAAATCATTGAAGAGCAAGCAGGGAGAGTCGACCTCTCATCCTCTAAATGTGATACCAATGGTTTCCATTGCAGTCCCCTCAACACTTGGAATAGCTCTAGCACCAGATGTCGTTGTGGTCACAGCAGAAGTAATTATAGGAACAACAACAGTAGAAACAACACAAGCAGGTACTTCAGGTTTAAGCATAGAGGAATTAGTAAAGTCCATGGAGGAAATGAAATTACAAGTTTCTGAACTCCAGAAGGTAAAAGAAAAATTTGTAACTTTAGAACAGAAATATGATGTCACAAAGGTCAATTTTGCTTAAGAAAAGAGGAATAATAAAGGCTTAGCATAGCAGGTGAAAGCTCTAGAGAAGGACCTCACCTTTGAAAAAGCCTTAACAGATATTAGGAGGATTCTTTGGACCAACATCACTCAGTTAATAAATGATGTTTGGTCCTCCATACAAATAATTTGTTAACATAGTGACTTGTTGAAAGTACCCCTTGAAGAAATTCAGAAAACCAAGGAAGAGTTAAGAAGGAAGCTTGAGGAAGCCATCAGGCTAATAATTTTTTTGAACAAAAAAAATAGGTACCAGCTAGAAGAGCTGGGTATTGAAGAAAGAACAACAACCATCCTAGAAATAAAAAAGGTATTAACCAAAAGGTCACTGATGTAGAATTTGGAAAGGAGGTGCCAGAACATGCAAGAAGATATTGATGATTTTATGGAGAAATCTGGTATTTTGCAGAGCAAAGGGCTTTCCAATCCTTTAGTAATTAATGATAGATTAATGAGGCGTGAAGAATACATGGACAAGTTGTCCCATTATGCAAACAATCAGCCCAATTCATTAGTAAGTGCATCTCCACCCAAGGCACTACCAACAGGCAAAGTTCTCTATGACAGTCTAAAGAACCTTTTCTATGTTGAACATGAGATAAAACATTTGTTTTTAGTTCAACCTAATTTTTCCAAATATATTAAAGCTAATGAAATCTTTAAGAAGCTTCAAAGGACCAAAATACCAAAGGAAAATTGTTGGATGGACGTGACAAAATTTTTGTAAATTACCTAGGTAAAATCAAATATTTACCATGGTCAGTTTTGGTAAAAGAAGGTGAATGAGGATGAAACAAGTAAAGTGTATAAGAACAGGTTAAAGAGTATCAGTTGAAAGTCAAAAGCATGCAACCATCACAAAATTACAAGCCAGACACCAAGATGCCCAATAATAGGACCTGCATCTAGCTCATTCACAAAAACAGGGACAATAAGGCAATAGCTCACTTTTATCTTCTATATTCGAGACCATCTATCTCTAGTTTTATGTAACATAAAGTTAGGCTTCCTAGATTATATCTCTCTTTGTTAAGAGATATTTTATTGTAAAGTTTTTTATAATTACTCCCTCATTCGGAGTATTGAGGGTGGATTCTTAGACATTTCTATAGACTTATTATTTTGGAAAAGAAAAGTTGTTGATCAAATCTTGTATGGCTGGCTGGATGGAGAAATAAAGAAAGGGACTTTCTTACAGGATTCATGTGTCAAATATTGGACAAATAAGTATTCTATATCTCATGTGTTATTGTTTTCTGGTTTATTATTTCACTTGTGTTCAAGTCTGAATATTAAAACAAAAAAGTATATTTCAGAAAGTGCTTAAGTGCAATCTGTCTTTAAAGTCGCATTTATTCTAAAATGTTTTCCTATAAACTATCATAGGCAAGGAATTCTTAACTGCTCTTTTCTTCTTAGTTTAATCATTTTGATCATTTAGTAAGAAATCCTTAATTGCTTTTTATTAGTGATCATTCATTTTCCCTTCTTTTGAAACATGTTGAAGGATTCTTAACTGCCCTTCATCCCTTTCAAAACCATTCCATCCTTTCAAGTTACCATTTGTTCCTTGTTTAACTATCTTGCCCTGTTAAGCCCTCCTTTGCTAAATCATCCAAATCTATTTTAGCCATCTACAGTTGAATCTATAGCCCAATGGCCTGATCTACTCTGTTCTACCCATCTGCTTCTGAATTCCACCACCAAACACAATCAAAACCCCCAAGCTTTCATAAGTAGCCTAATATCTTATAGAACTAAGCTAAATCTTAAAGAGAGAGTCCTCTCTGGGTATAGATTGGCTACATTTTGTACCTAAAAGTTGGTTTGTGGTTACCTCGGACCCCTTTCCCTCTTCTTACAACTTTAGGGAAAATCTGAGTGATAACATAGTGGCGACTCCACTGGGGAAACCAATTCTTCAATTATAATAAATCTTTAATAAAGTTTAAATCTCATATCTACAGCCTCTTAAAGAAATCATAAAAGTTTTTTGTTCACATCAATTAAGAAAAACCAAAAACAAAACCTAAAAACCTAGCTTCAGAAAGGACTCGTTACACTAGAGCTAATCCTAATCCCAATCCACCACAAGTGTTTGAGAACCCCAATCTCATCCTTAGTATTCTTAGGAGACAAGAAAGTTTTGCCAGTTCTCGGCCCACCTTCAGATCAACATCCTGCCCTATTAGGTGGATTTATCTTGAAGACAACCCTTTGATGAATTCTTTGAGACCTCATTGTTTAGGACTTCATCCGATTCTAAATTAATTGACTTAGTCCCAAACCCAGTGTTCATCGAAGACTTACAACTTGAAGCTATCAATTTGTCAATTGATAGACATTTGCAGAACTCCCTCCAATTCGATCTTACCACTAAAGGAACACCCAATCCCTCTCTAATCACTATTACCTCTGCAAGCTCATCACCATTTCCTCATACATCTCAACCTCAAACCACTCCACAACAAACCACCCCTTCTACCCCTCCATCCACAACTCAGACACCCATTGTTATCCCAACCCCAGCTGTTGTTTCATCACTACCTACTGCAATGGCAAACAGATATGCCCCTCTGGTACTACCAGCAAACCTGGGTGCCATGCCCCAGGATTACCAAAGTAAAATCACTCAATTTGATGGTACTAGTATGTCTATAGCCCAGCAACACACCAAGAAGATGACTGACTATTTCAAAATTTATGAAATAGATGCTGATGATGTGCGAATGAGAATATTTGTTCAAAGTTTAACTGGGGAAGTAAGAACTTGGTTCAAGGCTTTACCAGAAAATAGTATATATAGCCTAGAAACTCTCTATAGACAATTCCTGAACCGATGGGAGAAAAAGAAATATCCCCTTCATATTCCATCCTAGTATGAAAACCTAAAGAGAGGAACACAAAAAACTGTGTAGGATTACTACACTAGATTCAACAGTGTCTATAATTCCATCCCTCCAAACCTTAGACCTCCACCAGAATTAGCCTTAATCAAATTCCCTGATGGATTTGATTCTGACATGGCCTTTCAGCTAAGAGAATGAGCTCCTCGCACTTTGGAAGATATGCAAAGCATAGCTATCAGTGTTGAAGCCAACCTCGTGTCTAAAAGAGCCAAGGTTAGAAGTGAAAGGAGAATATCATTAAAGTAAGAATCCTCACCCTTTGAATAGAAACTAGATGCCATAATTAAAGGGATGGATAGGCTAGGAGATATAGTGGAAATAGTTAAAAGGAAAGTTCCCTAGAATTGTCAGCCAGCCAACATAGGGAGAAATCCTAATTTTAGAAAAAATAAAAACTAGAACACTGGGAAGACTGGTGTAGACCAAAGCATTAGACCCCCTTTCCAGGAAAATTATGCAGAAGCCTCAAACTCTGATGAACAAGTAGAAGACACTCAAATAAATCTGATGGGACTCAGTAATGAGGAAGAAGTTTTCTTGACACAAGAGGATCAAGAGGCCCACATTCTTAAACAATTTCAAACTCAGTCAGGTGAATCATTTGATTTTAGGGAAGGATATGACACAGCCATCTATGAGGTGCATAAGCAATATAACCTAAGGAGTAGGAGAATTGAGTTTCCTGAAACAATCAAGCAGAAGGTTCCAAAACAGCCTATAAAGGGTAAAACAATCACTACACATGTACATGTTCTTTCTAGATCAGACCCTAATCCTTCTAATCCAATAATTGAAGATGTCTCTGATAATCAACCAAACAGTAGATGGTTGATCATCTTTTGGACTTCCATCTTCCATAAATCTTTTGCTTGCCCTTATTCCTATAACGAGTTCATCGATCAGTTTGTCCACCTAGTAACCACCTTGCTGATAGGGAATTCCCCTCCTAGGATTAATGATGACATCAAAAGGATCCTTTAGCTCTCCAAATAGTGCAGAGTGGGTGATTGGTATTTATACCAAAATCACATAGAAATCAGGGTATATGGGTGTGAGCTTTCCCCATTCAAGCTACCTAGATATGTTCCAATGAGATTGTTTGCATTGGAATATTATAGACAGATGATACACTCAGATTTGACACATTTTACTAAGGCCAAGAAGAAAGCACAACTTAGAATCAAGGATCACTTAGGCCCATTTGTCTGCAACACTAGGGAAGCATGGAAAGTAGTAGAAAAAATTCTAGAAGATGATCTGAAATTAAACAAAAGTTTTAGTTGGACTCCATATGACCCTCATAGTTTCATCTGTGATAGAAGGATGAAAAACAGACTATCACCATACTTGCATCACAGAATTCCAGAGATTGAGCAATTTGCTAATATGGATGAATGGAGGGAAGGAATCTTAGTAGAAAAAGATAGCAAGCAGGTCAACATAGAAAATGTAATGAAAGATCTTGAAAAAAACACTTGACCTGGATTCTTTTGGACAAGTACATTTTGAGACTTCTCAAAATTCAGCATCGGGGATTAGTGCCTCAACAACTGACACATCGTAAAGGCACTCACAAGAAACCAGTACACCACTTGCAGAAACATCATAGGGAAGAGAAAAGGAGACTAGCACGCAGGCAGCACAACAGTCAACCATGTCAAAATAGCCTGAAGCTTCTCAGAAGCAGGCCCAAACATAGGCTCACCCAACTCAAGTCAATATTTGAGAGCCCCCAATTTTACAAACTCCTCTAAATGAGAAAATGAACAAAAAGAGAGACAGGGAAGTAGCTACCCTTGCCAGTGGTCCATCAGAACAGCCTGGTGCTAAGGGGCATAGGCTAAATCCCCTTTTAGAGGAGGAATATTTTGAAGAAACTACAAGAATCCAGAGGAAAGAAGGTGCAGATAGTCAGCAGAATTTCCCAGTAGGCGAGATACCTTCTAGCTCACAGAGATAGGAGCTAGAGAGACAAAAAAGTACTGAAGTGTCATCCTTCGGGCGTCTAGGAAATGAGAATATCGATATTAAGAAAAAATTCAAAGAAATAAAGGCTAAAAATGAACCATTAAGAACCCAAGTTTATGATCAATATTTGAAAAGGGCCCCAACAAATAAAACTAGGTTGATGTCAGCCTATGACATCAAAGAAGGAAAGATGTAGATGAGCTTCTTCAAACCCAAAGTACAGTAGCCTCAATCAATTGAAGATTACCTCAAAACCGATTTTGAGGTCATGGCCAAGGACATCCACCCCTTAGATCAAATTGAGTTGCACAAGAAAATAGGGGAGATGGTATATTCAACGTTGATTGGTAAGGCTATGATGACCCAAAAATTAGAAAATTCTTTGAATAATACAATTGCTCAGTTACAAATAGAAAGAGCCTCCTCACAGGCTAACGATAATAGAATTAAATCTTTGGAAGAATTGATTATTGGATTGGGTCATAACCCAAAGGATGTCAAGGTAGCAGAGACCTTACAGGAACAGCAGAAGTAATTACAGGAACAAAAACAACAGAAATAACACACACAATTACTTCAGGTTTAAGCACAGAGGAATTAATGAAGTCCATGGAGGAAATGAAACTACAAGTTTCTAAACTCTAGAAGGTAAAAGAAAAATTTGTAACTTTAGAACAAAAATATGATGTCACAAAGGTCAATTTTGCTAAAGAAGTGAGGAAAAATAAAGGCTTAGCATAGCAGGTGAAAGCTCTAGAGAAGGACGTCACCTTTGAAAAACCCTTAACAGATATTAGGAGGATTCTTTGGACCAACATCACTCATTCAATAAATGATGTTTGGTCCTCCATACAAATAATTTTTGAATAGATTGACTTGTTGAAAGTAGCCCTTGAAGAAATTCAGAAAACCAAGGAAGAGTTAGGAAGGAAGCCTGAGGAAGCCATCAGGCTAATAAATTTTTTGAACAACAAAAATAGGTACCAGCTAGAAGAGCTGGGTATTGAAGACAGAATAGAAACCATCCTAGAAATGAAAAAGGTATTAACGAAAAGGTCACTGATGCAGAATTTGGAAAGGAGGTGCCAAAACATGCAAGAAGATATTGATGATTTTATGGAGAAATTTGGTATTTTGCAGAGCAAAGGGCTTCCCAGTCCTTTAGTAATTAATGATAAATTAATGAGGCATGAAGACTACATGGACAAGTTGGCCCAGTATGCAAACAATCAGCCCAGTTCATCAGCAAGTGCATCTGCACCCAAGGCACTACCAACAGGCAGAGTTCTCTATGACAGTCTGGAGAACCTTTTCTATGTTGAACATGAGATAAAACATTTTTTTTTAGTTCAGCGTAATTTTGCCAAATATACTGAAATTGATGAAATCTTTAGGAAGCTTCAAAGGACCAAAGTACCAAAGGAAAGCAGGTGGACGGACATGACAAAAATTTTGTAAATTTCTTAGGTAAAATCAAATATTTACCATGGTCAGTTTTCGTAAAGGAAGGTGAATGAGGATGAAACAGGTAAAGTGTATCAGAGCAGGTTAAAGAGTATCAATTGAAAGTCAAAAGCATGTAGCCAGCACAGAATTACAAGACAGACACCAAGATGCCCAATCATAGGACTTGCCTCCAGCTCATTCACAAAAATAGGGACATCAAGGCAACAACTCAATTTTATCTTCTATATTCGAGACCATCTGTGTCTACTTTTATGTAACATATAGTTAGGCTTCCTAGATTATTGATCTCTTTGTTAAGAGATATTTTATTGTAAACTTTTGTATAAGTACTCCCTCATTCGGAGTATTGAGGGTGGATTATTAGAAATTTCTATAGACTTATTATTTTGGAAAATAAAAGCTATTGATCAACTCTTGTATGGCTAACTGGATGGATAAATAAAGCAAGGGACTTTCTTACATGATTCATGTGTCAAATAATGGGAAAATAAGTATTCTATATCTCATGTGTTATTGTTTTCTAGTTTATTATTTCACTTGTGTTCAAGTTCTAATATTAAAACGAAAAATGTATATTTCAGAAAGTGCTTAAGTGCAGTCTATCTTTATTAAGTCACTTTTATTCTAAAATGTTTTCCTCTAAACTATCATAGGCAAGGAATTCTTAACTACTCTTTGCTTCTTAGTTTAATCATTTTTATTATTTAGTAAGAAATCCTTAACTGATTTTTATTAGTTATGATTCATTTTCCCTTCTTTTGAAACATGTTGAATGATTCTTAACTGCCCTTCATCCCTTTCAAAGCCATTCCATCCTTTCAAGTTACCATTTGTTCCTTGTTTAACTATCTTGCCATTTTAAGCCCTCCTTTGTTGAATCATCCAAATCCATTTTAGCCATCTATAGTTGACTCCATAGCCCAATGGCCTGATCTGCTCTGTTCTATCCATCTACTTCTGAACTCCACCACCAAACACAATCGAAACCCCCAAGCTTTCATAACTAGCCTAATATCGTATAGAACCAAGCTAAATATTAAATAGAGAGCCCTCCCTGGGTACAGATTAGCTAGATTCCGTATGTAAATGTTGGTTTGTTGTTACCTCAAACCCTTTTCCCTCTTCTTACAACTTCAAGGAAAATCTGAGTGATAACAAGTACCATGTCTTCCCATCCATATACCAACTGTAATGGTGTTTTCTTGTGTGAGCGCTTGACTTTCATTTGGTATGCCCATAGTGTGGCTGGTACATGCTCATCCCAATCATCTCAACGTGCTAAACATATCTTTGCCAATCCATTTTCCAGTATCTTGTTGAATGCTTCAACTGTCCCATTAGCCTGAGGGTGGTATGGGCTGCTCTTATGATGTTGGACTAGGAAATTCTGCAAGAGGGACACAATTATTTCATTTATAAAATGAGTCCCTTGGTCACTTGTTAGGATTTTTGGGCATCCAAACCTGGATATGATGTTTTCAAAAATGAACCTCACAGATATGCCTGCTATACAATCTTTCATTGGTGTCGCCTCTGCCCATCACGTGAGATATTTGGTAGTTGTGATGATATATCATGTGTGATAATGATGTGCAGGTGGGTTGTTTACCATGATAAAATCAACTACCCACTTTTCAAATATTTTCATTGTATGTACCGTCTGTAGGGGTAATTCATCATGATGTGATGGTTCTCCAACTCTCTCACACACATCACAACCTTTCATGTACTCTTTGGCATCCTTATAGAGTGTAGGCCACCATAACCCTACTTACAAGACCTTCCTTTTCATTGCTTTTCCCCCGACATGACCTCCCACAACTCGAGAGTAGCACTCCCATAGGATATATTTCCATTCATGATGGAGGAGACTTCGTCCTAAGACTTGATTGAGGCCAAACTTATGTAGAGGTCCTGCGATCAATTGATAGTCAGCTGCTTGTACCACCATGTGTCTCTTCTTCATCGTCGTATGCCCCTCTAAACATTCGTCTCTAGCTAGAAAAGCTATGAGTTCCTCCAAGTAGTCAAGTATTGCTTCTATGTGGAACAAATCAGTGTCTGATAGTTGATCATTTAGGGAGCCATCACTTTCCCTTGATTTTAGTCTTGAGAGGTGATCCAGTCCCACATTCAACCTACCTGATTTAATGATAACCTCAAATGTAAAGTCCTCGAAAAGTAATATCCACTTGTAGATTCTTCCATCTAAGACTGGATTTTTGACCAATTATTTTAATGCCAAGTGATCTGTAAATAATTTGAATGGGGATCCAAGTAAACAGTACCAAAACTTTTGCAAGGAGTATACCATGGCTAGTGCTTCTCTCTCGATTTTGGTACAATTCTTTTTTGTAGTCGACATCTTCCTACTAGAAAAATAGATTGAATGATCCAAGTTACCTTCCCCTCGTTGTGCCAACGCTGCCCCTAGCGCAATGCCTGATGCATTGATATGTATGTGGAATTGTTTGTTCCTGTCCAGGTATACTAAAATGGGTGTACTTACCATCTTTTCCTTGAGGATGTTCAACGCCGCTTGACAAGTCCCTGTCTAGTTGAACAGTTCCATCTTCTTAAGAAGTTTTTTTGTGGGAACAATTATAGATGCATAATTGTGGATGGATCGGCAATAATACCTTGTGTGGCCCAACGCCAATTGCAACTACTTCACATTGGCTAGAGGATCCATATTTACAATTGCCACAACCTTTCCAAGGTCCATACAAACACCATCTTTGCAAACTATGTGGCCTAACAACGTACCAAATAGAACTGCAATGATACGCTTCTTTAGGTTTAGGGAGATTCGTAGCTATCTGCATCAGTCAAACATTACTCTAAGTAAGCTGGCATGCTTCTTCAATAGGTTGTAAACTGTCCAATCATCCATGTATACTTCCAAGAACTGGTGAATATAGTCTCTGAAAGTGGCGATAAAAATTCAAGAGAACACAACAGGTGCATTATTTAGGCCAAAAGGCATGACGTGGTATGCATATGAGCCCCATTCTATGGTGAAAGTTGTTTCCTTTTTATCCTCCTCTTCTATCTGGACTTGATGGTACCCTAAGAACCCATTTATGAAGGAGTAGGCTTAATTCCCCACAACATTATCCAAGACCTCATCACTGAAAGGCGTGGGGAATGGGTCATGGACACAAGCATTGTTGAGGCTATGATAGTCTACACATAACCTTATTTCCATGGTGTCCTTCTTGTTCTAGATAAATATTGCGTTGATCCATTCTTCTTTGTCTACCAGAAAGATAAGTCCTACCTCTAGCATTTTATCTATCTCCTTCTTGACCTCTTCTCTTACTCTTTGGTTCAACATACATAGACTGTGCTTCACAGGCTTGGCATTTGGAATTAACACAAATTTCATTTTTCCGATATCTCCTTTAATTCCTTTTATCTCCATGACTGAAGCTGGGAATAAATCCTCATACTCGCACAATAGATAAAAAATTTCCTTAGTCCTGTGCTCATCTCAGTAGTCCCTATAGATGCCTTGGTTTGTCCTTTGTCCTGATGTTATTCTTCTGTAGTTTTACTGGGATTAAGTGGGGAGAATCTGTTACTGGTCCCTCCTAAATATTCCTTTCTCCTTTAGTCTCTTGAAAAGTCAGGTGCCTCAATCCCTCTAAATCATCCTCTAGATCTACGCTCACAATCCGACAAGCCATGGACTCTAGGTACCTTGACTCATAAAATTACTGCACGAAGTTTTCATCAATGCATCCTTCCCATAACTGTCCTAAGGTGAAGATTATTATTTTGATAGCATATAGAGCCTCAGTTCGACGTCTGCCACTCTCTTTAAATGAAACACTGCTATGGAATTTTTCAGCTAGTGCATCCCAATCCTAAGTTTGTCTTCGAATTTATTCTTGTATGTACTAATTTTGCGAGACTATACCCAAGGTGTGTACAAACATGTGCAACCATAGCTCATTCATGATTTGTTCCCTATTCCATCTGTCTGTGTAGTTTTCTAGGTGTTGCTAGGGATAAGAGTCGCCCCTGTATTTTACCTTCTCTTGCAGTCAGTCCCCTTCCTGCTTGAACCTTTCTCTCATGGCCCACTTGACCTTGTCCCAATCACAAAGGGTGCTACGGTGAGATCCCCACCACTGTGCTTAGGTTGCTTGTATGGAAAATTCCATCATCGGTACCTTGTGGCTTTCCCTTATCGTTCTATCAACCTTTCTTAGAAATACATCTACCAGTCTATTCCATAGAAAGTGGGATAATCACTTACCTTTGTTCATCTCAGTCATCTACTGGTTCTGTGAATCTTGGCCCTTGGTACGGACCTAGTGGTTGTATTACCCGCATTCCTTCCACTTAAAATATCATCAACTCATTTTTGATATTGATGACAACATAATTCTCATAAGCCCAATCAATTCCAAAAAGTTTTTTGTAGGGATATTTGTCGCCCATTATATCTATTACCACAAATTCTGCATGTGTTTTCACCACTGTGACATATACTTCCACATTTCCTGTTGGGTGTGGAGCTTGATTATCTTTTGTATTGAAAGGTGTCACCACATTAGACCCTAATTTGAAATGGGGTGACAACACCACCCGTAAAATATTCGCTGCATGAGGGGTCCGGGGGGGCGGCTGCAACCTTTGGGGAGCCCCCCCTTGGCAGGGGGTTTTAGGGGCGGCGCCCTCAAAGCTAAGAATAGATGTAAAATTGCCTTGTAAAAGTATGGTAATTTCTAGTCAATCTGGGCCATTCATTAGGCAGAGATCTGACGATAGAAGTTATGTTTAATTTAGGGTTTTTTGACCTAGAAGGCAACCCCTCACTATATATGAGGGAATTGTATTACGTCTATGTAGATCTGTATTCTGAGTGAGGAAAAGGGAGGAGATTGAGAGCGAAGAGGGAGTTATTGTGGATCTGTTGTAGGTTGTATCTCTTCAGTTTGCTAGATAATATAATAAAAGAAGGACTGGTTGTTTCTTTGTGGACGTAGCCCAAACTAGGTGAACCACGTATCTATGTCTCTCTTATTTTATGCGTTTTCTATGTTTATATTTCTGCAATATTTTATGTGTTCCATTTCTTTATAATATATAATTTTCTAACATTTCCAATCCTTCTGAGGGGAAGAATGAAGTATTGGTTAGCCATCTGCAACTGGATCAATCAGTACTTCAATTATGGTTTTTTTAGTGCCTCCCATGTTTTCCTATGTAGAATGTTAACATCGAAACCCAAGTCCAACATTGTATCTTTGATCTGGAATACTGCCACTTGTGCTTCAATTCAAAACTCACTACCTATTCTTAGTCCTACGTCCAGCATTTTATCTATCTCCTTCGTGACCTTTTCTTTTACTCTTTGGTTCAACCTATATGGTCTGTGCCTCATAGGCTTGGCATCTAGCATTAACACAAATTTCATTTTGCCGATATCTCCTTTGATTCCTTTTAACTCCGTGACTGAAGCTCAGAATAAATATTCATACTCGTGCAATAGATAAAAAATTTCCTTAGTCATGTGCTCATATGAGTAGCCCCTATAGATGTCATCTTTGGTTTATCCTCCATTCTGATGTTATGCTTCCATAGCTTTACTGTGAGTAAGTGGGGAGCATCTATTACCAATCCCTCCTAAATATCCCTTTCTCCTTCAGTCTCTTGAAACATCAGGTGCCTCAGTCCCTCTAGATCATCCTTTGGATCCACGCTCACCATCCCACAAGCCATGGACTCTAGGTACCCTGACTCGTAAAAGTATTGTAGGAACATTTCATGAATGCATCCTTCCCGTAACTATCCTGAGGTGAAGAGTATTATTTTGATGGCATATAGAGCCTCAGTTAGACGTATGTCACTATCTTTAAATGAAAAACTGCTACGGAATTTTTTAGCCATTGCATCCTAGTCCTAAGTTTGTCTTCGAATTTATTCTTGTATGTACCAAGTTTGTGGGACTGTACCCAGGGTGTGTACAAACATGTGCATCCATAGCTCCTTTGTGATTTGTTCCTTATTCCATCTATCTGTGTAGTGTTCTAGGTGTTGTCGAGGATAAGAGTCATCTCAATCATCTACTATTTCTTTAAATCTTGGCCCTTGGTGCGGATCTAGTGGTTGTATTACCCGCATTCCTTCCACTTCAAATATCATCAACTCATTCTTGATATTGATGACAACATAATTCTCATAAGCCTAGTCGATGCCAATAACTTTTGCATAAGGATATTTGTCCACCATTATATATATTACCTCAAATTTTGTGTGTGTTTTCACCATTGCAACATATAATTCCACATTTCCAATCCTTTCATTTGGAAGAATGCAGTATTGGTTAGCCATCTACAACTGGATTGGCGAGTACTTCAATTGTGGTTTTTTAAGTTCCTCCCATGTTTTCCTAGGTAGAATGTTAACATCGAAACCCAAGTCCAACATTGTATCTTTGATATGGAATACTTCCACTTGTGCTTCAATTCATAACTCCCTACCTATTCTCCTCCTACGCTTATCTGGCAGATTTTTCAAGATTCCCTCCTCCCAAATTTACCCTTCTGACAGAACTGCTTTTAGACTCCTGCTTAGATCTCCTAACATCTAATCATTATCAAAAATCTGCCAGAACAGTTTGAACCATTCCTCAATCGGGTGGCACACAGCGGGCTTTGCTAAATTTGGTACTTTATTCTTCTGGGGTTCTACCAAGTTTTTGAACATTTTTGCTGCCTCCCGATAGTATCATTTCTACTATCCAAGGTTGAATGATTGTTTTGGGGAAGCTACTCAAACAATTAGGGGTTTCTCTACCGCACCTTGATCAGCCTTCGTCTTATTTCCTCCTCTGATTACTATATTTATGTTGGATAGTGGAATTATTTAAGTAGCTCTCAATTCTACATTGATCAAATTAGCTCCCCTTTTCCTAGTTCTCTCTTCCCATCTTGTGATCAACTCAAGGCAGTCTTTCGTTTCATGTGCATTGACCTGGCATTGAGAGCACCAAGGTATTCTTAGAAGAGGACAGTCTCTGGCAACATGTCCCTCCTAGTTGCAGTTGTAGCATTGCATAGGTCCCTGACCCCTTGTTCTTCCTCCTCTCATTCCTCCTCCCATTCCTTGCCCTCCGTGAGTGGTCTCAATGATTCTGAAATTCAATCGGTCTGGTCGCTCTGCTAGATCATCCAATGTGAGACATTGGCTGGTGTGGTGAGTTGTGGATGCACAAAACTCATAGTAGGTATTGTATGGTACGGTTCAATTCTTCTGCAATATCAGGCACAATCGAGGTGAGTTTTCATAGCTCCTACATACCTCATAGTACTCAGGATTGTTTCGGCCTAGAAATGCCCCTTGCAATCCTAGCACCTCAACCCTAGCTATAGGTGGAGCCCCCGATGGTCCGATGGGCCCTGATGTAGCATTCATGACCCTTAGCCTCGAGAAAGCAGTTGTGACATGACCTTCAACCAAGCAATGAGTGCACCACACGTTGTGTCTCGCTAGTTGGACCAACTTTAAATCTTTTAATTTCTCTATTAAGATGGTGATCTGGTGCTAGAGTGACATGATCGACGGATCTTGTGCCCCCCCGATATTCATGTGGGTACCATGCCATGACCTCAATGCGAGTTTCCTGCTCCAGAGCATCCTACAGGGTCTCAATCTTCTATTGTGTTAAGGGCGTCAAAGTAAGGGGTAGGAGTGCCTTGATAAACCAATCCCTTTGGTGACTGAGATTTATGGGGTAACTTAACTTTTTGATTGCTTCCATGAACCTCTGCATCAATTCTTAGGAGGTCTCTTCATCACATTTTTTTATCTCCCATAACTATGGCAGCCCCTGTTGATCTATCTATGGAAGCTTGAATTCCTGTAGAAAGCTCTTCTTGATTTTATCCACCGTTAGATTCTATTTTAGCTTTGCCCATTTGATAAACCATCTCAGGGCTCTCTCCCTAAGGGTGGTTTGGAATTCTATCACCTTCAGATTTTTTGGCATTTGGTGAGCTCTCCATATAGCTTCGTAGAGTTACCAATTTTTCTCCACATCCTCATTCCCTCGACCATAGAAGTCCAGGTATCTGGTAAAGGTTATTGCTATTATGGCCTGAGCGCATGCGAGAAGCATAGAGCCTTGGGTCCCTAACTATTGAGATCCTTGCAATCCTAGATTACTAATACTATTATTCCCACTATTTTTAAAAGTACCATAATCTATTTTATATTTAACATGGACACTATGTATCTATATTTCTTTAAGCAACTTAGCAACAAATTTACCAGAACGATTGTAAAGTACAAGGGGAAGGTTTGGGGGGTCAAATTCTTGATGTCATTTGGCGCATTGCCCTCCACAAATAGTTTTCTCATAACATCACACATTTTATCATCCATGTCTTCCTCAAGATTGATGCAACCATTTCCATTGGACATCGACCCTGCGATTGGGGAGGGAGGGCTCCTACCACCTTCTGTTCTTCTGTCTGGACCATCTATCTATATTCCTTTCTCTGAGTTCTCTTCCACCTCATCTCTTACTTCTTAACCCTTTGACATAGCTCTTGCTTGGTGTGGTCCCTTCGTATAAAACTTCATTGCTTGCATGGCCCTTTCCTGCCACTTTTCTACCATCAGCGCCCTCCTTTGTGCTCTAACTTTCCTAGCCCTTCGTGAGTCTCCTACATCCATCCTTTCAGCAATGTCATAGTACCTTTTTAGTAGCATTTAACCCAACAATAGGGTTTTATGCTGGCATACTCACTTCTTGGAAAGAAATTTAACCTTCCTCCACCATCCAAACTTTAATCCAAAGAGGTACTTCCTTCAAAAATTTTCCCCTCAGCCCTGATCTGAACATTGCATCAGCCTTCGAGAAGAAATGATAACATTTTGTAGTGAACTTGACCACATATCTCTCCAGAGTAGTATTTACCCAAAAGTCTATTGTTTTCAATCTAAAACAGTGATGCAAGATCAGTGGAGCCGCAACCACGACAAGATGGTTTTTGTCCTTTCGGCCAACCTTTCATTGTAGTCTTCGAAACCAATTGTATAATTCCTCTGGGGGCTTACACCAGAAGATCTCATATTGATCGCTTGCAACCATTGAGTAAAATATCTCTTTGTTCACCTTAGCAACATTCCATCTTCGAAGGTTAGCTTCTTGCGACACAAACCAATACACTTGGTCATACCACTAGTTTCTTATTTATTTCTTAATGATCCTTGATACCATATTTCTAACACCTCTTTTTGATTTTAGGTCTTGCCAAGAGAACCATTTGTTGGCATGAAAATGACAACAGAGAAGAGATGAGGGGTTTACGCTCAAGGGACCAACAAGGGTCCGATATAGTATAGGACAATGCTGACATTTTCACCTTACTCAAAGGGCAAGGAGTCTCACCTGAGGCATGTCATGACTGAGGTTAGATGGAGCTGGGAGGGGTATCAAGGAAATGTAAACAAAATACAACAATAGCTCATCACACTTAATTCATTGTACCATCTAAGATTGTCATTTTGTTCAAGACATCACATGAAGCTACCTAGTTAATGATCATTCATCTAAAATTTTAAATATCCCTTAAAGAAAATAACAATACAATAAGGAACCCAAAATTCTTCTTTCATTAATAGGAAAATAGGAGAGTACATGAAATAACATAAAAGGCTCCAGACCCATTCATCAAATACACACAAAGTACTTTTCATATAACACAACTGGCAATAATTGACATAAGTAGAGTTGAGGACAGTCCTAGCTCTTCCATAATCGATCTAGCTCTTAGGATCTTGCCCTTTCTCATCCACCTCATCATCAACCCTTCCTCATGCTATATTTTTCCTTTTATCCTTTTTTCTTAATTCCCACTACTAGTTCTGTTCAGTTGAATGTATCCTCGACTTCATTCTATTTCCCTTCATCGGTTTCTTTTGTACTCTTCTGCCACCTTACCGCAAATGCCCATTCACTCCTAGTTCATGTCCCTTTCTTTTGGTTGTTAGCTTTGCAACCTAAATTATTTTCCCTGCCACTTGTTATTTACCTTTCTTCCCACCAAAATCCAAAATTCAAAATAAAGGCCCCAACACCTTTTTCCCCTATCCACTCCTTCTTCCCCTCAAAATATTCTTGGTGCTCCTTTGCTTTGACCTACTTGATTTCCCTTTCTTGTGGCCTTTATTCTCTAGGTATTATGCATATATGTAAGCCTCATATACGGGTTTAAATAACATTATTTTTTTCTACATATGGTTGTGTAGACCCCTCAGATACCAAAGGAGTACATTGGGTTCTTTGGGGAGATAATTAAAATTATTTCCATCTTCTTATATTTTGTGGTGTAACCCTTTACGCTATATCCTTGTCCTTCTCCTCCTCTGCTATGTGGACCTAATAGTACCCTGAGAACCCATATGTGAAGGAGTAGGCTTCATTCCCCGCAACATTACCCAATACCTCATCATTGAAAGACGTGGGGAATGGGTCATGGACACAAGTGTTGTTGAGGCTACGATAGTCTACACATAACCTTATTTCCATGGCATCCTTCTTGTTCTACATCACTATTGGGTTGATGCATTCTACTTCGTCTAGCGAAAAGATGAGTCCTACCTCCAACAATTTATCTATCTTCTTCTTGAGCTTTTCTTTAACTTTTTTTTTCAACCTATACAGTCTGTGCTTCATAGGCTTAGCATCCGACATTAACAAAATTTTCATCTTGCTGATATCTCCTTTGATTCCTTTTAACTCCACGACTAAAGCTGGGAATAAATCCTCATACATGTGCAATAGATCAAAAATTTCCTTAGTCTTGTCCTCATCCCAGTAGTCCCATAAAGATACAATCTTTGGTTTGTCCTTCGTCCTGATGTTATGCTTCTATAGTTATAATAGGAGTAAGTGGGGAGCATCTGTTATCGGTCCCTCCTAAATATCCTTTTCTCCTTCAGTCTCTTGAAAACACCAAGTGCCTCATTCCCTCTAAATCATACTCCTCTAGATCTACACTCACCATCCCACAAGCCATGGATTCTGGGTACCCTGACTCATAAAGGTATTGTAGGAACTTTTTGTCAATGCATCCTTCCCATAATTGTCTTGACATGAATAGTATTCTTCTGATGGCATATAGAGCCTCAGTTAGCCATCTGTCACTATCTTTTAATGAAAAATTGCTACGAAATTGTTCAGCAAATGCATTGCAGTCCTCAGTTTGTCTTTGAATTTCTTCTTGTATGTACCAAATCTATGGGATAGTACCCAGGGTGTGTACAAACATGTGTACCCATAACTCCTTCATCATTTGTTTCATGTTCCATCTGTCTGTGTAGTGTTCTAGGTGTTGTAGGGGATTAAAGTCCCCCTTGTATTTTACACCCTCTTGCAGTCAGTCCCCTTCCTGCTTTAACCTTTCTCTCATGGCCCACTTGACCTTGTCCCAATCACGAAGGTTGCTATGGTGAGATCCCCACCACCGTGCTATGGTTTCTTGTAGGGAAATGTACATCAACAATACCTTGTGGATTTCCCTTATGGTTCTATCAACTTCACTTAGAAATACATCTACCAAGTCTATACCATGGAAAGTACGATAATCACTTACTTTGTTCCAATCCAGTTGATACAACATATTGTAGCGCAATGTCATGTATTGATTTCGTATCCTCCTTGTTTCCAGGCATCCCACGTAGCTTTAGAGCCCACTTCTGAGGTATTTATACTCCTCCAACTGACTAACCTGTCCCTTTTGGGATTGATGTACTCTTCCCTCCTCCCTATTGTTAATCGATATAGTTGGTCCAGCGTTCCAAGTTCATCTTGGTCATCTAGTGGTTCTGTGAATCTTGGCCCTTGGTATGCATGTAGTGGATGTATTACCCACATTCCCTCCACTTCAAATATCATCAACTCATTCTTGAGATCGATGAAAAAATCATTCTCATAATCCTATTCGATGACAATATAATTCTCATCAGTCCATTCAAGACCAAGAACTATTGTATAAGGATCTTTTTCATGTTGGCATAATGACACAGGTGTTGTCCTTGATGGCAACTCACTCAAATGACAAATCATAATTCAGGCTCTCAAAATGAAGGAAAAAGAGATATCCGCAGTTTCCTCTTAACCAAGGCGTGTATACACGCGGGTTAAACCATAAAAAGGCACGTATACATATGCACGCACTTTCATGCAAAGATAAGTGCGTACGTGTGGGAAAACTTATTTTTTGTCCATGGTATTTAGTCGTTGGTATTTGGACCTATGGTTTTGGACCATGGTATCTCGTCTGAAGTGTTGAACACTGTTACTTGGTCCAAGGTATTGATTCTTTATGGTTTTGGACCATGGTATTATGTAAGGCCTAAGAATATAAAAGGGGAAGGAGATCATTAGGCAAAGGTATTGACTCAAGCATTGAATATCTTATGAAGAGCTAGATCTAGAATACTGGTCATTGGGTTATGGTGCATAGCTAGATCTGAATCAAGGAGGAACCTAAGCACAAGAAGAAGGATAAGTACTATTGATGGGTCAAGATATTAAGGCCTGAATAGTAGTATCTTTGTGTGATTTTGATCTGTTATTTTTGGCACATGACTTGATCTATAAATCTAATAATTTTAGTATAACTGATGTCTGAATAATTGGAAAGGATAAATTATCTTTTGTAGATATGTATGTAGGTTCAATGAAGTAAAGGCATGTATACACATTGGTTTTGTAATTACATATAGCGTATACACAGGTTGGCCTTAATTCAGAAATGTATGCATGTAGGTTGTACACATTGAAGTAGCATACATCTCTTGAAATATGTTTTAGCTACTCTGTTTATGGCTACAGTGTTCTGGGTTCAGAATTGGTGTCTGGTTACTGTTACTGTTTTCTAGGTACAACATTCAGAGAAGTGACTATTTGATTCAGTTTTGTTTGGTCCAAAGGAGATTGGTTGATGCAGATATACTTGATGTTTGATTGATGTTATTCATGGATCCAGTCTGAAAATTTATGAAATGTGGTCCCTGGAAGAAAAGAGAAGGTTATAGCCTTCTATAGGTTAGCACCTACGTACTAGTACCTCAGCTAGTACAAGAGCTAAGGGGGTTGTAGCTTCCTTATGGGAGAAACTGGAGAATGAGAGAAGGTTGTAGCCTTCTGCAAGTAGCACCTTGCATACTGGTATAAGACTGCACTAGTACAAAATCATTGTAAAAAGAAGTTTCTAATTAAAAGAAGATAGAGACGAATTGCAGTAGGTGGTTTTCACTCACATTGGGTTTCCACCTTATATCTTGTGTTCTTATGTGTGACTGCCTATTCTGGTTTATTGATCCTCGTTACTGTTTATATGGTTTGCTGCACAAATTAATGAACAACATCTGAAGAATAATTTAAATTACAAGTCTGCTGGTTATATGTTGGTTTCCTTAAATGCAGTTGCATACATACAAGGTTTTTACTAACTAAAGTAGCGTATGGAAATCTAATTGTGAAATGGAAAATAATTGACCTGATAATACTGATTCACCCCCCCTCTTAGTATTATTTCCAGCAATTGGGATCAGAGCAGGTCCTTCAGAAGAAGCTTGATCGCTTGAAGGAAGATATATCATCATGAGCAACTACGGAAAGGAGGCATCTATCAGGCCACCAATCTTTGATGGAAGCAACTTCATCTATTGGAAGGTAAGAATCGTAGCCTGTCTTCAATCTCTTGGTACAAAAGTTTGGGATATCGAGGAAATAGGATACACATTTCCATCAGCAACTCCTACAGATATGGCTGGTAAGAAGCAGTATGAAACAAATGAAAAGGCTGTCAATACTCTATTAGGGAGTTTATCTCAATCAAATTTTGTTAAGGTTATGCAGCTCAAAACCGCAAAAGAAATATGGGACAAGATCGTTCTGAGCTATGAAGGAGGTGATCAGATAAAACGTGAAAAACTACAAACTCTCAGAATTCAATATGAAAATCTCAGAATGCATAATGATGAAAGTGTGGCTAATTATTTCTTACATATAGATGAGATTGTTAATCGTATGAAAAACTTGGGTGAAGAGATAAAAGAAGTTACTTTGGTTGAAAAGGTTCTAAGATCTTTGTCTTCTATGTCTGAATCAAAAGTTTCAGCCATAGAAGAAAAGAAGAATCTACAAAGCATTACCATGTCACAGCTACATGGAATCCTAACTGCTTTCGAAATGAGAAAAGGGGGACCATCAGACTTGAGAGAATCTGCATTCAAATCCTCAGGAAAAGGAGAATACAATTAGTCAAGACATATGTGAGAAGCAGAGGAAGAATCAAAATTTTTCAAGACCCTTCAACGGCTTTCTGGAAGATTCAGAGGTAAGCTACCTTTTAAATGCTTTGCTTGTAGAAGAGGCAGTCACTATGCAGCCAAGTGTCCTCATAAAGATAAGCTTGACAAAGGTAAGGAACCAGTTAGATGGAACAAAAAACAGAATGTATGTAAGAAGAGCTATTATACACATGAAGATAGTGATGGATTTTCAAATAGTGATGAAGATGAACAAGGTAATGATTATAGACTTTTGATGGCTTTTGAAGATGATGATTTTTTGGATGCTATAGATGAAGAAGTTCTTTATGAAGAAATTTCTAAACTTAAAATTTGTTTAGAAGAAAAGAATATGATTATAGATACTCTGAAATTCCAACTTGCTGAAAGGGAAAAACATAATGGAAAGCTAGAATGTGAAATTGTGGGACTTAGAAAAGATATTCAGAAAACAAAAGCTCTTAATCTTAGATTTGCTAAAGGATATGAAACTTTAGATGAGATTATCAAAGTGCAGCGTTCTCCTCTAATCAAGACAGGTCTTGGGTATACTGAAGAAGCATCTCAAGCACAGAAGCCATCAACCTCCAAAAGTTTCTTGAAGCAGCAAGGAGAAGTGAACAAGTTTACAATCGACAGCAAAGGCAGAATGCAGATCACCAGGTAAATTAGGGACAATTTAATTCAATAATGAATAGAGATCACCAAGTAAATCAAGGGAAATCTACTTCAAGGATGAACAGAAGCTACAACCAACCACAGGTAAATCATTCTCTATTTTCCTGAAGAATGAATGGCTATGGAAATTACAATCACCTAAACGGAAGGTTTGATATTAGCAGGAATTTCTTCAATGGCCAATGTTTCTCTTCTCATAAATTTGGACACAAAGCAGCTCAATGTGTTTCCTACAAGACCATAATGACCAGAGAAGCACGAAATCAAAGGAGTGTGACTGGAATCATGAAAAGAACCTACAATAACTTTTCTTCTCTTGAAAATGAAATAGAATGTTCTATTTGTAACAACTTCGGGCATGAAGATTCTGAATGCAGGAGTAGGTTTCAGCAAACAACTCAGAAGGAGCAAGCTTCATTGAGTCCCAAAACATGGAGGAAGAAAGAACTGCAACCACAAAGATGTGGTATAGCATTATATGTGAAAGGACAGGAAAATCAGTGGTACATCGATAGTGGTTGCTCAAAACATATGACAGGTGACAAAGAAAAACTTCAGTTATATAGTGCCTTTGAAAAGGAAGGGACAGTCTCACTTGGAAATGGCACCCCTACATTCATAAAAGGTAAAGGTTCTATTATTTTGAAAGAAAAAGTCAAAGCTGGAAATGTTATGTATGTTGATGGCTTAAAATATAATCTATTGAGTGTCAGTCAAATGTGTGATTAAGGAAATGAGGTAATATTTCGATCAAATGGATGTATTGTTCGTGAGCTTGAGACAGGAGAAACAATGATCAAAGGCATAAGAACTCCAAATAATTTATACATACTCAAGGGAGGACAACAACAATGCTATCTAAGTAAGAATGATGAACACTGGCTATGGCACAGAATATTGGGGCATATGAGCTTCTCCCAGATAAGGAAAGCATGCAAATATCAGGCGGTTCGTGATCTCCCTGACATCAGAATTCAAGACAATACAATAAGCAAATCATGTCAGTTTGGTGAGAAAACCAGAATGAATTTCCTTGAGAAGGAATGATCAGCTAGTAGGCCACTTGAACTTGTCCATACTGATGTATGTGTTCCATCTAGGAAGAGGTCACCTCGAGGAGAAGAATACTTCATATTGTTCATTGACGACTTTTCAACGATGTGTTGGATAGGACTTCTAAAGCATAAAGACGAAGCATTCGAAAAGTTCAAAGCATTCAAAGACTTCGTTGAAAACGAATCAGTTCGCAGAATCAAATGCCTCAGGTCTGATCGAGGAGGGGAATTTACCTTGGATGAATTCTTTGATTTTTGTGAATAACATGGAACAAGAATGGAATTCTCTACTGCAAGGACTCAGCAAAATGGAGTAGTGGAAAGGATGAATAGAACGGTTCAACAAATGGCTCGTGCTATGCTTCATGAGTCTAGAACTACCGCAACCTTTTGGGGAGAAGCTATATTTGTTGCAGTTACTATTCTTAAGAAGACAAACGTCCAAGTAAGCAACACTCAAACTCCTCATGAACTTTGGTATGGTAAGACTCCTACAGTAAAATACTTCAAAATTTTTGGAAGCAAATGTTACATCAAAAGGACTGATGAAAACCTTGGCAAGTTTGAACCTAGAGTAGATGAAGGCATTCTTCTTGGTTACTCTCCCCACAACAAAGGATATAAGTGTTACAATAAAATACTTGGAAAAATTGTTGAAAGTATTGATGTAGTGATTGATGAAGAAGGAAATATTCCTAGGCAGCTAAAATCCGAAGATTTCGAAGATGATGAAGACAATCATTCAACATCGAATCAGACTTATGATGAAGAAGAAACCCCTAAGGCACTAGAAGAACAGATAAGGGTAGAAGAAAAAACTCCATCCAAGTACGTTCAGAAGAATCATCCAGAAACTCAAATTTTGGGACAGAAAGAGGCAGGTGTACAAAAAAGAAGAACTATTTCAGAAGCTTCAAGCTATTTAACATTGCTCTCCTCCACTAAACCACGAAATGTAAGTGAAGCATGCAAAGATGAATGCTGGGTCAAGGCCATGAATGAAGAACTTGAGCAGATTGAAAAGAATAACACTTGGGAATTGGTTCCTAGACCAAATGATAAGAATGTCATAGGGACAAAATGGATATTCAAAAATAAGTTGAATGAAAATGGAGATGTTATTAGAAACAAGGCCAGACTTGTTTGTAAAGGGTATGCTCAACAAGAAGGTATAGACTTTGAAGAAACTTTTGCACCGATTGCTACACTTGAAGCCATAAGAATGTTCCTTGCTCTTTCTAGCTTTCAGAAGTTCAAAGTATTTCAAATGGATGTGAAATCTACTTTTTTAAATGGAGATTTGGAAGAAGAAGTGTATATTGAGCAACCAGATGGATTCATCCTTGGAAATGATCCAAAACTTGTATGCAGACTTAAGAAGGCACTCTATGGTCTTAAACAGGCTACAAGGGCTTGGTATTATTTTCTAGACAAATACCTCCATCAACAAGGTTTTTCAAAAGGATCGGCCGATAGCAATCTATATGTAAAAATTGATAATGATAAATTGCTAATACTTGTCGTGTATGTTGATGATATCATCTCTAGTAGCAATGAAGAAGCCATGAGTCAAAACTTTGCTTTGTTGATGCAGAAAGAATTTGAAATGTCCTTGCATGGTGAGCTAACATATTTTCTTGGTTTACAAGTCTAACAAAATAAAGACGGTATCTTTTTGTCACAAACCAAGTACCTCAAGGAGATATTGAAGAAATATGGCATGGAAGATTCGAAACGAGTATGTACCCCTATGGTAATAGGATGTAGCCTCAGCGCAAATGATGATTCAATAGCAGTACATCAACCAACCTATAGATCCATGATTAGTAGTCTGTTCTATCTGACAAGTACCCGACCATACATCATGCATGCAGTGGGAATAGTTGGAAGATTCCAGGCAAATCTGAAAGAAGCACACCTTCAAGCAGTTAAAAGAATTTTCAAATATCTTCAAGGGACACAAAACTATGGCTTATGGTATCCTAGAGATACAAATCTAACACTTCATGCATGTACAGATGCAGATTGGGCACGAAGTGTGGATCACATAAAAGGCACTAGTGGTGGTGAATTCTTTATGGGTTCCAGATTAGTATCTTGGTTCAGCAAGAAACAAATTTCAATTGATTTATCTACAGGTAAAGTGGAATATGTGGCTACTACATCTTGCTACACACAACTCCTTTGGATGTTGCAAATTTTGCAAGATTTTCAAATCACTTGTACTCCACCTATCTCCATTTTATGTGATAATACAAGTGCAATCAATATTTCAAAAAATCTAGTCATCCATTCGAAGACCAAGCACATACCTATCAAATATCATTTTCTCCGAGAACAAGTGCTTGAACAAAAAGTCAAATTGGAGTATGTTCCCTCCAAGGAATAGGTTGCTGATATACTCACCAAACCATTGCCCAGGGAGACTTTTGAATATCTCAGCTAGAAGCTTGGAGTAGTTGATGCATCATCTTGTTGTTGAAACTTGTTTGTTTCAGAGAAAAGTGGTTGTATGTGAGTTTAATGAGGAGGATTCATGTACATACGCCTGTTTATGTGGATACAATCGTGTATATGTTGGTTTGAAGAAAAATAGTGGGCCAGGCTCAGGATGAAAAGAGTCTGATATGGGTCTGACAGAGACCATCTAGCACAGGTTCAGGGGGAGCATATACTCTAATAATGCATTTTTTGCATTATCTTAAAAGGTCTTGGTTCAATTTCACAGCTTTTTTTGTTTCATGTGGAATAGGTGCAGAGTGAGATCATGGTTGCCGGTCTGAATGATGATTGACAAATTTTGCTAGTTGTTGATGACTATCATAGTCTTTCTTAGATATTTGGTTTCTATGTCATGTATTTCTTTTATTATCAAGGTCATGTAACAGCCTATGTTGGTTTCCCCACTATTCCTGGGATGGATGATGTAATGTTATTGTTTTATCATGTGTAAATTTTTGGTGTATTCCCACTTGGTTGGGTGGATGAGTCAATATTGGTTGGGAGATGGATGTATGTATTAGTATTCGATGATAGGAAGGTCATTTATGATGTATAAAGTCATGTATCTTCTTGTAGAACATCTTCTTACAGACCTTGCCTACAGTCAGGGGGAGCATGGACAGCACAACAGAGCAGAGATTTCAGCATAAACTCAGGGGGAGCATAACCCTTTACACTTGATGACAAAGGGGGAGAAAGACTTTGAGTGACTTGGGGTTGCCATCAAGTCCAAAGGGGGAGATTGTTGGCATTATGACATAGGTTTGGCGCTATGACACAGTTGTTGTCCTTGATGGCAACTCACTCAAATGACAGATCATAGTTCAGGCTCTCAGAATGAAGGAAAAAGAGATATACGTATTTTCCTCTTAACCAATGCGCGTATACACGTGGGTTAAATGATGAAAAGGTGTGTATACGTATGCACGCACTTTCATGCAAAGAAAAGCACGTAGATGTGGGAAAACTTATTTCTGGTCCATGGTATTTAGTCCTTGGTATTTGGACCTATGGTATCTTGTCTGAAGTGTTGAACCTAGGTATTTGGTCCAAGGTATTGATTCTTTATGGTTTTGGACCATGGTATTGTGTAAGGCCTAAGAATATAAAAGGGGAAGGAGATCATTAGGCAAAGGTATTGACTCAAGCACTGAATATCTTATGAAGAGCTAGATCTGGAATACTAGTCATTGGGTTATGGTGTATAGCTGGATCTGAATCAAGGAGAAACGTGAGTGCAAGAAGAAGGATAAGTACTATTTATGGGTCAAGATCTTAAGGCTTGAATAGTAGTATCTTTGTGTGATTTTGATTTGTTATTTTTGGCGCATGACTTGATCTATAAATATGATAATCTGGGTATAACTGATGTCTGAATAAGTGAAAAGGATAAATTACCTTTTATAGATCTATACACAGGTTCAGCAAAGCAAAGGCACATATACACGCTGGCTCTTTAATTAAAAATAACGTGTATGTAGGTTGGCCTTAATTCAACAGCGTATGCATGCAAGTTGTACACATTGAAGTAGCGTACATCTCTTGAAACATGTTTTAGCTACTTCTGTTTATTGCCATAGTGTTCTGGGTTCAGAATTGGTGTCTGGTTACTGTTACTGTTTTCTATGTACAACATTCAAAGAAGTGACTATTTGATTCAGTTTTGTTTGGTACAAAGGAGATTGGTTGACGCATATATACTTGATGTTTGATTGATGTTATTCATGGATCCAGTCTGAAAATTTATGAAACGTGGTCCCTGGAAGAAAAGAGAAGGTTGTAGCCTTTTGTAGGTTAGCACCTACGTACTAGTACCTCAGCTAGTACAAGAGCTAAGGGGGTTGTAGCTTCCTTATAGGAGAAACTGGAGAATGAGAGAAGGTTGTAGCCTTCTGCAGGTAGCAGCCTACGTACTGGTATAAGACCTCACCAGTACAGAATCATTGTAAAAAGAATTTTCTAATTAAATGAAGATAGAGATGAATTGCAGCAGGTGGTTTTCACCCACATTGGGTTTCCACCTTATATCTTGTGTTATTATGTGTGACTGCCTGTTATGGTTTACTGTTCCTGGTTACTGTTTATATGGTTTGATGCACAGATTAACGAAAAAAATCTGAAGAATAATTTAAATTACAAGTCTGCTCATTATACACTAGTTTCCTTAAATGAAGTTGCATATATACGCGGTTTTTACTAACTGAAGTAGCGTATGCAAATCTGATTGTGAAATGAAAAATAATTGACCTGATAACACTGATTCACCCCCCCGCTTAGTATTATTTCCAACATTTCCCCCATGATATCTATTACCTCAAATTTTATGTGTGTTTTCACCCCTGCGACATCTACTTCCACATTTTCAAGCCTTCCGATGGGGAGAATGTAGTATTGGTTAGCCATCTGCAACTGGATTGGTGAGTACTTCAATTGTGGTTTTCCCAGTGCCTGCCATGTTTTCATGGTAGAATGGTAATGTCGAAACCCAAGTCCAACATTGTATCTTTGTTCTGGAATCCTGCCACTTGTGTGTCAATTCAGAACTCCCTACATTTTCTTCTCTTGTTCCTTCAGACTCTCCTCATGTGCTTCTCTGGAAGATTTGTCAAGATGCATTACTCCCCAATTTATCCTTCTTGTAGAAATTCTTTCAGACTCCTGCGTATCTCTCCTAACATCTGATCATTGTTGACAATCTGCAAGAATAGTTTGAACCATTCCTTAATCAGTTGAGACACCTCGAGCTTTGCTAAATTTCGTAGCTTATCCTTTTTGGGTTCTACCAAGTTTTCGAGCATTTTTGCTACCTCATGATAGTATTGTTTCTGTTGTCTAGGGTTGTATGATTGTTTTTGGGAAGCTACTCAAACAATTGGGGGTTTCTTTGCTGCACCCTAATCAGATTTCGTGTTCTTCCCTCCTCTGGTTACTATATTTATGTTGGATAGTGGAATTATTTTAGTAGCTCTCAGTTCTAAATTGATCAAATTAGCTCCGCTTTCCCTGGTTCTCTCTTCCCACCTTTTGATCAACTCAGGTCAGACCTCTATTGTGTGTGCATTGACCTGACATTGATAGCACCAAACTCTTCTTGGAAGAGGACAATCTCTAGTGACATGTCCCTCCTATTCGCAGTTGTAGCATCGAACATGTCCCCTACCCTATGTTCTTCCTCCTCTCATTTCTCCTCTAATTCGTAGTCCTCTGTGAGTGGTCTCACTAACTCTGAAAGTCAACTAGTCCAGCCGCTCTGCTAGAGCATCCAATCCTCAACATTGGTCGATGTGGTGAGTCATGGATGCAAAAAATTCATAGTAGGTATTGTTTTGTATGAGTGAATAATTCTTCAATATCGGGCAGAATCAAGGTGAGTTTCCATAGCTCCTACAGACCTCACAGTACTCAGTATGGTTGCAGCCTGAAAATGCCCCTTACAATCCTACCACCGCAACCCAAACTATATGCAGAGCCCTCGATGGTCCGGCAGGCCCTGATGTAGGATTCGTGCACGTTAGCCTCGAGCATTCAAGCATGACATGACCTTCAACCAAACAATGAGTGCACCACACGTTGGGTCTCGCTGGCTAGATCGGCTGTAAGTCATTTAGTTTCTCCATTAAGTTGACAATCTGGTGCTAGAGTCCCATCATCAATGAATCTTGTGACACCCCCCCCACCCCTTGATATTCATGTGGGTACCCTTTCATCACCTCAATGAAAGTCTCCTGCTCTAGAGCATCCTATAGGGTCTCAATCTTTTGTTGTGTTAAGAGCATCGGAGTAAGGGGTAGGAGTTCCTTGATAAACCAATCCCTTTGGTGATTAAGATCTATGGGGTAACTTAACTTTCTGATTGCATCCTTGAACCTTTGCATCAATTTATAGGTGGTCTGTCCATCCCATTGTTTTATGTCCCATAGCTTTGGCAGCCCCTTCTAATCTATCTGTGGAAATTCGAATTCTTATACAAATCTCTTCTTGATTTCATCCACCATCGGATTCTAGTTTAGCTCTACCCATTTGATAAACCATCTCAAGGCTCTCTCCCTGAGGGTGGTTTGGAATTCTATCACCTTCACATTGTCTGGCATTTAACGAGCTCTCCATATCGCTTCGCAGTGGTACCAATGTTTCTCCACATCCTCATTCCCTCAACTCGAGAACTTTGGTATCTAGTAAAGGATCCTTCTATTATTTCCTAAGTGTGTGCTAGAAGCACAAGGCCTTGGGTATGTGGCTATTGAGATCCTCGCAATCCTAGATTTACTCCTTACCCATAACTTCCTAGATTCAGTTATATGCAACAACCGACCTATTCAGTGCAACAACCCTATTATTATTCCCAGTACTATTAAAGGTACCATAATCTATTTTATATTTATCATGCACACTATGTATCTGTATTTCTTTAAGAAACATAGAAACAAATTTACCAGTACTATTGTAAAGTACCAGGGGAAGGTTGGGGTGAACGCTTCCTGAGCTTTGGGGGTTGAGATGCTTGATTTCATCTGATGCATTGCCCTCCACAAATAGTTGTCTTATAACATCACACATCTAGTTGTCCATCTCTTCCTTAGGGTTTCTGCAATGATTTCCATTGGGAACCTCCCCCATGGCTCATTTCATTGTACACCTCCCCTGTGACTCAATTCATTATACTATCTAATATTTTCATTATGTTCATGACATCAACAAAGAACTACAATAAGGAACCCAAACATCTTCTCTCATTAACTAGAAAATAAGAGATTACATGACAAGATATAAAAGGCTCGAGGCCCGTTCATCAAATACACACAAATTAATTTTCATATAACACAACTAACAAGAATTTACATAAGAAGAGTTGAGGATAGTCCTGGTTCTTCAGCAACCGATCTTTCTCTCAAGATTGTGCCCTTGCTTACCCGCTTCATCACCCACCCTTCCTCATGCTAGCTTTTGCCTTTTATCCTTTTTTCTAAATTCCTACTACCAGTTCTATTCGATTGAATCTTCCCTTGGCTGCCTTCTATTTCCCTTGATCAGATGCTTCTATACTCTTCCTCCACCTTGATGCAATTGCTCATTCACTCCTAGTTCTTGCCCCTTTCATTTCGCTATCAGCTCCGCAACCCAAACCGTTGTCCCCGCCACTTTTTCTTGACCTTCTTCTTGCCAAAATCCAAGATTCAAAATAAAGACCCCAACACCTTTTTCCCCTATC
This sequence comes from Pinus tabuliformis, assembly GCA_031772625.1. Taxonomy (NCBI): domain Eukaryota; kingdom Viridiplantae; phylum Streptophyta; class Pinopsida; order Pinales; family Pinaceae; genus Pinus; species Pinus tabuliformis. The sequence continues at coordinate 1,707,221,732 of CM062816.1, read as the reverse complement.
CACTCCTTATTCCCCTCCTTAGAATATTTTTGGTGCTTCTTTTGCTTTGACCTATTTGATTTCCCTTTCTCATGGCCTTTATTCTCTAGGTATTATGCATGTATGTAAGCCTGATCCATGGGTTTAAACAACATTATTTTCTTCTACATATGTTTTTGTACACCCCACAGATACGAAAGGAGCACATTTGGGTTCTTTGGGGAGATAATTAATATTATTTCCATCCTCTTAAATTTTGTGGTGTACTCCTTTACACTCTACCCTGTATTTACCTAAGTTAATTCCATTAGATCCATTGGTCCTCCACATACATGATAGGATAGAACTATGAATTTATGAGAGTTTTGAAATCCTCCCACTTAGTCACTAGAGGATATCCCTCTAGTATTATTGTTTATGTGTGTCTTTCCCACTAGGTCAAGGCCTGTCCCTTTACATCCAAATGTGCAAATGAAATTTCGTATTCTTCCTCTATGTGCTAAACACTGAAATAAACATGTAACTACTTCAACCAATGATTTAACTTCAAAACATTAATCTCACCTTGTTATGGCTTGATGTCAACCTTTTCTTCAATCTTGAATAGGGATTATGAGTGGTTCAAGAAACTCAAATTGGGATTTTCCTTTTCAATTTCTCTCTTAAATTCACTCTCTGGTTCTTCTCAATCCCTCAATTTACCCTGTTATATTATCTATGAGGTTGTAAACTCTATCTTCTCTAACTTCGAAGTTATTCTCGATAGGTTCCATAGGGAAATTTATGTTACAATTGATATCTATTGTTATTTTTATAGCCTCGAGAACCTCTCCTCTACTTAATCTCAAGGGTTATTAATAGATTCATCAACCATGATTTGGGTTTTGTAACTTCCTAATTAAATTGATATAGATACCCTACCCAAATAAACTTTATATGATACCAATATGATTTGTAAACAACCATGGATATTCCATGAGATAGTTTGTGACAAAATTTATGATAAAATTATTTGTAAAATCTAAAATCTATACTATGAGGTGAGTTTTTCCTTCAATGTCTAGATTCATTAATTATTATGTTATGCTTATGCATGCAATAGGTGAAAAAATGGAAAATAGAGAACAAAAAAATAAAAAAACACAAACCCAGCGAGAAGGTGAGGATGCTCTACTCTCTCTTCCTCTAAATGGAAATGGATGCAAGTACAAGGGAGTTGATGTATGACATTATTGATACTAAAGTACTAAAGCCATTTATGTTTTCTCTCTTTCTATACACTCTTAGCCACTTTTCTCATCTATGGAACAAAATGCAGTTGAATAGAGTGGAAACTTTTTTTCTCATATTGGCCATGTTCTAACATAACCTAATAGGCTACTAATGGTTAATTTTGACACCTTCAACTCTTAAATAGAGTTAGAATATACACTTTTCTAGAGTCTTATTCATAATTATCATGTGGATAGCCCATTTTCATGAATAATGGAGGTTTATATGGCATCCTCTCAAATCATGGTGGTTGAAATATGAAGGTCAACTTCTAGGTAGCATAAATTTTTCATACACATTGCATTTGAGGTCTTTGCTACATTGTTGGAAATATATTCTAGTCTACAATAATTCTATTGGATGCACACTTAATTGGAAATTTTTTAAATTGAGAAAACAACATTTAATTGCTAAAACAACTTTCAAAAGATTTCTAACCCAAATTCGCCAAACTGAGACCCATATGTAAAAAAGGTCTTTTGAGATGATTTATCCTAATTTTACACTGAAATAATAAATATGGATGAAAAATAAAATAATTATCCAATTTATATATTTACTCTTCACGTTGTCAAATTATTTCAAGGCTTCCTTTATCTATTCATTTTTTTCTTCATACATTTTGTAAGATATGCACAAATCTTGGTAACTTTTAAGACAAATTTCTTATACAAGATTGATAAAAGATGAAATATTGTCACAAACAAGGTAGAATTATGTGTTGGTTAACCCAAAATGGCTTTTACCTTTGAAGGATATATCTTCAAGTCTTCCTTGGAAATTAAAAGCCGCAGGTACACTAACTTCTCCTTAAACAATGTGCACTTTTTCAAATTTATTAATAGTTATTCTTCCCTAAACCACTGTAAGATATTTCACACATGATCCATGTTACATTCCTTGGTATTATCGAATATCATAATTTCATCCAAATATACAATAATAAATTTCTTTAAAAATAGTTTCAAGACTTCATTCATAAGTCTCATGAATCTGCTAGGAGTAGCCATTAACACAAATGTCATGACTAGTTATTCAAATAATGAACCATTAATCTCAAACATTGTATTATTTTCCTAAAATGACCCTATTTGAATTTAATGATATTCACTCTTTGAAGTGATATGTTAAAAATACTTGGCCCCACCAAAATAATCCACGAGATCATCAATCCTAGGTATGGAGAATATATGCTTGATAGAGCTCATATTAATAGCTTGTAAATGTATACACATTCACCATTCACCACCTTTCTATTATACCAACACAACATGGGTTTATACTTTCTTTGATCAATACTATTTCAAGAAACTCTTGTAGATTCTTACTCACTTCTTCACTTTCTACTAGTAATTTTCCAAGGATACTTATTAGGAAAACTTGATAGTAGTATCAACTAAATATAATATGATATACTTATCACATTTGGAGGAAATCCTATTGATAAGTCATATCCAATGATCTCCTCAAATTCCTTCAACAAAGGTTGAAATTTCAGTGATAAAGAGTTCCTTTTCCTACCTTCTTGGACTTGTTTCAACATTCTAGCCAAAAATAAATGGATTGTATTTTTTACAAAACCCCATAGCTAAACATAGCATAATTAAGTTCACATTACTTATATCTTGACTACTACTAATCCCTACTATTATAATTGGAATTTTTGGCATTGCTTCCAACTTTTGCCATTGTCCATCCCTTTTGAATTCATAAGTATTTATTCCAACATCATGGCTAACATTCCTATCAAATAATAATGGTTGTTTGAGTAGTATATGGCATGTGTCCATCTATACTACATCACATAAGACCTATTCGTTGAAGCTTCCAATTTGAAAATTTAACAAGAACTGACTTGTCACAATCGCTTCATGTCCTAGCTGTAACCATGAAACTTTGTATGGATTGGTATTGGGAATACATTTTAATTTTAACTTCTCTATGACTAGATTACAACATTTTCACTAAACCTTACATTTAATCTTAAAAACCTCCATTCTCTATTAATAATATTCTCCTTTCTTCTTTTAAATTTTAAGCAACACTAATCGAACCATTAAATTATTAACTTGTTCCTACTATAGGACCATTACATTTCCACCTACAGTGGTTGCATCGCCTAACATTGTGACTTGTTTTGGGATTTATCTCTTCTTATTACATTATCTTTTTCCAAATTCAAATGCCTTGTGCCCATTTTCCCTACATATTTATTGAGAAATAATCCACTTTTCTTTTCCACTTCTGAATCATTCCCCCCTCTAAGATAGTTTCCTCCTTTATATCCTTGAATACTAGTGGATTCATTTTATTTTTCACTGCCTCCAGAAACACTTCCTCTACCTCTACCTCTCGGTCCTTTTCCTCAGTATTTGTTTTGTACTTTTTTTCTTTCTTCTCTTCCACCTTCAAGGAAAATTGATGGGATTCATCCACATTTTGAAATAAATCCGTGCTCATATGATCTTCCATTTGATACATTAATCCATTCACGTATCTCACCTATCTTTGATATTTTGGTTACATAATACATATTTTGTGACGTTTTCCCTAAATATCATCGAATGGTAAGAGAATGCAAGTAATCAATCTAAGAAGCAATCAATTTCGTCATACAATGCCACTCATCAATGCATTCATTGTTACTCGAGAATAAGGGTATAAATGAGAACTTGATCCCCCATAGAATGATGATGAATACTGAATTTGATGATGAATATAAAATCTTTTCCTCTTCACAAGGTTCTCACTCCAAATAACCTAGATCTTGCACACATACACCACCAAACAAGGATAATTTCGTTTCATGCAAGGAAGATTAGCTCATATAAAACAACAATAACATGAATATATTAAACATAATGACAATAAAATAGGAGAGGAATCAAGATGTTGTGTTGATGATCAAAATTAATACATAATATACCTTTGACACTAAGGTAAACCCTTCTCCAACTTGGTAGCCTAGCCTTCTCTTGCATCAAATTGAAAGAGCTCTATGAAGATAATTTAGACACTATATCTCACTATCCCCACCACTCTAGTATAACTATATTGACCTTTGGAATTATATGTATAAATAGGCCTATAGGTTTCCTTGGTAGAATGCATCTATATGCTTATGAGGAATAGAAATTAAGAAACATCTATAATAATTCACCCATATCCATGTCATTTAACTAATCTATCGACCAGATCTATTAAGGAATGAGAAATTATAGAAGTAAACCATATCCGATGGCCTAAAATTTTAAGACAATATCAATTTGCATAGGCATAGAGTGCGAAGCATCCATCACTATGGAATTTGTGCTATATCTAGCATAGTAAGCCAACAAAACTGGAGAAATGTAGGAAAAATAAATGGTCAAATCCATGCGAAAAGGTCCACAATATAAGAGCTCATGTAGACTGAATGATGTGTGGAGGATAGGATGATAATAGATGCCCCCTAATGCATCAGGCCACAGGAGTAATTGATCACTGAAATGCATTACAACAAAACTCAGAGCTAAAAATGGGAGGAAGGAGCTATGACTGCAAAGCTAACTTAGATAAATCCAAGTGTTGAAGTCTCAACTTTTCTAATAACATCCCCAACGTGGGAATACCCATGATCAGTGGTAAATAGGAATTGAAAATGTCACCCAACTATACACTACAGATTCATGACATGAAATTCTAGAACATGGCCATAAACAATACACAGTGGATCCATGTGAAAAATCAAAACATAATAGCCACCCGAAAATACAGTGGTGATCTATGTCACAATTTCCATTAATAATACTAACGACATGTAATAGAGAAGGTGTCCTAGAATAGTCCTCAAAGTACATAAATGATACATAACTCCAATGCAACCTAGAAAACCTAGGAAGGGTTGCATACAAAAGTGAAATGTCCCTAACCCAAGGTCTTCTACAAAACCACGATGCTAGAAATCTACAACATGAGAATAGATGTGCTGACGTCGAGCATGGTAGAAACCTATAACATCCCTTGATATACCTTGTATAAAATGTACACAATTAAATTTCTTGTTTTTTTACAAGTTTTGTTAGCATGTATCATCCCACAAATGACTTGTAATATATGTTTTAAATGATCATAAAATGATATAATCACAATTATTAAGTGGAATAACCATAGAAATGAAAATAGTTATTTTAATAATGAAATAATCATTAGTAAAACTTGTTAACGTAATTCACTCTAATGAAAATCCACATCATTAACATTGTTCGACTAGTCACGACTTATTAAAACTTGAAGAATGATATAATTACCAACATTATGCAAGGTACATTAACAATAGGATAAACCAATTAGATAAGCACACAAATGAACATCAAAATTACTCTGGGAATTCTAAAGGGAAAAAACTAGCAAACATTTTTCTTTATCAAATGTTTCATGAGGGAGTTCATCCCTCACTCAATGACAACAAGGAAGTCCATCATTTTTTCATTGTTGAGATTTTACAAACGAAACTTAAACTTGTATTCAAAAATTATTAACTAGTGGCCCATACATTAGACATGTTGTTATGTTTCTCAAACACATTATCAACCAGTTCTTAGAGAAAAATATCCTCATGGAATGATTATTTCCTATAATAATCTTCTTTCCCATCAAATATCACCCTTGTCCAACCATAACAAGTTAGTTATATATCTCAGTAAACAATGTTTCACATTGTAAAGTGCATCTGGTGATTTTTCACTTTGATGTAACAATAGTTATCTATAATGATCCCATTGCCAATATTAATATTAGTTATAAACCATTGTTTGATTACTGCAAAAGATATTAGTTTAAAGAAAATCACTCAATACATTTCAAAAATAATGATTTCTTCAATGCAAACACTATCATCAACAACTCTAATGTCATGATTACCTATATTTCTTGCATTATAAAATTATCAAAATCCAAAAAATTATGGCCTTTGTTCTAAACAAAATGGGAGAGAATCCATATCTCTCTGCCCCAATGATTCAAATTCTACCAGTTATCACCTTCATGCCATAATTACTAATAACTCCTATGTATTATACATCTTCGCATGAAAGAACTTTCTTGCAAATACATAAATAAATTAGAATCATAACCACAACTAATATTTTATTTTTAAATGCATTATCAAATAGAGAAGTATTACTATTATTGCATTTAACATATGCATTACCATAAGTAAAATTGCAAAACCATACTATTATTGCATTTAAAAAAAATGCAAAATGATGGATGTAAATTTAGAATACCATGGTATTAATTCTGAATTATTCTTTTTCCTACAAAACCATGGATATAAATCTACTTGTTGCTTTTAGTACAAAACCATATTTATAAATACAGGCTATGGGTATTCATGTTATTACCAATGAAATAACATATGCAAATAATCTAAAATATGGCTATTGTCGTTGCCTTTATTTCGAATTATTTATACAAATGCATACAATTATAAAAACGCATCTATTTTATCCATATTTCCAATGCATTAAATAAATGAGTGTAGTTATAAAATCATGGTTATTTTATTGTTGTAAATGAAAAACCATGTGCATTAATAAAACCATGACAATGTTATTCCCATGATTGCAAAGATTAGATGCATTAACCAATGAGGAGCCACAACTAATTTTTGGTACAAATGCATAATCAAAGGTCAAATTTTACTTGTAAGCGCAAAAATAATTATCAACTCTCTTCTATATTTACCTAATTCAAATGTATTTATAAATGAAAAAACATATTTATATTTATAATATCAACTTGCAAGCTGGATGTGAATGATCTTCAATAAAGAGCGTGCATGCCCATATAGTAATCCCATGCAAAAGTTAGAGCATGTATACCATAAGATCCATTACATTTAGTTTTATCTAAGCATATATATGATCATATCAATAGCTGCTTGTTCAACCATAATGTTCAGGACATCGATCAACATCTAACCAGTTGAAATAATCTTGAGATAGTAATAAACAAAATCTTCGAAGATAAATCTCTGAGAAGTCTTAGAGACCACACATAGGAAAACCCCCAATCAAAATTAGTTGTGATGGAGCTGTCTATAATTTCCTCCAAGGTCAGCATGAGACATAATGTAATTTTAAATAACCTCTCCACATAGAAAGTAACCACATAGAAGGAAGTAAAAACTTCCACAATCATTTTTCTTTACATTACACTGAGTTGACGAAGAACGAGCATGGCTTCAAGATAGGGGACAAACACCATGATGACCTTATTCAAAGAAAAAATTTCAAATGAGAATGAATCAAGGGTTTCATTATTGGGGCAGGGAGTGTGCAGGGAACTATCATGCAGTATATTAGTAAGTTTTCATCTCTCTCCTTATACATAGATTTGACCTGCGACTAGATGATATAGATAACCCACATTGTAGTTGCAAACCATTCCATAAATAGGTGTGGGTTTCTAATTGATTCTTGGTGCCAACTGAATGAAAAACAAAGCTATAGGTTCGACTCCCATTTTGGAGGATGTCAAGAGTGTTAACTCTTATTACAACCATCGAATAAGTCTTTTCAATAGTCTAATTTATGTGTGTCCACTCGTGACTCGTCACTCACAACAAATTAATTCCTCCATACATTTATTCTCAGTCCAATAATATTTTCTACATTGTTCATCATAAATTCCAATGAATAGTTACACTTCAAAATTAATATGCATGTTTGGGTTCTAGGGATATTACATGTCCCCCCTTCAAAAATAACACCATCCTCAGTGTTCTTCTCTTCTTCCTTTTTTCATCACTAAATTTTTTTTTTTATAACCTACCTATATTCTTTCAAACCAGAACAACTCCACACAATATTTTGATTACAGGTCGTTTATCAGCTGTGGAAAGCACTCTAAGAGTGGTTTATTAGCCCAAAAAAAGGCACCTTTTGTTTTTTTATCAACCCAAAACTAATAGAAAGTGGAATATTGACCAAGGAATCCAATTACATTATTTTCAATCACAATGCCTTTAACTATCAGTCATTTACATAATTCTAGGTACAAACATATAATGTAATACCTTTGCATAATAGTAAAAGAGCATATAGTTATATAATAAAATGAAAGATCAATGTAGCTATAAATGCACAAGAATACTATCTTAGTCCTTGCTAAAGACATCCACAAGCTTGGTATCATGAATTTGTAGGGAAGAATCCAACCTGGTTGCTTCCAAAGCCTTGTTGTGACCATATGGGTTGTATCTAGATTTCTTTCAAGATAAATAGTAGAATCACAAGAATTTTCTTATCCACACATCCCTTTATGCTCTCATGGCCTTAGAACCTCCTTTTTATTACAATTCAATTGCACTTAGCCACCCCCTCCCAGGTCTCATAGCATGTAGAAGAACTCCACCACTTTTTCCTAGAACTTATTCTACTGTCTGGCCTACCTTATCCGTGTTAGGTGGCCTTTCCCCTTGGGAATAAAAGATTGTGACCTTAACCACTAATTTCACTTGCAACTGCATTTCCATTTTCCAGTAGTTGCTTGGATTTATCTCTCAGAAATCATGATGCACTTTTCCTTGATGTTGCTTGCATTTTATTTTTTTAGAATAAAATATTAACTATAGAAATCAAAGTTACAGTTCAATTTCCACTATCATCCAATCTTTTCTTGAAGTGTTTTCAACTACCAACTCATGATCCTACCAATTCATGGTTCCTTAAAAAAATTTATGCCTTGCCACCCTAGCCTCCTCAAGGTTTTCGCCTTCAACCAAGGCATCGCCTAAGATGCAAGAATTCTCATGAACCATGACTAGAATCTTATGTCTCATAGGTGGTGTTCATTTCAAGTTTTCCACGTAATAATAGAACATGCATTTTTTAGGAAAACACCATTATATCTTATATGCCTAAATATTTTATGGAATGTTTGTATAACGATAACATTATACCTTCACATTTTCAATCACAAGTCCCATTGTAACATTTTTACCTTTTACTCATTCTTGAGTTTCATGTTGTCAAAATCTTAGTGGCATCACTAGGTTTTCAATAACCTACCCCTTATTACACATACTAATGACATTAGTCACAACCGTATATCATAAACCATACCCCTTACAAAGCATGTTATTTACATACAAAACATCTTGTCAAATGTACTCAAAATGCATTTCAATTTTCACATACATCAATGTTTCTAAATACTTCAACAAAGAAAGAAGGAACTATTCCTATTATTTTTCACTTACATAAGAAATTTCCACGCAATAAGAGTAATCATATAATCAAGGATACATCCTCCAAACAATATGTGGGGAATTAAAACAAATTTTCAGCCATTCTAATCAAAACATACACATTCACCACATTTCTAATCCATGCAAAATGATATTTCATTTTCATTCATAAGTGTTGAACCATAAGTCACTTTGCAACATTACTAACTTATAGACAATAATGCAAAAAATTTTGGTCAAAGAAATTAGTAGTTCCATTTGATTCAAAATTTCACCCCTACTCTGTTTAGCAATGACAATGACAATACCACAAATTCGAAAACATAACAGAGTTCATTGATTAGGTTTAATGTGTAAAATGCACATATACCGGATGAATTTTCAAAGTAAAAAAATGAAAATATTTAGTTAGAAGCACGATGTGTACATGATCATTCATTCTAACCTCATCATGGAACATCAAATTGCAAAACTATATTGTCATATATGAAGCTTGAACAATCAATGTAATCAACAACATGTAGCTACTACTAGTTTCATCCTCAACTTGTAGAACATAGATAAATGTATTCCATCACATATGTTCCCATTATTGGACAATACATTATTAAGCTATAGAATAATCGTTTCTTCCCTTACCACAACGATTACCATTTATGCATATTTTTAAACTCATATAAATGACCACAACCCTTTTCTGTATGTCCCTATTATGGAAAAATATATGCATGCACATGCTTCACAACTAGTGCTATGTAATTCTTACATTTTCTAGTAATGGTATGCAATCATCATCTTACTTGTAAGTCATAGGTTATTTGCTAATGCATGAATATTTTAATAAGTTAAATTGGCATGAATGTTTTGTAATTTCAAGGAAAATATTATGTGAATCTGAGAACTACATCTTCTAATGAAAAAAGTTATAATGTTTCTTTTCCAACAATGCATCACCACTATCAAACAATGAAATTCTATTAAATTAGTTAATTTATAAGGGTCTATTGCTATCGTGATCTAATTTCTTTATGATATTCAAGAATTTATAGTCATTCTTATGCATGGTGAAACAAATATCTAATCTTGTAATAGTTAGTCTTTCTCGCATATTATTTTAATATGCATAAAAACCTATAATTTCCTATATAGAATTTCAATCATATAAGGATGCTAATTTACCATAAGTAACTGAGTGTTGATAGCAAATACTGGTAACATTTTTAGAGGCCACTTTTAATTCAAAATAACAAACCCAAATTCGAACAATGTATTATCACCATTAAACCAATAATATGAGAATTAAATACCAATATCAAATTGCTTACAATTCTAGCAATAACAATGAACCAAATGATGCATATTCTAGTAAATTAATTGCAATATACCTTTAGAGATAAGTCTAATAATTTTTTGACCATTTCGCATGCAATCTATTAGTATTTCAATTACTATGAATGATGCCATTCAATGCTAATTTACATGATGATAGTGAAATATATTAAATAGACGATGCCACCAAATTATTGTAAATTCAACCTACATTCATGGTAATTGTACAACAAGATACAATAAAATATTAGCCATTACAGTCATGCAAAAAAAAAATCCAACATGCTATCAACAACATCAACGAAAACCCACTCATCATCTCAACATCTCCATGCTTTCCAACGCTCTTTCAATATCACATTGTTCTCATATTGACAAAGAAATGCATGCATTTATTATTTTCCAAAAAACATAAGAAATGCATTATCCACACTATCACTATTTACTGTGTTAGTGATCAAGGCTGTCCATAATTTAACTATCAAAAGAAGCAAAGTTTCAAACTGTGTTTTATCAACAAGAAAACTCAATTCCATTGGTACTATTACTTTTCAAAGTCGTCATTAGCACTATTATGCATTTCATATTTAATGTAGTCTAATGCATACATTGCAATGTAATTACACCCTTGAGTTCAATGTAATTTAGTATCATATTTTATATCGACCATAGCATCATACTTATACTCCTTCTTGTTCTTATGGAACACAAGAGGTGCGAGTGTTGCAACCTAGGCTTCAATACCACTTGTAACATCCCCTGATAACATAGTTTTTTTTATTCACAAGCTTTATCAGCGTATAAAATCTTAGAAGTGACTTGTCATATATTGTTTAATTGATCATAAAATGATATAATCACAATCATTAAGTGGAATAATTTTAGAAATGAAAATAACTATTTGAATAATGAGATAATAATTTTGATGACAAATATTTTTCTTTATTAAACATTTCGTGAGATTTTTCATCCCTCACTCAATAACAACATGCGAATGCATCCATGATTCCTTGTTGATATTTTACAAAATAAACATAAACTTTTATTCAAGCATTATTAATTAGTGACCCATACATTTAGACACGTTGTCATAGTTCTCAAACACATTACCTAGTAGTCCTTAGAGAACAATATCCCTATGGAATGAAGGTTGACCACATCAACCTTCTTCAGCAACATGAATCACCCTTGGAAAACCATAACAATTTAGCAATATATCTCAGTAAACCAAGTTTCCCATTGTAAACAACATCCAATGATTTTTCACTCTACATGTAACAATAGTTATATATAATGATCTCATCACTTGCAATTGTATTAGTTATAAACAATAGTTTGATCACTGCAATAGATACTTGTTTAAAAACATCATTCAACTCTTTGAAAAAATCAAGATTTCTTCAGTATAAACACTATTGTTAGCAAAATTCCTAATGTGATAATTACATGTAATTATTGGAATATCAAATTACCAAAACCCAAAATATTATGTTTGTTTTTTCTAAAAAAATGTGAGAGAATACACATCTCTCTTCCCTAATGATTCAATCTCTACAAGTTATCACCTTCTTGTTAGAATCACTAATAACTTCTGTGTATTATATGTCTTGCAAATTCCTAAATAAAAGTAAAATCATAACCACAACTAACCTTTTATTTTTAAATGCATTATCAAATATAGAACCATAACTATTATTGCATTTAAGACATTCAATATCATAACTACAATTTCAAAACCATACTATTATTGTATTTAACAAAATGTAAAATCATGAGTATAAATTCACAATACCATGGTATTAATTCCCAACTAATAATTTTGTTGCAAAGCCATGGGTATCAATCTAGTTCTTCCATTTAATACAAAACCATATTTATAAATATGGGCTATGACTATTATTGTTATTACCAATACAATAACATATGCATATAACCTAAAATACGACTATTTCTTTGTCTTTATTTCAAATGCATTATACAAATGCATACAATTATAAAAGAACACATGTTTTGTCCATATTTTAAATCCATTAATTAAATGCATGTAGTTGTAAAATCCTGATTATTTTATTATTGTAAATCAATACCATACACATTAATAAAACCATAGCTATATTATTCTCATGAATGCCAAAATAAGATTCATTAACCAATGTGGAGCCACGACTATTTTTTGTTAGAAATGCATTATCAGAGGCCAACTTTTACTTGTAAGTGTAAAAATAATTGTAAACTCACTAATGTATTGACCAAATGAAAATGTATTTGCAAATGTGAAACCATATTTATATCTATAATATCGACTTGCAATCAACATGTCAATGGCCTTAAATAAAGAGTGTGCATGCCCAGATAGTAATCCATGTGAAAACGTTATAGTATGAATACCATAAAATCCATTATGTTTAGTTCTATCCAAGTCCGGATATGATTGTATCAATAGGTGACTTTTCAACAATGATGGTTGGGAGACCCATCAAAATTCAGTCACTTGAAACAATCTTGACATAGTAATAAAAATAATCTTCCAAGATGAATCTCTGAGCAGTCAACACCCAAAATCAAAATCAGTTGTGATGGATCCATCCAAAATTTCCTCCATGGTCAACATGAGCTAGAATGAAATTTTAAATAACCTCTCCATGTCGAGATAAAATGCATAGAAGGAAGTAACAACTTCCAAAATTATTTTTCTTTGCATTATGCACAACTGAGGTAGAACCAACATGGCTTCTAGACAGGGGAAAAATTCCACGATGACCCTATTCAATGAACCAAATGGAAGAAAAGAATTATTCAAGGGTTGTGTTATCAAGGAAAGGAGCATGCAAGGAACGAGAATTTAATAAATCGGTAAGTTGTCATCATCCTCTATATATATTTGATATTGAAATAGATTATATAGTTAACCCATATGGTAGTTGGAAACTATTGCCTATCCAGGTGGGGGTCGTTGGTTTCAATATTAGATGCTTGGTGAAATACCTAAGATGGATGACATCAGTTGGATTGTCATGTTCAACATGGTCTTCGCCCTAATTCTAAATGTCAATATCCCTACAATATTGACATATCCCTATTAAGTGGCTTGATAGGAAGAGGCAACTTTGGATCCATGACACATTACAAGATGATGACAGATGAGTTCTCGTTCAAAGATCATTTAGAGAAATGAAGGAGCCATGCAGGTACCAGGGATATGTTGTAGCCATGAGCATTATAATTCAATTCAAACCTACCACCTTTAAAGAATTAATGAAAGAACAAGTTTAGAAGGATTTTATGACCAAAGAATATGAGTAATTAATGAATAATGACTTATGGGATGTTGTGCCAAGACCAAAGGCGGAATCCATAGTGACTTCAAACTGGATATTCAAGTTTAAACATGGGGTTGATGGTAGCATTGAGAAATATAAAGAAAGGTTCATGGCACAAGGATTCTCCTAGAAAGTGGGAGAAGATTATGACCACATATTAACAGTGGCATCTCAATATACATCCATTCCTTCAATAATTTATTTTGCTGCAAGTCAAGGATGTACCGTTCATCAGATGGACATGATGACTCCATTCCTTCATGGAATATTGCAAGAAGAAGTGTATGTTGAGAAGCCATAGGGATTTGAAGCAAAGGATCGAAAGACACATGTTTTCAGGTTGAAGAAGGAATTGTATGTTTTTAAGCAAGCCCCCATAGCATGGTACGCCCACATTAATAGTTATTTCGTAAAGCTTGGATTCATGAGAAGCAATGTTGATACGAACCTCTACTTCAAGGTAGTCCGAGATATGTTATTGATTTTGTTTTTGTATGTTGACGATATATTCATGATAGGTATTGAGCCCTGGATGATCGAGTGTAAGAGGTAGTTAGCCTCTGAATTTGAGATGAAGGACCACAGACTCATGCACTATTTTATAGGCCTTGAGGTGTGGCAAAGTCATAGTGATATTTTCCTTTCAGAAGGAAAATATGTCATGAAGTTGTTGGATATATTTGGAATAACAGAATGGAATTCCTTGACCACACCGATGGGGATGAATTTCAAGAAGTTATGTGGAGAATTTTCAGGACCTGATTTTGTGAATCCATCTGAATACAGATAGTTGATTGGGCTTCTGATGTTCTTAGTAAACACTTGTCCAGACATACGCTATGCAGTGAACACATTTATTCAATTCATGAACGAGCCTCTCCATGAACATTAAATTGCTACCAAACACATTTTGAGATATTTGCATGGGATTATCACACTTGGTCTGAGATATTCTAGTGAAGATGTTTGACTTCATGGATATACGATACTAACTAGGGAGAAATTTTTGCGAATTGAAAACTATGTCTAGATTTTGTATTAGCTTTGGATCTTCCATCATATCTTGGATGAGAAGGAAGAAAAATTCTGTAGTATCGAGTACCGCAAAGGCAAATTACATTGCTGCTAGCTTGGCCAACTGCGAAGCAAGTTTGTTAAGGAAGCTCTTAGGTGATCTATTTGAGTAGGTCTTAGACACTAGAGTGATATATTACGACAACAAGAGTGGGATCCATTTGGTAGATAATATTGTATTTCATGACAAGTCTAAGCACATAGAGATTCAATATCATTACATTTGAGACATGGTGCAAAGAGGAGCTGCTAGACTCCCCATATATCGATAGATGATAACATTGCAGATATTCTCACCAAGGATTTTCCTAAAGAGAAGTCCGTCATCTTCAAAGAGTAGTCTGGATTGACAGATGTGACCCTTCCTGATAACGGGCATCAATAATTGAGGAAACTAAGCCAACTCTTCCCCTTTGTCTGAGCTTTGAGGGTGTGGAATTGAGATGAAGGGATCCTCGGGTTGAGGTATCTCTAGACAATAGGGTATACCCATATCTGTCAGCCATAGGGTGTAACAATGTAAACATTGAAACAGGAACTATAAAATCAAAATGGGAACTCTTGTCAGAAAACCCCCTAAAAACATCAAAAACAATGCTAAAAGCGAAAAGTGTTAATGCTGGAATAACACTTTTTTTTTCGAGGGTTAATTTCAACATTTCAAAATAATGGCATAAAAGATTTTATCATGACCCCGAAAAACATTAAAATTTCAAAATAATAATGAAAAGACAAAATAAAATAAAAAATTAAAACAATGAAAAAATGAAAAACAAAAAAAGGCTAAAAAAAAAACAAAACATAAAATAAAATAAAACAAAAAAAAAAAAATCAAATATATCAAAAATAATAATAATAATAATTCAAACACCCAAAAAAAAAAAAAAATCATAAAAATGTAAAAAAAAAAAAAAAAAAAAAAAATTATCATATGAAAGATAAGAATTAAAAAACTAAAAAAAAAAAAAAAACTTAAAAATTATAAACAAGTAAATAGTAAGAAAAACATATTTTAAAAAAATGGGAAAAAAATTATCTTGTAAACCATAAAAAAAAATAATAATAATAAAAAAAAAAAAAAAAAAAATTCAAGGTGTTTTATTTTTATTTTTTTAAATGTTGATTACTTTTAAAAAATATAAAAATATATATCAAAAAAAAAAAGACAAAAAAAAATGTTAAAAAAAATAAAAAATATCTCATAAACCATAAAAGAATTTGGAAAAAAATAACAAAATTAAAAAAAAAATTATATAAAATTAAGTAAGTAAAAATAGAAAAAATTAAAAAAACATTAACAAAAACTAGAAAGAAAAATAAAAATTAAAAAAAAAAACTAGATTAAAAAAATAGAAAATTAACAAATATATATATATATATATATATATATATATATATATATATATATATATATTAAAATTAATATTAAAAACAAAAAAAACTCAAATTATAAAAAAACCAAAAAAAAAAATGAAAATTTTAAAAATATATATATTTTTTCAAATTAAAAAAAAAAATAAAAAAACATTTAAAGTTTAAAAAAACTATGTATTTTTTATTTAAAAAAGAAAAAAATAATAATTACTAAGACATAGCTCTTTTATTTAAAAAAAATTTAAAATTTAAAATTTTAAACTTTACTTTTAAACAATTTGTTTATCTAAAAAAAAAATAACAAATTTTTTAAGAAATTTTTTTTAATCTAAAAATAAAAATAAAATTATTATTTTAAACATTTTTTTTTATTTAAAAAAAATTAACAATTTTTTTTTATTTAAAAAAAATTAACAATTTTTTTTAAACAAATTAGATTTTATTTAAAAAAATAGTTTAAATTATTTTTATAAACAATTTGGTTTTTTTTTTTTTGTTTTTTTTTTTTTTTAAATTTGCCCAGGCCGCTTGGCCCCGTGGTACAATATCTCTACAATATTGACATATCCCTACTAATAACAATAAGGGGTTAAAGAAAAAAGAAATGTTTAAAAAAATAATTTAATTTTTGTTTTAAATAAAAAAAAAATTGTTCATTTAAAAAAAAAATTAAATTATATATTTTTTTTAATGTTTTTAAAGAAAAGATCTAAGGCTTAACAATTTTTTATTTTTATTTTTCTAAATAAAAAATACTTCTTTTTTTTTTAGCTTTAAATGTTTTTTAATTTTAATTTTAATTTTTTAATTTGAAAGATATATATATTTTTCAAATGTTCATATTTTTTTTATAATTTGATTTTATTTTTGAATTTTTAGTTTTTTTTTTAAATGTTTTTAATATTAATTCTACTGGTTTTTAAATTTTTTTTTGGTTAATTTTCTATCTTTTTTAATCTAGTTTGTTTTTAATTTTTTTTATAACTTTTTTTCCTAATTTTTGTTAATATTTTTTTCAATTTTTAAATGTTTTTAATATTAATTTTACTAGTTTTTTTTAATTTTTTTTTGTTAATTTTCTATTTTTTTTAATCTAGTTTGTTTTTATTTTTTATTTTTTGCCTAGTTTTTGTTAATGTTTTTTTAAATTTTTCTATTTTTACTTACTTAATTATATATATATTTTTTAAATTTTGTTTTTTTTTTCCAAATTCTTTTATGGTTTATGAGATAATTTTTTTTTTTAACTTTTTTTTCTTTTATTTTTTTTCCTTTTTTTATATATTTTTATATTTGTTTTTTTAAGTAATCAACATTTAAAAAAAGAAAAATAAAACAACTTGAAAATTTCTTAAGTAATCATAATTTCAAAAAAAATTGGACATAATAAATTTTAAAGTGTGAAAAATAAGTCCTCTAAAAAAAAGGTATGTTGCAACAACAGGTTTGAAAATCAGCATGAAAATCACTAACATTTAAAAACAAATATTTATATCTGATACATGAGAAAATTTAAAGTTAAACAAAGTCTTTCGGTAGAAATCACATGACAATTTTTTTTTTGGCCGACACGTTTCTAACCAACAAGTGTGGTTCATCCTTAGGACCAGATGAAGAGGCAGACCAAGACAAAGGCTTAAATATAGAGCAATGTAGAGATATAATTTCAAGTAACGGCTATATTTGAACAATAATGTTTAAATTATAATATTAATTTATTAATATATTAAAAACAAATATTATTAAGTAACGTCTATTAAACGGCTAGTTTTTGAAAAATAATATTTAAATTAATTTATTAAAACCAAATCTTACTAGTTCTTGAAAAATAATATTATAATAATGATATTATTTTATTAAAATATTAATATGTAACAGCTATATCAAATGGCTGGTTTTTGAAAAATTATTTAAATAATGATATTATTTCATTAATTTATTAAAAATATTAATAGGTAACGGCTATATTAATTGACTTGTTTTTGAAAAATAATATTTAAATAATGATATTAGTTTATTAATTTTATTAAAATATTAATATGTAACGACTATATTAAATGGCTAGTTTTTGAAAAATAGTATTTAAATTAATTTATTAAAACCAAATATTACTAGTTTTTGAGAAATAATATTTAAACTGTGATATTAGTTTATTAATTTCTCATGTGATTTCTACTGAAAGACTTTGTTTAATTCGTTATGGATCATAGAAGCTTGAATACAAAAATTTAAAGTGTCAAAAATATGCTCTGAAAAAAAAGAAGTGTATTTTGCATCACCGCTTTTCAAAATCGGGTCACGTTTTTACTACCCCTACAAAATGGGTATTTGTATCGGTTATTTAAAGTGTCAAAAAATATGCTCTAAAAAAATTTGTGTGTTCTGCATCGCCTCTTTCCAAAATCGAGTCACTTTTTTGCTATCTCTACAAAACGGGTAACAGTATCAGTTCTTGTTTCAAAGTTTACGTTGTTGTGTGTGATCCTTGTCTATTTTGACAAGTTGGATATCTCCCCCTATCTTATTCTAGCAAAATATACCCCAGTTGGCATCATACCCATAAGTCAGGCTTGGTTGGATTGTCCCTCCCTATCTGGTCAACGGGTTGAGGAGGCTTCGGAGTGTGTGATTCTTACCCTTTTTAAGTCAGATATCTCACCCAAGCTCAGATTATAATGTAGGTGTTCTACCACATTACTCTTGAGGGTGATTTCTTGGAAGATCTTCATGATATAGGATGGATGTGATTCTTACCTCTTATATACCAAGTTTTATCTCGCCCATTGATTATATCATGGGATGGTTGTGACCCTTTCTTGATAAGTTGTATCTTACCTATTTCCTGATGATATGAGAATGTCTGATAGGACCATCCTCATTGTTTGAGAGGGCAATAGCTTTAGCTCCCCAATGATTCTTCTTCTTTAGATTCAATAATGTTTCAAAAGATAGAGTTGAATAGAGATGGGAAATGACATGTCAACAAGTCACATATGATTATTACATGATGTAGCTAGAATTCTTCCCTCGCTGAGAAGGATTGTTAATTTGGAAACTTAGTGACAAATTCAAACCATGGGACTAGATTCCTCCTTTTAAGAGGACCAATTTTAACTACTGAAGCATTCAATTTGGACAAGGGAAAGTGTACTTATGAAGAAAATCCCACATATGTACATTTGGATACGTAGACCCTAATAGGAAATTGGTCAACCTTGGAAGCCTATAAATAGAAGTGACCTCGAGCTCATTTGGACATTACTAAGCATGTTATTCTTATCTTCTTCATTGTTTGGTTCAGATGGGTATGGTGCAAGGTCAAGAAAAGTGGTTCGTGCAGGTCTGAAAATATAGGGTCTGAAGCTCGTAGGTGTTCTCTAGTTTTGGGTTACATCCACAGGCTTGTAAAAGGAAATTTTTAGCTATAACAACATGTTAGCAGGTTCAAGGGTGCGATGGAAAGGTCTCAGCCACATGCATAGCTCTTCCTCCATGTGGTTGGGTTCTAGGGATAAATTTGACATCTGACCAAAGTTTACCACAGTTGACCACATACAAGAAATGTTGTCTTCGATATATATTGATGTTGGGAACATATTTCCAAATTTTATTGGGTTATTTTACTAGATGATTCTATATTCGACTCATTGTACTCTCTAAACATTTTATGGAAATCTAATAGAAGAATAATTTTGAAAGGTTTTTCTCACTTTTGGGGTTTTTCACTAGTCTTTGACCAGACCTAGTGTCTCTTGTTGATGTTCTCATTATCTCCTTTATTATTGCATTTACTATTTTATATTCAAATACTATGGTTGATTGGAAAGATTAATTTTCATTGAAAATATTCCTAATTGAAGTATTGAATTGGGATAAAAGTAATTGAAACAACATAGTACAATATGAAATTTAACACAAGCAAGGAAAGGAAGGAAATAGGAAGAAAATTACAAGTCAGGAAAGCAAGGATAATGTTGTATCAACAACTTCATCAGGAAGATATTGCAGGTAACATGTTGCATGTGTGATTTCCTAGCTGAAGTGTGAATGAATGGTCCATGCATTTGTGTATTTGGTTTACTTGTTTTCATTAGCATGCATTTTTACCTAGTTTGACAGTGATTTCAACCTTGCCTTGCGATTTCCTAGATAACCATGGTATGATGGCATTCATTTCTTGGTTAAGCTTTGGATTGTCATAAGGTTTTGAACTAGGTGAGGTGGTATCAGGAAAATTCCCAAGGGTTGGGTGTGGAGATGGTTTTCTCTGGGAGTCCCTCAAAAAGTGGGTGGAAACAAGAAAATTCCTCAAGTTATGATGAATTAATTCTAAACTATCCAAGATTGTTTTGGTTTTGTGATCACTTGACCATTTTTGGCGAGATAATAATAGTTTGAGGGTGGAGATTGTTTAACCTCTAGATTCTCTTAGCTGATTATGTATTATTTTATTCCATGATATCTGCCATTCATGCTTGGAATATGGAATGGGGGTGATTACTTGAAAGAAAGATTTGATTCAAATCAATCTGTGGTCACGTGGTATGTGGAAGTCCCTAACACGGTTGGATTTTGCATGTGTTAATAATTGTTATTCTTATATTGTACTCGCTGATAATTTGTACCTGTCATTATTTCATTTTGATGACTGCTTTTTCATGTTTATATTCCAGTTATATGTTGGTTATAAACTTAATTTAACATGTGTTCTAGCTATGGATCTTACTATTATTTGATAAGTTAATGAATGGTTGATGAATGCATGGGCTAGCAAGTGTTGTTATAGCTACTTGAGAGGGCATTAGACCTTCTCAGTTATTTTCAGCTAAAGTACAAAGATTTACGCTTAGATATACATTCATGACTTATAACTCACATGTTTACCATATGTTTGACAAAATTTCTAGTGTGTTCTAGTCAGTTTAGGTCAAGTTTTGGCCTCAAGTTTGAATGATTAACATTGTCGTTATAAGAAATATGATTCTAGAAAGTTACCGGAAGCTTTTGAGAGTAGTCTGGAGACTAGCCTAGAAATGTGGATCAAATCTTGTGGCCACAGACACAAGATTGAGAATGTTAGGTTTTGACCTCATGGAGTTAGACTTTAGAGTACAGTTGGAGGCTCACAACTGCATGTAGGTGTTGTCAAAGATGTGTTTATAAGTCAAGGTCATAGAAAAAGGGTTCCATGCTAGGGATTGGTCACCTTGGGTGGTTGTTTAGCCTTTGAGTGATCTATGGTTCCTAAATAAGGTCAGTAATTATGAGCTATAGGCCCAACTTCCTTAACGTGAACTAGGAGGTTGGGTCATGTAATAGTGCCAAGTCAATTCACATTTACCCAGGATGGATTGCGAAAGTGGTTAAATATGGGGTGGTGTGTCACAAATTACTATCACATCTTTCATGCTCAACACTTAGAGTGGAAGGGTAGGATGTGTGGTAGGTACCTATACTACAAGTGTAACCCCTTATTATTATTAGTACAACACCCTTATTATATTGTTGTGCCCATGTAGTCCCCATATTATTATTATTGTGCCCCATAGAAGCCCACTATTGTTATTATCATGCCCTTACATTATTATTGTTATGTCAGCTCTGATTATATTATGACCCCTTAAACTCCTACATATAGAAAGGATGCCTTGTCATTTGTATCATCCAAGAATTGTTCATTTGTGTAATGTAAAGGAGGTTGCCCACTCAAAGAGGTTTATTTCTAAGGCGTTTATCTATCTTTTCTATCTTTTTGTGAGTTGCTTTCATAACATTTGGTATCAGAGCTTTGGATTCTAGGGTTTCGTTGCCCCAAATAGGTCATCATGGAATTTTAGTTATAACTTTTTAGATATGAAGTTTTAGAAGCTAAAACAAAAAACCCATTTGAAAAGAAATCGATCTGAATGTCGGGTCCAAATTTTAAATCTTGTCTTGCTATATTTTCAAAGATATGATCTGAGGAAGTTATGATTTTTGCAAGCTCCATAATTTCATCTCAAATAGGTCATCGTGGAATTTTTTCTATAATTGTTTTTCTACGAAGGGTCAAAATCTGAAATTAAAACCGATTGGAGCTGAAATCAGGGTGAATCTCAGGTCCAAATTACCGATCTTGTGTTGCTATATTTTCAGAGATATAATCTATGGAAGTCAGGGTTTTTGTAGAATCCCAAATTATATTCTCAATAGGTGACCTTGGGAAAATCATCGTAAATTTCTCTCTGAGCAAAAAATTAAAATTTTGTAAGAAGTTATAGAAAGAGGACAAGATGTATTCTTCTATGTATATTTTTTAGATCTGAAGGTCGAAACAATGACATGAGGCATGTCGTACAATTTCGCTCGACTGAAACATTAAATAATCAGGTCGTCTTAGGAGACTGGGCATAACTCATTATTTGAAAATCAAATTCTGATCACACTTGTGGGGTTAGAAAGAGGACTCAGAGAGATATTGAAGGATGCAATTTCAGAACTTGGAGATCTACAATTACCAAGTTACATTTGTTTCAAGATCTAGCTCCTAAAATCAAGAAAAGGTGATATGAGGAAGTTTGATGGCAAGGATCTGGTAAATTGGATACGACAAATGGAGCAATATTTTGATCTACATGAGGTTCAAATATTACAAAAAGTACATATTGCATCTTTATATTTATAACCAAATAATTTTTTATGGTATAAAAGGTTTTGTTCTCGTAAAGCACTTGTCACTTGGTCAATTTCCATGGAAGAAATTATAGCACATTATGAGGATACAAAGAGTAACACCTTCTTTAGCCAATTGATAAATCTCGAACAAAAGGGTTAAATGGCAGAGCACCTTGAGGGCTTTCAAAAATTGAATATATGGGTAAATGATATTCTAGAGAATCAAAGGATTGATGTCTTCATAGGGACTTTAAAGGATAACATTCACATGAGGTTCGCCTTTGGGAACCTGATTCATTGAAGAAGGCATTCAAGTTGGCAAGAAAAATTGAAAGTGAAATTATGGAAACAAGGAATCCCACCACTCACAACTATAATTATGGAAGTGGTTTTTCTCCTAGCCTTCCAAAACCTACAAGGTTTACATGACAAAATTTGGAAGAAAAAAGAGAAAAAGGGATTTTTTACAATTGTGATAGCAAATACACTTAAGGTCATAAGTGTGCTGAGAAGAGACTATTTTACATAGATTATGAAGAGGAAGAAGAAAAGGATCAAGAAACATTAAAATAAGAGGATATACACTAGGAACCAACCCCAGAGAAAGAAGAAATGAATATGGCCATATCTTGTAAAGCATTGGCAAGAATTACCACTCCTCAAACTTGCAAGATAGAAGGATGTATCAAGAAGAAAAAGGTTCAAGAAATGAAAGATCACATCGAGACAAAAGAAATGAATCAGGCCATATCTTGTAATGCATTGGCTGGAATTACCACTCCTCAAACTATTAAGATAGAAGGACATGTCAAGAAGAAAAATGTTCAAGAAGTGAAAGATCACATTGAGCATCAAGAAATGAATACAACCATATATTGTAATGCACTGGAAGAAATTACAACTCTTGAAACTCTCAAGATAGAAGGACATATCAAGAAGAAAAATATTCAAGCAATGAAATATCACATTGAGCATCAACAACAAGTTCTCCAACTTTTAAAGGATAACACTACTTTAGTGTGGAATCGAATGAAACAACAGGTAGATCAACATCGCAGTGAAAGAAGTTTTTATGTAGACGATTAGGTATTTTTACAGCTACATCTCAAGCAATGTATTTATGAGAAGCAAATGTTGGAAATACTACATGCACTTAAGAAATGGCGACCTTACCTAATGGGAAGACACTTCAAGGTAAAAATGGATCATTATAGTCTTAAATAATTTTTAGAACAAAGATTAAATTTAGAAGAACATAAAAAATGGGTCACAAATATGTTGGGTTATGACTTTGAAATCATCTACAAAAAAGGGAAGCGAAATGTTGTTGCAGATGCACTTTCAAGAAAGGATGAGGATGTGGAAGCTTTGTTTTGTGCTATTTCTATTATCCAACCAGATTGGATAAATGAAGCAAGGGATAAATGGAAGAAGGATGAAGAAGTGTGGCCACTCATTCAAAATTTGTAGAAGATCCTAATTCAAACAATGTTGCCAAAACTTGACGAGGAAGGAAAAATCATATTGGAGCCTGGAGTAGTCACAGAAATAAGAACCCGACAGCTATGAAATCAATCAATTTCAGAGTATCTCATCAAGTTGAATAACTTATCCGCTAAATATTCCACATGGGAGGACAAGAATTTTATATAGAAGCATCAAGAACTACTCAAGTGTTGAGGACAACACTTTTTTGAAGGAGAGGGGCATGTTAGGTCCCTATACTACTAGTGTAACCCCTTATTGTTATTAATACTATTGTAACATGATTAGTTTTGATAATTTAAATTTTCTGATATAATAGGTTTTAATAGTTTAGAAATAATAAATGGGTCTACAAAAGTAAATGTGCCCTCAAAATGTAAATTTAAGTTTCATTAGCTGGTTGATTTAGTTAATCATGCATTTAAACATGATTAAATGATGTAATAAAGTAAATTCAAACATGGTTTACAAACCACTAAGAACTAATTTTCAAAACCTAAAAGAGGTTTTTGTTGATAACATCCTCATGTACAAAAACCTCTCTCAGTTTTATAACATCTATTATGGATTGAGAGATGCAAATGAATCTTTGAAGGAATGTTTTCCAAAAAATTCCTGTTTTAGCCACCTTTTTGCGGAAGATAGTGTGGCTAACCAAAGATTAAAATTTAGAAAATGGAAGAAGTTTTGGTTAATAAGATTCTAGAATACAAAAGCCTATCTCAGTTTTCACACAGGTGTCAAGGGTTGGTATGTCCACTCTCATCATGTTTAGCTTATTTTTACGACTATGCAATGTCCTGTTTAAGCCACCTTTTTGAAGAAACTAATGTGGATAATTGAGGACTAATCTTGGAAAATTGGAGAACCTTTTTGTTCCTAAGATACTATACTACAAAAACCTCTCTCAATTTTCATAAATATAGCACGGATTGAGATATTAGAAGGGATGAATGGACCATAGTTTTTATAAATTCGGGAGGAAAAATCTCAAAGAGAGCTAGTGACTTGGAGGCCACCTCATCAAATATGAGTTTCAATAAAATTTGAATTTCTCTTCTTTATCAATAAAAATCCTCAAGTATAGTACAAGAGCTCTTCAAAGAGTTTTAGTTACATTTATTTGTGTTCTATTTTTGTAATACAATTTTCAGATATTTGTAATAGCTCTTGATATTTTTATCAAGATATTTTGTGAGGAAATTGTATAAATACTTCATCAATTGAAGTAATATGGGTGGGATTTTGATGCCAAGACTCTACACTTTGTAATAGCTTCTCTTATTTGATTTCTAATGAAAGCCTTATGGCTTTGGTTTGACAAAATTTTGTGTTTCTTGTATGTTTTTCTAGTATTTCCATATTTATTTTCTGCACATGTTCACAGTATTATAGAAGACGTAGGAAAGAATAGATTGTGTTTCAATCTATCTGAAATCCCCTATATATTTATAATTGTTTAAAGAGATTACTATAGCAGACTATCTGTTTGATCTAGCTCCTCTTTGAAGTTGGTTATTGTTTGTCCTTCTATTTTCTCCTAAATATGTTTGTTCGGGCTGTAGAAATCTTCTACACGCATCCAAATCTTCCTATCTATTAAATAATCAGTCTGGTTGCTCAATTATTAGGAATCTCCTTACATTCTTCTGTCAAATTCTTATACAAATCAAGTCATTCTGTTAGGCTAGGAGTTTACATGTTTAGAAGGGACCCTATGAGAGAGCCATTTAACATGGATAGGAATTGTGATTGATCGTCTACCACCCCCAATTAAAATCATAAATCTAGCCATGGTGCTTCATAGGTTATTTTTCAGTGATAGATGCACAACATTAAACAAAGCCTCGTAACAACTGAGGGAGACCCTTCTCGTTCAAGGGCCAGCTTGAACCTAAAGGCTGGTTGAGTTGGTTTCATGGCGTATTTTTTTGCAGCCAAGGACTGCCTATAGGAAATAGGTACAACATTTGGCATCATTGCTGGGGAGTGAAGAAATGAAGATATATTTCTCTGGGAAATGATAAAGATTAGATCTATTCCTTGTTGGTGAACGAGGAGTAGGAATTTAGAATTGGTTGCATTTATTTCACCTGGTGACTCCACTTTTTCCTATGGCAATTCCACTGGGTAACCAATCCTATTGTTTCAAAATTTTAGTTTCCTTTACTTCTATGCAAGGTTCATTGATACTTACAATCAGCAGTATATGTCTTTCGCTCTCAACCATGGTCAGACATCTAAAATGTCTACAGAGGATGCAGCTTTTAAAGTACACCCGTGAGTATAAGTTTTCCATGGTATTTCATGTTCATATCGTATATATTCTTCAGATTTTTAGCTGCTAGAAATATGGTTTGTCAATAAATCCACTCTGAACTTGGTTACATTGGAAAGCCTATTACACCTAACATTGTAAAGTTTTTTCAGTTCAGTTAGATAGAGGTGTGGGGATTGAATAGATATTCTGAGTTATAGTATGCAATATATCAGCGTGTTATTTGTTTATGAGTGGTGTAATTTGAAGAGTATATGATAGACCAACTTATATTTTCAATCTATAGAAATTTTTAGTTTTTAGATTTCAGTATGAAAGAGTATCCAAATTAGTGCAGGCATATGGTTGCATTTTACAGTTGTAGGTTGCAGTGTGCAGTAGAAGAGTATTCAAATGACAAAATTGATCCATGGGGATTAGTTATATTTCTACATAAGATGAAAAATCAATGGTTGGTGGTTTTATGGTATGAATCCATGCCCAACACTAAAGGAAACTGGTCTACTAGTTCTTTGCATCCCACATGGGGAAGCAGTCCCCATTGGAGCTGATGTTGTAACATGATTAGTTTTGATAATTTAAATTTGCTGATATAATAGGTTTTAGTAGTTTAGAAATAATAAATGGGTCCACAAGAGTAAATGTGCCCTCAAAATGTAAATTTAAGTTTCATTAGCTAGTTGATTTATTTAATCATGCATTTAAACATGATTAAATGATGTATTAAAGTAAATTCAAACATGGTTTACAAATTGCTGAGAATGAATTTTCCAAAATTGAAAGAGGCTTTTGTGGATAACATCCTCATGTACAAAAACATCTTTCCATTTTGTAATGGCTATTATGGATTGGGATATGAAAATGCATCTTTGAAGGAATGTTTTCCAAAAATTTCCTGTTTCAGTCACCTTTTTACAGAGGATAGTGTGACTAAACAAAGATGAACATTTGGAAACTGGAAGAGGTTTTCATTCATAAGATTTTGGAATAAAAAATCCTATCTCACTTTTCACACAAGTGTTAGGGGTTGGTATATACACTCTCATCATATTTAGCCTATTTTTCTGACTATGCAATGTACTGTTTAAGCCACCTTTTTGCAGAAACTATTGTAGATAATAAGAGATTAATCTTGGAAAACTGGAGGAGGTTTTTGTTCCTAAGATACTACACTACAAAACCACTCTCATTTTTCACACAGCTAGCACGGATTGAGATATTCAAAGGGATGACTGGACCCTATTTTTCAGAAATTTGGGAGGAAAAAGCTCAAAGAGAGTTAGTGACTTGGAGGCCACCTCATCAAATATGAGTTGCAATCAAATTCGAATTTCTCTTCTTTATCAATAGGAATCCTCAAGGATATTACAAGAAATCTTAAAATAGTTTTAGCTACATTTATTTGTCTTCTATTTTTGTAATACAATATTCATGTATTTGTAATAGCTCTTGATATTTTTATCGAGATATTTTGTGAGGAAATTGTATAAATACTTCATCAATTGAAGTAATATGGGTGGAATTTTGATTCCAAGGCTCTACACTTTGTAATAACTTCTCTTATTTGATTTCTAATGAAAGCCTTATGGCTCTGGTTTGACAGAATTTTGTGTTTCTTGTATGTTTTTCATGTATTTCCATATTTTTTTTCTACACATGTTCACAGTATTATAGAAGACCTGCGAAAGAAAATTTTTTGTTTCTATCTCTCTGAAATCCCCTACAAATTTATAATTGTTTAAAAAGATCAGTATAGCAGATTGTCTCTCTAATCTCGCTCCTCTTTGAAATTGTTTATTTTTTGTCCTTCTATTTTCTACTGAATATGTTTTGTCAGGTTGTAGAAATCTTCTACATGCATCCAAATCTTCCTAGTTGTTAAGTAATCAGTTTAGTTTCTCAATTATTAGGAATCTCCTTACATTCTTCTGTCAAATTCTTATACAAATCAAGTCGTTTTGTCAAGCTAGAAGTTGACACGTTCAGAAGGGACCCTCTGAGAGAGCCATTTAACATGGATAGGGATTGGCATTGATCGTCTACCACCCCCAATTAAAGCCATAAATTTGGCCATTGTGCTTCATAGGCTATTGTTCAGTGATAGGTGAACAATGTTAAATAAAGGCTTGTAACAATTGAGGGAGCCCCCTCTGGTTCAAGGGCCAGCTTGAACCTAAAGGCTGGTTGAGTTGGTTTCTTGGTGTAGTTTTTGCAGCCAAGGACTACCTACGGGAAAAAGGTAAAACAAGTACAACCCCCTTATTATATTGTTGTGACGATGTAGTCCCCATATTGTTATTATCGTGCCCCTTAGAATCCCACTATTGTCATTATTGTGCCCTTACATTATTATTGTTATGTCGGCTCTGATTATATTATGACCCTTTAGACTCTTATATATAGAGAGGAGGTCTTGTCATTTGTATCATCTAAGAATTATTCATTTTTGTAATGTAAAGTAGGTTTACCCCTCCAAGAGGCTTATTTCTAAGGCGTTTATCTATCTTTTATATCTTTTTGTGAGCTGGTTTCATAACAATGTGATTGTTATGCATGCATGTCGATCGTGAGTGTGTGTGGCAGAGGGTATGGTTTTCATGTATATAGTTGGTGTTATCGTTTATGTTAGCATGTAAGATGTTGATATGTTGGTGTCATTATGTGTATATACATGTATATTGTGCTAATCTAGATTGATTTTCCAAAAAAGATAGCCTCCCTTGAACTTCACTAAGGTATGTTTGATTATGTTTATATTTGGTTTATTTTACATGGCATGTTTGCAGGAAGAAGAGGATCAGAGATGACAAGTAGAATGGTGGATTATAATTCACTTCAGTATCCTTATATATTAGCTCAGAAACATGGGGAAGATTATTTTCCTGACATAACAGGTAACTTGAGAAGTACGGAGGTAGAAATCAGGAGTTGCAAAGAGGATAATGACAGGATAATTCAGTCACAGGAAAGGCTTGCCAGAAAATAAATCATAGGTCAATGTAGGCATCCTTTATAGCTTATCATATTTGTAAATATAAGGATAGACAAGCATCAGTCATGGGTAGGCAGAAAGGAACAATAGTTCATATGGTAGTAGGTGTCATGGAGGGCACATGTTAGACAAGGATAATGCAGTTAGAGGTGGCACATGGTTGGATACAATTTCTAGGAGAGGTAGTGTTTTGGGTTCTATTATAGTTTTGATTTATATAGACATCATGGTCATCATCACTATCATCCTTACATGAGGAGTGAGAGGGGGTACTTGGTGGGCTCCAGTATTGTAGCAATAATGCTACAACTCCTGGAGATTCCTATCTCTAATTTTATCAACCCAGTAGTTTGTACAAACTTGGAAGCGACGGTGCTGTATGCACAAGTACTAGCTCTTTTCGCAGCTGTCACTTGGTCAGCTGGCACAAGTCCGCTAGGGCTCAAGCCAACTTCTATATGCTCACAGAAGAAGCTTTATGAGTGATGGACGAAAGCTAACTCAAAGGAGGTTAATCTATTTGGAGAAAGAAACTGAAAGCCAATCAAAGCGTGAATACCCTAGTAAACCCTAATTTGACTAGCTAGGCCCTTACAATGCAAAACTGTGAATGAAACTTCTACCAATGATGCCATTACTTGCAGTGAGCTGAAATACATGCATCTAAGTTACTTGCATCTGAAAAGACATGTTTTTGTATTTTTTCATTAAGTGGTTGGATTTATTGTGATGGTGCTTTTGATTAGGGTTTGACTGTGCAGGAGCGGTTCAAATGGAAGGAAAGCATGGGCAAGGTCAGGATGGCTAGGGGAGGTCCCAAAGGGTCTCTAGCATCAGTCCACAGAAGTCTACCACATTCGGATGCTCAGCAACCGAGTTTGCAGGCTTCTACAGGAAGTCTGCAGGGGATCCTACAGGAAACTCAGGGATTCTACAGGAAGTCTATGCAATTCTACAGGATGTTCGATCGTGGGAGTTTTGGCAGATGGTGAAGTGATGGAGTGGTGTGGGAGGATAGGTGAGATGGAGATGGAACTGGTGATGGCTCAGGAGTAGAGAAGTCAGATGGAGAACGAGTGCATGCAGTGGGTTGATGACTGGAAGGATGGGATCAACGAAAGGTTAAGTAAATGGAGCTATGTGAGTAGTGGAAGAGTTGGAAGGTGAACGAGATGAACAGAGGTCGGTTGAGTGGCTTCAGGTGTGGATGAAGAGAAGAGGAAGGCAATGGAATGGTGTGGAGCAATGTAGATGAAACAAATTGTCTATGAATGTCACCAAAAATGAGAACTCTTTAACCTATGTTAACTGCGCTATTTTGAACCAATGAACAGCAGTGCAATTTGTGAGAGAAACTCATGCATGGAAGTAGAATGAAGAAGTAATGATAAAGACCAAAGTGCATGGATGGATCTACGACTGAAGTAACTGTTGCAGCTTGCATGGACGTGGAAAGAACTGCGTTTCTTTTTGGTGGTTGATATGGACTGCACCCCAATCCCTAAGCAGAGATGGCAGTGAGCTCTAACAACCTTTTTCTAGAGCTCCAATGAATTATAACTATCCTCTTCTAACCTACGCAACTAGAAGCAAATTCACCATAAACTAATCCTATTCAATCTCATAAAAAAAACTAAATCAGCAGACTGTAAATTCGAATTGCATGTCAAAGTAAAGAAACGAAGTGCTGGAACGAAAGGCAAATAACATTACAACACCGAGGAGATCTATTGCTCTCAGGTTGGGCCCTAACCTGAGAGCTATAGCTCCCTTAGAAACTCAGAATGAGATCAAAATCTGCCTGCCTTTATTCATAACCAAAAATCTGATGTCATGCCAAAACTGGCTTACAAAAAGAACCAACACCGAGTTGTAGCTCGTACTTCCAAATTACAAGAGTAATGCCAAAGTTCAAAAAGCTTCTATCAAAGGCTACGGCCTCAGTATTTATGCAAAATGATAGTCCAACAAGTTTCCTTGATTTGTGGAGCTCGACTGTCCAACTGAAGGTTAAACTGCTGATCCTGTAGAACAGTTGTAACTGTTGTTCCTGTAGAACAGTTGGATGCCTCTAAGCTCGGTGGGGAGATTGGTTGGAGCTCGGAGCTATGGTGGGAATCACGAGGAAGGTCCCCAAGGCTGTGGACATCCTCTCCTAAAAACCAGCAGTGCCACCTTATTGTCTCCTTGTCTCCTTTCTCGTGGTCTTTGCTCCCTTTTAATGCCAAAAACCTGAAATCATCATGTATTAGTCACGTAGATAGAATGCCTACCCTTCTTCCTACAAACAACACGAATAAACCAAGAAATGAATGCATAAGCAATAAGAAATGAATGGTTTGAGCAAAGCAAGTAGGCCAAATGAGCCCAAATTGTACCAAAAATTGGGGCTCATCATCACCCCCCAGCTAAACTATTTGCTCATCCTTGAGCAACTTAGTCCAAATCTTCATCCTTCATTGCTTTCACTGCTTCCCTTGCATCCCAAGGCTCTGTGGTAGTGTCTTCTCTGTCGATATGAAACCCTGCTTTCCTATTCACCTCTTCCCATTGTTGACTGTCATCTTCCTCTGTATTGCCTTCGGTCAATCCTAGCAATAGTGGTGGGCTGAGGTTAAGGCCAATCCAGCTGGCCTGGAGGCTTTGCATGGATTTCTTGTAAAGTTCAACCCTTGCCAAAGCTTCCCTCATCCGAATGGGGGTATGGTACTCTCGGATTTTCAAGCTGTGTGCCAGGGTGTTCCATCTTCGTGCACATGCTTGGGCAGCACTTTCTCCCAACGACCTTTCTATGTCTTCAAAGTGGGCTATGGCTTGGGCCTGTTGGTCCATGAATCTCAAGGAAGCTATGGGATCTGTAGCGAACTGTTGGTGGGCTGAGATGAGTGCCACCGGATCCTCTAGTTCTAGTCGAATGAACAGTGGCTCGCTCACTTCTCGGTTCATGACCGATTTTGCTTCAGCTGCTCTTTGATCCTCATGGTTTAACCATGAGGCGAATGCCATCAATTGCATATCACCCAAGGCAATATTGGGATCCCAGGAGACTTCATTGGGCAAAGCCAAATTCTGGAGGTAAAATTATGCTAATTTGGCTTTGTCCTCTGACGAACGAGTACTGCACAATTCAGAAAATTGTTGTGGGTTTTGGATATGTGAAATACCTCTTTGTGCCAAGGTGTTTATTTGGAACTGCAGCCATTGATCTTTTAAGAACAATCCATAGGATTTTGCAGGTGGTCTGCACTGAATTGCCTCCATGGCCCAACTGGCCATGCAGGCCAATTGTGCTTCCTTTTGTTGCAGCTGTTCTTTTAGGGCTTGCACTTCAATTTTTGTTTGCTGCTCTGCTTCCTGTAGAAGTGTCATTGGCTCTTCAAGACTGATGGTCAGCTCCTTTTTGCTTTGTTTTTCATTTGTGATGTCCTTGGAGGATGTTCCTGCCCCTGCCCTTAGTTCTTGTAGCTGCAACCTCAGCTTCTGATTTTCTTCCTGTAGAAGCACACGTTGGCAATTAGCCACATGTTTAGCCATGGTGAATTCACTCCTGACCTCCTTGAGTTGCTCTTGTAAAGGGCCTATGTCTGCCACACCCTTTGATTTGGCGATCTGCATCCATGTGTGGGAACGGACTCTTTCTTCTTCTAGTGCAAAAAATAGAGGCACAATAAATTTCTGCGGTATGATTTTGCCCGCCTCTAAAAAGGTGTAGTATGAATTCAGATTAGGCGAAGGGCTAGGTTCTGGTATATGTTCCCTTTCTATCTCTTTAGGTGGTTCTACCTCACCCTCCCTTGGTGGTGATGAGAGTCCTTCTCCTTCCTTCTTTTCCGTTTCCTGTAGCCGGGCCAGAGTATCCTGTAGAACATTTTCAGCTTCCTGTAGCCGAGTTTTTTCAGTCAACAGGTCTAACCTTTCCTGCCACGTATTTTTCTTTGGACTCCCCTTCTCGTAGGTGACTGCGATCCTGGAGGGTGACTTTTCCTTGGGAGAAGCAGGTGTATCTTCGATGACGATCGGGCTGCTCGATTGGGGCTGTGGCTTGCCCGTCTTTATCCTAACACTTCTTCGAGCTTTAAAGTATAGAGGGGTCTCCCTCTTCCTCTTTTCTTTTGGCTTAGGTGGCATGCTGAGGCCAGCTAATACAGCTGCTGCCTCCCGTGCCAGAATATCCACCTTTTTCTCTTTGGGTTTCACCTTTTTGGGGATTCCTGTAGAAGCCTGTTTCTGCAATTTCGGGCTTCCTGTAGAAGCCTTTGTCTCTGTTTTCGAGCTTCCTGTAGAAGCCTGTTTCTTAATGATTTTCGGGCTTCCTGTAGAAGCCTTTGTCTTTGTTTTTGGGCTTCCTGTAGAAGCATGTTTCTGCTTTTTCGGGCTTCCTGTAGAAGCCTTTATCTCTGTTTTCGGGCTTCCTGTAGAAGCCTGTTTCTGCTTTCCTGTAGACACAGGTGTCTCCACCTTTGCTTGCTTGCCTGCCTGAGTTTTGCTTTTTGCTTTGGTTGCAGGTGCTGTTGAGGTACTTGGGCTGACGTGGACCACCTCAGCTTTGTCCATTCTGCTCTTCATCCTCTTTTCTCTTGCTGACAAGATAGGTGTGCCACCTTTTTCTTTGTCCTCCTTTTCCTCATGCTTCTTCCTTTGTTCTTTCTTCTGTACTGTGGTCGGGGTCTTCTGGCCTACTTCTCTCTGTCCCTCGGCCACTGCTTCTTGTTCCTCACTGCTGGAGGAACCCGTTTCTTCGATCAACATTTTAATGTCTCCATCTTTTGTCAAATTCCGGAAGGATTCCAATGAGAGGGGAACCTTATATGAATGCAACGCATCCTCCACAAGAAGCTTGATCAACCCATGGTGGGCTATCTGATCTGGTATGCCCTCTTTTAGCTTTGTGGCACACTCCATTAGAGACTGCAATAGAAAATAAGGGATGCTCAGTTTTTGTTCTACAGGAAGATCAATCCGGTGCCTCAATTCAGTGAGCAGCCAAAAGTGATATGCGTACACGATGCTAAACCGGCCTTCACAAGTGATATATTTTATGATTTGCAAACTGACTTCATTCCATGGTGGCAACAGGCTCGTTCTTCGCACCCCATTTTTGTCCTCTGAGAATTCTTCCTCAGGTGGAAAGAATTCTTTCTTTGCCTGCTGGCTCAGCTTTCTTTCTTCCTTATCCCACGGCAGACCCATAGGAAGTTCTGTGATCCGACTGATATGTTGTGGGGTGAGCTTGAGGCTTAGACCTCTGAAGTTCACTGTGGCCAGTGTCTGGGATTTCGGCCTCAGAGCCTGCAAGAATTCTTCGGCCACTTCATCATCGTAACCTTGCAGCTTATCACAAAAAGACATCCATTGTGCTCGTGTGAAGAGCTCTACCACTGCTGGGTTTTCCCTTAATTTGGTTGAATCAGTGGGTTCCCGTCTTATAAACCCACCCGACATGATGAACACAGTTGTTTTAACTAAAGGTGGCAAATGCGAAAGAGATTTGGTCTATTGAGACAGAGCATGCACATAATCCACAAAATTCAACACAGTCAAATTATACTGACATCCTGTAGAACAACAGTATAGGCACAGCAAACAATAATTTCACCGATATCTTTATGACCAGACTGTGGACGATGGTCTTGCCACCCTTACTAACCAGTTGCATGAAGAGTTCAGGGTTACCTCTTTAATTGGCCACCTTTTTTCGTGAGGCACCCGCTTCCCTGTAGAAGACTGCGTTCCTGTAGAGACTGTGTTCCTGTAGAAACTGTGTTCCTGTAGGAGCAGTGCGCAAATTTCGCGGAGGACTGTAGTTGGCCTGCGCTTGAGGTGTGCTTCACCGGCATTCTGGTAGCCAAAAGCTTGGCGTATCAAAGTGCAGAGGAGATCAGAATAGCCACTTGAATTTGAAGTGGTGGTTGATAAATGCATGCGCATAATCTAGCCGATTAGATTTTGAATCGGTGCAATCCGTGGCGCGGGGGGTGAGCTGTCCCCACCGGACCGTTGGGTGATGTCATCCATCATTCGCCTGCGTATTCACCTGCTGCCGCATCCATTCCCACAGATCTGCCGCCGCCTTTTTCTGTTAAACTCATTGCTTCCGACGGGAGTGTTCTCACGTGCGTGCTGCTCATTCTCTTTGTCGTGGCTGCCACCCAAACATCCAATTACACCATAACTAGCCGACATGGCCAGTCGACTGGCCATACGGCCGCTCAACCATTCACTCTTATGCTGTGCAAACAATTCAAAGTAAAATTCATGCGATTTGATGGAAGGAAGGGTCGAGACACTTACCTGCGTGGCTGCACACGATTTTTCCAGTTATTGGATGATGGTGAGTGGATCTACCTGCTGCATGCGAACTTACACAGACCCGGAGGCTCGTGGTTACAGGCTGCCGACGATGGAGTGGATGCTTTGGTTGCATGCGCCCGCGTTTCATTGCAGATGGCGGTGCTGTGAATGGTATCCACTCTAGCAGGTTTAACTGTTACAGGATCCCCGCGGGGTGTCTCGTAACAGTTCTTCCTCCTTGGGTGCATGCTGCACGACGGAGGATCTGGCCTTTCGATCACGTTCCCGGAGCTTCTGATGCCTGTGGTATGAGATCTCAGCACTTGTTTATCTTCGAAAATGGCTTTTCCCGCGAGAACTCATCGATCTGCTTTGTTGGTGCAGGGAACTTGGTTGCATGTCGACAAGGATGGTGGAGCAAGGTAACAGCAATGTGCAAGGGTGCCAACAGAGGCTTGCATGCGTCCAAACCAATCCGTAGTCGCTAAATCTCCTTTTAAGATGAATTCTGGGCCGTCCCAAACTTCTACAGGAAGTTTCCTGTAGAACACAGAGCTTCCTGTAGAAAGTTCGGCCTTCCTGTAGAAAGTCTGCACTTTCCTGTAGAAAATCCGCGTCTTCCTGTAGAAAGACTGCATCTTCCTGTAGAGGACTCAAACCATGATAAAATTGCACATACCTTGAAAAAACATGGGTACCCTTGGAGGAGGTGCTGGTGAGGTCTCTTGACAGCATGATAAGGACCCTTGGCTTTGAGTTGAAGGGCTTCCTCTCCTCCATAGAACATCTGCAACCTGCATGCAATTTTACCATATTTTGCTTATTGCTTTTTTCTTTTTTTCTTTTTTCTTTTTTTTGAAAGATAACAGGGGCGCCTCAAAGAGGTTTTCACCCGTGCCATCTGCCCTGAGCGCCTCAGAGAGGTTTTCACTCAAGGATCTTTTTCAAACCTTTTCTCTTTTTTTTTTTTTTTGAAAGACAATAGGGGCGCCTCAATGAGGTTTTCACCCCTACCACCTGCCTTGGGCGCCTCAGAGAGGTTTTCACCCAAGGATCTTTATTATTATTATTTTTATTATTATTTTTTATATCCTTCAGGGTATGCCAAAAGCAGAGGCAGAACCCTTCTCTATGACCAATACAGATTTCTCCATAGTTTTGATGAACTCTTGTCTTGAGAGAGGTCTCCTGTAGATCTTCAATCGATGCCCATTGACAAGCATGGGAATGGCTTCCTCATCAATGGTTCGAATAAGGACAGATCCATTGTCATGGCATCTTTCCACTGCATATGGTCCTAGCCATCTGGTTCTCAGCTTCCCCTTGAAATCTTTGTATCTGGAGTCATACAACAAAGCCCAATCTCCCGGCTGAAATTGCTTGTCATGGAGATGTTGGTCATGCCACACCTTTCTCTGAAGTTGAACCACTTCTGAGTGAAGGAGGGCCTGCATTCGGTGCTCATCCAGGCCATTCAGCTGCAATAGCCTTTCTTGTTGTGCATGGCTGAGATCTAGGTCCAGCTGAGCTGCCATCCTCAAAGTGTTGTATTCAAACTCAATGGACAGCAAAGCTTTCTTCCCATAGACCAGCTCATACGGTGTGAAGCCGGTGGTGGTCTTCCAAGTGGTGTTGTAAGCCCATGTGGCTTCAACCAGGCGATCTGCCCAGTCCTTTCTTTTGCTGCTCACCACCTTAGTCAAGATCCCTTCTAATGCTCTATTGGTGACTTCCACCTGCCCATTTGCTTAAGGGTGATAAGGGGTGGAAGTCCTATGCTTGATCTTGTGATGAGCTAGTAGATCTTCAACCAGGTTGGAGGTGAACTGGCTCCCTTGATCGGTGACCAGCTCTCTTGGATAGCCAAACTTATAGAAGATGTTTTCTCTTAGGAACTCGGCCACCTTTTCTTCTGTTGCTGCTTTGATTGCTTTGGTCTTTGCCCACTTTGTCAAATAGTCAGTACACACAATGATGTAAGTCCTTTGCCTCGAAGAGGGGTTGATTGGGCCCACAAAGTCCATGCCCCACTTCTCAAATGGCTCAAGAGTCACTTGAGGTTGGAGAGGCATCTCATCCCTTTGGGTCGGTTTCCCCATTCTTTGGCATTGGTCACACTGACTGACATATCTTCTGACATCTTGATGAAGTGTGGGCCAATAGTAGCCTGCCTGCAGGATTTTGAAGGCAGTTCTCTTTGCTGCAAAATGTCCTCCACAAGGCCCATCATGACAAGTGAGGAGGATATCAAAGACTTCCTCCTCCCTTACACAACGCCTTAAGATCTGATTGGGGCCAAGCTTGAACAGATTGCCCCCGATCCAAGTAAATGAGGCACTTTTTCTGATGATTCTGCTCTTCTCTCTGGAAGATAGGTGCGGAGGGAACTGTGCTGAAACAAGATAGTTTGCTATATCAGCAAACCATGGAGAGAGTACTGAAATAGCAAACAGATGTTCATCAGGCATCTGGTCATCCACTGTTCCATGCTCATCTGCAAACAAATCCAATCTAGATAAAAAGTCAGCAACAACATTTTCTCTACCTGGTTTGTCAACAATGGTCAAATCAAATTGCTGCAATAAAAGTAACCATCTAATAATACGAGCATTCACATCTGGTTTATTCATTAAATATCTAATTGCAGCATGTTTAGTATGTACAAAGGTCTAGTAACCAGTAATATAATGTCGGAACTTGTTTAGTGCATGGACCACAGCCAAGAATTCTTTCTCGGTTACAGTGTAATTCAGCTCAGCTTTGGACAAGTTTTTGCTAATAAAGTAAATGGCATATGGAAGCTTTTGCTCAACTTGTCCTAAAGCTGCACCTATGGCTTTTTTCGAGGCATCAGTGTGGATGTGGAAAGGTAGGGCCCAGTTTGGACCTCTCAGGATTGGGGCTGACACCAACTTGTCCTTCAATTCATTTAAAGCCCTCTGACAATCGTCAGTCCAATTAAACTCCACATCTTTTGCCAACAGGCCAAACAATGGTGAGGCTAGCTTGCTGAAATCTTTAATGAATCTTCGGTAGTATCCTGCTAATCCCAAGAAACTCCGGACATCCCTTACCTTTTGAGGAGGTGGAACCCTCTTGATGAGAGCAATTTTGTTAGGATCCACCTGCAACCCTTGGCAAGAAATGGTATGACCTAGCATGGTCCCTTCAGTCATTAGGAATTCACATTTTTTAGGACTAAGGGACAAGTTCATCTCGGTGCATTTGGTTAGGACTTTTCCCAGGTTGGACAATGCTTCCTGGAAGTTGGCCCCATACGGAGTAAAGTCATCCATATAGATTTCTACTGCATCATGGACCAGCTCTGAGAAGATGCTGAAGACAGCTCTCTGGAAGGTAGCAGGAGCATTGCATAGCCCAAAGGGAAGGACTCGGTAGGCAAAGGTACCCCAAGGACAAGTGAAGGTGGTCTTATCTTGGTCTTCCGGGCTGATTTGGATTTGGTTGTACCCGCTAAACCCATCCAGGAAAGAGAAGAACTTCTTTCCTGCCAGTCCATCCAACACTTGATCTATGAAAGGTAGAGGGAAATGGTCTTTCTTGGTAGCTTTGTTCAATTCTCGGTAGTCCACACAGATTCTCCATTTCCCATTTTTCTTGGGAACCAACACTAGAGGGGACACCTATTCACTATCTGAGATGGGGTAGATGAACCCGGCATCCAACAGTTTTTGCAATTCTTCCTTGACAATGTCCTTAAGGGCTGGATTCATTCTCCTCTAAGGTTGCCTAACCAGTTTACAATCCTCTTTGATGTATATATGATGGGTACAGACCGAAGGATGGACTCCTTTCATTTCCTTATAGCTCCAAGCAAAAGCATCTAGGTGGTTGGCCAACAGACTACACAGCTCCTTTTCCTGGGAAGGAGATAGGGAGGAGCTGATCTTTAATGTTTTCTCAGGGCCGAACTCCACATTCTTGACTCTGGGAGTAACAGGGTTGGTTGTACAAAGATCCACTAAGGTGCTAGCTTGGGCATCCTCCACCAATTTCTCTAAGGGTAGTGCACTGGAAGGTGGATTCTGGATCAAGGTCTCGATCAAGTCATCCTCGGTTGGGGGGTCTCTTCTAGTGGTATCTAAGGTGCACAGAGGTGTTGAGTACACCTCGTCTTCCTCTCCTTCTTCCAACCAGAGTGCTAAGTCATGCTCTAAGGAGGGTTGGGCAGGAGGGTATAGGACTAGCTGTTTGGACATGGGACCATTTTTGATGGTCATGTTTCCTGCACGACAACTTATGTAAGCATCTGCAGTAGCTAACCAAGGCCTTCCCAAAATGAGAGGATATCCAGTAAGCTTTGCCTTTGGTTGCAGAACCAGGAAGTCTGCAGGGTATTCCCAAGAGTCAATAGAGACCAAGACATCCTCCACAATCCCTTCGGGAGTCACGGTGGAGCGATCTGCTAATTGCAGTACGGTCGAGGTCTTCCTCAAGGAACCCTGAAGATTGAGTTTAAGCATGGTATCCCTGGTCATCACATTAATGGCAGCCCCCAGATCAATCAAGGTGTGAGGTATAATGGTGCCATTGATGTGGACATCTACTACAGGACTTCCAGGATCTAGGTACCTTGGGCAGATGACTTGTCCTAACATAAGGTCAGACAGTTGTCCTATGACATTGATAGTTGAAGCATCTTTCTTCCGTCTACCTGGGTGTTTGAAACACTTCTCCGTAACCAGTTTGTTGTATATTGGCACATCCTTGATGGCTTGGAGAAGTGGTATTTTTACACACAACTGCTTGAGCTCACCCAGAAGCTCATACTCCTCTGGGTTGGGTTGTGTGGTGGCTATTAGTCTCTCAGGAAAGGGTGGAATAGCCTTTGGTTCACTTTCCTGTTTATCTTCCTCATCCTCTGGGGGAGGAGGTTGGCGATCTGGTAGAGTCTTTCCAGATCGAAGATTGATCTCCTGGATCTCCACAGCATAGGTAGGGCATGAGGTTTCCCCAGTGTATACCTGTTGGGCCTGTCTATTGTTGGGGTTCGGGTTCGGTTGAGCAGGCATTTGAGGTTGCCTTGGAGGAGCAGGAGGTAATGGCTGAGGTTGAACTGGTGGTGGAGGCAAGATGGCAGGAGGAGTGTTGTATTGGGGCCTCCACCCCGATTGAGGTGCATTCCATTGAGGCTGGGCATGCGAGTGATATGAATGAGAAGTAGGTTGAGTGGGGTACTGAGGTGGATAAGACCATGGAGGAGGCATGGACCATGAAGGATGAGCAGGGGGACCCCAGGAAGGCATAGGGGTCGATTGGTTGGGGTTGTAATAAGCTTGAGATGCCCCTTGCATCCCCTGCTGATAAGGTCTAGATCCTTGTGGCCTCCTTGGGTTGAGGTAATAG
This sequence comes from Pinus tabuliformis, assembly GCA_031772625.1. Lineage (NCBI taxonomy): Eukaryota > Viridiplantae > Streptophyta > Pinopsida > Pinales > Pinaceae > Pinus > Pinus tabuliformis. The sequence goes on along the minus strand of CM062816.1, from coordinate 1,707,180,084 downwards.
AGAGGTTTAGTGGGAGCTTCTGTCCCTTGGTACATGGCTTTAAACCCAGGTAAAGTTGGACACTGATTTGTGGGATGGTCCTCCTCACAAACGAAACACACTTCAACCGAATGCAATGGACATTCGTTCTTAGGGTGTCTCCTTTTGCACCTAGGGCAGAAGATAGCCAAGGCTCTCTCAGCTTCTTCTTTCTTTTGTTGAATCTTGAATGTGTCAAGCTGCATGGCAATGGTCTGTCTCACCTCACTCTTAAGATCTTCTAATTGATTTGCAAGCTCATGTTTGGAGAAAGGGACACTAGTTGAGAGGTGGTTTCCTCTACCTCGTTTCCGAGCTGCCCTGGAGTGGTTTCTAAACACAGTCTTGATGTCCTCATAAGGCAGTTGGTAAATGTCCCCCCCAGCTAACATGTGAAGGGTATCTAAGAGGCCTTCAGGGACTCCTCGGAGCAGGACCAACTTGAGGGATTCAGGGTCAAGTGTGCACCTGGCCCGCTTATAGCTTAGTTGGAACCTCTCTTCATAATCCTCTAAGGACTCATCATTTCCCATGGTCATCCGAAAGATTTCCCCCTTTGTTTCCTTGGACCTATAGTAATCCCGGTACTTGGTATTGAAAGCTTGCTGCATCTGAGCCCAAGTGGTGATACTATTCCCAGGTAAGCCCATGAACTAGCGTAATGCTGCATCCTTAAGAGTGGAAGGGAAAAGTTTCAGCTTTTTCTCATCTTCAGTGTAGTCATAGGTTCTACAAAGGACAGCAAACTCAAACAGGAAGGTATCCGGATCTTCAGTGGTCAGCCCATGGAAGTGAGGTAAGGCGGAGGGGCTAATGTTCTTCATTTTCATCTCTCCATTGGTCTCTCGGATGGGGAAGGCACCTTTTATTCTCTCATCTTCTCTTCTATTGTCAGCCATAGCTTCAGATGGAGTGGTCTCTAACTCTTCTTCTACTATAGGATCTTTGTATATCTCAGGATGTTCACCTATAGGTTCCTCTGGGTCACTGTCACCAAAGAAGATAGAAGGGTGACTCAGTGATGTGGTGGGGGTGTTTGGTAGGAATTTGCCTGATCTATCTCAGTTCCTACGAGGCATGAAATGGAAAAGACTTTCTTTTTCTTTTGATTGCTTTTGTTTTTTTTCTTTTTGGTACCTGCAAAACTAAAACAGATTGATCTAAACTAACTATGAAATATGCAGAATTAAACTGAAAGCAGGAAAGAACTAATCTACTTTGCTCAAATGAAATTGCAAGAATGGAAATGCTAGTCTACGCTTGCAGAAAGGAAATGCTAATCTATGAAAGCAGGAAATGCTAATCTATGAAAGAAGGAAATGTCTATGCTACTTTTGCAGAATGGAAATGAAGTAAACTACTTAGCAGAAGGTAAGAGTATGAAAGTAGAAGAAAATCAACAATCACTAATACTCTGACGCTTCCCCGGCAATGGCGCCAAAAAGATGGTGGGCTCCAATATTGTAGCAATAATGCTGCAACTCCTGGAGCTTCCTATCTCTAATTTTATCAACCCGGTAGTTCGTACAAACTTGGAAGCGACGGTGCTGTATGCACAAGTACTAGCTCTTGTCGCAGCTGTCACTTGGTCAGCTGGCACAAGTCCGCTAGGGCTCAAGCCAACTTCTATATGCTCACAGAAGAAGCTTTATGAGTGATGGATGAAAGCTAACTCAAATGAGGCTAATCTATTTGCAGAAAGAAACTGAAAGCCAATCAAAGCATGAATACCCTAGTAAACCCTAATTTGACTAGCTAGGCCCTTACAATGCAAAACTGTGAATGAAACTTCTACCAATGATGCCATTACTTGCAGTGAGCTGAAATACATGCATCTAAGCTACTTGCATCTGAAAAGACATGTTTTTGTATTTTTTCATTAAGTGGTTGGATTTATTGTGATGGTGCTTTTGATTAGGGTTTGACTATGCAGGAGCGGTTCAAATGGAAGGAAAGCATGGGCAAGGTCAGGATGGCTAGGGGAGGTCCCAGAGGGTCTCTAGCATCAGTCCACAGAAGTCTACCACATTCGGATGCTCAACAACTGAGTTTGCAGGGGATCCTACAGGAAACTCATGGATTCTACAGGAAGTCTGTGCAATTCTACGGGATGTTCGATCGTGGGAGTTTTGGGAGATGGTGAAGTGATGGAGTGGTGTGGGAGGATAGGTGAGATGGGGATGGAACTGGTGATGGCTCAGAGGCAGAGAAGTCAGATGGAGAACGAGTGCATGCAATGGGTTGATGGCTGGAAGGATGGGATCAACGAAAGGTTAAGTAAATGGAGCTATGTGAGTAGTGGAAGAGTTGGAAGGTGAACGAGCTGAACAGAGGTCGGTTGAGTGGCCTCAGGTGTGGTTGAAGAGAAGAGGAAGGCAATGGAATGGTGTGGAGGAGTGTAGATGAAACAAATTGTCTATGAATGTCACCAAAAACGAGAACTCTTTAACCTATGTTAACTGCGCTATTTTGAACCAATGAACAGCAGTGCAATTTGTGAGAGAAACTCGTGCATGGAAGTAGAATGAAGAAGTAATGATCAAGACCAAAGTGCATGGATGGATCTACGACTGAAGTAATTGTTGCAGCTTGCATGGACGTGGAAAGAACTGCGTTTCTTTTTGGTGGTTGATATGGACTGCACCCCAATCCCTAAGCAGAGATGGCAGTGAGCTCTAACAACCTTTTTCTGGAGCTCCAATGAATTATAACTATCCTCTTCTAACCTACGCAACTAGAAGCAAATTCACCATAAACTAATCCTATTCAATCTCATAAAAAAAACTAAATCAGCAGACTATAAATTCGAATTGCATGTCAAAGTAAAGAAACGAAGCACTGGAACGAAAGGCAAATAACATTACAACACCGAGGAGATCTATTGCTCTCAGGTTGGGCCCTAACCTGAGAGCTATAGCTCCCTTAGAAACTCAGAATGAGATCAAAATCTACCTGCCTTTATTCATAACCAAAAATCTGATGTCATGGCAAAACTGGCTTACAAAAAGAACCAACACCGAGTTGTAGCTCGTACTTCCAAATTACAAGAGTAATGCCAAAGTTCAAAAAGCTTTTATCAAAGGCTACGGCCTCAGTATTTATGCAAAATGATAGTCCAACAGGTTTCCTTGATTTGTGGAGCTCGGCTGTCCAACTGAAGGTTAAACTGCTGATCCTGTAGAACAGTTGTAACTGCTGTTCCTGTAGAATAGTTGGCTGCCTCTAAGCTCAGTGGGGAGATTGGTTGGAGCTCAGAGCTATGGTGGGAATCACGAGGAAGGTCCCCAAGGCTGTGGACATCCTCTCCTAAAAACTAGCAGTGCCACCTTATTGTCTCCTTGTCTCCTTTCTCGTGGTCTTTGCTCCCTTTTAATGCCAAAAACCTGAAATCATCATGTATTAGTCACGTAGATAGAATGCCTACCCTTCTTCCTACAAACAACACGAATAAACCAAGAAATGAATGCATAAGCAATAAGAAATGAATGGTTTGAGCAAAGCAAGTAGGCCAAATGAGCCCAAATTGTACCAAAAATTGGGGCTCATCAGTACTTTCAATATGATTTCAAGAAATCCAAGCCTCCTACATTTGATGGAGAGCTAAAGAAACTAGAGGATATAGAAGAATGGTTTCTTGGGATGAATAAGTTCTTCGAGATGCATGCTTATATATAGAATATGAAGGCCAAGATAGTTATTTTTAGTCTCAAAGGAAATACATATATCTAGTGGGAATATGTGAAGCATTTCAGAGGAATGAGGATAGAGGAGTTGATCCAGCATGAGCTGAAAACACTCTTCAGGAAGAAGTACTTGTTAGAGATACATTATGATGGAAAGGCCAAGGAGTTCTATGAGCTTAGGATGGGGTCTATGATAGATGAGTTCATGATGAAGTTTTTGGAGCTGTTGAGTTATGTGATTTACCTCAAGGATGAGAAGACGAAGGTTCAAATATTCATTAGTGGACTACCATTAGCATTCATGGATTGGATTGAGTGTGATGAGACTTGGTCATTGGAGGAAGTCATTGGGAAGTTGAAGCACTATTATTAGTAGTTGAAGTGCAAGATTGATCCTAAGCATGACTGGAAAGGAAATGACAAGACCAAAGGAAAAGGGCCTACGAAGTGGGAAGTAACTCAAGATGCACATGAGAAAAGAAATGTGGCTCCTTACAAGAAGTTTAACATAGTTGAGAAGGGGCATGTATCTCATCCTAAAGAGAAATAGAATAAAGGTAGGGTAATGTATTTATTGTGGTATTCAATTTATGGAAAGGATCATCGCAAGAAGGATTTTATGTTGTACTAGGGTGGCAGACCTCAGATCTACATTTCTCAGGAGGCACAAATAGTTGGGGATGTTGGTCATAACGTTCCTCAAATTTATGTAGCATTTGATAACAAACATCCAGATCACTGATAATCCATTATTGATATGGATGGTGGAATTTTTGATTGAGATGGTTCCATTTTTATTGATGCTTGATCCAATTACAGTTATGGTAATATTGACCTGGTTTATAAGCATGGCTTGAGTAAAGAAGTGTGTGTAGAGTCTTGGTTGGTGTAGTTGGAGACAAAGACAAAGAGAAGAGTTCATCATTGGGTGAGATTTTTTGCATTTGAGCTGAATGGTATGCCTACATCATCACCTCTAAATGTACTTCCTTTGGGATCATGCAACATGATTTTGGGAATGGATTGGTTATACCTTCACAAGAATAAGGTAGATTGCTACGAAAAGGCTATTGAGTGCTTGGATGATGCTAGAGAGATGAGAGTCTTTCAGGGTAAGAAGAATCCTACATCGACGAGAATGGTTACAACTATGCAAGAAAAGTGTATTTATAGGCAAGGGTGTCTATTGTTTGTAGTTCATGTTTCTAGTGACAAGAAGAAGGATGTTGAGGGCGTTGAAGCCCTGAAGTGGTATCCAATTTTTTAATAGTTTCAATATGTATTTCCAACAGATATTTCAAACTTATCGCCTCATAGGGAAGTGAAATTTTATATTAAGTTGGTACCAAGAGAAACACTAGCATGAAAAGCCCCTTACAGGATGAAAACTCTAGAGTTAGTGGAGTTGAAGTTGTAGATTAAGAAAATTCTTGATAAAGGATACATAAGGCCAAGTGTGTCACCTTAGGATACACCAGTGTTTTTTGTGGAGGAGAAGGGTGGTACTCTTAGGTTGTTTATTGACTATAGGTAGTTAAACAAGGTGACGATCAAGAATGTATCCTTTTTCATGTATTTATGACGTGTTTGATTAGTTGAAGGGATTAGTAGTGTTCTCAAAGATTGACTTGCGATCAGGATATCATCAGGAGCGCATCAAAGAAGAGGACATCTATAAGACCTTATTTTATACTGGGTATGGGCATTATGAGTTTTTAGTGGTTTTATTTGGGCTTACTAACACTCTAGTTACTTTCATGTGTTTGATGAATAATGTTTTGCATCCTTATATGGAGAAGTTTGTGATAGTGTTCATTGATGATATATTGATATATTCTAAGAATGAGGAAGAGCATGTAAAATAGCTGACAAAAATGTAAAGATCATTGAGAGAGCATCAGTTGTATGCCAAGCTTAGAAAGTGTAATTTATTTTAGAAAGATGTTCATATGTCGTTTCTAAGGAAGGTATAGGAGTGGACCCAAAAAAGATCAGATCTATCATGGAGTGGGAAAATCCTATGAATATGGATGAGATCAGATAATCCACGGGATTAGCAAGTTACTACAGGTAGTTCATGAAGAAATTCTCATGGACTTCCTATCCTATTACAGCCTTGCAGTAAAAATAGAAGAAGTTTGAATGGACTGAGGAGTTTGTATCCAGTTTTGAGCAGTTGAAGCATTTTCTTACGAATGCTCCAGTCTTGAATATTGTATATCCTGATAAAGAGATCATGGTATGTACAAATTCTTGTAAGAAGGGACTTGGTGGAGTCCTAATGAAGAAAAGACATGTGTTATGCTACGAGTTAAGCAGATTGAATGATCACGAGTAGAATTATGTGACTCATGATCTCGAGTTGGCAACTATCATTCATGAATTGAAGATGCAGAGACATTATCTTCCTGGAAGGAGTTTTATTATGATGACTGATCATAATGGACTGAGGTAATTTTTTGTCCAACCTAATGTAAATTTAAAACAATCTAGATGGTTGGCTACTCCCATTGGGTTTGATTTCAAGATCAGGTGCATTAAGGGAAAGGAGAACAAGGTTGTAGATGCTCTTAGTAGAAGAGTGTAGGTGAATCATATTGAAACAATGTGTTCTTATGGTAAATACTTACAGGAGATGATTTCATAGGCAAGACCACATGATGACAGGTATCAATAACTGAGGCACAACCTACAACAATAGGGTGAAGGCGATAGGGATGAGGATTATAATCTCACAACAGATGGCTTGCTCGTATTCAAGAGCACAATTTATGTGTCAGATGACAGTGAGATCAAGAATCCTATGTTGAGGGAGGTTCATGTCAAGTCATATTTAGGTCACCGAGGATATTAGAAGATATTGATAGTTGTTAAGAATTTCTACCTTTGGTCGAACTTGAAGAAAGTTTTGGTTGAATTTGTTGCTAGATGTTTGGTTTGTTAGCAGGTAAAAGAAAAGTATAAGCATCCAGGTGGTTTATTATATCTGATTTTGATTCCAAATTTGAAATGGGAGGTCACTTCCATCGACTTCATGACATGTTTCCCGAGGACATCAAAGAAGCATGATTCCATCATGCTTGTGGTTGACAAGTTAAGTCTACTAATTTAGCGAGCGAGGTAGCTCAGGTTTTTATTAGGGAGATAGTGGTATTGCATGCTTTTCCTAACAATATCATATCAAATAAAGATGCCAAGTTCACTTCTAGGTTTTGGAAAGAGTAGTTTTTAGTTTTGGGGATAGAGTTGATTTTCAGGATAACTTATCATCTGCATACATATAGACAAATAGAGTGGGTCAATAAGATTCTTGAGGACATGTTGAGGCAACTTGAGGATGTATGTCATGCATCAATAGTGGGGTTAGGAGGAGTATGCCACTGGTACAGATTGCATATAATAACTAGTATCAGGAGTCCTTGAGGATGATTATGTTTGAGGTTCCTTACAAGCAAAGTTGTAATGCTCCCATCATCTACAGTGATCCAGTGAAAAGGGTATTGATTAGAATGGATATGTTCGTAGAGATGTAACATGAAATGTATGTTATTAAGAGGAATTTGAAGGAAACACAAGACAAGAAGAAGATTTATGCAGATCAACATAGGGTATTCAAGAAGTTTTAGGTTGGGTAGCATGTGTACTTGTGCATAAATTGTAAGAGGAGATCATTTAGGATTGGGTCATGCGCAAAGTTGGCACCTTAGTATTGTTGGCGTTTTGAGATCCTTGAGAGGACTAGACTAGTGAGTGGCCTACCAACTTGCACTTCCTCCGATAGTGAAATTACATGATTTTTTCTATGTTTCACTGCTTAAGAGATATGTCTAGGATGTTGATCATGTGGTTGACTGCCCTGTATTGTAGGTGGAACCAAAGGGAAAATTCCATCTCAAACCACAATGCATATTATAATGGAAACAAATCATTCTTCAAAACCATGCAATAGATAAATTTAAGGTGCACTGGAAGTAATTTGGGCACGATGAAGCTACATGGGAGATGGTTGATCAGATGTAGGCTTTGTATCCTTCATTATTTGTTGGGTCAAGAAAATGATTTTTCGTATATGTGTGTATACATGTGTATGGTTGTAGATACCATGATGAGTTGTGTTATAAAGCTCAAATAAGAAATATCACTGTCATATTTGTCATGTTGATCATAGTTTGCAGCAGTTGTCATTGTAAATATTGTATCAAGCTATGTTATAAAGCTCCATAGGCAATATTTTTTGTTTCTACAATTTTCTAGTCATAGGTGTCATAGAAAAATGAGGACAATATTCCCATAAGGGGGAGGGGTTTGGAACAAACACGGGTTAACCATTCATGTAATAAAGGTTAATAAAGGAAGAATAAGAACAAGGTCATGTGACACATATTCCAAGTTGAATGTTGGGAAAATTTCTATTGTGGGAATCATTTTTGGTTTATTAATGGCTATGGAAATTGGAAAAGGCATTGGAAAAGGAAAAGAGGCATTAATTGGCATTTATTTATGAGAAATAAAGGAAAATAGGAGAAAAGAAAGGTGAAGGGACACAAATTTGCATTTTAAGGAAATTAGAAGGAAAATTATCTAAAATGAAGAAAAATGAGCCATCAATAATAAAAAGGCTTTAGAGAACTAGTTCACAACTTTTGTCAATTTGGCGTTGGAATTAGTTTCAGATAGAGGGAGAGCACCAAGAGGAGAAATCAATAAAGCAAGAAAAGGAAGGAAAGAGGAAAGTAAGGGAGAAGAAGGGAAAGCAAGGAGAAGGTTGGATCAACAACTTCAGCAAGAAGATTTTGCAGGTAACAGGTTGCATGTGTGATTTCCTAGCTGAGGTGTGAATGCATGTTATATGAATTTGTGTATTTGATTCAATTGTTGTCATTGGCATGGGTTTTCACCTGATTTGATAATGGTTTCAACCTTGTCTTTCCATTTCTTGGATAGCCATTGTGTGATGGGATTCATTTCTTGGTTGAGCTTTGAATTAGGGGAAGGTTTGGAACTGAGTGAAGTGGTCTCAGGAAAATTTCTAAGGGTTGGGGGTGTAAATTGTTTTCTCTGGGAATGCCTCAATAGGTGGGTGGAGACCTAAAAATTCCTCAAGGTATGGTGAAGAATTCTGAGGCACGCAAGCTTGTTTTGATTTTGTGATCCCTTAACCAGTTTTAGTGAGATCACGGTAGTTTGAGGGTGGAGGTGGTTTAACCTTTGGATCCCATTGGTTGATTATGTCTTGTTTTATCCCATGAGATCCCACATTCATGCTTGAAATATGGCATGAGGGTGATTGGATGAAAGAAACATTTGGTTCAAATCAATCTATGGTTAGGTTGTGTGTGGAAGTCCCTAACTTGGTTGGCTTTTGGATATCTTAATAAGAGCTATTTTTCTATTGCACTCTATGATCATTTGTACCTGTTATTATGATACTTTGATGGCTATTCTGTCATGGTTAATATTTTGGTTATATGTTTGTTAGAAGCTTGATTTAAGACATGCTCTAGTTGTGGCTCTTATTATGATTTGATAATTTAATGAATGGTTGATGAATGCATGGGCTAACAAGCCTTATTGTAGCTACTTGAGAGGGAATTAGACCTTCTTAGTGATTTTCAACTAAAGTACAAAGATTTACACTCAGATATACATTCATGACCTCTAACTCACATGTTTACCATATGTTTGAGGAAATGTTCTAGTCAGTATAGGTCAAGTTTGGCTTCAAGTTTGAATGATTAACATTTTCGATATGAGAAATATGATTTTGGAAAGTTATAGGATGTTATGGGTAGTGATCTAGAGACTAGCCTATAAAAGTGTCTACGGTCTCACGACCGCAGGTAGAAAGCTAAGAATATGAGGTCATAACTGCATGGAGCAAGACTTGTGAGTATGGTTGGAGGTTCACAACTTCATAATGGCAGTGTCAAGATTGTGGTTATAGGTCTAGGTCAGAGAAAAAGGGTTCCATATCAGTAATTGGTACCTGGTGTCGTTGTTCAGCCTCTAAGTGATATGTGGTTCTTGATGAAGGTCAGTAAGTCTCACTTGTAGGCCCCACTTCCTTAACGGGAACTAGAAGTTTAGGTCATTGCATAGTGGAAAATCAGTTGATACTTACCCAGGAGGGCTTGTGAAAGGGGGTAAATGTGGGGTGGCATGTTATATATATATTATCCTCTTCCATATTTATTACTTTAGATTTCGTTTCATTTTATTATTGCATATTATTGATTTTAATACTTGTTTGCAAGTAATTAATTGATATTTTTAAATCTTGAACCTTTTCCCCCAGAACAGAGTCCTATAATTCTATTGCTTATGAAGAAATAAGTTTCTTCCTTCCACATCAAGTGTACCTAAAACTCTCGCCTATCATTCTGCCTATGCGTGATTATTTCATCAAATAAAAATACTAGGGATTCTTATCTCTTATATTTCAATTCTTAAACCAAGTTCCTTATACTTTTACTTCCCTAATGGAAGAATTTAATTCTATTTAGGGAAGAATTTAATTCTATAGGTATTTTGTACATAATGATGTATTTAATTAATGGATGAATATTATCCACAACTTGCACTATTGTAATTTTTGTTTACTAACATTGTGGTCATGTTTTTTTTACCATCATTTCATTTGTGTTACTGATATATATATATATATATATATATATATATATATATATATATATATATATATATATATATATATATATATATATATATATATATATATATATACATATATATATATATATATACATATATATATATATATATACATATATATATATACATATATATATATACATATATATATATATACATATATATATATATATACATATATATATATATACATATATATATATACATATATATATATATACATATATATATATATATATATATATATATATATATATATATATATATATATATATATATAGAGAGAGAGAGAGAGAGAGAGAGAGAGAGAGAGAGAGAGATAGAGAGAGAGAGAGAGAGAGAGGGAGTCAATGCATAACATGTCTAATGAAATTAATATTTCTGGTTTTCCTATATTCTTTGTCTGTATTCTAGTAATTTTCATTTACTTTTATCAGCATAGGTAGTAATACTTTCTTTTATAAGGTTAAAATACTCCATCTAACCATTACGAGACTAAATTTCTCTTTACAGTATATCAAACCATTAAGGTTTTAGTAGGTTCTTGTAAAAAAATCCCCCAATTCTCTCTCTCTTTTTTCTATTCTACTAGAATTTATTCTTCAATTCCTTATACAAGTCTTGATAAAAATAACAAAGAATGAGTTAAACATCAATTTGTTCTACTTTTTTTAATTGAATTCATATCATCAACATTTAGAATTCTTTTTGTACAATTATATGAATAACATAACATAAAAAAAAACTCTTCAAACAACCTTTACATTATTAAACAAATCAACTAAAAATTGTCTTCTAATTTCTGAAATAACTAAATTCCTATTATGAGTAAAGAAAACAATTCCAAGAAAGGAATGTTATAATCTACTGAATAAATTTTCGAGTTTCCTCCAAAAAGTATTTATGTTCTCAAAAATTAAATAAAGTTACAAAATTCATTTTCCGAAGAAAATAAAAAGTTGAGATACCGACTTGATAAAAAATGGAAGCCTATTGTTGAGCTCACCAACCTCTCCCAACCATGACACCTTTTCCAGAAAGGTGTTCCCCCAAGCACGAAGGATGCAAGTACCAATTTTTTTTTTTTTCCTTGCCTCTTACTAGTTCAATGTTGTGTGATTCTCCTCCAATAAGATGACCAAGTGGTTTACCCCCTTACCAAGCATTTGGTACTTAGTGTTGCAATGAAACTTAAATTCAAGGATCTATTTCTTTGTGATCTTTTTCTCCACAGAAGATCACCAAAGAACAAGAGATAAATGGCCAATGGATAGATAATAAAATCCTAACCCAATGCTCAAACATGATGCAGGAAAATGATTCTAGATGCTATAAAGGAAAAAGCATGCACCTAGCCTGCTTTCAGGTTGGTGAAGGGTTTTGAATTCATAGTAGAATCCTCATGCTCCACTCAAGCACTCTATTTCGTATGCACTTTATCACAACACCTACACACAACCAAAAACACTCAAGGATGACAATTTGTCTTTCTTGGAAGATAGTCAACTCAAAACATCTTAGAATTAACACATATAACTCTTGAAAACATGTAAATACAAGGAAGGAACATAGATTTCTATTAATCCAAAATAAAAATACAAGTATACCTTCACCTAGGTTGCCTCTCCAAAATTTGGCAGAGTCTCCCCAGTACAACAAGAAAATATCAATGAATAACAAAGACTCTAATAGAATAAGCCTCAAGGAATCACTCTAAAACTCTGTCTCTCTCTAGAAAGATGATGTCAATACTGAAGCTCAATCACTTAAACTGTAACTCACCTAACCCTCTTAGATGGACCAATATAAGTAGGGTGAAGAGAGTTCCTAGGAGGATGAATATAGATGATTAGGACGATGAGAAGTTATAGAAAATTCTCAATGATAATTTCTATCCAACTAGGTGATGAGTCGAATCAATCTCCTAGGAACCAAAAAAATTAGAAAGGTTCCTCAGTCGCATGCATAGAACAGGGAAAACTAGGTTGTACTCACTCGCATAAGGCATGCTTCTAAGGACTGGAAGGTTCCAATTGCATGGATAAGCCATCATCCAAGAGACCAAGGGTCTTGACTAGTAAAGAAAAGGTTCGAGGCCCAAAAAAAATTATCAACAAACATAGTTTATTTGGAATTCTAACCCTCGGGAGAAAAATAGGTTGATAAAAATGCCCGCTAGTATATTAGGTCAAAAGAGAAACTGATGACAAAAATAAATTATGGTAGTGTTTAGAGATCAAAATACAAGTGAGTAGACAAAGCCAAGGACTCATATCAGAAGACAATAGAGATTAAGTCTCATTTGTGTTGATAACATCCTCAAGGTGGGCATACCATGCTCGACCATAAGAAAATCCTAAACATGGCTGCAATAAAATACATTTTGGATCCATGACATGAAATGCTATAGCATGGTAATAAAGACACACATAGTAGATCCATGTGACTCAATAGATAGGGCATAGCTACCAGATAATACAATGTGGATTTTTGTCATAGTATACATCAGTGGGAATATGGACACATGACATAAAGAGAAGTGTCTTAGATAGACCTCAAAATACAAAACTGATACATAAATCTAACGTGCCTAGGAAGGATACCATATAAGAGTGAGATGTCCCTAACCCAACGTCTTTGACATAACCCCAAAGGTAGGAATCTACAACATGTGAATAGATGAGTTGATGTCGAGCATGGTAGAAACTGCCTGATTACTAGCCAATGAGGTAAACCAATAATAGACACGAGAGAATCCACCAATGAGAAAAATGGACCCCAAGCTACCTAGTACAGTCCACCATGTGTGAATAAATGAGTTGTTGTCAAACACCAGTGAACTCAACCAATCAGGAGCCAATGACTTAAACCCACTTTCAATCATGAGGAAGCCTACTATTGAAGTCTGCAAACTCTAAGCTACTACCGGTTCCTAGATCAAGCTCCTAGATAATCACCTAAAGTCAAAACTAGAAGATCCACTGAAGGAGAGCTTTGATGTATCCCTCATCAATCAACATAGAACATACTAGGATGATGGGATATATGGATTAGGTCATGAAGAGATGAAGTACAGTTGACACAAGGATGGCTGACTCAAAAATGTCAACAGGCTACTGCAGATGGCCAACATAGACTGAGACATCCCTTGAACAAATAACGACATGACAAAAAAGTGACTTGGCAGAATGACTACAAAGCACTAGATGATATCATGTGGTGACACAATAGGCATCGAGGCATGCTCCATATGAATCAAAGAGTAACCAGCCAGAGGAGTAGGGATATTGATATGTATGGTATGGATCCTAAGCAAGCTAAAACCCAACTGTAAGATAATGAAATAGATAGGTGTCATGTTCAAGGGAAACACAAAGGACGCTACCATTTGATGACTAATGGAAATGAATATACGCTCTCTCCTCTTTTTATAAGTCCCTTTTTTGTAAAGGTGTTGTTGAAATATGTAACTAGGTTCGATCCTAATAATGGCATATGTAATCATGATTTTATCTATTTAATGAAAAGAGAAAAATAAATTTATTATTTTTGTCCTTGAGGAATTGGTTTCATACTCAAGGGAAATTTATTTTTAGGTAAAGCACCCATTGAGTACTTCTAGGTTTGTCATAATGTCAATTGAGTCATTTTCATGTATTCAAGACCCATTTGGGCATGTTACATATTGTAAATAAAAAAATATTGAGACAAAATAAAGTCAAAAGACCCTCCAAGACCTCATCATGGAACAAAGATTATGTTGGCCTACATGAAGGGACAAATTGACCTCAAGATAGAAATTCATGCCCCTCACAAGCCTATAAATGAGAAGGAATTCAACCTAATTTGCACACTCACTCAAGAAAGTTTGATCTCCTAAAGATAGAAGTTGGAAAAGAATGATGAATAATAAGAACATCAAGATCGAAATTTTTGGGCCTCTCTCTCTCTCTATGTGTCTCTCTCTTTCATTAGTTTTTCTACATTTTCTGTGCTAGATGAAATTCTGAGGCTGTATCGAAGTTGTGAAGCCACAAGGTCAAAGTTGTGAAGCTAGAAGATTGTAGTTGTGAAGATGCAAGGTTGAAATTGTGAAGATGCAAGATCGAAGCTATGAAGCTGCCACTAGATCAAAGTTCTGAAGCTACAAGGTTGAAATTGTTGAAGCTACATCAAGGTCAAATTTGTGAAGATGCTAGGTCGAAGTTTTTAAAGTTCCTAGTTTGAAGTTGCATAAATTGTTGTTTAGGACAAAGTTGTTGGAGAAGTTGCTCAAAGGTCAAAGTTTGTTTTTGGAAGCTGTGTAAGGATAGATCATCAAGAAGGAAGGATTAGTTAGTCTTAGAGGGTATTTGTCAAGGTTTACATGTCTTGGAATTATTCAATTTAAGATCTATCAGAAGAGAAGGATTCTGGCGGGTTTTCCTCTCAATTGGAGAGGTTTTGGCTTTGGCTGATCACCTATATCTTGTGTCCTATTGTCTCATTGTTATTTATGATTTGGTAGTTGTTTGGTGATATAGAACACTAATAATAATAAAGGAAATAATAACTTAATCAAGTAAAGTAAAAATACATCACAATCGATTATCAAAGTAAGAGAAATCAGCTACACTTGTTGCCCCTAGATTTCTCAACATGGTATGAGAGCTAAGGTGACTACATCAAGGAAGGGTGACATGAAGAAGGATACTATAGGGCTAAAGTATAAATAGATCATCTTGGAAACATCAAGAACATTAATCATCGATAAGGACTAACCCTCTCATCATATTGAAAGGGAATAATTAAGAGCATCAAAGAAGACCTCAAAACCCTATCTCATCTAAAAAAGGGTTCCACACTTCAAGCATTCTTAGGAAACTCACACATTCTACAATCATTGTCATGAGGAAGGAAGAGTGAAGCAGTTTTGGGTCTATTTTTCTAGGCTATATTCTCCACATGTGCGAAGTATTAAGACATCCTTCTATAGAAGCAAGTATCAAATTTCAACCACCATCAAGGATCAAGTTTTGTTCCAAGAAATGTCTCTTTCGCAAGTTCGAATAATAAGAAAAAGAAGTCAATTCACGCGAAATAGAAAGGAGGCAATTTTTTCCATGTTCTGGCCACATGTGTGATAGGAATATTGTAGAAAAGGATGAAATTTTATAACTACTACATTAAGCCAAAACTATGAAGAAGGGCTGAAATTTGAGGGTGTGAAACAAGTTTAAATAGCATTGTCTTGAAGGAATAAAGTCAAGAACAAGTGTTGTCATTATCATTAATGAATCAATGTGATCTCCCTTTAAGCCAAGGATCACTTTTGAAGAAAGACATCCTCATGAAGAAGAGATATTCTACATCATCATCAAATTCAAGAAGACATCAAGTTGAAGATTTCCTCATCTAGGAGTATCTTCACTTAACTGTTGGCATTATGATTCAGGTGTTGTCCTTGATGGCAACCCATTCAGGTGATAGATCACTATTCTTGATGATCAGCTCTCTATTTTTAAGAAGGACGCAGGAAATCTGTTCAGCAAGTGCGTCCCCGCAGGTATACCATGCAGAACCCGCGTCCAGGGACGCAGGCCAGCCGTTCAGGAGGTGCGTCCACCCAGTGCACACATTTCAAGGCAGAGAAAAGCACGTGGGGGTTTCTTGTGTGGTATCTAGCCGACGGTTTTTGTGTTTCTATGGTGTCGGCTCGTGGTATTATTCCATGTTTTGGGGAGGGGCTTGCCTATATAAAGCAAAGGAGTTCATTTGGATTTGGCATCATCTTGGTTGAATATCTTTTGGTGAGATCTAGTCCAGATCTATGAGGGCGAATCTTCTAATGGACTGTGATCTCTTTGGCGCATGATCAGATCTGTAGATCTGAGTGGTTGGGTCAGTTCTGAAGTCCTCATATCTTTTATATCTGAAGGGACGCAGGTTCAGTGAAGGACAAGTGCGCCGAGACGCAGGGAAGACCGGGCTCAGGTGCGTCTCTGAAGCAAAAGACGCGGCGCGACTGTGTTATTGGGTGCGTCTCTGAAGCGAAAGACGCGGCGCGATAGTGTTACTGGGTGCGCCGGTACGCAGAGAAGCTTAAAGGAACAGTGCGTTTGCACGCAGAACAGCAGAAGGTAAACTGCGTCCAGTCGCAGGCCACAGAAAGAAAAATTGCGTCCCTGTCTTAAGATGATCTGTTAATTGTATATTTCTGTTCATAAGGTGTTCTGGGTTGTTCCTGTGATTACTGATCTGATATCTGTAGTGGACTGTATCTGTTGTATACTTGTTGATCATTTGATTCTTCATGAAAAGAAGTAGGGGGTTGTAGCTCCCTTCCAGGAGTGACTGGAAAACGAGAGAGAGTTGTAGCTCTCTGCAGGTTGCAGCCTGCGTACTGGTAAAGGACTGCACCAGTACAAAATCATTGTAAAAAGAATTTCTTGAAAGAAGATAGAGACATATTGCAGCAGGTGGTTTTCTCCCACATTGGGTTTCCACCTTACATCTTGTGTTCTTTGGTGTGACTGTCTATTTTCTTTGTTCATGCTCATTATTTTATGGTACTGATATGCAAGAATAATTCAAAAGATCAAATAAGGAAGATTTGTCAAATTGATAGATAATACTGATTCACCCCCCCTCTCAGTATTATTTCCAACAATTGGTATCAGAGCAGGTCCTTCAGAAAAGCTTGATCGCTTGAAGGTAGATCGTTCATCATGAGCAACTACGAGAGAGAAGCATCAATCAGGCCACCGGTTTTTGATGGGACAAACTTCAATTATTGGAAGGTAAGAGTTACTGCATATCTTCAATCTCTTGGTACTGAAGTTTGGGACATTGTAGAAACAGGCTATGCTTTTCCTTCAGCTACTCCTACAGATCCAGCTGAGAAAAAGAAGTATGAAACAAATGCAAAAGCAGTCAGTACTTTATTAGGAAGTATATCCCAAACAGAATTCATGAAGGTAATGCACTTCAAATCAGCAAAAGAAATATGGGACAAAATGATCACAAGCTATGAAGGAGATGAACAGGTAAAACAAGCCAAACTTCAAACTCTCAGGATTCAATATGAGACTCTCAGGATGTATAATGATGAAAGTGTGGCTAATTATTTTCTTCGGGTAGATGAGATTGTAAATTGTATGAAAAATTTGGGTGAAGAAATAAAGGAGTCTATAGTAGTTCAAAAGATTCTAAGATCATTATCCCCCAAGTTTGAATCTAAAGTATCTGCAATAGAAGAAAAAGAAAATCTCCGTGTTCTCACTATGTCTCAGCTACATGGAATTCTAACTGCTTATGAAATGAGAAAGGGAGGACCATCAGACAGAAGGGAGGCTGCTTTTAAAGCATCAGGCAAAGAAGATCACTATGAAGCAAGCCATGTTCCAGAAGAAGAGGAAGAAGAATCAAATTTTGTCAGAAATCTTCAAAGGGGTTCTGGAAGGTTCAGAGGTAAGCTACCTTTCAAATGCTTTGCTTGTGGAAGAGTAGGTCATTATGCTGCAAAATGCTCTTATAAGGATAAAGGAAAGGAACCAGTTAGATGGAACAAGAAACAAAGTGCAAATAAGAAAAGCTACTACACCCATGAAGATAGTGATGGCTTATCAAACAGTGATGAAGATGAACAAGGTAATAAATATAGGTTGTTAATGGCATTTGAAGATGATGATTATGAGGATGCTGTAGATGTGGATAACCTTTATGATGAAATTACTAGACTCAAGAGATGTATAGAAGAAAAGAACATGATTATTGATACTCTACAATTTCAAATTGATGAAAAGGAAAAACATCTTGAAAAAATAGAAGGTGAAATTGTTGGTCTTAGAAAAGAAATTGAGAAAACAAAAACTATTAATCTCAAGTTTGTCAAAGGATCAGAAACTTTGGATGAGATTATCAGTGTGCAGCGGTCTCCACTAAATAAGACAGGTCTGGGCTATAATGGAGAAACTTCTCAAGCATCCACTTCAAAAAGTTATCTTGATGCAGCAAGAAGAAATGAGCAAGAGCACAAGGAAGATCATCAGGTAAAGCAGGGACAAATGTCAAACAGAAACCATCAGGGGCAATCCAGCTTAAGGGTGAACAAAAGCCACAACCAGCCACAGGTAAAATCTTCTCATTTTGGTTCAAGAATAGATGAAAATAGAAATTACAATCAGTTGGCTGGTAGATTCAATAATCGCAGAAGCTTCTTCAATGGACAATGCTTTTCTTGCCATAACTTTGGTCACAAAGCAGCTCAATGTGTTGCGTATAAAACAATCATGACTAGGGAAGCTCAAAAACAAAGAAGTATGACAGGGATTACAAAAAGGACCTATAACAACTTTTCAGCTCTTGAAAATGAAGTCGAATGTTCTATTTGCAATAATTTTGGACATGAAGACTTTGAATGCAGAAGCAGGTTTCCGGAAAGAAAAGTACAAGAGCGGAAAAAGGAACAAGCCTCAGGCACCAAAACATGGAGAATAAAGGAACCTCAAACAGAAAGATGTGGGATAGCATTTTATGCAGAAGGGCAAGAAAATCTATGGTACATTGACAGTGGATGTTCGAAGCATATGACAGGTGATAAAGAAAAACTTGAGTCTTATTCTAGTTTAGAAAAGGGAAAGAAAGTCTCTTTTGGAAATGATACTCCTGCAACTATAAAAGGAAAAGGTATTGCTCCTTTAAAAGAAGATGTTAAGGCTGGAAATGTTTTGTTTGTTGATGGTTTGAAGCATAATCTTCTAAGTGTCAGCCAGATGTGTGATCAAAGAACCGAGGTTATATTCAGATCAAATGGATGTCTTGTTCGTGATCTTGATACAGGTAAAACAGTTCTCAAAGGAAAAAGAACTCCAAATAATCTATACATATTTGATGAAGGACAACAACAATGCTATCTAAGCAAGGATGAAGAGCACTGGTTATGGCATCGAAGGTTGGGACATCTAAGCTTCTCACAAATAAGGAAAGCTTGCAAATATCAGGCAGTTCGCGATCTTCCAGATATCAAAATTCCTGACAACACCATATGCAGATCATGTCAATTTGGAAAAAAAACCAGGACTAACTTTCCAGAGAAAGAAGGATCAGCTAGCATGCCTCTTGAGCTAGTACATACAGATGTATGTGGACCATTCAGGAAAAGAACACCTAGAGGAGAGGAATACTTGATATTATTTATTGACGACTTCTCCAGGTTTGTTTGGTTAGGACTTATGAAGCACAAAGATGAAGCATTTGAAAAATTCAAATCCTTCAAAGCCTTGGTTGAAAATGAATCAGGTCACAAAATTAAGTGCCTCAGATCCGACAGAGGTGGGGAATTTACTTCAAATGAATTTTTCGATTTCTGTGATGAACATGGGATAAGGAGAGAATTCTCTACGGCTAGAACTCCTCAGCAAAATGGAGTTGTTGAAAGAATGAACAGAACAATCCAACAAATGGCTCGTGCTATGCTTGATGAATCAGGAACTCCCGCAACTTTCTGGGGTGAAGCTGCACATACTGCGGTTATTATTCTCAACAAGACAAATGTTCGGGTGAACAGCACTCAAACTCCTCATGAGCTCTGGAGTGGTAAAACTCCTTCAGTAAAGCATTTCAAAATCTTTGGGAGCAAATGCTATATCAAGAATACTGAGGAGCAGCTTGGTAAACTTGATCCTAGAGCAGATGAAGGCATTCTTCTTGGCTATTCTCCACATAGCAAAGCATACAAATGCTACAATAAAAGACTTGGCAGAATTGTTGACAACATTGATGTAGTGGTTGATGAGAAGGGATACATTCCTAGGCAAATACATCGTGAAGATATCGAAGAAGATGAAAGCTACCCTCAAAGACAGAATGATGAAGAAGAAGAACCTCAAGAAGAATCTCAAGAAGAACCTCACGAAGACGCAGAAGAACGAACAAGAATAGAAGAAAAGACTCCATCCAGATATGTTCAGAAGAACCATCCAGAATCTCAGATCATGGGACAGAAAGAAGCAGGTATACAAACTAGAAGAACAGTTGCAGAAGCTTCAAGCTATTTGGCATTACTCTCCTCTACTGAACCACAAAATGTGAAAGAGGCATGCAAAGATGAATGTTGGGTGAAAGCAATGGATGAAGAACTTGAGCAAATCGAAAAGAACAACACTTGGGAGCTGGTTCCTAGACCAAAGGATAAGAATGTTATCGGAACAAAATGGGTCTTCAAAAATAAATTGAATGAAAATGGAGAAGTAATTAGAAACAAAGCCAGACTTGTTTGTAAAGGGTATGCACAGCAAGAAGGAATAGACTTTGAAGAAACTTTTGCTCCTGTTGCAAGACTTGAGGCCATCCGAATGTTCCTTGCTCTCTCAAGTTTTCAGAACTTCAAAGTATTTCAAATGGACGTAAAATCAGCATTTCTGAATGGAGACTTGGAAGAAGAAGTGTACATTGAATAGCCAGATGGGTTCATTCTTGGAAATGATCCAAATCTTGTATGCCGATTGAAAAAGGCTCTCTATGGTCTCAAACAAGCCCCAAGGGCTTGGTACTACCGGTTGGACAAATATCTTCATCAACAAGGTTTTTCAAAAGGTTCAGCAGATAGCAATCTATATATAAAAGTTGAAAATGACAAATTGCTAATACTTGTTGTGTATGTAGATGACATTATTTTTGGCAGCAATGAAGAAGCTATGAGTCAAAGCTTTGCCTCAGTCATGCAGAAAGAATTTGAAATGTCCTTGCTAGGAGAACTGACATACTTCCTTGGTTTACAAATCCAACAAAAGGAAGGAGGAATCCTTTTATCTCAAACCAAGTATCTCAAGCAGATTTTGAAAAAATATGGCATGGAAGATGCAAAACCAGTATGTACACCCATGGTCACAGGATGTAGTCTCAGTGCAAATGATGAATCTGCAGCAGTACATCAACCAACCTACAGATCTATGATTGGAAGTTTACTATATTTGACAGGTACCCGACCAGACATCATGCATGCAGTTGGAATAGTTGGAAGATTTCAGGCAAATCCAAAGGAGACTCATCTTCAAGCAGTGAAGAGAATTTTCAAATATCTTCAAGGGACTCAAAATTATGGCTTATGGTATCCTAGAGATACAGATCTCACTCTTCATGCGTACACAGATGCAGATTGGGCCGGAAGCGTGGATGACAGGAAAAGCACAAGTGGAGGTGCATTCTTTATGGGCTCCAGACTGGTATCTTGGTTCAGCAAGAAACAGAGTTCAATTGCCTTGTCTACAGCTGAAGCGGAATATGTTGCTGCTGCATCTTGTTGCACCCAACTTCTTTGGATGATGCAGACTTTGCAGGATTATCAAATCACTTCTACACCTCCTATTCCTATCTTATGTGACAACACAAGTGCAATCAGCATCTCAAAGAATCCGGTTATGCATTCAAAAACCAAGCACATACCAATCAAGTACCATTTTCTCCGGGAACAAGTACTTGAACAGAAGGTCAAATTGGAGTATGTTCCTTCTAAGGAACAAGTTGCTGATATTTTCACCAAACCGTTGCCCAGGGACACTTTTGAATACCTCAGGCAAAAGCTGGGGGTTGTTGATGCATCATCTTATTGTTGATCACCTTCCTATTGGTGGTATAGGCTCAGGGGGAGCACATAATGCATTTTTGGCATTATGGAGAAGGAGATCTTGCAAATAGCTGCAATATGTCTCTATCTACTTCATGATGGATTTCTGGTTATTTGTTACAAATCTGGAAGAGCATGAGCATAGGGGGAGTATACTCTTTGCCCTTGATGTCAAAGGGGGAGAATGAAGCTGAAGATCATGAGGTTGCCATCAAGTCCAAAGGGGGAGATTGTTGGCATTATGATTCAGGTGTTGTCCTTGATGGCAACCCATTCAGGTGATAGATCACTATTCTTGATGATCAGCTCTCTATTTTTAAGAAGGACGCAGGAAATCTGTTCAGCAAGTGCGTCCCCGCAGGTATACCATGCAGAACCCGCGTCCAGGGACGCAGGCCAGCCGTTCAGGAGGTGCGTCCACCCAGTGCACACATTTCAAGGCAGAGAAAAGCACGTGGGGGTTTCTTGTGTGGTATCTAGCCGACGGTTTTTGTGTTTCTATGGTGTCGGCTCGTGGTATTGTTCCATGTTTTGGGGAGGGGCTTGCCTATATAAAGCAAAGGAGTTCATTTGGATTTGGCATCATCTTGGTTGAATATCTTTTGGTGAGATCTAGTCCAGATCTATGAGGGCGAATCTTCTAATGGACTGTGATCTCTTTGGCGCATGATCAGATCTGTAGATCTGAGTGGTTGGGTCAGTTCTGAAGTCGTCATATCTTTTATATCTGAAGGGACGCAGGTTCAGTGAAGGACAAGTGCGCCGAGACGCAGGGAAGACCGGGCTCAGGTGCGTCTCTGAAGCAAAAGACGCGGCGCGACTGTGTTATTGGGTGCGTCTCTGAAGCGAAAGACGCGGCGCGATAGTGTTACTGGGTGCGCCGGTACGCAGAGAAGCTTAAAGGAACAGTGCGTTTGCACGCAGAACAGCAGAAGGTAAACTGCGTCCAGTCGCAGGCCACAGAAAGAAAAATTGCGTCCCTGTCTTAAGATGATCTGTTAGTTGTATATTTCTGTTCATAAGGTGTTCTGGGTTGTTCCTGTGATTACTGATCTGATATCTGTAGTGGACTGTATCTGTTGTATACTTGTTGATCATTTGATTCTTCATGAAAAGAAGTAGGGGGTTGTAGCTCCCTTCCAGGAGTGACTGGAAAACGAGAGAGAGTTGTAGCTCTCTGCAGGTTGCAGCCTGCGTACTGGTAAAGGACTGCACCAGTACAAAATCATTGTAAAAAGAATTTCTTGAAAGAAGATAGAGACATATTGCAGCAGGTGGTTTTCTCCCACATTGGGTTTCCACCTTACATCTTGTGTTCTTTGGTGTGACTGTCTATTTTCTTTGTTCATGCTCATTATTTTATGGTACTGATATGCAAGAATAATTCAAAAGATCAAATAAGGAAGATTTGTCAAATTGATAGATAATACTGATTCACCCCCCCTCTCAGTATTATTTCCAACATTAACAAGTAAGTATTTTTATATCTATATTTGAATATGTCAAAATGACTTCATCTTGCAAGGAGAGAAAAAAATTGGTTGGGTTGTCAAACTTTCTTGCATGGAAGAAGAGGATATATTTGATCCTCTTAGAAAATCAAGTCATTGGTCATGTTAAGGATTTAGTTATCGAACCATCAAAAGAAGCAGCTCAAGCTCTACAAGATGAAGATATCAAAAGAAGAAGGAATAAACTCATAATTTATTAGGATTTTAGAAATAAGAGACCAGCTATAAGAGTTAGGAGATATAATGATTGACAAGGATATGACTACCATAGTTCTCAATGCACTACCAGAGGAATGGG
Source organism: Pinus tabuliformis (assembly GCA_031772625.1). NCBI lineage: Eukaryota > Viridiplantae > Streptophyta > Pinopsida > Pinales > Pinaceae > Pinus > Pinus tabuliformis. The sequence goes on along the minus strand of CM062816.1, from coordinate 1,707,156,300 downwards.
GAAACTTCACATCAAGCATCTATGGGAAGAAGGAAGATACTCCATTCAATGAACTACGACCATTGTGCAAAATAAAAGAAACTGGGCTGAAGGAAAAAATCGAGGTAGGATCAAGTGAGCAAGATCAAACATTTGCTACCATGGTTAGAATAAAAGGGAAGTTTGGGAAGCTTGTTCCTCATAGAAATAAGAAGAAAATGCTGAAGGGTTAATGCTATGGTTGTCATGAATATGGGCACTACAAGAGAGATTTTCTGAAGCTCAAGAAGGACAAAAATAAAAGAGGAAGGGAAGAAGCCCATATCACTAAAGAAGTGGAAGAACCTGAAAAGAAGAAATTCAAGGAGGAAGTAAATGATATATACTATGATTGAGATAGTCTTCCTGACCTAGTTTTTTTCAAGTTTTTATTTCAAGTTTTCTATTGTAAAGTATAATTGTCATGGTAGGAATCAATAGAAGCATAATAGGATGAATCATGTTAAGGGATGGCATCATAGAAGCATATGATTGAAAGCAAGATCTCATGACATAATCATAAATAAGCATGAAAGATAGTTGAAATAGAAGTCTATGGTTGTCACCTATAGAATGATGTAGCTCTTGGTAAACTCATTAGAACCATAAGTAGTACTTATGGGAAAAACAAAGTCATCTTGTATAGATATCATCATACATCATTCAAAAAGGAGAACTTGTAGGATGACGATGATCAAGATCCTCTATTGGAATCTTCATAAGAAGGTTCACCTACTATAAGAATAAAGTGTTTCGATGAGAATTTCACCTTGTATGGTATTCATGGAATGATGGTATGATGTCAAAAGAAGTGAAGCAGGTCAAGGTGATTGAAATTCTTTCAATCAAGGAAGTTGTTGAAGGAAGTCTAGATGACCAAAAGGAAGAGATGATGTATGTATGCTTGTATTTGATAAAATTAAGTCATGTCATATAGTTGCAGATAGCATGGATAAAATGATCCTCCTCATGAGAATGATCAAGAGAAAGGATCTCCTCATTTGGAAGTATGCATAAAGGCATGGTTCACATATTGACTAGATGAAATCAACATAATAAGTCCTCATATGGAATATGAGGTGGTTGATAAAGATGAAGGGACTTTGAATGGAAGTTCTTGAGAAGAAATATGTGAAGAAGGTAACGGAAGATCATGAAAGATGCAACTGCTGTCAAAGAGAAAAGGAAATAAACATCTGATAACTAGAAGAATTGACCATGACATCTCCATGGAAAACATATGAAGACTCCAAAGAAGTCTGGAGAGGAAGATTACTCTTGGCATCTAATATATTTTTTGAAATGTGTCAATATGAATGCAGGATGTTGATACAACAAGAAGATGTCATGATGTAAGACCATCACAAAGGTAATTTGATGTTCATTTTTTATTTTTGAACAATATCTGTATAGGCTAATGTAGGGCTACCAAAGGAAGAGTTCATCTACAACTAATACTCATGTGGTGGTATGATAAGATCCTGACTAAAACATGATATGGAAAAGGTAGTGGTATGAAGGAAAGGCAAATATGGATTAGTGAATCACTTTCTAATGAAAGAAAGGATGACATGACTAAAATAATTCATGAATGAAAGTAATGGATGGTCGATGCCCTATGAAGAAGTCTGAAAATATGTAGGCGACATAAAAAAGAAGAAATTCATGACATCGAAAGAGGTTGTCCTACAAGCATCTACCTATCCCATGATCTCCAACGAAAGAGTTGTTGGAAGCAAGTCCCTGGTTGAGGGGAGGCTTGGTCAAGTCCTTGGTTAAGCGGGTGCTTGGGTACATTCCTTTTATACGAATGGGTGCATTCCTTCATTAGAATGGGTATATCATCCCTAGTTAAGAGGTGGAGATAAAAACATCATACTTGTCTTCACCTGGGAATAAATAATGGCGGATTGGGTAAGCATATGGCATCCGATACTCTTTGAGGATGAAGTACAACATCCATGATGAGAGTAGTCATAGAGGACTGATATTATTTGAGGACTAGGAATCCAAGATAAGAATAGTCTTAGTGAAACATACTATGAGAGAACCCAAGTGGGCTATGTTCCGAGAGAGACAATGATGAAAGTGTCTATAAATTATTGGTCTTGCTTACATTGTGCTCTGATATTGTGGAGAGAAAGAGTTGTTAGTCAAGGAATTAATATGTGAAAATGTTGGATGATATGATGTTGTTGGGCATGGAATTCGCCCACGACAGGTTTTGGGGCTCAAAGCCCAAGTTTTGACCCAATATTGTTGTAAAGTCTCTGTGAATTGCAGGTGTAGAGCGTGAAATGTATGATAAAGTCACAGGGTTGTCCACCCTAGTCTTGTAAATGTAATTTCGACCTACCCATGGTGTGTGGACCATGCGAGTGTATAAATAAAGCAAGGCTCTAAGTGCAAAAGAAAAGGAAAAAAGAAGGAAGAAAGAAGATAGAGTCTAAGTAGCTAAGTGTGTCTTGGGTCGTAGGATAGGAAAAGGCACTATAGTTGAGTTCGCAAAGGCCTAGTAGTCTGCAGCTGAGTGCGCGGACCCCTACAACTGAGTGCGTAGGGTGGAGTCGAGTCTATAACAAAAGAGGACATCTATAAAGAAAGGTTTTTTTACCAATTCGTGTATATGTTCCTGGATTAATGCATCGTTGATGTAAATTGCAAATATACTGTGTGTTTATTGCACGCACATGTATGAATGATTTATATTGCTAAATGTAACTTAACACATACAAATGAGCTAAGATAATCAACTAACAGTAGAATACTAGTAAGGACTTGGGTAATAACAGTGCAGCCCCAGAGTAGGGATGTGCGAAGGCCGCAGTTTTGGCTACGAGGCACGGGACAGTGTGCGTAGCGACGTGCACGTAGTGTCTAACCACGGACCACTTGAAATCATCATACATTTCTAGGGTGTGGAAACCTGGTTCTAGCACCCTCCCATACTACTTCGGGTAAGACCTTAGGCCGTGCTCCGTGGACTATTGCCGAAAGGGCTAGTAGTACTAGGATTTGTTTGGCTAAATCACCTTTGAACCTGGGTCAAGCCCCAATAAGCCAACAAATGGTTCCATTGCTGTGACTGGGATCTACATAAGAGACGCCTGATGTCATGTCACTGTATTCTGACAAAGAAATAAATTGAAGGGTGGTTGGACAGAAAGATTCATGAGTTCACGGCGCAGGAAAATAGGAATCCGCAAGTATCAAAGGAACAGTGGTTAGAGTGCTACTCATATACAGAAATCCACAAAATTTTCTTTGCATCCTTCCACTGTGAGTTGTATGAGTGGATCACGAAGCTTGCAGAAAATTAGGGAAGGTGTAGGGTCAACAAACCTATTGTGTGGACTCTGGAACTAGTGCGCAGACTAGAAGCATCAGAAGATAAGATCGTGCATGCTATGGATCATTGGCTCGATCTAATTATAGCAGGGCTTATCACTGAATTTGTGATAGACACGTCAGTCAGCTACAACAAGCTGGAACAACGCTTCCTCAAAGGACCACGAGGTAAGTACATTAAATCTTTGAACACTTAGATTAAAATGATACTGTGTGAAAAGTGGGTTATGCGAATAAATTGATGTTTAGGACTATGCGAGGTGGGAGGATCTACAAAACCAAAAGTCGCAATGAATTAGATACTAATCCCTTTATTTCACCTCCATGAGAAAGCAAGGAAGGGCTCACGAAAGTTTCTCTGAGATGCACGATCAGTCTAATAAGGCTGCGAGCTCCACGCACACCACCCCCACCTACATCACTGCCAGTTTCACCATATTCACCTCCATCTTCACCCACACCACCTCCGCCACCACTACAGGTCAATATGGAAAGTGCGATAAAGTTGTTAGTATTCAAAGGAGTAGGGAACAAAGATTCGAACCAATCTTGGTTCGTAGCAAAGGCTGTATGGGAAGCACAAGGAGTCATGGATGATAATATCAAGAAGGCAACACTGGTTAGCACCTTACAAGATTGCGCACTAACATGGTTCATCAAGAATTCCAATGAAAATCCAAACACAGGCATCATGGATATCCAAGCTGTGCTAAACAAGGAATTTAGTAGGTCAAAATCGAAGACACAGTCAATTATCATGTTTAAGGGAATCACGATGCTCCCAGGTGAAACACCCTGGGAGCTGGATTAGAGACTGAAGTGTATGATTTGTGATGCCAACATTACCTTGATGGATGGCTAACACTGCACATGGTTTTTAGCATCGTTAACACTGCATCTAAGGAACACACTGTCACAACAGAAGTTGTCAACACAGGCCAAAGCTTTGGAGATCGCAATGAGAGTACACAAGACCATAATACAATATCGTAGTTTAGGAGTCCAAGAGGTCCATGTAGAGTTGAAAAACTTTTGTCTTGAGATGAAAAGCTTGAAACAAGACAGGATACCTCGCCCAAAAGCGCATGAGGAGGTATGGTGCATAAAATGCAAAGGCTAGGGACATGAAAAGGACCATTGTCCAGTCTTCGCAAACTACCTAGTGGGAGGAGGGCCAATGCCATTTAGGCCAAAGGCATAAGCAGTGCTGAGTGTGGTGCATGCATTATGGTGCCCGATTTGTCAGATAGGAGGGAAGCATGCTACATATAATTACCACCTATTACAGAAGTATACGAAGATGTCCTAGCAATTGTTCTGTAATTTCTATAGGTTGGTAGGCCATGATGAGCGCACCTGTAGAAGTTATGAATTGATGATGGATCAGACTCCTACGTACAGATTTCAAACTGAAACATGAGCCCTTGACCAAAATGCAGGGATGGTGCACAATGGATTTCAGGGGCGCGGACGAGGTCAAGGTGGAATGGGACTAGGAAGGGGTCACAGATAGCTCGTTTGTTACAATTGTGGAGGGCCAGGACATTATGCCCGTGATTGTATAAATACAAGGAGGGCATCATGTTTATATTATACCTAGTTTAATCATGAGATGAAGGACTGCCCAACACTAATAGCAAGGATGCACGATAAACGAATACTCTAGCCTCCCTCGACTGAAAACCTGCAAATGATGAGGTCTGAGTCATGCGAGGAGGACCCAAATGTAAACGTCATGCTTCGAAGCAGTATCATGGTAGGAGATGACAAATGTAAGCGGCTAGAAGAGAATGCTTGGGTTCACAAGGCTCTCAAAAGGAACCAGAGTTCGATTTGGAGCACGCGAAGGAGACATTCATGGAAGCTAAGAAGAGCTTCATGGAGGCCTCCACTTTAGGTAGTAAAGACATACTAGAACCAGAGATGGACCCATCAATTCTTACTACCTTTCTAAAGACATGCATGAAGCTATTATGCGATAGCAAGACCATGAAGGGACTACAAGAACTCATCACTAGATGTGCTAGATCAGGGGAACTGGGCGTAGTTTGGAAGCTTGGGAAGCACATAATGCGAACAGGAAGGGAGTTGAGATTGACTATGAAAATCGGGGAATATGAAATGGATCAAGTGATTCTAGATTTAGGATCAGATGTGAATGTACTACCAAAGCAGACATGGGAGTGCATGGGTAGGCCCACGTTGCAATGGTATCCTATTCAATTATGAATGGAGAACTAGCAAAAGGTCCTACTGATGGGAAGATTGCCGGGAATAAAGGTAGATATCGAAGGTGCGAGCACGCTTGTAGATTTTGAAGTTAGAGAGATTGTTGATGACAACAATCTCTATCCCGTGTTATTGGGGATAGATTGGGCCACTGACATGAATCGAGTAATAAATCTAAAGAAGCGCAAGATGATTTTTGATAAAAAGTCACTACGCGTAGTCGTACCTTTAGACCCTGTGGAAGGATCGCGCTACACAGAGCTAGTGCGCGACAAGGAGAGTGATGAAGATCTAGATTATATCTACAAGATAACCACTTGGGAATAGGATTGGGTGAATCCTACAGTGGATGGCAGGATTTCGTGTGAGTGCGAAAGCTCCTACACATCAAATTTGGATGAAGAAATAGAACGATGGAAGAACTGGTACACGAGGTAACCACGCTCCATTCAAACATGATGGTAAGATCACCGCTTTGCGTAATAATAGAGGTAAGGGGTCTGCCTATGTATGACAGGTTGTAAGTGGTGGATGAATTCGTAAACAAATTTGAAAGCGAAGTACCGGAACAACAGTGTTTTGATGCTCTAAAATGGGCACTGCACGCTATGCCCACAAGGTGGTGGGGTACGCACCAGTGGAATTTCAAGGACTGGAGGGGATGCAGAAGGATGATGCGCCTACGATTTGGGAAACCGTAGATGTGGCTAACAAACAAGTATGATGGACGTGATGATCCACGTGCACACCTTGCGAAATGGACCAAAGTCTATGGGGAAGAGCCACAACCTGAATGGGTGCATTTGTTCTGTCATACCCTCGATGCAACACTCATGAATTGGTATACTGAGACAGAGCTCCGCCATGGCATGAGAAAATGGGATATCTTGCGTGAAGGATTCCTGTTAACCTTCATGTTTGAAGATCATTGGTGGGACACTGTTGATGATGCACTACAACCAGTAAAAGCAACTATCTTCAAAATACCCCAGGAGCCAATGGAAGTGCTTTAGCCAGAATGGGTGACCCAGCTGAGTTGCGCACTGAAGTGTTACAATGTAAATATTAAGGAGGATGATGAGGATCCATGGAATATTAACATTCTAGAAACTGAAGGCTATTGCGAGGTTCTAGGACCATTAATTGAAGACCTTGACATCATCATGTTGCTAAAAACAAAGCAGGTAAAAATTGGGACAGAGGTTGAACCAAAATATGCAATGCTTAGGGACTATTGGGATGATGCCACAAAGGAAAAGGTCTCTAAGTTACTCTGTGAGTACCAAGACTTATTCTCGACGAAGATTACGGACTTTAAAGGGATCATTGGTGACTTAGGGTTGATGAAGATCACCCTGAAAATTGACGTGAAGCCAGTTAATTAGAGGCCTTACCGCTTGAATCCGAAGTAGAAGGAAAAGGTCTACATAGAACTAGACAAAATGCTCGCAGCAGAATTATTGAGCCAATGGAAGAATCCGATTTAGTGAATGCTATGGTAGTACAGGAGAAAAAGTAGAAGGGAGAAATAAGAATATGTGTGGACCTCAAGGAGCTGAATGATGCCTGTCTACACAATCCATTCCCAACACCATTCATAGATGAAGTATTGGAAAATGTTGGTGGACAAGAAGAATACTCGTTCACAGATGGGTTCTCAGCGTACAACCAGATCAAGATCACGCTGGAAGACAGGATCAAAATGACCTTCGCAATGGAATGGGGCTTCTTTCAATACACTATTATGTCGTGTGGATTAAAGAATGTGCCAGCCATCTTTTCGTGCATCGTTGTGGCCGCATTCAAAGAACACATCCACAAGTTCTTGGAGGTCTATCTGGATGATTGGACTGTCTTCGTATTGGTTAAGCACCGTGTATAAAGCTTATGTTTAATGCTAGATACTTGCCGACGACACCAAATTGTGTTGAACCTTAAGAAGTGCACATTCCTGCTTCCCTTTGGGAACCTATTGGGACATGTGGTTTGCAAATAGGGAATGATGGTGGACCTTGTGAAGATTGTTGTAATTCTAAATCTGGAATCATCGCGAAGTGTTAAACAGTTGTGTGCTACCTTGGGACACACCAGGTACTATAGGAAGTTCATCAAAATTGATGCCCAAATCACCATGCCGATGGAGAAACTATTGAAAAGGGATGTCACATTTTGCTAGAATGATGATTGCATGAAGAGCCTAGATGTCCTAAAGGGGAAATTGGCCTCTGCTCCAATCTTGGTCTTCCCAAAATGGGATGTGGAGTTTCATGTCCATGCTGATGCATCGTGTATTGTGTTGGGATCAGTGCTCACATAGGAGGGAATAGAAGGCTTAGATCACCCTATCGCATTTTCAATTCGGAGATTGTCCAAAGCTGAGAAGGACTATTCCACCACTGAGCGCGAGGGGTTGGCGATGGTGTACGTGCACCAAAAATACCAACACTATTTGCTAGGAGGACATTTCAAAATGTATACAGACCATTCCGCACTAAAGTACTTGGTCAATAAGCCTGTGTTGGGGGGGCACATCCATAAGTGTCTCTTATTGTTCGAAGAATATGACTTTGAGGTCATGGTAAAACCTTGATGCCTGAACGTAGGACCGGATCACTTGTCACATATTGAGATGGGCAAGGAACCTACTAGTTTGGGGGAAGGATTACTTGACAAACAGCTCTTTATGGTGCATGTTGTAGACAGGAAATTCAATGATATAATCCACTTTTTGACAACAGGGATTGCGGTGAATGAATACTCCATCCAACAGAAGAAGGAATTGGTGGTGCACACGGTGGATTTTTTTGTCATCCCGAGGCACCTATAAAAAATGGAAAACGATGAGATATTGTGAAGATACATAGCTGAATTTGAATGAAGTTAGATCCTCGCGGAAGCACATGGGTACGCTGCAGGAGGACACTATGTAGGATGAGTGACCGCACAAAAGATTCTTCGCACAGGGTTGTGGTGGCCAACCCTTCACCAGGATTCAGAAGCACACTGTAAGGCTTACGATATATGTCAAAGGACCAAAAAACCATCATGGAGGGAGGAGATGCCATTGAATCCACAAATGACACTGCAGCCATTCAAGAAATGGGCAATTGACTTTGTGGGACCCATCAAACCTCAGGAAAAGACAAGCGCGTGCTACATCATCACTGCGATGGAGTACCTAACACGATGGGTAGAAGCGCAGCAGGTCAAAGACTACATGGCCACTATGGCTTTGAATTTTTTGTCTGACAATGTGTTGACCCGGTTTGGCTGTTCAAAAATCTTAATGAGTGATCGCAGAACACATTTCCTGAATGAAACGATCAGCGTGATCGCAGAAGAATTCCAGGTGTATCATCAGAAAATCACACCGTATCACCCACAAGACAATGGGACAGTAGAAGCGTTCAAAAAAATGTTGGAGACTGCACTAACCAAAGTGTGCAACGCGCAACAAAACGATTGTGACCTTCGCGTACCCATAGTACTATGGGCATATATGACAGTGTACAAGAAACTGACGGGACAAACACCCTTTCGATTAGTTTATGGCATGGATGCTGTAATGCCAATGGAATATATCGTACCTAGTTTGCGCATAACAACGCTCATGGGAATGACTGACCACAAAGCTCTCATAGAAAGGCTTGCGTAATTGGAAGAACTGGAGGAGGAACGGTTCTTGGCTTGCTTTCATCAGCAGGTACAAAAGCAGCATGAAAAGGCATGGTATGATTGCCATATTAAGTTGTGCACATTCAAGTTAAATGACTTAGTACTGATGTATGATAGTAAGTTTGAAAAATTGCTGGCTAAAATTCAAAATGCATTCGTTGGGACCATACATCGTTAAGGAGCTCACAGACGGAGGTGCGGTCCAGTTAATCAAACTAAATGGAGAACCCTTCCCAGGCGAAGTGAATGGCAGCCACTTGAAGCCTTACACAGGGGGCTGGCTATCTGACTAGCCGACAGAAGCATAGTATTCACACTCCATGGAGCCGGACAATGGTGCAGGACTATAAAAATATATCGGTATAGATGTATGGGAACAATTCAGTCACAAAGGTCTCGGAACAATGGATGCAGCAGATTCAGCAAGGAGCAGCTCAGTGCGCTGCTAACCTCCATGAACTTCGAGAACAGTTAGGGGGACTCCACATCAAGATCACCAAGCCGATCAAGTGACTCAAGGGTGAGTCATATGTTTTTGTTGGGGGCCTGTTGGGCATGGAATCCGCCCATGGCATGTTTTGGGGCTCAAAGCCCAAGTTTTTACCTAAGATTGTTGTGAAGTCTTCGGGAATTGCGAGCGTGGAGTGTGAAATGTAAGATGGGGTCATAGGGATGTACGCCCTAGTCTTGTAAATGTAGTGTCAGCCTACCCATGGTCTGCGGACCATGGGAGTGTATAAATAGAGCAAGGCTCTGAGTGTAAAAGAAAAGGAAGAAAGAAGGAAGCAAGAAGATAGAGTCTATGTAGCTAAGTGTGTCTTGGGTCGTAGGATAGGAAAAGGCTTTGCAGCTGAGTGCGTAGAGGCCTAGTAGTCTGCAGATGAGTGGATAGGGTGGAGTCGAATCTGTAACCAAAGAGGAGATCTATAAAGAAAGGTTTTGTTACCAATTCATGTATCTGTTTTTGGATTAATGAATGGTTGATGTAAATTGAAAATATATTGTTTGTTTACTATGCACAAATGTGTGCATGATGTATATTGCTAAATGTAACTTAACACATAAAAATAAGCTAAGATAATCAACTAATAGTAGAATAATAGTAAGGACTTGGGTAACAACAACACTCAGCCCTCGAGTAGGACTACACGAAGGCAACAGTTTTGGCTGCGAGGCATGGGACTGTGCACGTAGTAACATGTGTACATGGTCTAACCGCATACCACTTGAAACCATCAGACATCTCCATGTTGCGGAAACCTAGTTCTAGCACCCTCCCATACTACTTCGGGTGAGACCTCAGTCTGCACTCTGTGGATTGTTCCTGAAAGGGCCAGTAGTACCAGCTTTTGTTTGGGTAAATCACCTCTAAACTTGAGTCAGGCCCCAATAAGCCAACATATGTTATACAGATGGATTACCAATATGACACTTCTTATGAGAATTATTCAGTTTGAGAATGTCCAAGTATCTCGTATGGATTATGAATACCTCCCTAGTCAAGAGGGAGTATTGAAATATGTAACTAGGTTCGGTATTCATAATGGCATATGTAATAATGATTTTATCTATTTAATGAAAAGAGAAAAATAAATTTATTATTTGTGTTCTTGAGGCATGGGTTTCATGCTCAAGGGAAATTTAGTTTTAGGTCAAACACCCATTGAATGCTTCTAGGTTTGTCATAAAGTATATCAACTGATTATCATGTATTCAAGACCCATTTGGGCATGTCACATATTCTAAAGAAAAATTTATTGAGTCAAAGGACCTTCCAAGAACTCGTCATGGTGCAAAGATCAAGTCAGCCTACATGAAGTGATCTAGGTGGATATTGGTGGCCACCTGCCAAGTCCACTTGGACCCCCACCATTGTTTCTTTCAGCTTTTCAGTTTCCTTAATTGTAGAACAGTTTACTATTTTTAGCAATTTTTCGGGTCTGGAACTTCCGGAGCCGTTTTGAGACCCTAAACGATTTTTTTTGGGGAACCTGGGAGCAAGATGGGTCCATGGACCGATGTTTCTCTTCCTAAAGTTGTAGTTCTCGTATAGATATTTCTAATGAGATACTGGGCACGTCAAACAGAGATCGTATGCCAAAGTTAAAACCCTGGGAAGTTGATGTACCAATTTACCCAAATGGGGCCCACAGGTTGGCGTTTCATATTCTAGGGTTAAGTTTTTGGATGTTCAGGGTTTTCCATTGTTTCTCAACAATAAATAGGCCTTTGAGCCTCATTGTAACATACTTCAGAGGCATGGAGCTGCCACATCTCTTCTCAGAGATAAGCTACCATCTCTTTAGCTGGTTTATTTCCATTTCTATTTGTAAGCATATTTCAGTATTTTACATTAATGAAATGAAGTATTATTTCCACTGCATCTTTGTGTATATGGTTATCTCTATATTTTGTTGTGTTCCTATTTAAATCTGGATTAGTAGTGTCGGAGCGGTCTGCTTTTTTCTTTGTTTTTCTTTGCATGTCCCCAATGAGGTCGAGATATAAGGATTTAGGGCTTGAACTAGTCGAACCTTTGTAAGACCAGCCTCGCAAATCCTAACGGCCTCCCATGGTGGACGAAAAGAAATATGAGGGGGTAGGAGATCCTATCAAAATCTTGCTTGAAGAAGCCCTCGAGTGACAAAGGAGCACGATGATGGACAACTTTGCCCAGATCCTTCAGCGACTACCTAGGGGCGACGCATCGACTTCCAACAGCTACTCTGGAAATGCCACACCATTTAAGGTACAAGTTAATTTTGAAATCCCCATATTCAAGGGTCAGATAGATGCATATGCCATCAATAAATGGCTAAATTTGCCAGAGGGTTATTTTTCTGTTCATGTTTTTTCCAGTCGGGAAATGATTATTTTCGCTCTTCGCAAAGCAACCCCCCATGTCAAGGACTGGTGGGAAACCTACTGCGAGCATAAGGATGAAAGTACAGGCTCATTATTTTCGACTGCACCCACATGTAATTCATTCCAGGATGCCATCAAGGAGCAGTACTACCCTGTCGGAAGCTATGAGGATTAATAAATAAAGTGGACCACGCTGTGGCAGGGAAGGGACCAATATGTGCCAGAGTTCACCAATATTTTCCATACCCTTTGCGCAAAGCTGGGTATCAATGATTCAGAGCAGCATTTGGTACTCAAATACCATGGCTGCCTACACAAGTACATTTAGGAAGAAATAGAATTCTTGAATATCTCCTCGCTCGGCACTGCATACAGATATGTCGTTAGGGTCAAGCAAAAGTTTAAATGGAAGAAGAGATACTTTGGATATGTGAATCTAAAACAAGGGAAAGGTGCCCCCAAACTACGGAACAAAGGACAAAGCCAAGGCAGGGCAGCCCAAGACAACTTGACAAGGCTATAAGTAAAGAACAGTGCCACAAAGCCAAAAAAGTACACGGGAAAGTGGTGTGAGTTCCATAAGAGCTCCACTCACAACACAAGTGAGTGTCAGGCCAAAAAGTCACTGGTGGCTGAGCTAAAGGTTTCAAAATCAGATGCAGGTTCTGAATCTGAGTCAGAACCTGACAAGGGGAATGACAAACGGAAGAGGATTATCAATGCGGAGCCCAAAACCACCATTGCCACCACAAAGATCCAGAAGGAGGAACTCGAAGATCCAGAGGAGGAGGAAGATCTTTTCCACTCCTAGATGTGGGTAAAGGGCTCCCTGCTACAGTTCATTGTCGATAACAGGAGCCAAAAGAACCTCATTTCAGCATAGATCATGAAGCGGCTGAGCTTACCAACAATAGCACATCCACAACCATACACTATCGAGTGGCTTCACCAAGGACGGGATCTTCGCGTGAGCCAACATTGTTGCCTTCCATACAACATCAAGCCCTTCACTGATGACGTATTGTGTGACATTTCTCCCCTTGAATTTTGTGATGTATTACTAGGACAACCATACTTGTGGAAGTGACATGTTGTGTATGAATCGAGGCCCTGTGTTGTTATTGTTACTATGCGAACTAAGTTATACAGTATACTAAAGGTAGCACCGCCTAGCGCCATCTCTTTGATTACTGCAAAACAATGCATTAAGCTCATTTCCAAAACCGGGAAATTTGTTTTCCTGATGATACATCCTCAAGGAAAGAAGAAGATGGTGGCCACAACCTCCAGACAAGGCCTCTACGCATGACAACTATAGATGGACAAGATCGTGGAGGAATACAAGGACATCTTCACCTCCCCCGCAGGGGTTCCTCTGCACTGTCAGGTCAAGCACTCCATCGATCTGACCCTAGGTGTGTCGTTGCCCAATGGACCAATCTATGGGTGCTCCGTTCTAGAGAATGATGAAATCAAGAGGCAGATTCAGTTTCTACTGCAGAAAGGTCACATCCATCCACATCCACCACATCCGACATTGCAGAATAGCTGACACCCATAGAGTTAAATCCAGATTGCATGGAACAAGCTACAACTGATCGGATCATGGACACATAGATCAAGCACACTCGCTAGTAGAATGTCCAATTGTATCGATTTGTCAAAGCAGGCCAACTCCTTCACTAGTGCAAGTGGCTCACTAGGGACCAAGTTCAGCAGAAGTTTCTTCATCTCATGGAGGAACTCAACGCAATGGGGACCATTATTTCCTAAGGGGGGAGGAATGATCTAGGTGGATATTGGTGGCCACCTGCCATGTCCACTTGGACCCCCACCATTGTTTCTTTTAGCCTTTCAGTTTCCTTAATTGTAGCACAATTTACTATTTTAAGCAATTTTTCAGGTCCTGAACTTCTAGAGCCATTTTCAGGCCCTAAACGACGATTTTTTGGAAAACTAGGAGAAACATGGGTCCATGGATTGATGCTTCTCTTCCCAAAGTTGTATTTCTTGGATAGATCTTTCTAACGAGATACTGTGCGCGTTAAATGGAGATCGTATGCCAAAGTTACGACCATGGGAATTTGATGTACCAATTTACCCAAACGGGGCCCACAGTTTGGCGTTTCATCTTCTAGGGTTAGATTTTTGGATGTTTAGGGTTTTCCATTGTTTCTCAACAATAAATAGGCCTTCAAGCCTCATTGTAACATAGTTTAGAGGCATGGAGCTTTCACGTCTCTTCTTAGATATAAGCTACCATCACCCTAGCTGGCTTATTTCCATTTTTGTTTGTAATCATATTTTAGTATTCTACATTAATGAAATGAAGTATTATTTCTGCTGCATATTTGTGTATATGGTTATCTCTGTATTTTGTTGTGTTCTTGTTTAAATCTGGATCATGAAGGGATGAGTTAGCCTCAAGATAGAAATCTGTACCCCTCACAAGCCTATAAATAAGAAGGAATTCAACCTCATTTGCACACTCACTTAAGAAAGTTCGATCTCCTCAAGATAGAAGCTAGAAAAGGATGAAGAAGAAGAAGAAGATCCATATCGGAGTTATTGAGTCTCTCTCTCTCTCTCTCTCTCTCTCTCTCTCTCTCTCTCTATATATATATATATATATATATATATATATATATCGGTATCTCTCTCTCTCTTTCGTTAGGGTTTCTACATTTTATGGGCTAGATGAAATTCTGAAGTTGCATCGAAGCTATGAAGCCACAAGGTTGAGGTTGTGAAGCTGCATGATTGAAGCTGTGAAGATGCAAGGTCAAAATCGTTGAAGTTGCATCAAGGTCAAAGTTGTGAAGATTCTAGGTCAAAGTCGTTGAAGCTACTAGGTCGAAGTTGTAGAAATTGTTGGAAGGTTGATGTTTATTGCTGGAAGTTGTGTAAGGAAATTGCATCAAGCAGGAAGGATGACTTGGTCTTCCAAGTTCTTGGTCAAGGGTCATAGGTCTTGGAATTTGTCAACTGAAGTTCTATAAGAAGAGAAGGATTCTGGTGGGTTTTCCTTTGAGTTGGAGAGGTTTGGCCCTGGGTGATTTCCTATAACTTGTGTTCTATCGTATCATTTTTCTTTATGATTTACAATTGTTTGATGATAGAGAACACTATTAATAATAATGGAAATAATAAGTTAATCAAGTAAAGTAAAAATACATCACAAGAAGTTATCAAAGAGAAATCACCTACACGTGTTGCCACCTATATTTCTTAACAGGTGTCTGCAAAGCCCAAAAAAGCGATAAAGTATACAAGGGATAAAATCCTAGCCATAGTATATTGGGGTATTCCTTCTTCATAACTAGTTTATCACAATCCCAAAAAGGGTTAAAATTATACTAGTTAGGTGACCCTTCAAGTACCTTTACGAGCGTGAAGGAGAGAAGCTCACTCGGTAATATTTTATAAATTAAGGAGTCTGAAAAGTGCTTAAAGGAAACTCCTCCTGGATGAACAAGTGTTGTATAGGTTAGCAACTGGTTTTGGTAATGATGGAAATTCTCTAGACATAAGGAGGACAAGAGGCTAGCAAATAGGACCACTCATCACAACGGTTCTTCCAAGAAATGGTAAAGCACCGAGTGAAAGTGAATGGTAGGTGAAGCAGATAATGACAATGGAATGAAGAAACCAAGGTGCATCATGCATGCGTAGGTTGATAACTGTGGAAATTATAAGGCATAAAGTGTGGAATCCTCTCACAGTATGGCCATAAATATGACAAAGAAGAGGACATGAGGCTCAAATTCTAGGTCATGCTGATTCAGAAGGAGGGATTCAGAAAGACAATAAAAAATGACTACATGGACACAAGGACAGAAAAAAATGTGTTATCTAGGGTATCCGTGATCAGGTAGGTTGTACCACCAAGCTAAAATGTGCTTAAAGTAAAGTGTGAAAAGTCACAACATGACGGGGTTATACCTAAGGCATTAAAGTGGCGTTGACAGTCAAAATGCAATATGATGGCGATAATGACCTCCCCTATATGCTAGAAAAGGAATCATACCTCAGGTCCCTTATTGTAAAGGGGACCCTAAAAAATGACACTAAAATAAGTTTCTCCAGCCTCCTACAAAAAGTAAAATTGAAAAATAATTATAAAGCCAAAAGCCCTCTCAAGCCCAAAAACTAAAAATGGAATATTCTTAGAGATGCCAAAATTGTTATAAAAGCAACCCATACCTCCTCATGTAGTCATTGTTTTTGGACAAGAGAGAAGCAAATAACTTCCAAGCTTGTTGGTGCTAGGGTAATAAGGTGCAAGAGGAGAGAATCTTCACCAAGGTGAATCGAGATCATCCTTCTTTTAAGGAATAGAAATGTGGGTTTCTCTGGCCATGGTAGTTTTGTAGGAATTTTTATATTTTTTATTGTTGTCTAAAAATACCCTCTGTCGCATGCACGCAACAAAGAAATTTTGATTGGAAGAGGAAAATAGCATGCATTCAGGTCATTCCCATGATTGTAGTCAAAATTTCACAGTTGCAAGGGCATGACCTAATTTTTCACTTGAAATTTGCCCCAAGTTCGATTTTCCTTTTTTAACGGGTTTTTTTCTGTTTAAATGTTGTGGCCATGACTGGTATTTTTAGCTTGTGGATGAAGGAGAAACCACTACTGGATGGAGGGAGAGATACCACAACCTCAATGATGTTTAGGCAATGGGACATCAACCAATAGTAAAAGCCTTGAGGAATTATGGATTGTTGAAATTTTATATGATCCCTAGCATGACCAACTAGCCCATTCTACTTACATAAATCATTCATTAGTGGGATGTAGACACCCAAAAATGCATTGCAGGCCCGAAGTAATTTTCCATAGAAGTGGATGACATTTATTTCCTCACATGGTTATCAAGGCAAGTTTCTCCTATGGTTTTTTTAGGGGCATGCAGTTCCAATGGAGAGACAACTCAAAGTTTTATAAAGAGGCATTGCAGGGAAAATAGATGAAGAGATAGAGAAAAAATCCATATTGAGAACTTGCAAGACCTGACCTTACAAACACTAGCATGCACTATGACTCATATAGCTGGCACCAAATCTCTCCATATTATGACTAAACCACATCTGGAGATATTTCCAAGATGTTTGTAACCCACCATATTTAATTGGTGTGAGGGGATGTTGGCAAATGTGAAAAGTCAACTTACGAAGATGAAGAGGGGGAGAAACAAGATCTTTGACTATGGGATCTTACTAGTGAGTTTCTTTCTTGATAAGATCCAAGTAATCAAGCCCATGACACTTGATTATTTGGTATATCCACCACCAGTGATCTTCCAATGATAAGGTGGTGGAACCTCATGATCAGGGAATATGGTGTGCACAATAGCAAGTGGTTCCCAAATACATACTAGAAGTGGCTGAGGGCTAGATCATTAGCAGTGGACGAATGCCCCTATAATGGAGTAGATTCCCAGGGAGATGTAGACATGATCCTACCCATGGGAGTTGAACTTGATGACGGAGGTAAAAAGTCTTTTGGTTTTTATGTTTTATAATTTTTTTGGATTTTTGGAGTATACATAGTTTTTTTGGGTTGGAAAGACAATTACTGATAGGTGATAGATATGACTTTCAGATGTGGAACCCACACACCCTGTAGGATATTCTCTACTTAGGATACATGTATTACCTGCATAGGCCCTAGTAGCATAGGAGATAGAGATAGAGGACGAGGACAAGGATTTTGGGAATTCACTCAAATTGTTGATATTTTGATATTAGGGGTTCCTACGACGAGTAGTGCAGATACACCTTGCACTTGAAGAGGTACATTTTTGGAGTCGCTTCAGCTCATCATCAGGGCCTCCTCCATTGCATTTTGAATGCAGTTTTATGTTATCATGAGCATCACTGACGAGAGGAAGTGGTGTAGGGTGGTGTTTTTTATAGATCTACATATGTATGGTGAGATGGTAGGCCTCTAATACCCATATTTTGAACTATGTACACAAAAGATTTGATATATAATAAAATAACAATTTCTATGTGTTTGTGGTTAAGATGATGTGTATATATAATGAATTTTTACATTATCATTTACATGGTTAAAACAATTTGTGTAACAAATTCCAATATAACACATATTTAGCTAACGAATTAGCCAACGTGTTTTGACCTCAAGGAATATGAACATAAGCGATTTAATAAAATAAGTGTTCCAGGAGATGTACCCTCAAAAAATTGTGTAGGATAGTAGAGTTTCTTATACAATAGAGACGCTTGAGCTAACACACTATGAGCCAAGAGTCAAGATGAATAACTAAATGGTGTCTGACAAGTCGACTATCCTTGGTAAATATATTAATTAAAGCACTATATTTGGCCACATTCTTGGTATCCGAGCAAGACAAATACCCCAAAAACTCACAAACTCATAAACGGGAAAAATTATGAACCAAGAAGCGAACGCAACATTCCAATTGTAACGACTTGCACCATATGCAAAGCCTCTATAGGGAAGCATGGGTGTTGACATCTATTCATCAAAGACTAGACACATGAATCACACATAGAAACCATGGAAAAACTAAGACAAGCAAAGAGACTTCTCATGCGCCCACCTATATACAGTATGTATAAATGACCATGCAAAGAAACTAAGCATAGTAGCATTTGAGGTAGATCCCATTACGTGGATCCAATAGCAGATTCCCATCAAAATCAAATAACAAATAGGCCCCTTTCTTGAGACCACATTTAACAATGTAGGGACCATGCCACATGGATTCAAGTTTACCTACCCCAAATTGTCATGGTCTTGTTCATAAACCGAAATGAAATCCTCTTCAGAAAAAACATGAGGTCGAATAGACTTATCATATTGGGTCTTCATGAGTTTCTTATCAGGTATGCTATTGACTAGGGTGAAAAGACATTGCTCATCTAGATGGGAAAGTTGTAGGAGGTGTTCTTCATTGGCCGAAGTGTGAGGGAGTAATTCAACAACTAGTTTAAGGGAAGATATTTCACACTATATAGGAAGAATTAAATTCACTCCATAAACCAATTAGAAAGGAATAAAGCCAATGGAAGATTTCACTGATGTTTGATATGCCCGTGAGGTAGAAAATATCATAAGATTCGAATTATACTTATGTTTCCCTACCATCCATTTCAACATGGTTTTCAAACTTTTGATTTACAACTTCTACTGGCCATTGGCCTAAGGATAATAGGGTCTTTTGTGCTCATGAAGAAAACCGAAATGGAAACTAGTTCCTCCATCATGTATTTTGGGAAATGTTTACCATGATCGATCATGATGTGTTTAGGAACACAAAACATGGTGATGACATGATCGAAGAAAAATAAGGTAACAATATTACTGTCATTTAATCGTGTAGGCATGGCGTCGACCCATTTGGTAAAATAGTCAAAAACCATGAATTTTTAATGATGACCTTGGGTGGAGGGTGGGTTTCATTGCATAGAGTCAATACCCCATTGTACAAAATACTCAAAAGAAACTATTGGGTCTAATGATGCATGATGAGCACACATTTTATTAGAAAATATTTGACAAGGATGACACTTTTGGACCCTTGAGACATAATCTTTAAAAATTGAATTCCAAAAGTACCCCACACACAACATTTTCTGAGTGATGGAAAGCCCAGAAAGATAAAAATCACATGCCCGAAAATGGAAATCATTCAATACATGTTTATATTATTCATGATTAAGGAATCCACATAACACAGTGTCAACACCACGAAAATATAGATATCATTCATAGTAAGATAGTGTCGAGACTAATGACATATGCATCGATAGTCATCATGAGATAATTAGTGTCAAAAACATTATGTTTGGAGATACAAAAGGATGTCCCGATACCAGGGTTCGGAAGTACTAATGAGGAACAAGGAGTCATAAAGAAAATAACCCATGGCCACAACATCCTCATCAGTCTAAGGCAATTTAGTAAGAAGCTTGGTGAAAGATAAGGATTTTTTAGATATAGCAATGGTGAATTCCATGTCAGAGTCTTGAAGGATAAAAATCTACTTGGAGTATTTTCCCCAATTATCTTATGGCTAAGAATATGTTTCATGGGGTTGGATTAAGAAATGATGATAGTCTTTTGCAATAAAATAAAATGCTTGAATCATTGCAAAACAATAACACTTGCTAGGGCCAACTTCTCAACATGGGAATAACAAATCTTAGAACCAACGAGGCCTTTGCTAAGATAGTAAATAGGATTTTCATTGTGCATATTGTCTTCTTGGATGAGGACCATATCTAAGGAAGACTCCAATGTCGTGAGATATAACAAAACATCTCAGTTGAAATTAGAAGGAATCATTAAAGTTGCAGAAAACAAAGCTTGCTTAAGGGCATCAAAAGAATGTTGGGCTTGGTCATACCAAATGAAAGGTACTCCTTTACTCAATAGGAACATGAAGCCTTGGGTAATGTGACCATAATTGGAAATGAATATCCATAATAAATTGGCTTTTCCCTGAAGCCTTTGAAGTTGGCGAACAATACAAGGAGCAGGCAGATTAAGAATTTCCTCAAATTTTGATGGATCAACATGAATCCCTTCTTGAGAAACAATGAATCCTAGAAATCATCCAAATCACACAGGAAAAAAAAACTTGTGCGTGTTAACATAGATTTTGTAATAATGACATTAGATAAAAACTTCTCAAAGGTGTCCAAGATGATCCTCATGAAGCAGAGAATGGGCAGTATGGTCAATAATATAGACATCAACAATGTATTTGACATCCTGAAATGCATAAGACATGTCTTGATGGAAAGTAGCACCAACAATTTTAAGACTAAAGGGTAGTTTATGATAGGGAAAATTTCCCCATGGGAAGATAAAAGCATGTTTTTGTTGGTCTTAAAGTTTGATTTTGATCTCGCTATAGCCATAAAAACCATCCATAAAATAGAATATAACATTACCAATAGATACATTGAGAATCTAGTCAATAAATGGCGTAGGAGGGTTATATTTTGGACAAGTGAGGTTTAAGTTGCAGTAATCAACAAAAAATGGAATATTTCCCTGTTTCTTATCAACCAGAAGTTGGGTGGGGTCCCCTTAGGTCAAATTTTTGTAAGGAGCCTGCATTTTGAGGAGCATAGTGCACTTCACACAGTGTTTTAGGAGTCATAGGGGCTTTAGGGGGGGTCAAAGCCCCCTCATTTTGTAAAAGGATGTGACCAAGTTGTATGTTTTGAGCTCTGCCCATGGTTTGCAGACCACAATGATGTAAGAGAAAAAAATATATAAAGGGTTGTCTTAGTAAGTCAAAGGACATCATTAGGATGGAAATATTTTAATGTTTTGAGTCTGTAGTTTTCATATCTTTCTGTGTTAGAGAGAAAGGGTAAGGGTCCTTCAGCTATGTGCGTGGAGACCTTGGTAAGTCTGTAGCTATGTGGGAAGGCCCCTACAGTTGTGTGTGCGGGATAAGAAGGATTCTGAAGATAATGAAGAATATTTTGAAGGAAGATTTGTGTCGTTACATTTTTTACTTTATGCAATTACTGTTTACTTTTGTGTTTTGCAGTAGAAGATAAGGTCAGAAATAATATATGAATGTCGTTACATTTAATTATAGTTAAGATCCATTGATTTATGGATAGTAGATAGAGTTTTAGATCTGTGAAGTAGTCTTTTTGTTTGAATATATTGCATTCGATATAATATTAAGTAAGATCGCATAGTGCAAGTGAGTTAGACTAGTTCAAGATCCACACTCCATATTGTTTCTAGATGTGGAAACCTGGTTCTAGCATCCCCCAGTATCGCCTCGGGTGATATTGTGGTCTATACAAGCATATCACTGCCAAAAGGGTCGATGATAAAAGTATTTTGTTGGTTAGTGCAGCTAACTCTAAACCTGGGTCTGAGCCTCTCAAGACAAAATATGGTTCCATTGTCGGGACCAAGACCTATCTAAGGGATATGTGATGTGGCATATCATAAGAAAAGAGATTCAAGATTGGGTCGATCGGAAGGTGCGAGAATTTGTAGCACAAGAGAATATAAATCCATGCCTGTCAATCGAAAGGTGCTTGTAGAGGTATATCTTTACAAAACAACACAAGATATTTTTGTCATCATTCATTAACAAGAAACACAAGTGGCTTTCAAAACTAGCTAAAAGTAAGAACTGTTGGAAGCATGATCAGCCTACTATGTGGACCCGAGAGCTCATTAAGTGACTCAAGGAGACTAAAAAAATGATCAAAAGAGTTTTTTTAATTGGATCAATAGTGTTCTCATAGGCCTTATTACTGAATTCGTGATTGACACATCGGTATCCTACAATGAACCTGAGCGCTAGTTTTTCAAGGGTTCTCAAGGTAAGTATTTGAATTCATTAAAGCTTTGGATTAAGATGTTGTTATGTGAGAAGGGCATACCGCGCATGCAAGAAGATTGATCTTTAAAGGAAGCATGACTAGAACTACATGGAGGAGAAAGAGATTCAAAATCGACCGTGATAATTTCATTGAAACTATTTATAGTCTGTTATTGGGTGAATCAGAAAGTGAAGAATAAAGGAGAAACCCTAGGATTCCTAGAGGTGCATCATAGTTAGATAGTCAAGGCACTTCTGGGATTACGCATTCGACCACTCCACCGTCACCTCCACCTCCACTTCCCCCATTTAATATGGCTAACATAGTAAATATGTTTGTTCTTAAGGGTCAGGGATCAGAGGATCCCGAGAAATTTTGGTTTTTCGCAAAAGTTGTATGGAAGGTGAAACAAATCAATGATGAATATATGAAGAAAGCTCAGCCTATCACAATGCTGCAAGATAGATCATTTTCATGGTATATTCAGTACAGTACAACAAACCTCGCCGCTTCGCTAGCTGAGACATAGAAATCACTGAACGCAGTGTTCAACAAACCAAAGATGCAGTCACAGTGCATTATTGATATAAAAGAGATTAAGCAAGTAGTCAACAAGACTACTTGAGAATTAGATTAGAGGTTAAAATGTTTGTTGGGATAAGTTAGCTTTAAGGTCTTCGATGAGGAACATAAAGAATGGTATATAGTTGTATTATTACCACACCTTAGATTACTGCTATCGCACCAAAATATTGCATCGCAAGCTAAGGCATTAGAAATTGTGATGAAGTTTGAAGCATCATTGATATAGGATACTAATGTAGGAGTTTAGTAGATACATACACAGTAAGAAAGCTTACATATGGAGATGTAAGATTTCAAGAAGGGAAAAGAAGTTTTGCCTGATATGTGCTCAGATATTTGGTGCATAAAGTGTAAAGTGGAAGGTATCTATAAGGACTAGTGTCCTATCTATTGTGATTATTTGGCTATTGGAGGTCATAATCCTTTGAAGCCAGAACCTACTAGTGTTCGACCAAGTAACAGATCGAGTGTCTGGTGTAGTATTTTCTGAACTGCATGGAAAAACCATACTGACCACTATTATTTGTTAAAGAAGTGTGTGCAGTTTCCAAAGCAGTTATTTTGTAACTTATGTCGGTTAGTAGGACATAAAGAAATAAATTGTCGCAACTATGATTTGATGATAGAGAAAACTGCAACATAAAAAATATAATTTTAAGTCCACACCTAGGAAGATCATGGTTCACCTGCAGCTCGTGGAGGATTTCAGGGATGTGGACGCAGTCGAGGTGGGGGCACTGGACAAGGTCGAGGTCAGATTATATTTTATAACTGTGTTGAATCTGGACACTTTGTACAGGATTGTCAAAACCCCAGTACCCCTTCCTCTAAGAATTGTAGACAGTTTGACCATGTAATATATGATTTTCCTACTTTGATGTATAAGATGGAGGAAAGGAAGAATCAATAGCTTGTGCAGAACTTGCGAATGATGAGGGCTAAACCATGCGAATATGATCCAAGTGTTAACATAGTGACACGAAGTGGCGCAACTATAGGAGAATATAAAATAGAGGGAACAAATCCTATGGAAGATACATGGGTCAGGGAGGCAAAATAAAAGAGTATCAAGTTCAATATGTAGAGGGACAAAGAAATCGTCATGGAAGTAAAGAAGAGTTTCATGGACCCAGGATCTTCGACATCAAAGAGGCAGATGCAACTAGTACCACGGAAGAATATGTTCGCATTGTGGCACTGATTTAGAGCTATGGCAGAGGTGTTGTCCTTGATGGCAACTCCCTCTGGTGACAGATCTCAGTTCAGGCTTTTAGAATGAAGCAAAAGGCATATACGCAGGTTCACCTAGACGAAGACACATATACACGCGGGTTATATGTTACGAAGGCGCGTATGCGTATACATGCACTTTCACGCAAGGAAAAGCGTGTATATGATGGAGAACTTAATTTTGGTCCGTGGTATCTAGTCCTTGGTAATTGAACCTATGGTTTTGGGGCATGCTATCTCGTCAAGAGTGTTGATCCCAAGTATTGGGTCCATGGTATTGTGGAAGGCCTAAGACTATAAAAGAGGAAGGAGATCACTTGGCAAAGGAACATCTGAATTATTGAATATCTGATAGAAGGGCTAGATCTGGAATATTGGTGATTATGTTACGGTGCAGATCTAGATCTGAATGAAGGAGGAACCTGAGCGCAAAGAGAAGGATAAGTTCTATTGATGGGTCATAATCTTAAGGCTTGAATAATAATATTTTTGTATGATTTTGATCTGTTATATGTGGCACATGCTTGATCTAGGTAATCTAGGTTAATTAAGGTCTGAATATTTGAAATTATCCTTTATAGATCTGTACGCAGGTTCAGTGAAGTGAAGGCACGTATACACGCTGGTTCTATGAGTAAAAACAGCGTATACGCAGGTTGGTCCAAACATAGAAGAATATGCATGTAGGTTTCTGCTTATTGAAGTAGCGTACATCTCTTGAGTTGTGATCTAGCTGCTTCTGTTTGATGGGTGCAGTGTTCTGGGTTCAGAATTTGGTGTGTGATTACTGTTACTGTGTTCTGGGTACAGCTGTCAGAGAAGTGTCTACTTGATTCAGTTCTATTTGGTGAAAAGGAGATTGTTGATGCAAAAATTCTTGATGATTGATTGATGTTCATGGATCCAGTCTGAAAATTTATGAAACGTGGTCCCTGGAAGAAAGAGAAGGTTGTAGCCTTCTGTAGGCCAGCACCTACGTACTAGTATCTTGGCTACTGCAAGAGCTGAGGGGGTTGTGGCTCCCTTCCAGGAGAAGCTGGAGAACGAGAGAGGGTTGTAGCTCTCTGCAGGTTGCAGCCTGCGTACTGGTAAAGGACTGCACCAGTACATTGTAAGAAGAAGTTTCTAATTAAAAGAAGATAGAGACGAATTGTAGCAGGTGGTTTTCAACCACATTGGGTTTCCACCTTATATCTTGTGTTCTTGTGTGTGATTATATTCAGCTCTGTTTTACTGTTTCTGGTTACTGTTTAGTTGATTCTGATACACAGATTAATGATCAACATCTGTAAGATAAATTAAAATTATAAGTCTGCATTGTATACATAGGTTTCCTTCTCTGTAGTTGCGTATATACGCGGTTTTATCTAACTGAAGTAGCGTATATGATCTGGGTTTAAAAAGTAAATAATTGACTTGATAATACTGATTCACCCCCCCCCCCCCCCCCTCTCAGTATTAGTTCCAAAAGTTGGTATCAGAGCAGGTCCTTCAGAAGTAGCTTGATCGCTTGAAGGAAGATCTATCATCATGAGCAACTACGAGAGAGAAGCATCAATCATGCCACCAATTTTTGATGGGACCAACTTCGTCTATTGGAAGGTAAGAGTTACAGCCTATCTTCAATCTCTTGGTACAGAAGTCTGGGATATCACAGATACAGGGTACACTTTTCCTTCAGCAACTCCTACAGATCCGGCTGGTAAGAAGAAATATGAAACAAATGCAAAGGCTGTCAATACTCTGTTAGGATGTCTATCTCAATCAGAATTCGTCAAGGTTATGCAGTATAAATCCGCAAAAGAAATATGGGACAAGATTGTTCTGAGCTATGAAGGATATGAACAGGTAAAACGAGCAAAACTTCAAACCCTCAGAATTCAGTATGACAATCTCAGAATGCACAATGATGAAAGTGTGGCTAACTATTTCCTTCGTGTAGATGAGATTGTTAATTATATGAAAAACTTGGGTGAAGAAATAAAAGAGGCTGTTGTGGTTGGAAAAGTTCTAAGATCTTTGTCCCCTAAGTTTGAATCTAAAGTTTCTGCAATAGAAGAAAAAGAGAATCTATGAAACCTTACCTTGTCACAGAGGCACGAAATTCTAACTGCTTATGAAATGGGGAAAGGAGGACCATCAGATAGGAGAGAAGCTGCTTCCAAGGCTTCAAGCAAAGGAGATTACTATGAGTCAAGACATGTGTCAGAAGAAGAGGAAGAATCAAATTTTGTCAAGAACCTTCAACGGGGTGCTGGAAGATTCAGAGGTAAGTTACCTTTCAAATTCTTTGCTTGTGGAAGAGTCGGTCACTATGTTGCCAAATGTCCTCATAAGGATAAGATTGACAAGGGTAAGGAACCTGTTAGATGGAACAAGAAACAGAATGTAAATAAGGAAAGCTATTACACTCATGAAGATAGTGATGGACTTTCAAATAGTGACGAAGATGAACAAGGTAATAAATATAAACTTTTAATGGCTTTTGAAGATGATGATTTTGTGGATTCTATAGATGAAGAAAGTCTTTATGAGGATATTTCTAGACTCAAAATTTGTTTAGAAGAGAAGAATGTGATCATAGATACTCTACAATTCCAACTTGCTGAAAAGGAAAAACATCATGAAAAGTTAGAGTGTGAAGTTGTGGGACTGAGAAAAGAGATTGAGAAAACAAAAGCTCTTAATCTTAGATTTGTTAAAGGATCTGACACGTTAGATGAGATTATCAAAGTGCAGTGCTCTCCAATAATCAAGACACGTCTGGGATATAATGAAGAAACAACTCAAGTGTAGAAACCATCTACCTCCAAGAGTTATCTTGATGCTGCAAGGAGAAGTGAACAAAGACCCAATGGAAATCACCAGGTAAATCAGGGACAATTTACCTCAAGAATGAACAAAGACTACCAACAGAATTGGGCAATCTACTTTAAGGACAAATAGAAGCTACAACCAGCCACACGTAAAACCTTCTCAATTTGCCTCAAGAATGGATGTCAATAGGAACTACAATTATTTGGCTGGTAGATTTGATAATCACAGGAGTTTCTTCAATGGCCAATGTTTTTCTTGTCATAACTTTGGTCACAAAGCAGCTCAATGTGTTGCCTATAAGACAATCATGACTAGAGAAGCTCATAAACAGAGGAGTATGACTGGGATCATGAAAAGGACCTACAACAACTTCTCTGCTCTTGAAAATGAAATAGAATGTTCTATTTGTAACAATTTCGGTCATGAATATTCTAAATGCAAGAGCAGGTTTCGGCAAACAACTCAGAAGGAGCAAGCCTCAAGTTCCAAATCATGGAGAATAAAAGAACCCCAACCAGAAAGATGTGGTATAGCCCTATATGCAGAAGGGCAGGAAAATCAATGGTACATCGACAGTGGATGTTCGAAACATATGACAGGTGATAAAGAAAAAGTTCAGTCATATAGTGCCTTAGAGAAGGAGAAGAAGGTTTCTTTTGGAAATGACACCCCTGCTCTCATAAAAGGTAAAGGTTTTGTTCAGTTGAAAGAAAGGGTCAAAGCTGGAAATGTCATGTATCTTGATGGCTTAAAGCATAATCTATTAAGTGTCAGCCAGATGTGTGATCAAGGAACTGAGGTAATATTTCGATCAAATGGATGTAGTGTTCGTGATCTTGATATAGGAAAAATAGTGATCAAAGGCATAAGGACTCCAAATAATTTATACATATTCAAAGAAGGACAACATCAATGTTATCTGAGCAAGAATGATGAACAATGGCTATGGCACAGAAGATTGGGGCATCTTAGTTTCTCACAGATAAGGAAAGCATACAAATACCAAGCAGTTTGTGGTCTTCCAGACATCAAAATCCCAGACAATACTATATACAAATCATGTCAGTTTGGTAAGAAAACCAGAACTAACTTCCCTGAGAAGGAAGGATCAGCCAGCAGGCCACTTGAACTTGTCCATACTGATGTATGTGGTCCAACTAGGAAAATGTCACCTCAAGGAGAAGAATACTTTATATTATTCATTGATGACTATTCCAGGATGTGTTGGATAGGACTTATGAAGCACAAAGACGAAGCCTTTGAAAAGTTCAAATCATTCAAAGGCTTGGTGGAGAACAAATCAGATCACAGAATCAAATGCCTTAGGTCTGATCGAGGAGGAGAATTTACCTTGAATGAATTTTTTGATTTTTGTGAAGAACATGGAATAAGAAGGGAATTCTCTATAGCTAGGACTCCTCAGCAAAATGTAGTGGAAAGGATGAACAGAATGGTTCAACAAATGCCTCAAGCAATGCTTGATGAGTTTGGAACTCCCGCAACCTTCTGGGGTGAAGCCGCATTTGCTGCAGTTGTTATTCTCAATAAGACAAATGTCCGAGTGAACAACACTCAAACTCCTCATGAGCTCTAGTATGGTGAGACTCCTTCGGTAAAACATTTCAAAATTTTTGGAAGAAAATGCTATATTAAAAATAATGATGAAAATGCTTGCAAGTTTGAACCTAGAGCAGATGAAGGCATTCTCCTTGGTTATTCTCCCCACGGCAAAGCATATAAGTGTTACAAAAAAAGACTTGGAAGAATTGTTGACAACATTGATGTAGTGGTTGATGAAGAAGGAAACATTCCTAGGCAAGTGAATTTCGAAGATTTCGAAGATGATGAGGACTATCCTTCAACATCTAATCAAACTTATGATGAAGAAGAAGCTCAAGAGGCACCAGAAGAACAAATAAGGATAGAAGATAAGACTCCATCCAAGTACGTTTAGAAGAATCATCTAGAATCTCAAATTTTGGGGCAGAAAGAGGCTGGTATACAAACAAGAAGAACAATTGCAGAAGCCTCAAGCTATTTGGCATTACTCTCCTCCACTGAACCACACAATGTAAAAGAGGCATGCAAAGATGAATGTTGGGTCAAGGCAATGGATGATGAACATGAGCAGATCGAAAAGAATAACACTTGGGAGTTGGTTCCTGGACCAAAAGATAAGAATGCCACAGGGACAAAATGGATCTTCAAAAACAAGTTGAATGAAAATGGGGAAGTGATTAGAAACAAGCCCAGACCTGTTTGTAAGGGTATGCTCAACAAGAAGGAATAGACTTTGAAGAAAATTTTGCTCCCGTTGCTAGACTTGAGGCCATCAGAATGTTCCTTGCTCTATCTAGCTTTCTAAAGTTCAAAGTATTTCAAATGGACGTGAAATCAGCCTTTCTGAATGGAGACTTAGAAGAAGAAGTATACGTTGAACAACCAGATGGTTTCATTCTTGGGAATGATATGCAGACTAAAAAAGGCTCTCTATGGTCTTAAGCAGGCTCCAAGGGCTTGGTACTATCGTTTGGAAAAATACCTTCATCAACAAGGTTTTTCAAAGGGATCAGGAGATAGCAATCTTTATATAAAAATTGAAAATGACAAATTGCTAATACTTGTTTTGTATGTAGATGATATTATCTTTGGCAGCAATGAAGAAGCTATGAGTCAAAACTTTGCCTTGGTGATGCAGAAAGAATTCAAAATGTCTTTACTTGGAGAGCTGACATATTTTCTTGGTCTACGAATCCAACAAAATGAAGACGGTATATTTTTGTCTCAAACCAAGTATCTCAAGCAGATCTTGAAGAAATATGGCATGGAAGATTCAAAACTAGTATGTACCCCTATGGTTACAGGATGCAGCCTCAGCGCAAATGATGAATCATTAGCAGTACATCAACCAACTTATAGATCCATGATTGGAAGTCTGCTTTATTTGACAGGTACCCGACCAAACATCATGCATGTAGTGGGAATGGTTGGAGGATTTCAGGAAAATCCAAAGGAAACTCATCTTCAGGTAGTAAATAAAATCTTCAAGTATCTTCAAGGAACTCAAAACGATGGCTTATGGTATCTGAGAGATACATATCTCACTCTTCATGCTTATACAGATGCAAATTGGGCTGGAAGCATGGATGACAGAAAGAGCACAAGTGGTGGTGCATTCTTTATGGATTCCAGATTAGTATCTTGGTTCAGCAAGAAACAAAGTTCGATTGCTTTATCTACAGCTGAAGTGGAATATGTGGCTGTTGCTTCTTGTTGCACTCAACTCCTTTGGATGATGCAAACCTTGCAGTATTTTCAAATCACTTGTACACCACCTATCTCCATCTTATTTGATAATACAAGTGCAATTAGCATTTCAAAGAACCTAGTTATGCATTCAAATACCAAGCACATACCTATCAAATATCATTTCCTCCGGGAACAAGTGCTGGAACAAAAGGTCAAGCCGGAGTATGTTCCCTCTAAGGAACAAGTTGCTTATATACTCACCAAACCACTGCCCAGGGAAACATTTGAATACCTCAGACAGAAGCTGGGATTAGTTGATGTTTCATCCTGCTGTTGAAACTTGTCTGTTTCAGAGAAAAGTGGTTGTATGCGACTTAGATGAGGAGGATCCACATACAGACGTTGGTTTTTGTAGATACAGTCACATATATGGAGATTTGAAGGATATCAGTAGGGAAAGGCTCTGGTTGAAGATAGTCTAGTATGGGTCTGACAGAGACCTTCTGGCACAACGTTAGGGGGAGTAGATAAACTTCTAATGATGCATTGTTGACATTATCTTAGAAGCCTTTGGTTCAAGTTCACTGCTGTTGTTGGTTTCAGGTAGAACACATGTGGAGGGAGAACAGGAGGAGAACATGGTTGCTGACCTGAATAATGGTGATTGACAGATGCTGCTGATATCAGTTATTGGTGACTTTCATAAGTCTTGCTCTAGATATTTCGTCTCTATGTCATGAATCTCTTTTATGGTTTCAAGGTCATGTAACGGCTTATTTTGGTTTCCCCACTATGCCTGGGATGAAGAGGTAATGTACTTGGTTGTCATATGTAAATTTTTGATTTATCCCCACTTGGTTGGGTGATGGATGTATGTATTGAGTCTTTTGGTGATAGGAAGGTATTTTATGATGTATAAGTCATGGTTCTTCTTGAAGAACATCTCTTTGCAAATCTTGCCTACAGTCAGGGGGAGCATGGTCAACACAGCAGGGCAGAGATTTCAGCATGTACTCAGGGGGAGCACAACCCTTTGCCCTCGATGACAAAGGGGGAGAATGACTTTGAGGATCTTGGGGTTGCCATCAACTCCAAAGGGGGAGATTGTTGGCATTGTGGCACTGATTTAGAGCTATGGCACAGGTGTTGTCCTTGATGGCAACTCTCTCTGGTGACAGATCTCAGTTCAGGCTTTCAGAATGAAGGAAAAGACATATATGCAGGTTCACCTAGACGAAGACGCGTATACACGCGGGTTATATGTTACGAAGGCGCGTATGCGTATACACACACTTTCACGCAAGGAAAAGCGCGTATATGATGGAGAACTTACTTTTGGTCCGTGGTATCTAGTCCTTGGTAATTGAACCTATGGTTTTGGGCCATGGTATCTCGTCAAGAGTGTTGATCCCAAGTATTGGGTCCATGGTATTGTTTGTTATGGTTTTGGACCATGGTATTGTGGAAGGCCTAAGACTATAAAAGAGGAAGGAGATCACTTGGCAAAGGATCATCCGAATTATTGAATATCTGATAGAAGGGCTAGATCTGGAATATTGGTGATTATGTTATGGTGCAGATCTGGATCTGAATGAAGGAGGAACCTGAGCGCAAAGAGAAGGATAAGTTCTATTGATGGGTCATAATCTTAAGGCTTGAATAATAATATCTTTGTATGATTTTGATCTGTTATATGTGGCACATGCTTGATCTATAAATCTGGTAATTTGGGTTAATTAAGGTCTGAATATTTGAAATTATCCTTTATAGATCTGTACGCAGGTTCAGTGAAGTGAAGGCGCGTATACACGCTGGTTCTGTGAGTAAAAACAGTGTATACGCAGGTTGGTCCAAACACAGAAGCGTATGCACGCAGGTTTCTGGTTATTGAAGTAGCGTACATCTCTTGAGTTGTGTTCTAGCTGCTTCTGTTTGATTGGTGCAGTGTTCTGGGTTCAGAATTTGGTGTGTGATTACTGTTACTATGTTCTGGGTACAACTGTTAGAGAAGTATCTACTTGATTCAGTTCTATTTGGTGAAAAGGAGATTGTTTGATGCAGAAATTATTGATGATTGATTGATGTTCATGGATCCATTTTGAAAATTTATGAAACGTGGTCCCTGGAAGAAAGAGAAGGTTGTAGCCTTTTGTAGGCCAGCACCTAGGTACTAGTATCTTGGCTACTGCAAGAGCTAAGGGGGTTGTAGCTCCCTTCCAGGAGAAGATGGAGAATGAGAGAGGGTTGTATCTCTCTGCAGGTTGCGGCCTGCGTACTGGTAAAGGACTGCACTAGTACATTGTAAGAAGAAGTTTCTAATTAAAAGAAGATAGAGACGAATTGCAGCAGGTGGTTTTCACCCACATTGGGTTTCCGCCTTATATCTTGTGTTCTTGTGTGTGATTGTCTTCAGCTCTGTTTTACTGTTTTTGGTTACTGTTTAGTTGATTATGATACATAGATTAATGATCAACATCTATAAGATAAATTAAAACTATAAGTATGCATTGTATACGCGGGTTTCCTTCTCTGTAGTTGCGTATATGCGTGGTTTCATCTAACTGAAGTAGTGTATATGATCTGGGTTTAAAAAGGAAATAATTGACTTGATAATACTGATTCACCCACCCCCCCTCTCAGTATTATTTCCAACAGAATAATCTTGAAGTGGTTACTGCAATGGAGAACCCTAATTTGACCCGTCTGAAGTCCTTTCTGCATACATGTATGATGTTTCTAAGTGATCAAAAAGAAGTGGAACAATTGCAATAACTAATCAACAACTACGATGCTAAAGAGAAGCCACAACCTGAAAAACACATAGTAAAAAAAGTACACAAAAATAAGAAAAGAATCGACAGAGATATGCGATTAACTATGCATATCTGTGAATTCAAAATGGATGAAATAATCCTGGACTTGGGATCAAATACGAATGTATTACTGAAGCAGACCTAGGAGTGAATGGGGCAACCAAGGCTAAAATGGTCACCGATTTAGCTATGCATGGCCAATGAATAGAAAATCATCTCAATGGGTCGATTGCATGGCATTGTTGTGGACATTACAGGAGCAAGCATGGTGGTAAACTTGTAAATCATTGAGATTCTAGAAGACAACAATTTGCATCCAACTTTACTTTGACTCAATTGGGCTTTTGATAATGGATTTTATAATCAGTATGAAAAGAAGAAATATGGTATTTGAGAAGAATTATACCAGGGTCATTGTTCCTTTAGATCCCTCTAAAGGAGCGCAGTATACATAACCTATGCACAAAAAATATGGCAATGAATATATTGACAATATCTATAAGCTAACCGTGTGGGATGAGGATTGGATCAACCCCACGGTAGATGTGAGGATAAGCTAGGAAAAGTATAGTTCATGTGTCTCGGACTCTGATGAGGAATTGGAGAACTTGAGGAAATGGTTCCACATAGTTTCTACTCTATGATGTAAGAAACTTACAAAATATCTTTGCTGCATCTCAACTAAGGTATGTAATTTATCATACTATGATAGGATTGTTGATGTTAGCTTATTACTTGATGAATTTTAAAGGGATGTACTAGAATAACATCGCTTCTATTATCACCTAGATTGACCTCAGGTTGAAGGGAGGCAATTCCAGGGTAACTACAAACCAAGCTTAGCCTAGTAGCTAGCCCTACTAGGCCGGGAGAGGACTCTCTTCATAAGGATCTCAGTCAATATGACTAGACCGGGTAAAGGATTTTAGGCTAGGTATAGTAGCTTGAAGGCTTTGATTGAATTTGGTTGGAGTTTCGCTGGATCAGATGGAGCTGGACAGTTTAGGTATAGGAAATTAGGTCAGAAATGCAGGGTGTTCTATGGGGCAAGGTAGGCATAGGCTTTACCACTTTAGGCTTGATGGTGTGAGGTATTTAAGACTGGTGAGGAGCTAATAATTTCATGTGGCAATCATGGATCCTTCTTAAACAGTGGAAAACATGAAATATTGAATGATTTCCCAAGGCAGAGCACTGTTTAAATGGATTCTACCTATCAAACTTGATAACATTCAATAACAAGTAATGAAATGAATGATGGCATACATAAAACATGTAAATAAATGATTACAAAAGAAGAAATTCTGCTCAAAATCCATACCACATGGATCCCATAAAAATAGCTGCAAATCCTATTAATCTCCTTGCCAAACTGCTTACAATGATGTACAATTAAGCTCTGAGCATCCAAGTGAGTCCAACCTCAACAAATGTCTAAGGAAATACATAGTATAGGCATTAAAACAACCCATCCTAAGCTCAGAGGTTGAATCCATGAGAGGAGGAGATGTTGCACAACAAACTGAATTGAAAGCTAAAGAATAGGGAGGTCAAACTGACTCACCCCTAAGGTGAAGGAAACTGATTCATTGCATGCCACCTAGGCCATTTACCTGATGTATCTATCCTAGGTAACCAAAATATATATTAATTACATCATGATTTCACATTACATCAGTAAAAAGATAAAAATCCCTAGGTGAAAAGCAAATTCTAGAAGAAACAGTGAAAAATTGGGTAATCTGGCAAGTGCGTAGCGCCAGTGTCAAGTGTGCAGTGCCTGAAGGGAGTGCGTAGTGCCAACTTCTAGATGAATTTTGAGTGCCTTCCGGACCATTATTTTCCCTTCCAAAATTGAAATCTCCCAATACTACTCAAACGCTCAGCGCAAGGCTCCAAAAATAGGCAGAAACATGAAATTTTGGTGGTTTTTTAGCCTTTTCACCTAGCAAATCTAACTTTCACACCTGGAAACATTGTTTTCCTGCATTTCCATGGCCTTCTAAATCCAATGATGGTGGCCATTTCTCCAAAAAGTGCCCCAAAAAAGTGTAAAGTGCCCTAGGCACTGCGCGTTTAACCAGTGGACTGATAAATTAAATGCCTGAAAATCATAGAACAACTAGGAAATCAAAAACTAAGCCAAGGATCCTCAAAAATGGTTGTGATGGCTGATGTTGAAGGTGACTAAGCCTGTAGTGAAGCCTCCACCAATAGGTCAATCTTTTCCTTCTTTTCTTGATGAGCTAAGGCTTCAATTCTTGCTTGAGCCCTTTTGAGCTTGGTTCTAGAAATCTTGTCCCTCATGGCATAATGTTTGGGCATTCTCCTTTGCACCTCCACATCTCTAGTGGCTTTGGCCAGCAAGTCCTCAAGGTGAGTGTTAACCCTCTCAAGCCAATATTCCCGGTTCTCATTCACCATCTGGCCAAATTGTTCATTCAAGGTGAGTTGGTTGGCAAGTTGAGCTTATTTTTCCTTCTCAAGCTCCAAAGCTCGCTTTAGGCCTCTGGTCTTAGGCCTCCTCCTGGGCATATCTCCCTCCATGGTCTCACCACATTCACCATAAGCTTATTCAAGTTGCACCTTAGCCTTTTCTGCCACTCTTTTGGCCTTGGTGAGCTGAACTTCCATAAGCTCATGCTTAGTCTCCAACTACTTGTTTTTCTGTTTGTAATAAGAGATGATCCATTTGGCTCTTTACAGGTTCACCTGCAACTCACCTATGATTGCCTCTTACTCATTAATGAGCATTCTAGTGTTTGTCTCATCATCCTCATCATCTAAGTGCACTAGGTCAAAATCGTGCTCAGTTTCATGGAGGTGCTCTTTCTATTGTTGCATCTCTCTTTTCCCTTTGTGTACCTGCATTGCTGATGATGAAGGTAATACCCCTCCCACAATATGTGGGGCAAGAACTTGTTTGTGTCCTCTATGATAAGTGTGCACCATAATACCTGAACCAATCCTTCCAGACTTGCTTCTTTGGCCCAAATTGCCTTGATCCTCTTTGCCACTATCTTGTTTCCTGTCAGGTGAAGGAATAGGTGCATGGGAAGATGATAATGGAATTGAAGGTGAATGTGACGATGATGGTATGTTTTGAACATTCTGAGTGGAAGCATGAGTGAAAATGGGGTTGGCAATGAATGTACTCCATGCAATGTTAAGTTCTTTAAGGTGATAAAGAACTATGATCTTTATGAGAGCATGATGAAATAGGCTTTTCATTTGATCTTTGGGTTCTCTCTTTTGGGAAATGTAAGACATTTTCTCCACACTCCTGAAAAGATAATAGGGTATGTTAAGCATTTTGACCCTAGTGAAATGCATGAGCAATCTGATGTGATAGGAATAGACCCTAGAAAATCTTCCCTCACATGAAAAATACTTCATAATAATCTTCATCATAGGTGCATATCTGTCAAGGAGGTATGAGAAAGGAAAATAGCCCTTTCTTTCATGTTTGTATCTAGGTTTGATGTATGGTTCATAGAAATGTGCTTCAATTTCTCCCTGTTTGAACCATTTTTCCCCAACTTCTGGAATACCGGTGGTAGCTGATATGGTGGCAGCAGACAATGTGAAGGTTATGCCTGCAAGAGTGACCTGATTGTCTTGAAGCCTAGTGATGAAAAGTCTGGTCAACTCAGGGTGGTAGTCGACTGCATGGACTTGTTCACAAAACTCAAAACACCCTAATCGTTTGAAGGATGTCACTGTCATGGGAGAGGCTAGTAGCTCTTTTAGTTCTGTGGGCTCAAACTTGTGTATGTTCCGTCCTTTATGAGGTATTCTTTGCTCTATGTTTCCCTCTCTGTCTGATTCCTCTTCCTCACAATGTGGTCTGTACTCCTCATCAGCCATGACGTTTTTTGTAATGAGACCCTAAGCAGTAAATCGGGGAATACAAAGGTGTAGGGAGGAAGAAGAAAGGAAAAGGTAGATGGGAGGAAATGAGGGTCTGATAGGGTAGGGATAGAAACTCTTGACGGGGAATATGGAGTGTATATTGTGTGGTTTTGGGAGAAATGGGGAATTTGCTTGTGAAAACTAGGGTTTAGGATAAAGGCTAGGGTTTCAAGTGAAAAACTAAGACCATATTATTTTCATTCTTTAAACATGAGGGAAATAAGCTTAATGAGAGGGGAATGGCAATACTTACTTAATTTAGGGCTTAGGAGATCTTTTGAAATCTTGAAGACAGAAGGAGTGAAAAACTGGTCAAGTGCATAGCACATGAAGGGAGTGTAAAACACCTTAAGGGAACGTGTAGTGCCTGTCAAATGCACAACACCTAAAGAGAATGCGTAGTGCTAAGAGGAAATGCGCAGTGCCTACTCTGTTTTCAGAATTTTTTCTTGAAATTGCCCAAAACACAGCTTCGGTTTGTTCAATGCATGGTAGGAGGTAAATAAACATAAAATGAGGGCAAGAAGATGTTTATAGGCCCTTGACTTTAATCTTTAGCTCCTCAAACCCCTTTTTCTAATTTTTTTTTCCTTTTTCACTTTTACCCTTTTAAACTCTATTTTGATGCTATTTCTTCTTTGTGCTTTTACAGGTGGACATATGCTCAACTTAACTTGATTTTTTGCAGTGCTAGCATGTCTTGTAGCAAGGAGAACTCTTCTGCTGTAGCTGAGATCCATTATTACAGATAGAAACTTAAAATTACATAAAAAATACAATAAATTGAAAATACTTTGTTTTCATCTAAAAAACATGTTTTTGACGTGAAAATTACATTAGGTTACAAAAATAAAAATTGCAGTAGTTGTGACTTTCAAGCCATCATGCTTGATTTCTTTATCATCCTCATACCCTTGCTGACCTTTATTTACATTTCAAAATCAGTTTCTTGACCTTGATAATGAAACACTAGACCTAATGAAATGGAAAATGGACTGTAGATTTTTTAGGAACCAAGACTTAAGACAATATGAAGGGGAATCAACAAGTATGGTCTATGAGGGAGGATCTGAAGAGAAAACAACCATCAGTGGATCCATATATCATGACCTAATGGAGTGATGAAAAATTTACATTATGGGACGCCTACTATGAAAATGCAAAAGAGAAAATTTTGATCCTTGATGGAAGTATGAAAAGACTGACACTAACAGCTTCTAGGCCTTCAATGTAGCTTTGAGTTGTGCACATGCGCGATGGTGGGGAATGCATAAATACAATATAGGAGATCATGAGTATCGTAGATTGATGAGGCTCAAGTTCAGTCATGCAAACATAAGGCTTGTAGAAAAGTATTATGGTAAGGATGATACCCGAGAACATTTTTCTCATTGGACTACGACAGGGGGCGAAGAACCTTAGCCAGAATTAGTACACATATTTTTCCACACTTTGGATGTGATACCGATGAATTGGTATCTCAAAACGGAGTTGTGACATGGCACCGCCAACTGGTAAGATCTAAAGGAAAGATTCATATTGACCTTTAGCTTTGAATAATGTTTTCAGTGTCTCAATGATGCCCTTAAGGAAATCAAGGCAGGAATTTTTTGGACACCAAATGAGCCAACGACTTGGGTATAGCTTGATTGGAACATGCAGTTGCTGCAAGAAATAGAATGCTATATTATGACTGTGGGACCAGAAGTTGAGATACCTAACATAACACAGCCTGTTAAAACGAAGCAAGTCATTATAGGCTCAGAGGTGGAGCCCAAATTCACACAATTCAAAGATTACTAGGATGAGGATACATTATGTAAGGTCATTGAATTGCTACATCAGTATGAGGAGTTTTTTTTTATGAAGTTGATTGAGTTAAAAGGCATTGTAGGCAATTTGTGTGTAATGAGCATCACTTTGAAGCTAGATGAGAAACCTATAAAACAAAGACTATATAGGCTAAACCCAAAATACAAAGAGAAGTTGAAGGAGGAGCTTGACAAGATGGTCACAGCTGGAATAATTGAACCTATGGAAGAATCCGACTAAGTGAGCCTAATAGTAGTACAAGAGAAAAATACTAAGGGAGACATAAGGGTTTGTGTCGATTTAAGAAAGTTAAATGACACATGCGTACATGACCCATTTCAAACAACGTTCATTGATGAATTTTTGGATAATGTGGGAGGACAGGAGGCCTACTTCTTTACACATGGTTTTTCAAGGTACCATCAGATTAATATTGTGCTAGAAGATAGGACTAACACAACTTTTTCTAGTAAATGGGGATCATTTCAGTATACTGTCATGTTGTTTGGGTTGAAGAACGCACCTCTGATATTCTCTTGAGTTTTCATCGCAACATTTGACCAATTCATCCACAAATTTCGAGAGGTTTACTTTGATTATTGGATAGTCTTTGCACTACTAAAGAAGCATGTTTCAAGATTGCACTTAATGTTCGATACATGCAAGAAATATCAAATCTCACTTAACCTGAAAAAGTGTATTTTTTGTGTACCATATGGAATATTACTGGGACATGTTGTTAGCAAGTAGGGAAAGATGGTGGACCCTACAAAAATTGTTGTTATTATCAATCTAGATCCACCAAAGAACGAGAAGGAACTATGTGTGACTCTAGGTAATATTGGTTATTATCGGAAGCTCATAAAGACCTACATGTAGATCATTGCATTGATAGAAAAATTACTGAAGAAAGATGTCATCTTTTGTTGTGACGATGAATGTAAAAAGAGCCTCAACATCTTAGGTTGAAAATCTACAGGGGCGATTCTTTCCTTGGGAATGTGCAATGACTATATGAATGGGAAAAGATCTTAGTGCTACAGCCAGTTGAAACGAAGCACGAGACTTTAAATTACCCTGCCAAAGTAAAACTCTG
The DNA here is from genome assembly GCA_031772625.1 of Pinus tabuliformis. NCBI lineage: Eukaryota > Viridiplantae > Streptophyta > Pinopsida > Pinales > Pinaceae > Pinus > Pinus tabuliformis. The sequence continues at coordinate 1,707,116,290 of CM062816.1, read as the reverse complement.
TCGAGGAGGAAGTGTTATGTGGTATTCAAAAGAATGGCACAGATGGAGGAAGTTGTGAGGAATATGGAGTAACCATGCCGCAGGGAAGGGTATGATGTAGATATTCCGAAATATGACCATTGGGGTTGCTACAGTTGATTTGACATAGAAATTGTCGTTAAAGGGAATGGGGGAAACACATTTAATTAACAAATCTGGGAAAATCTGCCGCCAAATTCACTTTTATGAGGTGGATTTGAAGGAGATCATGGAGTTTGAAATTCAAAAATGTTATAAATATGGAAACCCAATCCACATTAGAACACTTTTCTCACTGATATTTCCACTGGTGATTTTTCTCTTAAGTGTGAGTTGAGCGTTCTGTTGCATGAATTGGAGGGTGATTGAACAAGAATTTCTTAGATGATGGATAGCATTCTTCATGGCTACTACACCACCATTGCATGTTACCAAGGTGAGGTCCCGAAATTAGAAGACTATTCACGCAGGCGTGTAGAGGAAGAAGCCTCCAGTTAGGTAATCGCCAAGAAAAATCACTAAGGAGAGGCTCAACAAAAAAAAGCAGCCTATGGAGCTCCAAGCTTATGATGTGGAAGAAGTGGCCCCCAAAGTAGAATATATCAAACTCACTTATATGTCTCCATGAAAGATGACCTCGAAGGCTACCAAGGACATAGATGCTATAAAATTGAAACTTTAAACCATTGTTCCTGGAGGAGGTGCTGATTGAGGGAGAGTTGTTGGCAAAGGTGCCACAATTGCACATGGAGGAATGGGATCTTAACGATCGAAGAAAATATCCCCAATTTGAGCCTAATAGGTATGTGAAATCATTTTACTATGAATAAGTTAGAGTAACAAGGGTCAAACCGATACCATGGGAAGTAGGACTTCAACAAGCTCGGCTATTGAACATTCTATATATTCCACACTTTGGGGATAGCAATATCAACACAATCTATGTGCACCAGCTATTGGCATTAGTGCATGATGGATGTCTGTGGCTGGGGACAAAATATCCATTGATGATATGTTGATTAGAAGAATAATTGCACTTCCCTACCAAGGAGAAAACCCGATCGATGCATTTGTGAGAAAAAACTCAAGAGAAAAAGTTGGCCAAGATGATGAAGAAGGATTATGATATCATCAAGAAGTCTAGGGGATTCATCATCAACTCCATTAATGATCAAGCTGTGCACTTTTCCGTGAACATTTTTCTAGGAAAATAATGAGGAAGTATTAGGAAAACAAGGTACCCATACCAGACATATCATTCGTTGTACAGTGCAGCAAGGGCGTTACGTTTAACTAAGAAGTCTATTTGTGCCAAGGATTTTTTGATGATTGGCAGGAGCCATAAGAAGAGGGAAAATAGTTCCACTATGCATGGTTATTGCTCTTGATAGCATTCAAAGCACGGAGAATTCCTGAGGAGTCATAGTTCCCCACTATGGACCCTAACATGTGTGAGGTATGCCTCATTGTGGGTTTCCAAGGAGACGACCTGTGTTACAGAGAACAAAATTTATTGGGTCTTGTTTGAAATGGATTTGTGCACTATGATCAGCCATAAGCTTAGGGTGTCATCACTTTTATTTGAAAAATACAGAGTGATTGCAAACATCAAGGCAAACTTTCACCATGTACATATTTGCACCAAGAAGGACCTAGAGGAGGTATGGTACGAGCTTCCATTCTTGGTCACTGATGATGACATCATGGAAGTGGTGAGAAACTGGCCAAGTGATTGGCTAACTCCACCCATAGAAGGAAGAGAGACAGAACAAGAAAGAGCCTTAGATGCATGGACCAAGAAGCAGCCAACCAGGAAGGGAGAAAAGAAGGTGATTTAGAAAGTCACAATCGAGCTAGAGAATGAAACTATGCTGGAGAGAGAGCACAAAGCCGGGAAGGAGGAATAGGACATTGAAGGTGACGATCAAGGTGGTGAAGACCCTTTTGTTGACACTGAGGAGGTAGATTCCCTATTCATAGTTTAAAGGTGGAAATCAAGTGTTTCAGGTTCGTGGAAGAAGCACAAGTCGAATAAATCCACTGTCGCAGAACTGATGGTCCTCACTAAAAGGGACATCGACGAGATTGGAGACACAGTATGAGATTGGATGGAGGACATATGGGGGAATATTGAATACCAATATAAAGTTGTTTTGACAGAGGTCCAATAGGGCCTCAAGAAGCTGCAGGTTCAGGTGAGCGCAGTTCAATCAAGCATGGATGAGGTGAGCACAATACCATCAAGCACAGCGACAGGAAGCCAACAGACAATAGAAATCACATCTGAGCTCCATGTTGCACCACCACCAGGAAACGCTCTACATTTTGATACTTTCAAAGACTGGAAGAGCATGTAGCACTAGAAAAATATAAGTATCAATCTTGCGGCGCTCCCCATTGACACTTTTCACGAGTTACATCAAGGTGTCATCCATGAACTAAATGTGTGGGAGAAATGTGCTCTGTTGGTAATTAAACAAGTTAAATATGACAATCAAAAGATGTTCAAGGATAAGAATTAGGTCATCATGGATCGTGATGAGGTAGTTGTGCATAGGCAACAACTAGAAGAGGCCATCAGTAGAGCTTGGAGCGAGCTACCATAGCTCCTGATCTAGACAGAGGCAACACCTAAAGAGAAAATTCATAAGATTGCAGCAGCAGTAAAAGAATCAAAGGTGGAAGTCTAAAAGGTCAAATTTGAGCTAGAAATGCAGATCGTGGAGTTGCAGATGAGGTTGCAGCTGGAAACTCCACCAGAGGTCTGCAAGCAACACAAAGTGGATATCAAGGATGCTATGGAAAATATAGCTACTACAATCAAGGACTGTATCTAGATCTTCGAAGACACTATGGATATATGGGCCTCGGTGTAGGAGGACTGACATGTACAGAAGATATAGGCAGAGATCCAAAACAAGCAGCAACAGCTTGATGAAATCAAAGTGACTACATAGGCCCTAGCATGTGTATAATGGTTTGCCCATCTCCATGAGGGAAATTTTTTGTAGGGATAAATCGATAAGCTTCGAAAAAATGAGTAGATAATTTTCGCACAGACGTAGCCATGGGTGTATGAAGAAATTCAACTCTCACATATAGTGGATAGCAAGATGAATATCATCAGGTAGATGCAAAGAACCATTTGTCTGGTGATAGTAGGGTTGACAATAGAGAAGCTGGTAGAAGAAGTACCATAGGCCACCATGCAGTGCACATAGGCACTTCAACCTATGAAGGATGCATACAATTGTCTCAAAGTGAAGATTCAATACATAGTAGTTGAGTGATTCAGGACGAGTCACATATTTGTTTTGGGGATCTGTTGGGTAGGGTCCCCCTAGGTCAAATGTTCGTCAACGTTTTGTAAAGATCCCACATTTTGAGGAGTGGAGCGCACTTCGCGCAATGTTTGAGGAGTTGTAGGGGCTTTAGGGCAGGTCAAATCCCCCTTATTTTGTAAAAGGATGGGACCAAGTTGTATGTTTTGAGCTTTTCCCATGGTTTTTGGACCATGGTATTGTAAGAGAAAAAGATATATAAAGGGTTGTCTTAGTAAGTCAAAGGACCTCATTAGGATGGAAATGTTTTAATGTTTTGATTCTGTAATTGTCATATATTTCATTACTAGAGTGAAGGGGAAGGCTTGTACAATTGTGTGTGCAAAGACTTTGGTAAGTCTGTGGCTCTGTGCTTGTCGCTGTGTGCACAGGGTAAGAAGGCCTGTAATTGGGAAGATCTGAAGATAATAAAGAAGATTTTGAAGGAAAATCTATGTACCTAGATTTTGTACTTTAATTTATGCAATTATTGTTTACTTTTGTGTTGCACAGTAGAAGATAAGGTCAGAACTAATATATGGATTTTGTTACAGTTAACTACAATTAATATCCATTTATATATGCATAGTAGATAGAGTTTTATATATGGAAAGTAGCCTTTTTGGATGAATAGATCAAATTTGATATAATATTAAGTAAGATTGTGCAACACAAGTGAGTTAGACTAAGTCAAGATCCACACTACATATTCCTTCTAGATGTGGAAACCTAGTTCCAGCATCCCTCAATATCACCTTGGGTGAGACTACAGTCTGTGTGAGAAGATCATTGCTGAAAGGGCCAGTGATAAAAGAGTTTTGTTGGTTAGTGTAGCTAACTCTGAACCTGGGTCTAAGCCCCTCAAGCCAACACCTGAACATGGTTATAGACTAATTCCATCAAAGGCATAGGATAAATGAAACCAACATATAGAAGTTTTTGGACCTCATCTTTAATTGCAGTTGCCTTACATGGGTTGACCAGCCGGAGCTTCTGCCGAATAGGATTAGCTCCAAGATAAGTATATATTTCATGTTGTACAATTTGTGGATCAATGCTAATAATTGTTTCATAATACCAAGTAAAAATATCATGGAGTTATTTGAAAAGGGAAATGTAAATATCAATCTCAGAAGGAGGGTAGTCTTCCCCAATCAAAACATTTTCCACGACACCAGGCTTCAAGGGAATTTTAATAGGAATTGTAGCAGATATATTAACCAAGTTACCTTGAGAAGAAAGAGTGAAAATCAACTTGAAGTTTAAGGAAAAATTGGTATTGCCAGAGGAAACCAGGATTTGACTAGACTTGTCCAAACTCTCTTCATGGGGAAGGAAGTAAAGAGAAATGATGAAGATCTCCCCAAGGACAGTTAGTAACTGACATGACTTCTCAAGTAGCTTCACCTAATGGTGATGGGAATTTAAGGAAGTCACAAGAAAGAGGAATACCAAAGGCCCAAGAAGGAATAGGGTAAATGTCAAGTGGTATAGAAATGGCATCGCTAAACTCATCAGAAGCTGAGGCAAGCTAAATATCTTGGTAAACAAGTTTCATTGGACTTAAAGGCATATGCTCACCATATTGATCAATATTAGATTCTGATTGCACCACCCAGGGATCATCAAGAACCTGGGGTCTATAGTTGTGAGAAGATATCGCATGGACATGAGCATTAGTAGATGTGGAAGGGGTACTAGGCGGGGTAATTGTGTAAAAACACCCATAAGGGATGAAATTTTGAACAAACCCATTCCAACACTTTGAAAATAACTAGGGTTATCTCCCACAAGTGGTATTGAATTCTCCATAGTGTAAATTTCAGTCGATGGCACTCAATAGTCAATCTGGTTAAAAGTGGCAATATTACCATCACGTGGGAAGAAAATTAAATAGAATATAGATGAGACAAAAATGGTCATGGCATAGAACCAACTACGGCCAAGGAGCACGTTGTAATCCGAAGTGGTGTTGACAACTTCAACATCGACATAAATAGCTTTCCCCCTAACTCAATGGCAAACTTGGGAAGAACCCCCCTAGGAATAAATTTATGTCCATTGGTATTAGACATGGAGAGTGGTATTAGACTTAGCGAGCATTGAAGAGTCGAGAGCCTTCCAACATGATTATGACATGATGCAAGTAGAAGAACCTTTATCCACCAAAGTGTGACGAATATTCTTATGAAGGATACACACACTAATTTGAAAGGAGACCTGATGAGAAAGTCAGATGGCATCCTTGTCAACATTAACTGCAATGAGGTTTGAGTCAGAAAGGTCTACTTCACTAGTCATAGATAACAAGCCCTTGCACTCCTGAGGACAACTTTGCAAAACCTCCAGGGAAGACATGGCACAAGGATCCTACACAAGACCTTCAATAATACTATAGTGCTGAGTGTCCTGAGAAGAGGGATTGTGTGTTGTTTTATGAATGATACCTTTGGGGGACAATAAACTAGTCCCATAGGCTTATCTAATGAGAGAGGCCTAGTGGAAGTCGGTGGGGTGGGTGAGCCCTTACGATAAGAGATCAACTCATGAAAAACATATGATTTAGTTCATGTCGTCACATTAATGTATTCTTTGCACATAAATACAAACAAACTATTGGAAGAATTGAAAAATAGCCACTTATTTCCCCCTTATAGAGGTGTAGGAGGTTGTGTAACCATTTTTTGCCGAGGTCTTGCAAGAAATGGATGATTAAAACAATGGGTTGTTGAGTAGATTGAGGTGGTGTGAGAAACCTATGAACTTCATCCATCCGAGTGTAGTCATGAGTTAAATGATCACCTTGATAAATCTTACAAGGGAACTTAATCTTTCGACGACGCTCCCAAGTGCCCCCTCCCTGATTCTGAGTGTTTGGTTGAGTTTCGTAACAAAGTTATTTTTTCTATTAATTCTTATTATTACTTTTACCACAAGTTTGGTTTTTGTTCTCAGGTGTTGTAAACATTACCATAAGAACCTTGGTGGAATGCTGAGAAGAAGGTGCTTTTGTAGAAGCAGACGCAGTTGTTGGGCCTTGAGGTGTAACAATAAATTACCTAAGTTGAGCAGCAACTTGGCTCATGGAATCAGAAACATACCCAATCACACCATCAACGTGTGGGTCAAGCATAGGTTTGGGTGAGTTAATGGAAGGCTTAGGAGAATTTGGAAGTACTTTGTAAAGTTTACCCAACTATGAAAAAATTTAGTTTCTAGGAAGAAAAGATAGCTTGCTCCTCAGGGACACCTCTAAACATGGACACATTTGGAAATTTGAGGTCTTAAGGCTTGAATGAACCATTTACGCAATATCTCATTAAGAGATTTGATCTAACCAAGCTCTTTCGATGATGCCACTCATGACTACGATCAGAAACCGACACGACATCATCTTATTTAATGTTGGACAAGAGTTTGAAATCGATACATTCCTCATGTGAAACTAAAAGTGCATCAGAAAATTTTTAGCTAAGAAAGAAAAGTCATGGTAGGATGTTGTGTCTAATTTGATGTACCATTTGGCACCATTCCGAGTTAAATTCCATTGGAAAAATGTAGCTTAATCGAATTTTCTACCAAAGAGTTGGATTAACACCATATGTGATATGAGGTGATATGAGTAGATGTATTCTCTCCAGGCTTTCCTTCAAATTTTGGTATATCAAAAGGAAATTTTTCAGGTATCAGTGGCCACCAAGGGTCATGGCGAGTAGGGTCACTGGTAAACTTATCCAAATATGGCAAATCAAGAGAATATATAACTGTAAAATAAATTTGGCTGAACAGGTCATAGGTAGGAGAGCCGACATACCAACCATGAGGTCCCCTAATATAAGGATTATGATGTAATGCTTGTTGGCTCCAGTAAGGGTTTGCCAAAGCATATAAAGTATGTCGGTTGGCATGAATTTTGAGAGGACCTTCCCCCCCAAGGGTAAATTTCCCCAGAGAGCATAGGACCCCCAAGAGCATGATGTCTAATAGGGTTTTATCTGACAGGGATAGATGCACTAGCATGAATGATAGCATCGATGTAAGGAGGGTAAGTCATAGAAGTGATGATACTAGTAGCAGGGTTTTCCCCAAGTAAACTAGCCACTCCAAGAATATTACTGGAAGTTTTTGTCCCTTCAAACAACAAATTTTACTAGGCTTGTGATACAATTGAAACACTGTTTCCCCTAGGTTGGCTAGGAGAAACTGATGACCCCCCAACATATTTCTAGAAATTCTCACATGTAATTGAGGGATAATAATCACAAGTTGAGCGAAGCTAGGTGAAAATACTTCTAACCCTACCAATTGACTACGATTAATGACCATGGTCACCATAGATGACACAACATGAATGGAAACATATGGAAAATTTGTAGGAGCTATTTATGAGACTGGTAGAATTCCCTAAGAAGATGTGAGAGGTATAAATAAAGGACTAGATATAGCCATTCTGAGAGGTTGAAAGGATGACATGGTAGTTGAAACTTCCAATGTAGAGGGTAAGGATGATTTGGATTCCACCATACGGTAGAATACTAGAAAGGGAACAAGAGTAGAGGCAGTTATGGAACTGTTAGGGTTGAACCGCAATAGCTCAAGTCCTAGAGGATCAGTCAAAGGTGGATTAGTACCAGATGCTATGTTGTATGCCAATGTTTCAATAAAGATTAAATCACTACTAGAAGGACCTGGTATAGACTCCATGACTATGGGTTGGTAAGGGTCTTGAGAACTGAAAGGCACTCCCTGTGCAGGAGTAGAAATTCCACCTTGTTCAAGAGAAAAATCATGAAGACGAAGTGGATGATAGTAACTATATTCATCCAAGCTAAAACTTTGTAAATTGACACAATTATGCTAGTGAAAACACCCTTAGGCCAATACTATTGATTCATAACAAACAACACACACTTGAAAATTCCTACGACATAGTCACATAAACAAACCAAATAGAAAGAAGTTGATAGTCAGACAGTTACAGCGACTTAATTTCCAACCCTTTTAGTTGTGAACTTGGTGGAAGTCCCCTTATTAGCCATTGGGCACCCCTCGAAAGGTCTAAGAGAGTATGACTAATATTTTTCCCATGTATAGAGAAGACGAGATGGACACTGCACTTGTGTATGAGCCCTAAAATGAGTGGCCACTAAGTTTACCACTAACAATAAGATTCTTAGGGGGACCGTCATCAACCAAATTCACACGCAAGCACATGAAACTTAGCCAGGATAGCTAATACTAAAACCCCCCTGATATTTTCCTCCCAAGTGGCCCCAAAGTGGTACAATAAAATGTTAATAACATTGTTTGTAATACATGAAAAATCCACAATTCTTGCCACCTGAAAGTAAGTGAAATGGGGTATGTCACCTCGGCCAACCCAAGTGTTACCTCATGATTGACCCACGTGTTAGAATGGTTTCCAAGGCTGCATTACTACAAGTGGATTTATCTCCCTACTTCAAGTTTCTAAGTTTCTTTTTGTATTCTTGTAGCAATTAACTCACACACCTATCTCCAAGACTCTAGCCTTAGGTAGTTTTGGTGTACTAACAGTAAAATGAAAAGGATGGGTCTAGTTGATTTTATTATCATTTTAATTTTAAGTGATTGTTGTTTACACAGTTGTGATGTGGCGTGAAACTTAGATGGTGTGAACAAATCTTGTTAGTAACCTTGATGCAACTATATGGAATTTTTTCTTTTCACTTTGATGAATGATAACTATAGGAGGGAAAATTTTTATCACAACACACCAATGCCTATTATAGTGCACCTCTCACTAAATTCTTAAGTGAAAAAGCCCAAATTTATAGGGATGTTGACCCAAAAAAAAAAGCCAAAAAGACAAAGCTATTGAAAGGAGGCCAAAGGAAAGTCCCCAAGCTAGAATGAAAAGCATTTCAAAAGCATCACATCTAGGAAAACAAAGGCAAAGAAACAAACACACTTGAGAAATAAAAAATAAGTCCAAAATTGAAAGAGGAAGGAAATGTCAACAAGCTAGGGCTATAGCACAATGGCTCAACAGAGGCCAATGTTCTACAAAGGTAAAAACCATACCCTATAGGAAATAAGGTCTAAAAAGGATTAAATGAGGGTGATAAGAAGTAATGGAAGCATGCTCAAATAAACTTTTCTAGATGACAATTGGACAAACGATCAAAACACCACTGATTGTGACAAAAATAAATAAGAGAAGGAAGAGATCACTTAGAAACAAGTCAAAAAACCACAAAAAGGTGGAAAGGATCTAAAGTGATATATGAAATAGATCTAAAAATTCAAGAAGATTCAAAAATGAGATCTAACGATAACAACATAAGCCTCAACGAAAGAACCAAAATATCTTCAAGAGAACTTTAAAAGACACCATCTATGGAAGACCTCAAATAAACTAATCAGAAATGGCTCAGACCAATAGAGATCAACAGTTGGGAGAAATAGAAAACATAGATTTAATAGATGTCCAAGAGATTGAGAAAAAATAAGAGGGTAAAGAACCAAAACAATTCAAAAACTTGTCTTGACAAAACAAATCCAATCCAAGGAGATTAGGCACAAGAAGAAAGATCAGGAGTAGAACTAGTGAACACATAGAAATCCAACTCAGATTCAAAGTAGAGACAAAAAATTTCAGAGAGTAAATTTAATTTTTCAAGACGAAACAACACATTGCACGGACAAGTCATGCATATAAGAACCAATCATTGGTTTGTAACAACAATGTAGTGACCAGCAAGACACAATCGAAAAAATGTAGTGATATGCCACTGACTAGAGAAAAATCCCAAAAGTTCCAAAAAATGCAAGCATCAATGGAGAAAAATATTGAATATTCATGTAATTAAGCACTAAAAATAGCCGCAAAGAGTCGGAAAAAATTTAAGAAGCTCAAATAACTAGAATAGGTGATAAAACAAAAAAATATGAAAGGTGAAGGGGACAAGGAAAAAGAATGCTCTCATTGAAAGAAACAATTATGTTGCGATGAAATTTACATGCAAGGAGCTATTGCTCTGTGATCATTCTTCTGCGTAAGATCACTAGACAACAAGAGAAAAATCGCCAATGGATAGACAATCAAATGCAAACCCAATGCTCAAACATGTAGTAGACAAATAATTGTAGATGTTATAAATAAAAAGTGTGCACCTAGACTCTCATAGGTCAGTTACGGGTTTGAATTTGTAGCAGAATACTCACACTGCACTCCAGTAATATTCTTCATATGCACTTGATCTCAACACCTACACACATCCAAAAACAATCAAAGATAAAAATCCATCTTCCTTGGAAGATCATCAGCCCAAAAAATCATAGAATTAACATATATAACTCCTTCAAACATTTAAATATAGGGAATTACGTAGATTTCTATTAATCCATAATCAAAATACAAGTATACGTTCACCCAGGTCACCTCTCTAAAATATGACAGAGTCTCCCCACTATAAGAAGAAAAGAGCCATGAAGAAAAAAGACTCTAGCATCATAAGCCTCAAGGAATCACTCTAAAAATTTGTCTCTCTCTAGAATTGTTATGTCAATAGTCAAGCTTAATCACTAGAACTGTATATTTCCTATCCCTCTCATATGGTCTAGTATAAATAGGGTGAAAAGAGCTCCTAGGAGGATGAATGTAAATGCTCAGTATGAAGAAAAGCTATGGAATCTTCTCAATAATAAGTACTAGCCAACTCTAATAGGTGATGGGCCAAACAAATCTCCTAGGAGCCACAAAAATCTAGAAATATTCCCCAGTCAAAGTTACAAAATAGGGAAAAATAGGTTGCAATCACTTACATAAGGCATGCTGTCAGTGGCTGGAATTTTCCAGTCACATGGAAAAATCGTCATCCAAGCAACTGGGTGTCCTGACTGGAAAAAATAATGTTTGATTCCAAGAAAAGAAGGTCAACCAGCATAACGTCCCATAAATACTAACCCTTCATAGAAAAATAGGTTTATAACACTTGGTAACTACTTCCACCTCACCCAATAGGTTGCAGGTAGTTACTAGCTCATTTTTGAGCTCCACTTCCCCGCTCTCAAATGCAACCTCATATCCTTTAGGGAAGTTAATGATCAATTATTTCCATGATCATAAATAATATAATAATTTAGATTAGATTCTAGGACTTAGTGAGTCATAATAATTGTCGAACATTTAACTTGTAGCTATAACTTATTCATCCATGTGTAACTTTAGCATCATTTTTATAGATATTTTATTTTATTAATATCAAAATTACCATTTCACATATAATATTTATTGGGAATAAAATATTGATAAACTATTGTCTATTTACATTCTCAAAATAAAAGAAACATTCATACCTAACTATATACAATTTATTATGAACTACAAGGTAGGGGATACCACATGTGGTACCCATTGTTGTAAGAAAATTCAATTAGTAGAAGAAACTCCTCCCAGTTCCTTGGCTCGTGCATGACATACATTTTAGGCATGTCCTCCAATATTCTATTTGTCCTCTCTATTTTCCCATCAATTTTGGAATGGTATGTCACATCGAATGTGAATTATGTCCCTAAGCCAATAAATATTATTTTGAAAATTTTGAAGTAAATTTTCCATCTTGATATGAGTTAATTTTCTTGGGAATTCCATGCAACAACATAATTTATTTTATGAACATTTTTTTTATATCACTTACTATATGAGTGGATGTTTTATCGATGAAGTGAACTTGTGAACTACAACCATGATTAAGACACATTGCTTTCCAATCTTTCGAAACTGTGTAACAAAATCCATGGAAATCACCTCCCATTTCCATTCTAGAATGGGCATTGGTTATAGTAAACCAGTTGGGTGTCTACATTTAGCTTGTATTTGTTGACTTTCTATGCATTTAGTAATAAAATCAACCACTTCCCTTTTTAAACCAAGGCAATAATATCCCAGATTCAGGTGACAAGAGGAAGATCACCTCATCCACTTGATAGCCTATAACACATAGAGACTGTCCTAGAATAGATGACAAGAACCCGAATTCATTTCTACATTCATTCCCTCACCTTGGAATGTGAAAATAACCTTGTCAAATCCAACACTATATTCTGCAGTAGGATGGCCTCTCAGTTGTTTCTCTCCTAGTTTCCCTCCCATGCACTTCAACTTGCTCCTTCTGACCTCAATTATGTGATGCACGACCCTTGCAATTTAATCATAAGTAGTGATAGAGGTAGGGGATGCTTCATTACCTGGGGCATAGGGCATAGTCGACCCCCAACCACTTTGTACAATGCTTCCATCACCACCTTCTTCGACCATAACATTCTTGAGTTCATTCGAATAAAAATGGTGGCCATGGAGGAAGAGGAGACTGACATTGGATGCACATCCTTTTGGGATATTTTTAATCTCCTAGCTTGTCAGATGAAGGATAAAGAGAAATATAAGGCCAAGGAAACCAATTGGATTGTAGAGTTGTCCATCCTCCTGGCTTAAAAGATTAGCAAAAGCTCTCAACATTTCCTACCACCCCTCATAACCTTCCATCCCTTGACAGGTCTCCCTCACACTCCCCTCCTGCTAGCTCATCCATTCCCTCCCCTCGAATACCTCCTTCTCGTCCCTATGCCCCTGCACCCCCCACCCCCCTTTCCCCTTTGATGAATGAAGCTCCACCTACCTCCCTCCCTCGCCCATCCCATTGAAGTGTCAGATTTGGGAGGAGGTCCTTGAGGACCACAAAATAGTGCAGGCACAAGACAGCACCCAAAATCAAGGAGGCTTCAACTCGGAAATGATGTGGCTCCACTACAATGTGCACTATCCATTGAAAACATGACAGGAAATAGGTTTGTAACTTCTCTCTCATTTTAATTAATGGCTATTAGAGCGACCTTGTTTTGGCTCAATGAACACCACTATAACCACACATTTTTATCTCACCCTAAGTGTGCCTAGTTTCACACTAAGAAGATCAATGTTGTAGTGAAATTTTGCACTTCCCTTGTCCTGAAACTTATTAGAAATGTTCCATGAGGCTCAACCCTCTGTGATTTGAATAAAATTATCTTTCATATGTTAAACTCTTGGAAAATCTAAAATCTAGTTTCCCCACCCAGGGGAAAATAATTTTGAATACACACTATGGTTTCCTTGCTCCAAGGCAGAGATGGATCTTATGATTTCACATTATGTAAATGTTTTTAAGATAATACAATATAAAAATGATTTATTATAAAAAAAATCAGGCCAATAGTAAAACATTTTTATGGTTGTTAATGTCTTCTCATAACCTAGGTGGCTAGAATATGGATTTGTGTGGAATTCCTTCAATATGAGCTTATTAAGATTACTCTCATTTGGTATATACATTCTATTTTTGAATATGATCAGTCCATATACTCTGAGGTGAAATATCCTATCTTTCTCACCTTTAGAACATTGTTCCACCTTTTCTTTTAATTGTTGATATGTTTCATCTTGTTGTCTCACAATTTTTATCCTTTCTTGGAGATCAGTCTCATAAGAGATTGTGGCTAATATATGGCATATTTTCACCCTCTTGTTGAGTGCATAAACATATCTATTTTCTTTTCAATTAATGCATTTTATCTCAAAATTAAATTTACTAATTGTGACCAACAATATAGCGTGTCTCGCATTGAGTTCAGGTTGGTTGAATAAGTATTTTAGACCTCCATGATCGGTCATCAAGGTGAATTACCTTCCTAGGAGATAATTTGTTACAGTGAAAATTCTTGGAAGGTGTACCAAAAATACTTCACTTAAGTACCTAGGTGATAAGCGACCCTAACAACAAGTTTATGGTTGCGGTCGTCTTCGATCCTAAACACAAATAGAAAACCTGCAGGTAAAGAAGATAAAATCCAAAACATAAAGAAGAAATATAATGTATCCAGTATAATAACCCAATTGGAAAGACTATTTTGGATGAATAAATATTTTTACTGATAACACCCGGTGAAGGAGATCTATAGATTGGTTTGTAAGTCCCCCTCCATTGGATGGGTCCTTTGATATCCTTGATGCTTCAAAAACCAATTCTCTCTCCCAATATGTGAAAAAACCAAACAGAAGTGGAGAACTCAAAATGGGAGCTCAAGAAAAGTGACGATAATGTTGACGATGATTATGACAGCGTAGAATGAATGAAAAAACCCTCCTTTTTATATAAAAGTATGCAGTTAATATCGAAAATGGAAAATAATAAAGTATTATTAGCCAAATTCAAATCTAACTAATTGGAATAATTTATTATATTTATTGGAGAGGGAGAAGGCATTTAAAATGGTTAAACACCTTTATTTAGAAATAATTAACAAATAAAATGATTTATTAATTATTTCGCGAGAAATAAGAAAGGTGTGAAATAAAAATAATTATTAAATAGTGATTTAATAATTATTATAATAAGGAAAATTAAATAAATAATGATTTATTGAACTATTCCTAAGGGATTTAGCGAAATGTGACAAGGAAAAATTATTTCAATAATCATTTAATAATTATTCGTAGAGAAAAATAAATAAATAATGATTTATCTGATTATTCTCGTGCATTTTTTAATTTAAATTTGGAAATAATTGAATAAAAGTGGTTTACTAAGTTATTTTCCACAGTAAAAGTGATTTTACTATGGTAAATTTAAATCTACATGGTGTATTTTTATCCACCTAGTTTGAAATGGCTAGGTGATCATTTTTTGGTAACATATTGCCACCAAATGTATGAGTGCTAGGAGAAAATCGTATGACCAAAATACATTGTATATTACACTTCCTCAAGACACCAAAAGGGGAGGCAAAGAGAGAGAGAAAACTGAAGCAAGTTTAGGACAGACAAATGATGGAGGGGGTGAGACCTACTAAACTGATAGAAGTCTCCTTTTATGTGGTAGTACATGATATAAAATGAGGCAGGGGAGGCATACCCATACCCACTGAGATAAATGCGTAAAAACAATAAAGGTGATCCCAACAATGTGGGACTAACCTACAAAGTACATGATACATGATACACTAGTGACAATGGACCAGAAAATAATATAATGGATCCCATATATATAATGCGCCTGGAAAAACCATAGGTTAGGACTGAATAAAATAACATCTGAGTACATGAGATATAATGCCCCTCAAGCTAACATGGGGAGGGAGGACCACAAGCAAATAAGCCCTACTAAATAGGAAAGGGATCTAAAGGTCTGAATGGATCATCTAAAGGAGACATGCATGTTGTGGGCCCTATAAGCCATGGAAGCCGAACCCATCAAATTTGTGGAACTACATTGGAGGATGGATCAACATTTTTCGTCATCTAGGAATGCGGAGGGTTACCTGAAGGGCCACCAACTCATGAGGTCTAAATCATCTCACATACTAGGGAATCACTAGGACAATCATATGGATCATAAAATTTTCAAGTATATGAATCTCAATCATGTGATAAGGAGTTGATTTCAAGCACATGAGATACAACCTTTCAAATCGAAATAATGAGTTCCTTTGCTTGATCTAAGGCATCAAACAAACATGGAAGCTAAAACCAAGGTACATCACCCTCTAGGCTACTCTTCTGGAAAAAATGTGTTGAGGTCCACAAAAGAGAACCCGCGAGAGTTAAGACAATGAGGAATCCTCAACAAAGGAACGAGGGAACATAGTAGAGTGACTAATGGACTGATACCAGGGATGATGATGGAAGGAAACAAGATGAGCAGTGGACTCATGAACTCCCTTTCTAGAGCATAAAAAATGGTCTACCTTGCAATGATTGACTTGATTCTAGAGGGTATGGTCAATGACTCAAAACAAGGGTTCGACAAAGACCAAGCAGAAGAACTGAAGGCCAAATATGAGTAAAGTGGGAGAAATGTGACATAAATATGAATGAAACGCTATAGAGTGACTCAATGGGGACTCGGAACATACTCCATAAGTACAACGATGACACATCTCGGACGCCCTGAAAAAGGGTGACTCGCTGATGCTACCACGTGGGGAAGGCCCAGTGGGGACCATTAAAACATGAGTAAATGATGATTACTTATGAAAAAATTTACATGTGAGTCAACTGATTCAAAGGTAAAGTGATACCAAAGTACGAGTGTCTCAAATGAAGAGATTCGATTTTAAAACATGGTAAAGTGAGACCTCGTGGAAAAAATGGCTTCCGGTTGAAGTTTCGAATTACAAAAAGCAAAGAGAGACCCATTATAGAACTTGATGAGAGATTTCCAATGGTGTTGATGGTTCTTCAAATGGAGCTATGGTTTGGTCAAAATGGGCGATGGAAAAAACTAGGGGTTTTCCTATAAAAGGGCTTTTTGCCTCTAAAACCAATTCATTTGCATAGTGAGTTGTGGAGAATTTGGAGAGGAGGATAGGGCCCTAAATCTTATGGATATTGTAGTGGATAAATTGATCATCAGAATCATGTTCAACAACTTTCAGGTAGGTGGCCTTACTCGTATAAATATGGTCTTAATGCTTCTTGAAAGAATCGTTCGTGGTGAAGAATTAAGGAAACAAAAGATCACGGGAATGAATGAATAGAGGAGGTATAGAATCATCCCCATAAACTAAGTCAAACATGGGGAGTAAGTGGTAATTGTGGCATTACATAGAGTATAATGTTTCAATGTATGGTATGAATCATCTATGATATGCAATGTGTATATGGCTCGCTGGAGAGGCTGGTCGGACAAACTATCCAAGGAATGAGAGGATAATCGACCATACCTAGAACATTGGGGTATAGTTTGAGACTTATGTAAACCAAGTGATAAGGTGGTTAAGGGGGGAACCATCATTCCCACAATCATGGGATATTACCCCCTAGCATATGAGATGGAGGGGAGTGATCTGGTATGCAACAGTGGGAATGATGCCCCTTAGCAGGAAGATTTTATGGAGCGCCATCGTGTTCCAAGTGCTCAAATAATGGATTCAAGCATTGAGCCCTATTGGCACAAGATCCTAGAGAGGATCATGAGGAGATGGTTGCCATGTGTTACCTCCATTTTGTAGGTATATATGGAGTATTCTATGGTCATACCAGATGTATTTAGAGTAGTGGACTCTAAACATATTTAGATGATGTGGTTTGCCATATGTTTATGGTTGTATTTTTATGGGAATAATGGATACATATAGTTAGATAGAGGAAATGGTGGATTACCAATCTCATTTGGTACTGCATATATGAATCAAGTGGACTGAATTTTTGGGTTCACATACATGGTGTCACTACACCAAAGAGTGGATTCAGATATAATGAAACTGATGCTCATTGAGAAAACATGGTGGTTAAAGAAAAAAAATGTCTAAGGGACTCGATTGTCGAGATAATATGGACAAATGATTAAGTGGGTCGTCCCTAGAGTGATCTGAAGTGAAATGAGACACTATAGGTTCTTCTAAATAGGGAAGAATAATGGTACTAACGTCGACATTACCAGATGCACTTAGAGGGTTGGGGAGAATTTCTTCTTCTGGACCCTCAAAATTTGATGTCCCCTTACCCAAAGATTGAGTTGCAATGTAATGGCCACAAGGTGGATGTGGTTTGAATTCATGGTTTCGAAGTAAGGAGTTAGTGTACCAATCAACCCCACAATGGATGAAGTCTTTGGATCCAACAACATATTGGTCATGAGTTTGCTATGGAGCTCCAATGCATCAATATCATGGATGGTGACAGGTAGAGAATAGGAGTAGAACTCTCTATCACCCTGACATTAGGGGAAGGGATCACAATGGGTGTTTGAGAGACCTCCTCTTCCGGTGTAGGAATGGGACTAGAATCTATAGGTAAATGAGAGGTGGATTCATTATGAGTGGCCTCTAATTCGAGAAGCACTTGAAGTGTATCACAAAAATATTCAAGATGGGGATAGTGATGGGAATAGTGGCCATAGTTATCACACAAAGCGCATGGGTGGTTTGTGCGTAACGATATGTTCTTCTTAGCTGACTCAGGTAAGGTGACATGGACCTTAGGAATGTTAGAATCGGAGAAGGTAACAATGACCACATCCTTAACATGAGGGAGTTCAGGACAATTATTAGTGGCATGCGCAACAACAGCACACAAAGCACAAGGAAGCAAAGGCTTTGGTGGGTTAGGAGGAGCTAGAGTTATTGGGGGATCCTTGTCTTGGGTTCCCTTCTTTCGAGCTTTTCTCTCCTCACCGTATGCTTTTTCAACAGTAGCAGGATCCTGTTGAGGTTTCTATGTAACTAAAGAAGAGGTAGGGGTAGGAACAACTCGTTGGACTAGGATCAAAGCAGTGTAATGTGGCAATTGATTGGGTGGAGTGTTTGAAGGGGGGTTGATGTACTAGACTGGGATCCCTAAGGTAATATTCGTTAAGCTCAACGTAGCCATGACAAGTGTATAATAAACTCCAGGAGGTGGGAATAAGGATGGTATCTAACCAAAAGTATAATGGCCTATAGGATCTTCTCTCTAATATTTAAGGCCTAGGGGAATGGTTCCAAGAAGAAATGGATTAGGAGAGACATGAGTAGAAGGAAATGATCCTTGAGGAGTTGTACCGGTAGGTGGGGTTGAGTCAGGAACAACAGGTTGTGGAGGTGTGGTCTGTTGTGAGGGCATACCAGACCATTTGTGGGCAGCTCGCGATGCTTGGACCATGCAAACACTTGATGATCTAGGCTCAAAAGGAGTAGGTAGTGAGCCATAGTAAGAACCAAGAAAAATGGAATATTTGTAGACTCTTGGAGAGATAGACGAGATGGTCTTATTGTTAGCCATGGAAGAAATGTTGGACTAAGGTGAAGTATGAACTTTTGGATCATATTAAAACAACTAATGAATTGTGGAAATCATTCCATTGTGGGGAAAGCATAGCTTATGGTTAACTGCATATGCGAAAACTGACATAGCATAAGTATAATTATGACCCAAAAGGATGTTGTAGCCTAAGGGAGCATCAATGACTTCAATGCCGATATAGATAGTCTTTCCAACAACTGTGACTAGGCAGTTGCCGATTATGCCAAGGGGCTATGAAGGATGACCATACCATGCCCAAAGAGTGATGGTGGATGGGGATAGGTCAGGAGAACCACGTTTCTTCCAAAAATTGGCGGCCATCACACATGTGGAGGCACCTTCATCAATGATACACTAATGAAAGATGGTGTTTCGAATGGATATTGGAATTTGAAATGCAATCGATGAAGGTAAGGGAGGATTTTCCAATTTGTCAACACAAAATACAATCATCTAATCATCTTGATGATCCACGGGTTTAGAGAAGATAGTAGATATTTCCATTATGATGGGCATATCTAGAGGACTTCCAACATTGACATGGTAGTAGGAGACTGTGCCAAATCATCTACTATGCTATATGTATGGGCGGATTTGGTAGATGTAGCATTTCAATGTAACAAACCTTTGGGGATCTTGGGAATAATCTAGACCTTAGGCGGAGGGATTTATAAGGTACCATTGGGTGATCACAGAGGTGTAGTGGAAACTTTGGGTTGGGACTCAGTCATTGACTTAGCAGATGGCTTGTCGTATTGGCACGAGCGAGTCTGAAGGTTGACTTTCTTGGTATTTACCTCCTCAAGAATTCATCATAAGAATGTGATAATCATGGTGACTAGATGGTGGAGTTGTTTTAGTGGCGCAAACTTGCGTAGGTTTGGCATCTATGTAGCCTTGGTGAGGAAAAGGATTGGTAAGCACGACCAGTTGAGATGAAGCAGGAGGAGGAGCAGGAATGGTCAGCTTTGATCCTCGAGAAGATGCTTCATCTTCCCATACTTACCACATCTGAGGTAAAAGAGGACACTCATGGGTATAATGACCATAGAATCCTGAACACAAAAAAGGTTTGTTCATATGAATACCCTTGTTCTGCTTGGGTTGACCACCCTATTGTTGGGTTGCGGGATTAGGTTGAGGACACTGAGGGGCATTATGTGGAGGACCCTGGTTGGCTTAATTACCTTGATATTGTTGATTTCTATTACCCTTACCCTTGTTCCTTTTCTTGGGGTTAGGGGGAGTGGGTCCACTTTACTCAGCATACACTTTTCCTTTTGGAGCATGTCATTGTTGTGGTGGAAGAGGAGTAGGCATGGGGAACTAGGGCGCTGGTGCTGAAGGAGTTGGAGTGCTAGGTTGTAAATACTAATAATAAGGAGATGGGGCAACATTGGTATAAGAGTACAGTGTAATAGATGGCCCTGTCATCAGTTGATGCAGATGGGGATATGCATATGGTGTGCTAGGACCTAGACAGGGATTTCCCTGAGGAGGATTTGAGGAGGGATAATTGTAAATGGAATTGGTCCTTCCTTGATGTTGACCATAAATAATATGATGTGGAGAATATGATTGAGGGTGTGAAAGGGTTCCGGCTATGCAATTCGTGGCATGAGATGCCCCTGTGCATTAGCAGCACCAAGCCGAGGCAGATCGAGGATGATAGTGTAAACATAACCTGACTAGGCATAAATTAGAACAAATTTTAGAGCTATTTGGAGTTCCTATTTCTCAGAATGAGGGAAGTGTGATGCAACATATTTTACAATGGGGGCCAACAAGGATCTAAGAAACCAATCCATATCGACTCAGTCTTCAAATTTAGGAGCTCTACAGATGCTCATCCTTCTACACCATTCCTGAACATGGTCTGAAAGGGAGTGGTAAAAGTTTGACGGAAAGAATTCAAGAGTTCAACGTTAGTATCATAACGGAGAGGTAACTAAAATATGAAAGAAAGGTTGTTAAAAGAGTCTCTAAAGTGGAATGGGTCTTTAGTAATGGAATTTGATGAACACCACATATGGAAGGAGTGAACATGATTAGTTGGATCTTCTCAGGGATTACCTTCAAACTTGGGGATGTTAAAAGGGAGTTTAGTAGGCATTGCTAGCCATGTGGGATCATGGAGAAGAGGATCATTTATAAGCTGGCTAAAATATGGGAGACATAAACCAGCCATAAAAGGATGTAAGTGAGTAGGAATGACCACATCAGTGGGGGTTCTTCTAGTGGGGGTACTTTGGTTAGCACCTAGGTTACTAGCCTGGGTTCCCACACCCACATTGGTGGCTGACATGCTGCCAATATGGGGTTGAGAAGATGCAGAATCATAGGATGAACTGGATGAATGAGTAGAATACAAATTATAAGGATAACTTGATGGACGACTAGAAGGATGAACTCTAACTTGGTGGGGAGGATTAATATGTCCTAACGGGAACTGAGGGTGAAGAACTCAAATTTGATGTGAAAAATGCCTTGTAGGCACAATGCTATATAAAATAAAGGGTGATGACAGGAATAAAAGAGAAACAAACAGCAAGAAAACACCTAGTG
Organism: Pinus tabuliformis; assembly: GCA_031772625.1. Classification (NCBI taxonomy): domain Eukaryota; kingdom Viridiplantae; phylum Streptophyta; class Pinopsida; order Pinales; family Pinaceae; genus Pinus; species Pinus tabuliformis. Next base: position 1,707,094,585 of record CM062816.1, on the reverse strand, counting down.
TAGTGGTGCCACATGTAAAATAAATATTTTAATGATGTTACTCTAATACAACCAAACATGTCATATCAAATAAAAATACCTCTATGCTATAGGTGATCTAAATCCTCAAACAATCCTATATCTATTGTTTCAGATGGCCTTTGAAATAACTTTTTACTTTAGATAATCCCATCCCCAAAAGCCAAGTTGTCTAGAGAAAGGTGGGGTAGAGGACCATCGACTTCGCATAGCCAGTCCCATAACTTGTTTTCCTAATATTGGTCACTACAGTTACCTTCATCCCATGGGCAGTGCGGGGGGGTGTGGGGGTCAAGGCTTGAGTTTCTTGGTAGCTAGCAATGGCGTAGAATTCCCTCCTATGGGTTGGCTAGCTCCAAGGAGAACTGCTCACGTGATGACCTAGCCTAACCCCCTATGAATTGGGTTTCTGACGCACTCCGGCTTTGACTGTGGGGTGGTGAAGTATTTTAAGCTCCCTAATATGTCCACCTTTATGTCTCAATGAAAGAGATCGATGGGTGTTATTGGAATCCTATCCCACTGACCTACCTACACTACAAACATTGTTTGGCCCTAGTGCCCAAGTGTGCTTAATCTATGTGTGTTGATTTATTAAGGTGTAGTGTTTCAAGTATTGACTTGGCGGTGTTAATCAAGCTCACATTCACTTAAGGTGTCAATGTGTGAAAATGACGTCTCAAGTGGATGCGTTAATTAAGCATGTTTCATGATGCCATATCCTATTGAAATTAAAATTCTAGAATACTGTAAATGAATGTAAAAGTTACAAAAAAATAAACAACCAATCAATCACACAAAACCCCACCCACAAGGGCTACTAATAAGCTAAGCAAGAGAGGGAAAACAAGCAACTCAAATACACATAAATAGGTCTAAAATATCTAATGTCAAGGGAATGGGATCTAATGGTTCTAATCTTCTAGAAATTGCGTAGATGAACAATAAACATCAAAGGTGAAAAATGTTGCAAATGATAGGTGCGAAGCTCAAAAACCCAGGATTCTCAAGGGGGTCCTAAGGGGGAAAATGTAAACCCAAACTCTAAAGGGAGAAAAGGTAAAAGAAACATATCCAACAGGTCTAAAAAGTAATGAATCATATCTACAAGCCATTGGTTGAAAATGATGAAAATCCTAAACTCCTCACTCAACAAATCTCTTCCTAACAATGTGGAGGTGTACTCTAAACCCTAGGGGGATTTTTCCTTCTTCAAAGAGATAAATAAAGTGGATCCATGACTAATGGAGTCTAAAAACATAGATGAGGTACCCAAACCAGTCTGCAGACAACACTTTTGGCAAATCTATAAAAGAATTGAAAATTTTCCGAAAAAGGTACAAAATGCAGGTACTGACCTGTTTCTAGGGAAAATGCAAATTTCTAGACAAAAATGTGCTTTGCAACTCACTTATGGGGCTGAAAAGTGCATAGTGTTCCCGGGAGTCTCACCAGCAGATATCGCATAGATTTTTCCATCTCTTGCCTGGCTGGTACCTATGACCTACGAAAAAGACCAAAAACTCACCAAAATATGAAAATTTGACAAAATACGGTTTATTACTATAAATAGAAATTGAGAGGCTAAAAATAGTTGAAGAAAAACACTAAAATTTTCTGAAACTTAAGTCACCCAAGAACATTGTTATTATACCAATGGATTCATCATTTTTTGTTGACAAATGTAACTAAAGAGCGAGTGGAGTCACCATTTGTTAGTGTGAAAATCCTTGGAAGGTGTACCAAAAACACTTCACTTAAGTCACTAGGTGACAAGTGACCCTAAAAACAAGTTGATGGTTTTTGTCATCTTAGATCTGAAATAAAAATAGAAAACCTGTAGTAAAAGAAGATAAAATCAAAAATAGAAAGAAGCAATATAAAGTATCCAGTATAATAACCGAATTGGAGAGACTATTTTAAATTAATAAATATTTTATTGATAACACTCGGTGAAGGAGATCTATAGATTGGTCTATAATGCACACTCCATGGGATGGGTCCTTTGATATCCTTGATGCTCTAGAAAATGATTCTCTCTCTCAATATGTGAAAAACCCAAACAAAAGTGGAGAACTCAAAATGGGAGCTCAAGAAAAATGATGATAATGTTGATGATGATTATGATCATGGTGTAGAATTAATGAAACCCTCCTTTTTATAACAAAGTATGGAGTTAATCTCGAAAATGGAGAATAATAAAATATTATTAACCAAATTTAGATCTAACTGCTTTGAATACTTTATCTTATTTATTGGAGAGGGAAAAGGTATTTAAAATGGTTAAATACCCTTATTTAGAAATAATTAACAGATAAAATGACTTATTAATTATTTCGTGAGAAATAAGAAAGGTGTGAAATCAAATTAATTATTAAATAGTTATTTAATAATTACTCTAATAAGGAAAGTTAAATAAGTAGTGATTTATTTAAATACTCCTATGGGATTTAGTGAAATGTGACAACGAATAATTACTTAAATAATGATTTGATAATTATTCCTAGAGAAAATTAACTAAATGATGATTAATTTAATTATTGTCATGCGTATTTAAATGAGAAAATAAATTAATAAAAGTGGTTTAGTATTTATATTCCATAGTGAAAGTGATTTTGCTATGGTAAATTTAAATCTACATGGTGTATTTTGATCCACCTAGTTAGAAATAGCTAGGTGATCATTTTTTGGTGATATAATAATGTCTCCACATCTTCAATTCCTGGATGATCCTTCCTAGCTATAGAGAATGAGTTAGATATTATTTCTCACGCTCATTCAATTTTCTAGATTCATAACAAACTACTTGGTTGTCTTCCATCAAGACTCCATAGAGTCCTTCCTTGCATGCATCAGTTCAAACCATGAAATAATTTTTTGGGTCTGCTATTCTTAAAATTAGTGCACGAGTAAGAAATTTCTTTAGTTGCTTGAAGTTTTTAGCACATTCAACTGTCCATTCAAATTTCTTCCCCTTATTTTGCAATGTTGTGATTAGATAACAAATCTTGGAGGAGTTCTTGATGAACCTTGTGCTATACCCTGCCATCCCCATAAATGATATAATCTAAGCTAAATTTCTTTGTGTAGGCCATTTTGTTATGGCTTTAATACTATCTAGGTCAACACCACTACTTAATTTGAGATAATATCTCCCAAATACTATAATTTTTACTAAAAGATCTCACCTTTTCTAAGATTTGCATATATATTTTGCTCTCTTAATAGTTGTAACACTACAACTAGGATTTCTTCATGCTCCTCCTTGATTTTTTAATAAATCAATATATCATAAAAAAATACTAATAAAAACTTGTGTAGGTAAGGACTCAACACATTATTCATGTGGCACATCAAAGTAGCAAGTGGGTTAGTGAGCCCAAAGGGCACAACTCCAAACTCATAATGGCCATACCACATTCAAAATGTTGTCTTATCATTTTCTTCATATTTAATGCACACATGGTGATAACCAAACCTAAAATATATCTTTGAAAATACTTTTTCTCCCCATAATTGATCAAACATGTCATCAATTTGGGGAAAGGGGCATCGATTATTTATGATGGACTTGCTAAGTTACCTATAATCTATGGAAAACCTAAGTATTCCATCCTTCTTTTTCACAAACAATATTGTTGCTCCCCATGGTGACACACTCGATATTGTGTGTCCTTTATCTAGAACTTCCTTGAGTTGTATATCCAACTATAGAAATGTATGGGTGCTCATCCTATAAGGAGCTTTGAATGTTGGCATCGTTCCAAGAATTAATTCTATGGAGAAGTCAATTATCCTATCTGGTGGTAGTCCTAGGATTTCTTGAGGGGAGACATGCTCAAATGGTTTTAGAAAAAGATGTTCCAATAAATCATTATTGTTTTTGCTTTCAGTATTTTTGGTCATTTACACAACAAAATAGTTACATCCTTTTCGCCTAGATTGGTGTGACTATTCTAATTGATACATGAATTTTCATTCCTTGTAGCACAATCCTTTCACTATTCTTGTTTATTCATTGAATCAACTTCTCAACATAGTCGAATTTTGTTTCATGAAAAGCCAACCAATCCATTCCAATAAGAGAATTATAATCTACCAAAGGAAATATATTAATATTAGTTGTTATTGGCATGCCACTCAATACAAAAACGCACAACTTCACTCTGTTCTCCACCCACATTTTCATCCCAATGGTCAGTTGAACTAGCCGAGACTGAATGTGCACTTTGATGGCCCTCTATATTACAATAAGAATGTTGAAACTCTTGAGGGTCTAAACTTTAATTATTAACTTTGGGTTCATACAATATTAAGATGGGTCATCAATGTGTGTGTAATAGGAAATGTATTTTCCTTTGGTTGATCTGATGCAATTGAAGGGAATCTAAAGTGCATAGATACCACTTTTGCTATCTAGGATACAGGAAATGCTTAAAAAAAAAAGAAACAACAAATATACCTAATCTAATTTGTAGGAAAGGAAACAATAGAAAATAACCTTATTCTATTTATAAGAAGATAAATGATATAAGGTAATCCTACTCTATTTTTAGAAAGATAAATGACAAGAGATAAATCTACTTTGTTTTGTAGGAAAGTAAACGACATGAAATAAACCTACATTATTTTGCAGGAAATAGAGTTGATAGAAGACAAACCCACTCTATTTTGCAGCAAAGTAAAGGATAGGAAATTAACCTATTATAATTGTGGCAATGGAAATAAAGGAATTTCGAGAACGTTAGAAAAAAATCAAGTCTATTATACCATGCATATTAAATCCACTTACATCTCAAAGAAGACATTCAAACAATAAATCTTAACTACATAAAGAATGGAGCTTTTGCTACAACTACTAGGGTAAATTTTTTAAGAGGCCTCTAAACATCTAAGGTCCATCTCTGGGGTCTAATGTTTGTTGTAATATATTGATGAATGATAAACATGCCACGGGTACAAATATGGAGGTGTTATAGTGCAATTTGTGTACTACTACAAGATGCCCCTATTTCGATACAAGAAAGAACTAAGAAAAGTGTTGTGTGTTATATGTAGTTTGAGGGGTGAGGAAGGAGAAGTAAGGTTGTAGAAGGGTAAATAGATATTTTCCAAGCTCATGTACATCCAATGGATCCATTCATGTAATAAATAGGAAAATATAGTGTTTCATATAGCTCGTCTAGACAAAAATGTATGTACTAGAATATTTTAAAAATGCATAATGATGACTAAAAATAAGATGATCTAAGTGAGATAAGTGAACAAAAAATAATACTAACTATACTTATGAAGCACTATTGTATAACTAAGAGAAAAATGTATGATTTAATGGTAAAAGCAAAGTGCATTAATGATTACTAAACTACTAATTGTAAAAAGTAAGACAATAGAAAGGATGAGTTGAATTTTAAATGAAGAGTATCATTGCATGAAAGAACCTATTTTTAAGTTCATAAGAACAAGGTACATGAACAAAATCAGAGAGAAGCTTATTCTTTAACCCTACAAAGCAAATATTTTTCAGAGATGAGATTTTTAGAAATGGATGACTAAATTAAATGCATGGAAAGTAAAAATACAATTAGGGGGCTTCAGGGATTGAGCAGATGCATTTGACCCTAATCCAAGGAGACTCATGCCCCTTAGAGTAGAATCAGAGTGGAAACCAAAGATTTATTTTCATTAATAAACCAATGTGCTCATACATGAAATATGAAAAAAAAAAAAACCCTTTCTCTACTGTTGACCATCTTCTCCAAGGTTTTGAACCCTTAATGGGATACTACGTCCCCTTATTTATACAAAAAATGCTCGAGGGGAAGCCTCCTTGAAGAGAGGACCACTTCATTCCAAAATCCCTAGAAAGTAGGATCTGGTTGTGTGCTGACTTTTGAGCTATAGGGAGGTGTTAATGTCATTGATCCAACCAAGTTCTGACTATCCTTTAGAAAATAACAAGCCCGATATTCTTCTCTTGTTGGACTCCTGCATGATCTACATAAGATATCCTCAATATTCTGCACAATAAATGCATTAGGCACACAATGTATGACAATCATCTCTTAACCCTCTTAATAATATATTAAAGTGGAAAAAGACATTATTAAGTGGAGAAGGAAAGGTTAAATTTTCCTATGAAGGGTTATATAGGCCTTAAGTTGTACCTATTTGGGAGGGCCATTACACTTCATTTTTAAATGCACATTTTTTATAATTGTAGACTAATTACTTGAAATTGAACCCCAGGTCTATAAAATAATGAGATTTTGGTTAAAAATCATACCTTCCATCTCCATGATAAATGCCTGGTGGTCATCTTATCCATCATCCACAACAACATAAATTATGGGCATCCTCTAAGCCACATCTACGACTTTTTTCACTTCTTACACATTATGAAATATAAAATGGTTTCATTGCACCTTAGGGAAATCTATCCACAAATCGTCTTCCCCACATTCCCATCATATAATGGGATGCCTTTGTGTCCCATCTACTTCCTCAATTTTAAAGTACTAGTCATGACTTGTGTGTCACTGAATATTCCACTTGCACCTTGCTAGAGATCAACAATCTTTTTCCTCTTCCATTGATAGGTGGGCTTTCCTTGGCTTTTCACTTGGTCCCGTACTATAGAATGCACTTTGATTCTTCTTAACAATTTTCTATTTTTCTAATTTCATCCACAAGATTTTGCGCCTCATCAAATTTTATCATGTCTTTGAATGTTTGAGATAGGCCATTAAGATATCTTTCAATCTCTGGCTTCTCTTCCATGAGGTGGCACACATAGCCCAACAAATCCAAGAATTTAGTTGTGTGTTCATCAGCTAATAGTTGGCCCATATTGAGTTCAGAAAAATCCTTATCCCTGCTTTCATATTAACCTTCAGACAAGTACTTCTATCAGAATTATCTTTTAAATATCCTCTGGGACAATTCTTCTTCTTGAATTTCCTTGACATTATTTAGGTGCTCCAACCAAATATCAACTTTACCTCTTATATTAAAGTTAGCTACCCTTGCTTTCATAATTTCAAATTATTGATGGACCTTGAAAAGATTATCCATTCCTAGTAGCAATGTCTTTGTTTCATCAGCCTATTTCATCTCTCCATCAAATGTAGGAGGATTTTCTTTCTTGAATTCTTCCGACATGATGTCCTTCCCTCTCCTTTGCTGAAAATGTCTCTTTTTTTAGCACTAAGTAGTTTTTTAGGGATTCTTGAACTCCTCTTTAGGGTACTTAAAGGAGTTCCACCCTTCACCATGTCTTCACTTCCTTGTGAGTGTATTTTCTGAGATTTACTTCCCTCTGCCTCACTTGTTTTTATCTCCATTTTACCAAGCTCTAAGGAACTTTGCTTAAGCTTGTAGTTGGTTCCTAGTTCATGTTTATTTTATCTCTCGAATTCTGATATGATTTGCTTGATAACGAAATTTACTTCAAATTGCCTTACTTGAGCTCTAACTGTCTTCTCATTGTCATCATTACAACTCCTTAACTCAACTTTTAAAATTCTAATAGTATCCATTAGATTAGTGGAACCTTCCTTTCTTCCCTTCCCTAATGATTCATGTTCATGCCCATGTTGAGGCCTGTTAGTAATAAACTACACAATTCTACTGCTCATTCATTTTAGCCCTTAGTGCCTTCTTATCTGTTTTCATACCTACATAACTGTTAGTACATCAATATATCAAATAGATCTAATAATTATTACCTTGCAAATCGTACCAAACACACATGGTCATTAGTATATGAAACATGAATTTTCATATGTTAGTTCCCATATCATAATAGACATCAATATAAAATCCATGTTTTAATGCCACAACAACCTATAGTACAATTCATATATCACTACTATATCAATGTTTTATTCCCTAGTATGCCATACCAAGAAGTCAACCTTGTTTCCAGAGGTCTAACACTAGACCTAATACTCCCTTAGCTTTATTCCTTTTAATAAAAGAGTTGTAATTTTATCTCTAAGGACCTAGTGCTGAGCCTTTAGCATTGATGCATTGTACTAGACCTAAATTCTTTATTCCCATGGTCGAAGTGCTAAACCATCCCTCTGATACCACTCTATAACATACTCCCATCCACGCATACACCATACTAGGGGTATAACGAGGAATTACTATCATTGACCCAACCTCCAAAGTCCTATTATGGAAATGGGGTCTCAAAATCCCATCATTTTTCAAACTTCTTGAAAATTAAAATAGATATTTCCACCACATTTGGCTCATTGAAAGCTCTCTAGTGAAATACATTTTTTCCTCAGTCTAACTCATAGATCAAAAGAGATAGAATCTATAGTTTCGACCAATAACCTCTCGACACATAATAAAGTTTTTCCACGTAACACCAATATGGCCCCCACATCATGCCCATGTGGAATCCCATTTCATGGGCATGCCACTCCCCCTGTCTAGTTCATTTCATAGTGGTTCCATTGTGGTGTTGGGTGTGGATCCTGATTATCTTCTTTATTTAGAGGTATCGCCACATTGGACCCCAATTCGTAATGGGGCAACAACGCTGTTGGGCCACTAATTTGTCAATATTATTATCACTTTTTAACATCTACTTATTCCACTTCTACCATTCTTTATCATGCCATTTAACATAATTTATCATATAATTCCATTTTATAAATATTTATGCTCTTATGGACAAATACTATTTATCTCCTTTATTTTTAATATATTGAAGATTATTATGCATTATTTTTCCAATTATGGTTTATTAATTAATTTTTTATAACATCACTCATGATTTTAGCCTCCAAGATCTTTTCAAGATTGAAAATTTGATTTCCATCTCATAATCAAATATTCCAACTCAGAAATTTGTTGGAATAAGAAGCTGCACTTTTCTGTTGGAATTTTCAGACAAATGAAGGCGAATCTTGAAAATCCAAAGCTTTTGTCCAGAACGGACCAAATTAGTTTTGCAATGAGTAGTTTTCCAAAATTCCGTTTGGATTGAGAGAAACACAAGGTTCTTCGAAGATGATTTTCTCAGATTGTTGTTGTAGCAGTTTTCCAAATTTTTCCAGTTGCAATACCAAGTTCGACTTGTTCCTACTGAATGTTGATGGAAAGATCTTTTAGATATGATCTTATTGATCAATTTGTTTCGTACAATCTAAATTTTTGATGGAATCAATTTGTAATCAAATTTGTTGTAACTTCCCTTTGCTCTCTGTGTATTTAAATGAAAACAGAGATCAAAGAGGAAGGGGAATAATGGGGGATAATGGAGATATAATTAGGAGATAGTAGATGGACAATTATTAGATAGGATGTAGGCAATGAGATGAGAGATGGGAGATGAACACTTGTTGAATTGAAGGCAAAGCTAAGAACTTGAATTTTATGTAATTATTTCTCTCATATGTTTTAATAAAGGAAGTTATCCATTGAGTTTTATATCTGTTATCTGTAACATGATCTGAGTTATTTCTCAAGGTGGAACTAAGTCTTGGGTATCTGGGCCAACTACCTTGGACGAGGTGTTGCCTTGAGCATGTAAAGTAATTTACTTATGTGTTTGTTTATTTGAATTTCAATTGTCATTCCTTAAAGTAGATTTTCTTTCTTTTAACTAATTTGTTGTTTGTTGCATTTTCCATATTTGTTATTTCATCCAGTTTCTAGATTTCATTTAATTTGTTGCTCTAGATTAGAATTTGAATTCTATTAAGTGCAATAGCTGAAATTTCCAATTTATCAATGTGTTGTTTAATTTAACAATGATTCAAGGTGTGTGATTAGCATAATTATTTTTCTTGTCATTTACTTTCTTCTTTTTAATTTTAGTTTTATTATTCAAGTCTTATATTTTTTTTCTTGTTGAATGAGCTTGACAGTATAGAACACAATCATATAGAACCAGCGTTAGTTGTTGGTATTGTTATGCATAGATTTTGTTGATTGTCTTGAAATAAAAAGATGCTCCTCGGGTTGATAATTAATGTTCAAGTGATTAGTTGTTTTTATTAAGCAATTAATTTTCCCCAACATTTTGGCGTTGTTGTCGGGGAGACAGTCAAATTTCACTACCACACTAATATCTGGTTGTAGATGCATACCTGAGTTTGTGAGAGCTGGATATTAAAGGAGGAACGTAAGAACCTACACACGCATCCTGTGGAATAAGTGATGGATCTACCCTCAGTAGTGAGGCTTAGGTCATATAGCATGCACTGATAGAAGTAGGAATTTTAGAGGTAGATTTTATTTTTTAAATATCATAATTCCACTCAAGTGGTGATGTAAGCTTCACCAATTCGACTAACCAATTGACAGGAACATTTGAAGGAGGAGGCTTAAAGAAACACATGAAGAACATCATCTATTATGGTATGAAATGGCTCACATTGTTACTTTTGAATTCCCTATCAAAGATCTAAGAGTGACACAAATGCACATCATTCCCCAATTTACTCTACCAAATTTTCATGGTTTGGAAAATGAAGATCCAGATACATTCTTATTTGCATTTGAAGTACTTTGTAGAGGATATGATTATTGTACTAATGATCAAAGGTTGAAATTTTTTCACTAAAAGGAGCAGCTCTCCGATGGTTCATGAGCCTTTCTGGGAACTGCATCCAAACATGGGAGGACAAGAAGAGTGTATTGTTGAAGAAGTACCAAGAATATTGCAAGGCCAGTGAAGATATGTTCAGTAGGATACAAGGGGAAGATGAAAGCTTGGAGGACTATGTGGAGCGATTTCAATACAACTTCCAAAAATGAAAGCATAAGCATTTCGCAAAAGACACATTGAAAACACTCATTCTTAAAGGAATCAAAGATGAAATTTTAGAACTCTTAAATTTAATTGGGAAAGGTGATTTTTTTTAGTTATCATATGATGATGTTTGTGAATTCTGCATAAGGTATTCAAGAGGAATCTCCAAGGCTGGTAAGAATTCTACAGAAGTTTCTTCTTTCTTTTCCAAATATACTATAATAATAGGAGATATAGGGGTTGAAATCGATGATTTATTTGAACATTTTAAAATTGATTTTATTAGCTCTCTAAATTGACAATTAGATGTTTTGCTGGTTTAGAAAAATCAAGAAATCGAAGAAGTGTTTTTCCCTCATTGCCAAAAGGAGCATCCCATAGATAGTTGTTCTTCCTTATCTAGGATGGAAGCATCATATCAAGTAGATGGAGAAGCTCCTACAATTTTAAAACCATGGAAATTGTGGCATAGATGTATGCTTCAAAAAACTTCCTCTCCATTTTCTTACTTGCATAATCCATTATGGAATACTCCTATATTAGGAAAGCCATGTCAATCTTAATATAACCCCCACCAATCTTGTCTACAAGTTTGGCATGGTTCATCTTATGATTACATGGATACTTTCCCACATCTTGTAGCAAAAACACATCATCCATATTCTTTTCTATCTTTTCAACAACATCTTCCCTATCTTTCAATACCATCCACACAACCCAATCAACTACATCATCAAAACGCTCCATGCCCTACACAATTTCCTACTCAACTCATTCCACACCCTAACAGTAATAAACTAGTACAACATGCTTACAATGTTGAATTGCAAAATTTACCTACCCTTCCCACCCATTCTATCTCACATGCATCTTTGCAGAAAACTTATATTGAGATTGGGAATGTTTCAAATCCAAAAATTGTAGAAGTTATGGAAGAAAATGAGGTTTCTTCTAGTCTGCATCAACAAGCCTTTTTAAAAAGTCAAGAACTTCATGATATGACGACTATGGGAAATCAAGAAATTAAAGGATATATTAAAGATAAGTTTAACTCCATCATTTGTTTGCAGCATCACTCCATACTTCAACAATTTTTGACACCATCTTTTCAAGTTAAGTTAGCTTCTCATACCCTACTATTTATTAACATACATTTTTCAAATTTGGGTATGTACATAATTGAGGCCTTATTTAGAAAATGGTTCCAGTGGAAGTACTCTTATATGTAAGCATATTCATTTTTCAAAGAAGAGTAGGTTAGTGTAGAAAATAAAACAAATAAGGACATAAATAAATACAGTTTTTGTTTTGTTTAAAAATAATTGTTTTTGTTGCAACACGCTATGGAAATAAACATTGGTGATGCACGTTTTAATTTATTTGTGTATGTACATGTATGATATTCAAAATAATAGTTCTACAAACACTCATATTCATTTTTATCTCCAATTCATAAAAATTGTTTGAATATCATATTTTTTTGGCTTGCGGGCTTGATGAAAGTTCTGAAAACATGGTCGGGACAATCATGTTTTGAGGGACCAAAAGGAAATATTTTCAAAACATGTTTTTATAATAAGTATGCCTTTATGTATAATTTTCAACCCAATTTTAATCACTCCATTTGGATTTGAAATGAAAACACTATAAACAAAACATTGACAGAGTGTCTAGTAGGCAACTCAGGAACAGAGTTGGAATAGTCAGGTTTTGGAGGCCTAAATGACTATATTTTTAAATCCTGTTTCAATGGTATATTCCCCTATGAAACTAGTTTATAAGGAAATTTTAATCACTCAATTTCTATATTGAATAAGAAAGTTATGACCAAAATACTGACTATCTATCATAATTCTGCACTTTTAAAAACTTTTTTTCCTAGTTATTCACTTGTGTATTTGACCCATCAATTCTTTTTGTCTTCAAAACCTGTTTCTATTGGAGATAAATAAATTAATATACTTTAATTTACAATTTGAATCAGCTCAATCTGTCATCAAATGAAAAAGGTATGCTTAAAATATCCATTGTTGGTCTAAGTTGGGAAATCGAAAATGACTTTGTTATGCAGGTCGTTCTAAGAAAATTTGATAGATCATCTCATAAAAATTTTAAAGCCTATTTCTGTTGGAGATATCCCTCTAAATTCAGTTTCATTTTTCTTTGGAATCACTAAAATTGGATGAAAATCAAAGGAATTATGATTAAAACACCGCTGGTTAGTATGGTCGACCACTGCTCTCCCGTAGGTGACAAATACATTTTTCTTTATTTATCATTCTATGGATTTGTTTTACATAGTAACTACTTGTTATTTTTTTTAATATGTCTTGGATTGTGAGAGCCCGATCACCTCTCTTCTTCCACGATCTCATGTTTTATTGCAGGTAGACACTCATTTTTTGCAGGTTCCAGGAGAACGAGTGATTATTGAAAGAAATGTTAATGAAACAATGGAATTTCATCCAATTCATTACCTAACAAATTCATCATAGAAGAAATAGAGAATTGATTTCCATTTGAAGATTCATGTCACTGCTACCAAAACATTTTTCCAAGAGATCATTTTTTTCCATTGACAAATTGATATTCCCTTAGGAAATGACATTATAGTTGTTGTAACTTTATTTATTTATTTATTTGTGTTTTTAAATAATGTGTTGTTTCTTTTTTGATTTCTCCCATGTTTTTTTTTTCTTTCAAGTGTTGCTTCCTTCAAATATGTAGTTGTCATTCCGTTGGCAAATGTGTAGTTGTTGTTCTATCAATTGAACAATTATTTTTCTGTAGAACGAACAACTTTGAGTTCTTTATGGTGTTCTTATAATTTTCGTTCAATCAATTGAACAGTTGTTGTTCAATCAATTGAACAACTGTTGTTCAAGAGAATAGACACCTCTATTTTTTTTTGTTCAATCAATTGAACAGTTGTTGTTCACTCAATTGAAAAATATGATTCATTTTTGCATGTTTTAAGGTTCAATTGATTGAACAATTGTTGTTCAATTAAATGAACAACACTCGTTTCTTTTTCCGTGTTTTTTTGTTTAACCGATTGAACAATTGTTGTTCAATCAATTGAACAACATTGTTTTCTTTTTTTATCCATATTTTGTTGTTCAATCAATTAAATGATTGTTGTTCAGTCAATTGAACAACACCAATTCCTTTTTTTCGTGTTTGGTTGTTCAATCGATTGAACAATTGTTGTTCAATGAATTGAACAACACCATTTTTTTCGTACTTTGTTGTTCAATTGATTGAAAAATTGTTACTGAATAAGTTGAACAACACCAATTTCTTTTTTCGTTTTTTTCTGTTCAATCGATTGAACAATTGTTGTTCAATCAATTAAAAAAAATAGATTTATTTTTATTTGTTTTGATGTTCAATCGATTGAATGATTGCTGCTTAATCGATTGAACAATTGTTGTTCAGTCAATTGAACAACATTGATTTTTTTCTTCGTATTCTGCCGTTCAATCGATTGAACGATTGATGTTCAATCAGTTGAACAAAACTAATTTCTTTTTTTGTATTTTGTTGTTCAATTTATTGATGTTTAAATGACTAAACAATTGTTGTTCAATCAATTGAATGATTGTTGTTCAATTAATTGAGCAACACCGATTTCTTTTTGTACGTTTTGTTTTTCAATCGATTGAACGATTGTTGTTCAATTAATTGAAAAACACCGATTTATTTTTGTTTGTTTTGTTGTTCAATCAATTGACGATTGTTGTTCAATCAATTGAACAACGCTGATTTATTTTTGTATGTTTTTTTGTTCAATCGATTGAATGATCATTGTTAAATCAATTGAATATCACCGATTTATTTTTGTATGTTTTGATGTTCAACCAATTGAACAACGCCAATTTCTTTTGTGTGTTTTGTTATTCAATCAATTAAACAACACCGATTTCTTTTTGTGTGTTTTATTGTTCAATCAATTGAATGATTGTTGTTCAATTAATTAAACAACACCAATTTCTTTTTGTTTGTTTTGTTGTTTAATTGATTGAATGATTGTTGTTCAATCAAATGAACAACACAAATTTCTTTTTGTATGTTTTGATCTTCAATCGATTGAACGATTGTTGCTCAATCAATTGAACAACACCAATTTCTTTTTGTATGTTTTGTTGTTCAATCAACTGAACAACACCGATTTCTTTTTGTGTGTTTTGTTGTCCAATCAATTGAACAACACCAATTTCTTTTTGTGTGTTTGTTGTTCAATCAATTTAACAACTGTTGTTCAATCGATTGAACAACCTTTACTCATTAGAATGAACAGTTGTGATTCTTTTTTTCTTATGATCAATAATTGTTGTTCCATTTCCGTTCATTTTTAATCAAACAACCATTATTCTCTCCCATGCTTTCTTGTCAAAACCATCTTTTTGGATTGGGAATTTGTACCCAAGATAAAGGAAAAACAGTGATATTAATCCCATTATGACTTGTAAAACCTTTTATGGTTATCTTTATTCAGAAACTGACTTGATTTATCTGTATAATGACTGGCTAAATATCTTGTCTTTGGACATATCATAAAATGATTTATTATCTTAGTACCATGCTCATTTATCTTTCACACTTTCAATTGATAACTCTCTTTGGTATGATGATATAGGAATAAAAGCATAAATTTCATTGGTATATTTTCTTATTTCTCATGCCATCCCTAACTCTTAAGGAGTAAATGAGCCTCCCTCCCTTTACAATAAAAATATGGAAACATGGAAATATGAAAATACAATACAAATCTTCTTAAAGAAGATAGGGGGTCTCGTTGCGAGCCAGCCTACTATGATCATAAGGATGTAACAAGTGACATTCCATTGTGGCCACCACACCAGGGTAATGACCTTCTAGATAGCCAAAATTATTAGAAGGATAGGAGGTCTCATCGCGAGCCAACCTGATCTCTTTTTTATATCCTGGAGAATGGCACTATGATTATCTAGTCACCATGCCAGCATAGCGGCATTTTTATAGCAATAAACAACCATATAAATACTAAATAGAGGATCCTGGCTCATTTTTGGGTTAAAAAGTAACCTTGTCGAGGCTATGAATGCCTGCTCGCAACACTAGCCCTCCTTGTAGTATTGAAGTTCTATGTTACATTGCCAATTATTATTTATCCGATTACTTCTTATTGATTCATTTATAAAGGTGAATTTACCAGTTGAACAACATTTATAACTATATTAACCAATATGCATGGTAAACTACACTTTTATATGCATTATATCAATACTATCCAATCAATCGATACCAACAGTCATTATTATTTATCGTCGGTCATGCTTTCGTCATATTTTTCCACCTAGGGAAAATATCTCTTCTCATAATGATCTATTCTCTACTTTACTCCCTTTGTGGTCATTTCCAATCTTTGCAACTTGTACTGCTCTGACTGTCTTTTGCTGTATTTATGTCGCTCTGATTGTTGTCCTGCTACATTTCTGAATCCCCAATGTCCTTTCCCTTTTTCCTATCGTTTATGGTCATGTATTCCCTTTTCTCAATGTAAGGGGAAGGTTATGCACTATGATCATATGACAAGATATAATTACCGAACTCCGCCATAACTTGTTGATTTGACAAAATATTATACAAAAGTATTTTCTGATTAAAATCTTTGCACACAGTTTATCTGTTGTTGTTCAAAACTAAAATTGTGGATTAAAAAAAAATGCATGTAGAGTAGTGAATTGTTTACAAGAGAACAACAAGTATGGGGGGCAACACTATTCGTAGTGGGCCCGCACTATTGCAGCTAACAAAAGATCCGCAAGCAACTCGCGAATGCAAACAATTGTTCAGACAGGATGTGCTTGCATGGCTTCAACCTTTTTCATCACTTTCAGCATCATCTCAGCCTACATTAGCTTCAACAAATGTCAGTCGATACATGTCATTCCAGTGGAAGTACTCTTATTTTTCAAAGAAGAGTAGGTTAGTGTAGAAAATAAAATAAATAAGGACATAAATAAATACAGTTTTTGTTTTGTTTAAAAATAATTGTTTTTGTTGGAACACGCTATGGAAATAAACATTGGTGATGCAGGTTTTAATTTATTTGTGTATGTAGATGTATGATATTTAAAATAATAGTTCTACAAACACTTATATTCATTTTTATCTCCAATTTAGAAAAATTGTTTGAATATCATATTTTTTTGGCTTGCGGGCTTGATGAAAGTTCTGAAAACATGGTCGGGACAGTCATGTTTTGAGGGACCAAAAGGAAATATTTTCAAAACATGTTTTTATAATAAGTATGCCTTTATGTATAATTTTCAACCCAATTTTAATCACTCCATTTGGATTTGAAATAAAAACACTATAAACAAAACATTGACAGAGTGTCTAGTAGGCAACTCAGGAACAGAGTTGGAATAGTCAGATTTTGGAGGCCTAAATGACTATATTTTTAAAGCCTGTTTCAATGGTATATTCCCCTATGAAACTAGTTTATAAGGAAATTTTAATCACTCAATTGCTATATTGAATAAGAAAGTTATGACCAAAATACTGACTATCTATCATAATTCTGCACTATTAAAAACTTTTTTTCCTAGTTATTCACTTGTGTATTTGACCCATCAATTATTTTTGTCTTCAAAACCTGTTTCTATTGGAGATAAATAAATTAATATACTTTAATTTACAATTTGAATAAGCTCAATCTGTCATCAAATGAAAAAGGTATGCTTAAAATATCCATTGTTGGTCTAAGCTGGGAAATCGAAAATGAGTTTGTTATGCAGGTCGTTATAAGAAACTTTGATAGATCATCTCATAAAAATTTTAAAGCCTATTTTTGTTGGAGATATCCCTCTAAATTCAGTTTCATTTTTCTTTGGAATCACTAAAATTGGATGAAAATCAAAGGAATTATGATTAAAACACCGCTGGTTAGTATGGTCGACCACTGCTCTCCCGCAGGTGACAAATACATTTTTCTTTATTTATCATTCTATGGATTTGTTTTACAGAGTAACTACTTGTTATTTTTTTTCATACGTCTTGGATTGTGAGAGCCTGATCACCTCTCCTCTTCCACGATCTCATGTTTTATTGCAGGTAGACACTCATATTTTGCGGGTTCCAGGAGAACGAGTGATTATTGAAAGAAATGTTAATGAAACAATGGAATTTCATCCAATTCATTACCTAACAGATTCATCATAGAAGAAATAGAGAATTGATTTCCATTTGAAGATTCATGTCACTGCTACCAAAACATTTTTCCAAGAGATCATTTTTTTCCATTGACAAATTGATATTCCCTTAGGAAATGACATTATAGTTGTTGTAACTTTATTTATTTATTTATTTGTGTTTTTAAATAATGTGTTGTTTCTTTTTTGATTTCTCCTATGTTTTTTTTTCTTTCAGGTGTTGCTTCCTTCAAATATGTAGTTGTCATTCCGTTGGCAAATGCGTAGTTGTTGTTCTACCAATTGAAAAATTATTTTTCTGTAGAATGAACAACTTTGAGTTCTTTATGGTGTTTTTATAATTGTCGTTCAATCAATTGAACAGTTGTTGTTCAATCAATTGAACAACTGTTGTTCAAGAGAATAGACACCTCTATTTTTTTTGTTTAATCAATTAAACAGTTTTTGTTCACTCAATTGAAAAATGTGATTCATTTTTGCATGTTTTAAGGTTCAATTGATTGAACAATTGTTGTTCAATTAATTGAACAACACTTGTTTCTTTTTGCGTTTTTTTTTGTTTAATCGATTGAACAATTGTTGTTCAATCAATTGAACAACATTGTTTTCTTTTTTTTTTCCATATTTTGTTGTTCAATCAATTAAATGATTGTTGTTCAGTCAATTGAACAACACCAATTCCTTTTTTTCGTGTTTGGTTGTTCAATCGATTGAACAATTGCTGTTCAATGAATTGAACAGCACCATTTTTTTTCGTACTTTGTTGTTCAATTGATTGAACAATTGTTACTGAATAAGTTGAACAACACCAATTTCTTTTTTCGTTTTTTATATTCAATCGATTGAACAATTGTTGTTCAATCAATTAAAAAACATAGATTTATTTTTATGTGTTTTGATGTTCAATCGATTGAACGATTGCTGCTTAATCGATTGAACAATTGTTGTTCAGTCAATTGAACAACATTGATTTTTTTCTTCGTATTTTGCCGTTCAATCGATTGAACGATTGATGTTCAATCAATTGAACAAAACTAATTTATTTTTTGTATTTTGTTGTTCAATTTATTGATGTTCAAATGACTAAACGATTGTTGTTCAATCAATTGAATGATTGTTGTTCAATTAATTGAGCAACACCGATTTCTTTTTGTGCGTTTTGTTTTTCAATCGACTGAACGATTGTTGTTCAATTAATTGGAAAACACCGATTTCTTTTTGTTTGTTTTGTTGTTCAATCAATTGACGATTGTTGTTCAACCAATTGAACAACACCGATTTATTTTTGTATGTTTTGTTGTTCAATTGATTGAATGATCATTGTTAAATCAATTGAATATCATCGATTTATTTTTGTATGTTTTGATGTTCAACCAATTGAACAACGCCCATTTCTTTTGTGTGCTTTGTTATTCAATCAATTAAACAACACCGATTTCTTTTTGTGTGTTTTATTGTTCAATCAATTGAACGATTGTTGTTCAATCAATTAAACAACACCAATTTCTTTTTGTTTGTTTTGTTGTTTAATTGTTTGAATGATTGTTGTTCAATCAAATGAACAACACAAATTTCTTTTTGTATGTTTTGATCTTCAATCGATTGAACGATTGTTGCTCAATCAATTGAACAACACCAATTTCTTTTTGTATGTTTTGTTGTTCAATCAATTGAACAACACCGATTTCTTTTTGTGTGTTTTGTTGTTCAATCAATTGAACAACACCGATTTCTTTTTGTGTGTTTTGTTGTTCAATCAATTGAACAACACCAATTTCTTTTTGTGTGTTTGTTGTTCAATCAATTTAACAACTGTTGTTCAATCGATTGAACAACCTTTGCTCATTAGAATGAACAGCTGTGATTCTTTTTTTCTTATGATCAATAATTGTTGTTCCATTTCCGTTCATTTTTAATCAAACAACCATTATTCTCTCCCATGCTTTCTTGTCAAAACCATCTTTTTGGATTGGGAATTTGTACCCAAAATAAAGGAAAAATAGTGATATTAATACCGTTATGACTTGTAAAACCTTTTATGGTTATCTTTATTCAGAAACTGACTTGATTTATCTATATAATGACTGGCTAAATATCTTGTCTTTGGACATATCATAAAATGATTTATTATCTTAGTACCATGCTGGTTTATCTTTCACACTTTCAATTGATAACTCTCTTTGGTATGATGATATAGGAATAAAAGCATAAATTTCATTGGTATATTTTCTTATTCTCACACCATCCCTAACTCTTAAGGAGTAAATGAGCCTCCCTCCCTTTACAATAAAAATATGGAGACATGGAAATATGAAAATAAAATACAAATCTTCTTAAAGAAGATAGGGGGTCTCGTTGTGAGCCAACCTACTATGATCATAAGGATGTAACAAGTGACATTCCATTGTGGCCACCACACCAGGGTAATGACCTTCTAGATAGCCAAAACTATTAGAAGGATAGGAGGTCTCATCGCGAGCCAACCTGATCACTTTTTTATATCCTGGAGAAGGGCACTATGATTATCTAGTCACCATGCCAGCATAGCGGCATTTTTATAGCAAGAAACAACCATATAAATACTAAATAGAGGATCCTGGCTCATTTTTGGGTTAAAAAGCAACCTTGTCGAGGCTATGAATGCTTGCTGGCAACACTAGCCCTCCTTGTAGTATTGAAGTTCTATGTTACATTGCCAATTATTATTTATCCCATTACTTCTTATTGATTCATTTATAAAGGTGAATTTACCAGTTGAACAACATTTATAACTATATTAACCAATATGCATGGTAAACTACACTTTTATATGCATTATATCAATACTATCCAATCAATCGATACCAATAGTCATTATTATTTATCGTCGGTCATGCTTTCGTCATATTTTTCCACCTAGGGAAAATATCTCTTCTCATAATGATCTATTCTCTATTTTACTCCCTTTGTGGTCATTTCCAATCTTTGCAACTTGTACTGCTCTGACTGTCTTTTGCTGTATTTATGTCGCTCTGATTGTTGTCCTGCTACATTTATGAATCCCCAATGTCCTTTCCCTTCTTCCTATCGTTTATGGTCATGTATTCCCTTTTCTCAATGTAAGGGGAAGGTTATGCACTATGATAATATGACAAGATATAATTACAGAACTCCGCCATAACTTGTTGATTTGACAAAATATTATACAAAAGTATTTTCTGATTAAAATCTTTGCACACAGTTTACCTGTTGTTGTTCAAAACTAAAATTGTGGATTAAAAAAAATGCATGTAGAGTAGTGAATTGTTTACCAGAGAACAACAAGTATGGGGGGAAACACTATTCGTAGTGAGCCTGCACTATTGCAACTAACCGAAGATCCGCAAGCAACTCGCGAATGCGAACAATTGTTCAGACATGATGTGCTTGCATGGCTTCCAACTTTTTCATCACTTTCAACATCATCCCAGCCTACATTAGCTTCAACAAATGTCAGTCCATACATGTCATTCCACATTTTTTTCAGAGTTAAAACTTGCGGTAAAATAGCATAAGTTTCTGATTTATTAAAATGTTAGGAGAATTTCATGAAAATCCATTGAGAATTACTTATCATCATTCATTCCACATCTTTACCACCTCCTGTTTTTCAGAGACATAAAGGTTTTCAGTTTGGGGGAATGCTACTTTCATTCATTTATTTATTATGACCATGCCATCATCCATCAATCTCCTTATTTATTCTCAAAACCTCCCTTATTCCATGTTGTTTTACACCAAGCATAGTTTTCAACAATGATTGTAACAACCACCTCAATTTGTTTTCTAGTATAGAATGAGGGCATGCTAATTCTATAGTTTAGGGGAGGAATTTCTACGAATGATGGATTTTCTTTCATTTCTTCCTCATTTAAGGCATATGATTTCATTTTTATACAGTGTAAAAAATGATTTGTGTATATATTTAAAACTATGAACTGAATTCTTGTGATTTTTGGACAGCAAAAAGGTATCATTAAAATACACCAAAACCAGAAAATTTCAAGTTAAATTAATTTGTAAAATTTCAAAAATCATGAACTATCACCTACAACCATTTTGCTTACATCTCATGATCTGTGCATCAAAACGATCTAATTTTTGGATTAGAAAACCATTAATATAGTAGAAATCTACTTGCAAAATTTCAGCAAAATCTGGTTTGTATTTTTTGAGAAAATGGTTAATGAAATTTATCATTACTTATATCATATTTTGCTGCAAATTCACATACATATGATTGAAAGTCAACATGAAAATTGTTATGCCTTCATCAACATTTCTAAAATTGAATATTCATTATTTGAGGAAGAACTCATTTGTTCCATCAATTTCATGAGTTGCGATGAACATTTTTGTATTATAGCTTAGTTAATACAGAAACTTTGGGTTGCATCAGGACATGCAACATATTCAGTTTGGGGGTATGTTGGGCCACTAATTTGTCATTATTATTATCACTTTTTAACATCTATTTCATCCATTTTTACCATTCTTTATCACGCCATTTATCATAATTTATCATATAATTCTATTTTATAAATATTTATGCTCTTATGGATAAATACTATTTTTCTCCATTATTTTTAATATATTGAAGATTATTATGCATTATTTTTCCAATGACAGTTTATTAATGAATTTGTTATAACATCACTCATGATTTGAACCTTGAATATCTTTTCCTGATTGCAAATTTCATTTCCAGCTCATAATCAAATATTCCAACACAGAAATTCGCTGGAATAAGAAGTGACAATTTTGCGTTGGACTTTTCGGACCAATGAAGGTGAATCTTGAAAATTTGAAACATGGGTTTTGTCTAGAACCGACCAAATCATTTTTTCCATGAGCAGTTTTCTAAAATTCAGTTTGGATTGAGAGAAACACAAGTTTCTTCGAAGGTAATTTTCTCAAATTTGGTATTGCGCCCATTTTCCAAATTCTTCCAATTGCAATACCAAATTCGACCTATTCCTACTGAATTTTGAAGGAAAGATCTTTCAGATATGATCATATTAATCAATTTGTTTTGTATAATAAAAATTTGTAATGGAATTAGTTTGTAATCAACTTTGTTGTAACTTCCCTTTGCTCTTTGTATATTTAAATGAAAACAGAGATCAGAGAGGAAGGGGAATAATGGAGGATAATGGGGAGATAATTAGGAGATGGAGATGGACAATAATTAGATAAGATGTAGTAGATGAGATGAGAGATGGGAGATGAAAAATTGTTGAATTGGAGGAAAAGCTAAGAACATCAATTTTATGTAATTATTTCTCTCAAATGTTTTAATCAAAGAAGCTATCCATTGAGTTCTACATCTATTATCTATAATATGATCTGAATTATCTCTCAAGGTGGAACTGTGTCTTAGGTAGTTGAGCCCACTACCTTGGATGAGGTGCTACTTTGAGCATCTAAATTAGTTTACTTATGTGTTTGTTTATTTGAATTTCAATTGTCATTCGTTAAAGTAGATTTCCTTTCTTTTAACTAATTTGTTGTTTGTTGCATTTCCGGATTTGTTATTTCATTCAGTTTCTAGATTTCATTTAATTTGTTGCTCTAGATTAACATTTGAATTCTGGTGAGTGTAATAGCTGAAATTTCCAATTTCACAATGTGTTGTTTAATTTAGCAATGATTCAAGTTGTGTGATTAGCATAATTGTTTTCCCTGTGATTTACTTTCTTCTTTTTAATTTTAATTTTGATAGTCAAGTCCTACACTTTATTTCTTGTTGAATGAGCTTGATAGTATAGAACACAATCATATATAACCAATGATAGCTATTGGTATTTTTATGCATATATTTTTCTGATTGCCTTGAAATAAAAAGATGCTCCTCAAGTTGATAACTAATGTTCAAATGATTAATTGTTTTTATTAAGCAATTAATTTTCCCCAACAAAATCCACCGATTTTTTCATTGCCAGTTGGATCCATGGGGGGCAAGTGATGATGATTTTTATGAGCCCCCCGCTGGCAAGGGTTTGGGCGCAGTGCCCCCGGAGCTAAAAATATATGTAAAATTGCCTTTTAAAATATTGTAATTTCATAGTAAATATGAGATGTCCATTAGGCAGATGATTTGACGGTAGAAGTTATGTTTAATATAGGGTTTTTTCTCCTTAGAAGGAAACCCCTCACTGTATATGAGAGAATTTTATTGTGTCTATGTAGATGTGTATTCTCAACGATAAAACAGAGATGATATTATGTGAGAGAAAGGAGGAAATTACAACAGATTTGTTGTAGGTTGTATCTCTTCATTTTGTTGGATAATATAAAGGAAGGACTGGTTGTTTCTCCATGGACGTAGCCCAAACTTAGTGAACCGCATATATCTGTGTCTCTCTTGTTTTATGCATTTTCTGTGTTTATATTTCTGCAATATTTTATGTGTTCCATTGCTTTGTAATATATAATTTTCTATGAACCGGTATCAGAGTCGAAGTTCTATTTGGCTGATAAAATCATAGGAGAGAAGGGTTCCTAGTTCGACTGGGATAAATGGTAGAAAATGGTAGGTTTAAGGTAAAAAAATTAACGACCAAAACTACCAGCTGTGAAAGATCCAGATGAAAAATTATCTGTATCAGAAAGATCTATAACTACCATTGAGAGGAAAGACAAAGAAGCCAATGAGTATGACTAACACATAATTGGATTTTCTTTAGAGAAAGGCACTTGGAACAATATCGTTGTGCCTAGCAGTGTAGGTAGCCTTTAATATTTCAAAGGAAACAACAACATAGAGTTTAATGTCAACATTGGCCAAACTATATGGAAATCCCTCAGCCTCAAATAAGGTATTTATTAGGAAGTGTTTATTTAATATGAAGATGTCAGAAGGTGGATCTGTTGCTAATCATTTAAATGAATTTAATATGGTTACTAGTCAATTAACTTATGTTGGGGCAAATTTTGATGATGAAGTTAGGAATCTGTTATTTCTGTGCTCATTTCTAGAAAGTTGGAATGGTTTAGTTATGGCCATTAGTAACTCTATCTCTGGATCTAGTACTTTAAAGTTTGGTAATGTTGTTGGTGCAATCCTTAGCACAAAAATGTGATGGGAAAGGTATAATGAGACATCATGTAATGCTTTGACTGCAAAGACTAGGGGAAGAAAAATGGAAAGAGGAAAGAGCCCAAGATTTCATAGTAAGTCGAGGAAAGGAAAATCGAAGTCTAGATCAGGGATAATGTGCTGGAAATTAGGGAAGAAAGGAAACCTGAAGAAATATTGTACGTCTCGGAAGGGAAAAGAAGGAAATGCACAACAATAAAATAAGCATGAAGTGAATGTAACAAGTGATGTGTTGCAAGACATTTTGATTCTTTCATTGAAAAATATTGTTGATGCCTGGCAGGTAGATTCAAGGGCCTCATTCCATGCGTCACCTTACAGGAAAGATTTTCATGATTACGTTCAAGGATATTTTTGATAGGTTCGTTTGGGTGATGATAAACCTTGTAAAACCATTGGAATGGGTAAATTTTTCATAGAAAAACATAATGGAAACCAATGACTATTGCAGGAGATAAGGCATATTCCAAATTTGATGAAAAATATAATTTCAACAAGGCAGTTAGGACGTGAATTCTATGTAACTACTTTTACATATAAAACTTGGAAGGTCACTAAAGGAGCCCTGGTAATAGAAAAAAGAGAAAATGTTGGTACATTGTATTTATGCAATGATATTTCTATTTTTGTTAATGATTTAACCTCTATAGGGGCAGATATAGCATTTGGGCATCACAGGCTAGGGCACATGAGTGAGAAGGGGATGCATATTCTTCACTCAATAAATTTGTTTCCACATTTGAAGCATGCTGATTTGGAATTTTCTGAGATTTGTTTTTTATGGAAAATAAAAGAGAGTTAGATTCCTCAAAGTTGGGAAAGAAAAGAAGAGTAAAAAAATAGAGATTTTGCATATAGATGTATGGGGACTTGCTTCGGTATCATCTCTTAGTGGTTCTTGTTATTATGTTACTTTTATTGATGATGCAACCAGAAAAACCTAGATTTATTGTATTCAAAATAAATCTAATGTATTTGATACTTTCAAGAAATGGAAAACTTTGGTTGAGAATGAGACAAGAAAAAGGTTGAAGTGTCTCATATTAGACAATGTAGGTGAATATTGTAGTAAAAAGTTTAATAAGCATTGTTCAAAGCATGGAATTGATAGAGAGAAGACAGTTTCAGGAACACCACAAGAAAATGAGGTATTATAAAGGATGAATAGGACAATCATGGCGTGTGCAAGGTGCATGATATTACATGTAGGATTGTCTTTACAATTTTGGGCAGATGCTGTAGATACTACTACTTATCTAATAAATAGAGGGCCTTCAAGTTCCTTAGATGGAGGTATTCCAGATGAGGCATGGAGATGTAGAAAGGTAAGCTACTCATTTTTAATACATTTGGTTATGAACCCTTTGTCCACATTAATAAGTAAAATAGAATGAAGATTGAGGCAAAATACAGTAAATATACCTTTATTGGATATGAAGTTAATTATTTTGGTTATCACTTATATGATTATGAAAATCACAAAATCATTAGGAGCAGAGATGTCATATTCAATGAAAATTTTTTGTATAAGGATCACATGTAGGAAAATAAATAGGAAAAATAAAACAGAGAATACACAGTGCTTGATGAGATCATAGAAAAATTAAAGGTGCTTGAAAATCATAATGATCAACAACCAAAATAGCAACAACAACAGGCACCTCAAACACCTGAAAGTGGTGCTATAGGTGTTACACAGTAATTTGTCACTGCCTTCACCCCAATCCTTCTACTATGTCATGTATCTAGTAAAACATGCTCATACTAAACAAGTGCTCTCTTATGTTGCAAGTTGACCCAATTTTCCTAATTTTTCTGCCTCATCATGACTATTAGTTAAATAAATGCAATGAAAAATAGTCATAATCAGTACATTCATGCTTCCATCGTGGGAGTACATCTGATTCCCACGATGATCAGATTTCATGCTCCAGCATGAGTCTATTTGGTATCTTTCGTGATGTTTTGACTAATTACATTGCCTACTAGCTATGTTAGTGCTAAAACTTAGTTATAAAATCGTGACGATCCAGATTGGGTGAATTCGTTTCAATAGTCGGCCTTCTGGATGTCTCTGGACCTGGTTGTTGGGTCAGATTGGGTTGCCCTCCTCTCTCTAGCATGGTAGTTTCGTCTTTTGTGCTGCTTGTCTTGAGGATCAGCTCCCTCTCCCTCATTTCATGGAGACTCCTTCTCCTATAAAATCACTCACCATTGCTATCATCTGCTATTTCTTTTGGTTGCATAGTGCTACTGCTATTTTTGAGTTTGATAGATAGTTGGTGTGAGTCTGACAAGTGTGGGATTGCTTTATAGTTTGCAAGAAGGTGTGGACTGCCCTTAGTCTTGTGTAAAGCTTGTGAATGAGAGAGAGAGAGAGATATTGCTATTTGGGAGACCCATTTTTGAGAGTAAATGCTTGGAGAAACACACTAATTGGACCCTCCGAGAAGGCTTGCGATGTCAAGACCCAATTGTAAGCTTACTCCTGTTTGATTATTAATACAATCCATGATGATTTTGTATGTCTTGTATGTAATTTACTTGATAGCTCATGACTTCTTGACTTTGTGAGTAAATAGATCATTGTTGTTTCCTGGTTACGTGCTTTGTCACTGTCTTGTGTTGTTTCAGGTCAATTACTCTCTCAGGAGAAGGAAACAGAAGCCGGAGTAGCTCAATGGAACTTCATCAACCATTACTTTGAGGTAGGCCTCCAAAGATGACTATTTAAGGAAATCAATTGTTGTTTTGTCCTTGTTGTGACTAGACACACTCTAGGGCTAGAGGTGTTGCCTCTGTCCGCAGAGGGAACACTTTCTTGCATCACAAGTTGGCGATTTAGCTGGGGAGTCCTTTGTATGTTGCCTCTCTTGTTTGCTCTTGATTTTATTTGATTTTGATTTGGTGTCTTTTGAATTTTGGGGATACACTATAAGTCCTTTGGGTTACCTTGGTTGATCTGAGAGATCCGTACACTGATTGAAGGACTGAATGGTTTTTGTTTGGTAGTTCTTGTTTGTTTATCATTGTTTTTAGTATCATCACAGAAAATAGTTTAACAGTTGCACCGACATCGCCTTTACTCTTTTGTAAAGTCCTGTGTATCGTTGAATCCCGTCACACAGTCGCGATGATTCTAAACTAGGTCCATCACGGAAGAGACGTGTCCTCTCACGACGATGTCGCTCTGTTGCTACAGACACTGGCTTATCGCCGCTATTTGCTTGTGTAATACCTGTGACGATTCCTGTAGAATTGTCTTTTCAATTCTACCTCCTCAATTTACTAGTCTTGTTGACCCCTTGACTTCTTTCACTTGTTCAGTAGCTTATTTTTTACTGTTTATGGTTAAGGTACTCTTTCTTTGGCTTTATTGAATGAATCTTGCATTTTTGCCTGTGTGGCCTAGTTCGTTCTTTCAAGTCCATTCTTGAATCAATTGGCTTAGTTTCTGGTTTGCCCAAGGTTCGTTTGCAACTTTCCTGTTGGTTTGTTTGAGCCTTCTCCACTGCTTGTTTCTAGTTGGTTTTTTTAGTGACAATTATTGAACCAATTTGTAGCATTGATTTAGTCTCTTTTCACTACCGAACATAGATCACAACTGTTTGGATCAACTAGTTTTTTCACACTTGCTTGTTTTCTTGTTTGTTTCTCTTAAACTTAAAGCGATCAAAATCAAAAGACTACATTCATTTAGTATACGAAAGTGAAAGTAAATTTGCATTTCGAGTTTGCATATTGGAAAGCAAATGATAAAATCTATCATTAGTAGTATTTGTGCACTGTAGGGTTGACGTGTTTTTGCATTGTGTCTCTTGGTTTATCTTGGTTTTCTTGGTTTGGGAATGATCTCTCTACCCTCCTATAAGTAGGTGTTCATTAAAGAAAAAGGATATTTCACTCATTCTAGCTGCATCCTAGGTTTTGTTGTATACATACAGTAAGGCCTGAAAACTGAAACATAATTCAAGATCAACTCTAAAATGAACTGAATGAACTTAACAATGCATTGGAACATAACGCACACTATTTAGAGGTCTAGGCTAGAGACATGCTCTGGTGTCGTTAAACCTAGTCGCTATTGCTTTCACTCAAGGTTGGGTGATTCCTCCTTCTGTGACTCAGTAGTGGTCTAGCACAGAATTGTGCTCCCAGTACCGTCGAGTATATGTTGGGAGACCCCACTAGGTTATCAACGTATATCACTAGGAAGTCGTGTTTGCCGCCTTGCAAACTGTAACACACCAAACACAGCATTCGGGAAGATTGACTGTCGTACGAAAATTCCTTGGTTTTCATATGATCGCCAAGGTGTATATGCAGTTTTACAGGATGTTTGGTAAACCTTTTGCCTAGTTTTTCTAGAGCAGTCACTTTCATTCCTTTTCAGACTCCTTAAAAGAAAAGGTCCATCTTAGCACTTGTCACTTCAGGCTCATTAAATACTCGAAGGCGACTAGAGTCATCTTTCCGTCCTTTTCTCGACTCTTTAAAGATGAAAAGGTCAAGTTCTGTTCCTGTGTCTTAAAATTTATTCAACCACATTCACACTTATCGGGTTAGATCTTGTTGCATTTTAGTTTGCGTAGGGTTATTTCTCCTTACTCGATTAGTTATCCCTAGGGCTTTTGAGTTAAATCATCCTGGCAGAATCACTGATCTTGTCTCCCATTCCAAGTGACCAAGGATCCCCATCTTCTGTCGCTCCTAAGGTACCGGTTGTTAGTGATACTCTCCCTGTTATTCTGAGTATCCAACCGCTTAACTCGCACCCCATTTGGGAGCCTCCTGAAGAAGATTTTCCCCTTACTGCTCTTGGTGTTTCGGTCCCAATATCTTCTTCTGACATGGATGACACATCCCTCATCGCGAGCGAAGAGTCCTTTGTGACGAGTGGTGAAATTCCTGTCCCGATGGAAACTTCACCCTTCCATGTCACCTCCCTTGGTATCACCCTATCATTACGTTATAATGCTCTAACTGATATCAGGGGTTCTAGGTCTCCCCTTACAAGTTCCATGTGGTCTCGTACTGTCACTCCAAATTTGGGAACTTTTACTCCCCAGATTCACGATGTGACGTCTGTCCCAACTATGCCAACTGTTTGTGTGGCTTCCCCAGCCCCCGCTATTAGTGCTGCCACTACATCTTCTGTGGTGACCACTGTTGCTAGACCTTTGGTAGGTCCTTCACACAATGGCCCTGTGGCACCCATATCCGGGGTTGTTGATACTAGCCTAAGTGCCCCACCCACTTCTGGTTCTATTCCAGTAGGGGGGCATATGACCAATCTCTTCAAATTCCTTAGAGTCTGGATCCTCAAAATCTGTTTAATATTATGATTCTCGAGGAGCTCATATTTATCATCCTGGACCCATAGCATCTCAATCTTTTGTTGAGGTCTTGGTTCTGTTGTCTATCGCCTGGGGTACCACAGCTTACCATGGTGGCCAAGCATAGTTTTCAAATGTTCAAGGACCACCCTATCAAGGTAAACCATCTTACGGGCAGTAGGCTTACGGACAACCGTACTATGGGCAGCCTTATCTAGGGAAAACTATCAGCCCATAAGGACAACCCATTTCGGGACAACCTTCGGCCCTCAGTGGGTCTTCTTTCACGTACTTCGGGCAAACTTCTGGTAACCCAGGACAACCTTACATTCAACAAGGCCAACCTGGTACCCAACAAGGCTACCATTCTCGACAAGTTGGTCAGTCTCAAATTCAACAAAGATAGCCAATTATCTAGCATACTAAACCATTTGTTCAGTCTGGATAACCTTCGGTTCCACAAGGTCAACCCAATTCCCAGCAAGTCCAAGCTTCTGAGAAAACGGGCCAACCTCAACCAGACCAACCTTCTAGCCACGTGGCTCAACCTCTATCCTCTCAAGGACATCTGTCTGGGCCTGCTCAACCGGGCACTCAAATGATTGTTGCTTCTCAAGCTCCACCCAGTTTTCAGCCCCAGCTTGGGCTCCAGACCCAATCCAGTCTTCAAATTCAGGTTGGATCCCAATCCCAACCTCTTCATCAAATGCAGCCTAGCTCCTAGGCTCAATTTGGGTACTAGCCACCTTATGGTTTTCAGCAATCCCAAGGGCAAATCCAATTTTCCCCATACCAAAATTATCAACAATTGTAGGTGAGTCCTTACCAGAATTACTAGCAACCATATGTTGCTCCTGCAGGCCAAGTTGGTAATTAGTGGAATGCTGGGGGGCAAGGTCCAGGGTCAACCATCCAATTACAGCTATAACCCTTATGGAAAAAAACCTTACAGGAAAAATCCTTCTAGGCCAAATCCGTTCGGACAAAATCAGTGGTGGCAACAAGCAACTGGGTGGAATTCTGGTACTACCTCCTACCCATGGCCTCAGATGTCCTTTAATCCTCAACTACCCTTTTTAGCAATGTTAGAGTTATCAGATGTGTCCAAACTGACAAATGATCCCATTCTTCATAATCCATATTGGTCATCGGTTCCAACTAAAATTCCCGGTGATTGTCCCAAGTTTGACGGTAAAGCTAGAGAAGATCCCCAAGCCCATGTTATGACTTATCATCTATGGTGTTCGTTAAATTCATGGCTTGATGACTCAATCCGGCTTCGCCTTTTTCAATGGACCCTCACTGGCTCTGCTACTAAATGGTATATTGAGCTAACTCACGGATCTTTTCAAGACTTTAACTCGTTGGCAATGGCATTTTTAACTCATTTTCAATTGCTGATTCGATATGAGACAGGCACACATATCCTAACATCCTTAAAATAGACCACAGCCACATACATCTCCAATCACATCCATGAATGGAGACGACGTCACCATTTGAATAAGTTTTTGGATTCCCGATCAGCTTCTGACCGACTGGTTCACAACCTCGTTTTTCGGTCCGATAGCTTGGGACATTGCTATGGGGGCATGTGTAGCTGAAGAGTAGGCTATTGCACGGTCTTAGTACCCTGACTTGGTTTACTCCCAGTCTGGTATACTATATGATTATTTGCCTGATGCTCTGAGGCCTGAAAATTCCAAAGCCCCGCCAACACCATCTGTTGATGGTGTCATTGGCTCTATTAATCTGTCCTCTAAGAAATCTTCTGCGAACCCTGGGAAGCAAAAGTCGAATGCTTCAAATGAAAACACTTCTTATACTGTATCCAATTCTGGTAACACTTCCGAGGTTAACACCGTTCAATCCACCACGGCGGACAAAGCCTCAAAAGGGAAAAAGAAGGGAAAAGGCAAGAATAAGGCCGATCAACCGAAGTAGGATTCCCCTAAACCTCCACCCGAGGAAGGTACCAAACGCAAGCCTAAGTCTCCTTGCCTTATCTATGATGAGTATCACTATACCAAAGACTGCCCGAGGCGGTCTGAAGTTAGTCATTTGTTGGAAGGTGCCCCTGGGAGTCCTGCCATGCTCAAAGAGCCTTTTCTCTTGTAACAAATGCAAATGGTGGCTAATCCATCTCAATCATCTTCTCCCTTTGGTTCTCAGGTATTTATGGATGGGACGATTCCTGTCCACATTAGTAATCGGGCAAAAGAGTATCTGTCACCTACCGGGAAGGAGGCTGAGGTCCCCCCTAGTGCTCCTCCATCCAGTTCTGGTCCCCTTCATATCGATCAGCCTAGTACTGAGGCGGTCATCTGGCCTCCTCCTAAGGGCATGCTCTAGAAGTCTTCTTACAACCCTAGTACTCATGCTGCTCAACACTACAGCATCGTTGAGGACTTAGCCTAGGCTCTGTCAGCTATGTTTGCATTAGAAGTCCTCTAGAGCTGCTCCTCTCAGAGGAAGTCCTTGCTATCGGCTATCGGTGGCATTGACCGGGTCGACTCAGACCTGATCACTTTTGACCTAGACAGTCATATACTGAAACTGCCTCACCAAATTTCCTTCCTTATCCAGGTCATCATCAATTCTAAAATGATTCATCGTACAGTCATTGATGAAGGTGCTTCTACTTGCGTCATGTCTGTTGCTTGTTGGAAGGCTATTGGCTCTCTGACCCTGAGCCAGTCTCCTACAACCTTAGAAGCCTTTGATGGGAGAGAGTCTCGTCCTTATGGTATACTCCAACGCTTGCCTATTACTTTGGAAGGGAAGATGGTCGAAGTGGAGGGCTAAGTTGATGATGCCAATTTAACTTAAAACCTCCTTTTAGGACGAAGCTGGACATATGCCATGTGAGTGGTGGCTTCATCTCTATTTCGTGTTATTCGTTCTCCTCACCAGGGGAAGATCGTCATAGTAGACCAACTGTCCTTCTTCGCCTCTTCCTCCTCTGATGGTAATGTGCCTTTTGTAGAGCATACCTACGTTCCATGTGAGAGTGTGGGTGCTGGACTCTTTAAAGATCTCGCCCTTATGGGTGTTTTTTCACTCCCACCCCCTAACATCACCCCCATTGATATGGCTTCTATTCGCTCTGATCGTTGGGTTCTTCCCCCTACTGATCAAATAGAATCCTGGGGCAATGAGATGTTGTTGAGTCCTGCTGAGCTCAACTACGTCGAAATTGTTTCTGCATCACCTCCATCTTCTGAATCTACTCCTTCGAGCAGAGCTCTCGACTCGTACGTTCAATCCCTGTGGCTTGGAGATGGCACTTCTTCATACCCTTTAAAGGAAATTTTTTCTTCGAATGAAGTGATTATTGTGTCCATGTCTTTCGAGGAACCCCCTTGTTCTGATCATCACCACCATTCCTCGTTTCTCCCTGCCCATCAGGAAATGCTTACTTGTCTCGAGCGGTTTGCTCATTGTCTCCCTTCTCAACCCCTTCAGAAACCCATCCAAGTTCATCAAGTGTCTTCTGAAGGGAATATGGGAAACATTACGCAAACTCAACCAATCGGCATCTCTGTTAAACTAGTGATTGTCGAGCACATCCATGTTGGAGTAACTTGTACTCCGAAGAGATTAAGCTTTATACTGATTTTTTTTGCGAATTTCGTGATGTGTCTGCTTGGTCTTATGAAGAGATGTCGGCATTGATCCTAGCATCATGGTGCATGAGATACCTACATATCCACGTGCCAAACCTATTCGACAGCATCTACACCTCGTGCACCCCCAAAAGGCCGCAGCTATCAAAGCGGAAGTTGAAAAGCTTCTCAAAGCCGGCTTCATTTACCCATCCCTCTCACAAATTGAGTTTCTAATATTGTTCTTGTGACTATAAAATAGGGCACTATTAGGGTATGTGTTGATTATCATGATATTAATTGTGCCTATCCCAAAGATAACTACCCTACACCCTTCATTGACCCGCTCATTGATGAGTATGCTGGGAGTGAGATATATTCATTTATGGACAGCTTTTCTAGTTATAACCAGATTAATATTTCGCTTGTGGATCAACACAAGACCACCTTTATCTATCCGTGGGGAACTTTTTCTTATAAAATCTCCCCTTAAGTTTAAAGAATGTCAGTGCCATCTTCCAGCACGCAATGTCTTATGCGTTTCATGATATTCAACACATTGTGCAGCCTTACCTTGATGATCTTCCGGCTCATTCAGAAAAGTGCGAAGACCATCCAACTCACCTTCGCGAAATTTTTCTCCGCTGTCGACACTATCATATCCGGCTTATTCCGCATAAGTGTGTCTTTTGTGTTGAGTTAGGCAGACTTCTCTGGTTCATCATCTCTCGGCAGGGTATCCGTCTCGATCCCCTTAAAGTCGAAGCCATCCTCAATCTCCCTCCCCCTTCCTCTTTACAGCAATTGCAAAGTTTGCAGGGTAAAGCAATTTTTTTACGACAATTCATTCTGAATTATGCCGAAGTCGCCAAAGGCTATACATGGTTATTAAGGCGGGATACAACTTTTCTTTGGGATGCCGTTGCACAAGAGTCATTCGAGCACCTCAAGGCCCTCCTTGTTTTCGCTCCGTTGTTGGGTCCCCCTGATTACTCTGTATTTAGCCATTGCCGATACCACTATTGGCATGGTTATAGTTCAAGATGATGATGATGATGACACTTAGAATGTAGTTTATTATCTCAGCCGAAATTTACCAGATATGGAAACTCGATATGCCTATGTCGAGAAGTTGGCTTTGGGCATCGTTTGTGTCATCTAGCATTTCCGCCACTATATTTTATTGTGTACCACGATGGTGATTTCTGATTGCAACCCGATGACGTACATCCTGTCACGTCAATTACTGGGGGGAAAATACTCAAAATGGATCATCATCCTCCAAGAGTTTGACTTGGAGTTGACCACTGCCAAGTGTAAAAATTCCCTCGTCTTTGCTGAGTTGCTTTGCTCTCTGCCATTTGTTACTGCGCCCTTCCGGTTAGAGGACCATACTTTGGATGAAACTCTGTTCCTAATTAGCACCCTCGATCCTTGGTACAGGGATATTATATTCTATCTCCAGACGTCCTCTTTTCATCCTGACTTATCCAAGGATGCTTGGCGACGGATTCGCCATCATTCTCAACCTCATCACATTATCGGGGACACCGTGTACCATCTCAGCACTGACTCTGTTCTCTGTCGATGCTTAACATTCGAGGAAGCCGAACGAGTTCTAAATGACTGCCATTCTGGCGCCTGTAGTGGTCATATGTCTGGGTATGCTACTGCTCAGAAGATCCTCCGTGCTGGTTATTTTTGGCCCTCTATCTTCAAGGATTGCATTCTTGTCATCCGCTCTTATCATGAGTGCCAAATCTACTAACGGAAGATGCGTGCGCCCTATGCTCCATTGTACCCTATCATTACCGTCGACCCTTTTGCCAAATGGAGCATTGATTATATGACTTGTAACCCTCGCTCAGCGGGGGGGCATGGGTATATCGTCGTTTCCATTGATTATTTCACAAAATGGGCCAAGGCGATGCCTACACTATCTAAACATGGTCACACAGTGGTGGAATTTTTATTTAATCATGTCATCTCACGGTTCAGAGTCCCGCAGGCTATCGTCATTGATGACGGAAAACATTTCCGTAATCATATGATGACTGAATTAATGACCCAACTAGGCTTGTGGCATGATAGCTCGACACCCTAATAGCCCCAGGCCAATGGCCAAGTCAAAGCCATCAACAAAGTTCTAGTTATGATGCTTCAATGCACCATCGGCATGCATAAGTCCAACTGGTACTTGATTTTGTTCTCCACCTTATGGGCCTGCTGAAGTTCAGTAAAGGATGCCACCGGGTTCACTCTGTTCCAATTGGTTTACGGTCTAGAGGCTACCCTTCCCATTGAGTGTGAGATCCCTTCTCTGAAATTAGCCGTCGAACTACTCCCCAACACTAATCCGGTAGAAGAATGTCTTCTTTACATAGAGCGGCTAGACAAGACTCGTCGACTAGCCTCTCTAGCTATTGAAGCATAAAAGAAGAGAGTGAGAACTAACTTCGATCATACTATCCATCCCTGGTCTTTCATTGGAGGAGATTTAGTCCTGATTTATGATCAAGCAAATGATAAGATGGGGGCAGGAAAATTCGAGCCTATGTGGCATGGGCCGTATATTGTAAAACGAGTTTTGTAAAAGGGGGCCTATGAGCTGATTGATTATGAAGGGAACCCTCTAGATAAGCCCCAAAATGGGCTTTATTTGAAAAAATATTATTTATGAACCCCATGCATTTTTTGATTTGTACATACGTGTGTTTTTAGCAGATTTGTTATGTGCATGTTTTCATGTCTAGCTTGGTGTGTAGGCATAATTGCTGCTTACTGTGTCTTTTTGCTTCGTGTGTAGATGTCTGATACACCCTACATAGGTTTCGCTTATGTTTCCTGCCGTAGCACTCAGAATCTTTCTTCTGCAACATGTATGATCTATGATCCTCACAGTGAGTTAGTAGACATTCAAGGTGTTTGTCTAGGTTGCACCACAAACAATGTCGCTGAATATAGTGCTGTTATTGAATTACTGACCGAGGCTATCAACCTCAATATTCATACATTGGTTGTGAATCTGGATTCTCAGCTTGTTGTCCACCAGCTTAATGGGCGTTATTCCATCAGAGATCATCGGATTTTAAGGTTGTATTTACGTGTTAAATTGTTAGAAAGAGATTTTGATTTTATCACATATCAACACATTCCAAGAAGATTAAACATGTTAACTGATGCATTAGCAAACCATGTATTAGACAGACATTTGCACAACATGTAATCAAAATAGCATATAGAAGCATCCAAAACACAATAATGAACCATAGGAATATGTATATATATATATATATATATATATATATATATATATATATATATATATATATATATATATATATATATATATATATATATATATATATATATATATCTCGTGTGGGACATCGAGGCACTCAAAAAATAAGTATATGTCCAAATAGAGTCTGTGTTGTCTATACATCTGAGAGACATGTCTCTCAAAAAATCAGTAGGAAATAAAACCTAGGCATCTACTGTGGTGGTTTATGCTCCCTATAGCACACCATCGCTCGTGCGACTCACCTCAAAAGTTGGTGTACCCTAGGTATCACCCCTACTGTATGTATCTGGTATGCCATGGGGAGCTCCTCGATGCCCCTGCAATCAGGAATCCCCTTCGTCGGGCCCTCAAGATTTCGGGCCACCATCTCCACTGAACTGCCAATCGGGGGAACCAAGGCCAGCTCTTTGATGCCCTGTGGATCCCTCCGTGCCTATGGAGCTAGCCCCACAGGCCTCTCTAGTCCCACGTCTGTAAGTACCATAGAATATTAGGACATATGCATAATTTTTTTTTTTTTTAATATCATAAAAGACAAAACACAAAATAATGTGATCAAGTGTTTTAGCACCATCATCCCACTACTCGCTAGCAGGCAGCTGCATGTCGGGGTCTCCACGGAAGTCCATACCAGCATATGGTTAGTCCTTGACAAAGATCGTCTGGCGATCTAGCCACTCACAGAATAGTGTGCCCCATGACACTGGTCATCTGCCACCCCCTCGTGGCATAACATGCACCCATTGTGTGATCCTGGTCTCCCGTGGTATGGGCTTGTCCATGTCCATATCCTGCAGCTGTAGTATTGGCCCCCACTCTAGCATGAACAGGATCAAGGTAAACCTGTAACCAAACTGCTTTGCCTCCCCGTGATGACAGTTGGTTAGCTATCTTTTCATGTTGGTCGTCACTGCTTCTGCATAGTTGAACATAGTCAGATTGAGGCAGTCAAGAGCCAATCGAAGTTGGGTCTTTGTTGCTTATTGTTGGGCTTAGGAGCCTGCTACCCTCATCACCATAAATAGAACTGCACAAAGAATCAAGTCTTCCGCTATGGGAATTTCCACCTTCCCGCTTTTTGATTTGCGTGTCTACGGGCACACTCATGCTATTAGCATATCTAATGATTCACCCATGACCCGTTGGCCCTCTAGAATTGACCTATCGCCACAATAGGATAATCCAGTCAGATAATATATGTCTATAGCATCGAACTCAATGTCTCTGCCATGGATAATGAATTTTTTGTTTGTTGGGTTCCAAGCACGAATTAACAATTCTAGCAAATCCGGTTGAGCCCGAAGGTGTGGAGTGAGAAAAAAATTCAGTAGCCAGCAAGCCCATAGAGCATTTCGGCACCCATCATCATTGAACACTTCCTCATCATT
The DNA here is from genome assembly GCA_031772625.1 of Pinus tabuliformis. Lineage (NCBI taxonomy): Eukaryota > Viridiplantae > Streptophyta > Pinopsida > Pinales > Pinaceae > Pinus > Pinus tabuliformis. The sequence goes on along the minus strand of CM062816.1, from coordinate 1,707,055,844 downwards.
GATATCATGAGTTCATGCCTGCCAAATGAATGCCATGTTGCCCTGCATGACAAGAAAAATGGATTAGAGCTCCTTTTATAAATTTAAATTCATAATTTACACAAAAATTTAATTTGACATCGCCATCGTGGCTATTTTTAAAACAGCAGCAACGACACAGAGTCAACAGTTCATTTTTCTCATGATCGTCGCGAGAGTACATCAGTTTCTCGCAACAATCCCAGAGGTGCTACGTGTTATCACACTTGGTCGTCGCAGACCCGAGTGGTTTTTCTGCGACTACCGAGAGGCAGATTCAGATTTGAAAAATCCACCGACTACCACCTACCTAGCACTAAATTACATGAAGAAACTACTAAAATGCAGAGCAAGGATAAATGTACTTACTTGGCGAAGGTTTCAGGACAAACCATGGACGGATGAGGCCAGAATCAGCTTGAGAATTTTTGCTCAGGTTGGTGCTCCAAATGCTCAAAGGTAAAATGAACAATGCAAATAGTAAAAACAAATGAATTACCCCCCCCCCCCCTTTTTATATTAATTTTTTGAAAAATTAAAAAAATTATGCTTTAAAATGTGGGTCTTCTCCTTTTTTATTGCATTGTTAATAAGGGTTTTCGGTTTTTTAACTATATTTCCACATATATTAATCATTTATGTTGAATGGGTTTTACGTTTGACATGTTTTTGTGTAGAGCTACAGGTGGTGAGGTTACGACGTACTTGATCCATAAAGTCTTCTTTAATGCTCTTTTCCGACTTAAAAGAAGAAAAGATAGCCGAGTTATTCCTTTTGACTTGTTAAACGAAATAAGAGGCGATCTATTTTAAGCTCTTTTCCGACCATATAAATGTGAAAAGATTGCTGAGCTTTTGTCATTTTGTGTTTGTTTTTGGTTACAAAACAACGTGGTTTCGATTGCTTTTTTACTTTTTTGGATCGGGGTCACTAATCGTGAAAAGTACTCCTTGACCCCACAGTCAAGCGATTCTCTTGGGTAATTTTTTATACTTTTTTGGGCTCGAGAGACACAAATATAAGAAAAAGGACCCCCCTGGAGTTTTCTTTTTCATGTCTTTTTCAAACTCTCTAAAGATGAAAAAGACTTCTATTTTTACCTATGTCGGACTCGTTAAATACTGATGACATTGGACTCATCATAATGATGAGACTCGAGCTTCTCCTCCCTAGGGCTCGTTAAACTATTACTGGGTTGGATTCAGCTGAAGGTCAAACTTATATTACAAGCATATGCTATCCCCTTCAAACTTGTTCTCAAAAATAATTTGGGTACTCGCTAGCAATGGTGGGGGAAAATTTGGAAGTTGTCATTGGTTACCTGCGATAGCTAGTCACTCTTGAACATCGACACTTTTTCTTCTTGTCGGGTTGGGATATCCATACATCGTCATTTCGCCTTCTGGGGTTTTGGGTTTCCATTTAGCCTTATCCCATCTGATCTACACCGTTTCCATCAAGCCTCTGATCCCTTGGTACCTGAATGCTACCACCCTCCGGAGTCATGTCGCTGACATGTTCAAGAGTATAATCATTCTCTAGTTCACATCCTTTCCACCTCCTTTGATACTTTGTTTTTCCATCTACCACTTGTTCCTTATCTCATGTCGTTGATGGGGGAAACATTATGGCCCTCCTGCGACGGATCATCTCTTGTCGACATCAACTCATTATCTAGGAGACTGATCTAGAGATCCCCTTTGGTACCTTAGAGCTTGCATGCCTCAATGGCACGCTCTTCGCACCTAACGATTGAATTTCATCATTGGTCATTGATTGGGTGACTCTGTGAGTGTTCGACTTCAGCTCATTCTTCACACTTTGTGGATTGTACTAGAAAATACCTTGAGAGCCATTGGCATTATTGGTGGTTTCTCTCGCACTTGTTAACAGTTTTCCTCATTGACCGGTAATCAAGCGACCTTCTATCATGCTCGACTTCAGCACCTCTATTCATATGCTAGAATTTGTACTATGATTGGTTGGGTTTCAAGACCCCGAACTAGGATTACACATGTTCGGGCTGCATGGATGGGTTCATGATTACATGACTCATTGATGGATGGCTTCGACCATACCTGAGTCTTCATGGATGGCTTGTTGTGGGGAAAAATGCCTATGCAGGACAATCCTATCCACCTAAGGTGTGACAGTGCCTTAGCAACAAACGAGTACAGCTATACTAGTTTCTTCCTTTATGAAATATGAAAGAAGAGAGATCAATAGACTTACCGGTGTCTTCCGTTTGTCCCTCGATCTAGATCCTCTTCTCTTTGGGTGTTCACAGCTACTTGCCTCCTTGCTCGCCCAAGAGAACAGCTACTTGATTCCTGCGAGATCACAAGAGAACAGCTACTTGCGACAAGAGAAGAACACAACACAAAGGCAAATATTCATATTCATAAATGATTCAAGATTAGAAGTAAATCAAATACACTAATGCAATTATACAAATACACCAGCATATAGGAGAAAACTAAGATAGCTTTATTGATGAATAACAAGGTTCAGGAAGAGATACAACCTAGAGGGCTCCAATCCAGCATCTCCTTCCCAGTGATTGGAATTCCTATCTTCAGCCCCTTCAAAGCATTAAGCACCCAATGATTCCAGTCTCAAACCAACATCAATTCTTTGCAATAACAACATTCCAGCCTCTAGATCTCATGGAGGAGAGATCTATATATAGTTATTTTGGAGAGAGGATGAGTTAGCTTGAGATCTGACTAGTGTCCTCTCCCTCTCTCAATTCTTGAGTCCACTTGGAGGTTCTTGCTTCCACTTGGAGATTTGGAACCTCTTACTCATCACCAGTTGAATTCCCTGAGGCAAGTGTCATTTTGGAAGCTTCCTGAGCATTGACACATTGAGGAATGAGCCTGCCACTTGTCCAAACTCACTCAGCGCAGGTAGCTAGTGTTGGAGTTGACATTCAGCCAGTGTAGCAGTTGACATGATCCTGAATTGACTTGTTTTTGAGTGGTTTCAGGTGGAGAACTTCTGTGAATTGCTGTGGTTAGTTAGCATTGTTCCTCTAGCGGTAGGAACAACATGTTTAGGGACTTTGGATCCCTTGGATTATGGACATTTCATGCTCAATGTTGTAAGGCACAAAAATGTCTATAACAGTTGCCCCCTAAAGTATGAGGCCGTTTATCGGGTGAAATGCTTTATCCAGGAGGGTCCGAAGTTCATCCATTTGCTGGGAGGAGACCTGTAATAAGATACAATAAAATACATTATGATTCATACTGCTTTCATGATCTAGCTGAGGCGGGCATTCCCATGCTCAGCTTTATAAATTCATTTTTGTACATAGAACAGACGATCGTCTGATGGTAGACTGATAATTTTGGCGAAATTATCATCCTTTGAGTAGGATGATCATCTGCTGCAATGATGTACATGTCAAATGTCTTTATCTTTCCTGAATATATATCAAAGCCCGGATGGATGAAACTAGATCCGGGGTCTTCAAACTCGTTCGATCTTCACTCTAAGTACAAGTCGATCCATGTGAGAATTGCGCTGAAGTCGAACATGGAAAGACATCGCTTGATTACCGGTCAATGATGTAAACCATTAACAAGCGCGAGAGGAATCACCGATAATGATAATGACCCTCAAGGTACTGCAGTACAATTCACGTGGTGTGAATAAAGGACTTGGCGTCGAACACCACGCAAAATCTTCTGGTCGAAGGTCATTGATGTATACCTGTCGCCGGAAGTGAGAAACTTGCCATTGAGGCATGCAAGCTTCAAAGTATTGAACGGGTTATTCCTAGATCAACTTTTTGGATAATGAGCTGATGTCGACAAGAAGCGATCTGTCAAAGGAGGGCCTTGATGAATCCCACATCAGTGACATGGAATGGAGCTAATGATTTTAATGGAGGTGAAAACGATCTGTGACATATGATTCAGGGTGGCGGTCATGAATGGATGAAGGATAATGTATGGCAGTGGATGGGACCCGGTTGACTCTTTCTGAACGACTTCTCTTGAACATATGGCGACACTGATGCGATGGATCGGTAGCATTACCCCAAATATGGATGGTATGGCGAGACCATGGTGATGTGACCGGTGAATGAGACAACCCAACCCGATTGTGGTATGGAGGAAAAGTGTCATGTTCAAGAGCGACCTGCTACCATCAAAGTTTTCTCGATTTTCTCCCAATTTTTCCCCAGTCATTGCTGACCAGTACCTCTTTATTTTTGTCAAGCTTGAGGAGGATAACGTATGCTTGTTCTATAACCTGCCCTTCGGGCAAGCCCATCGCTATGTTTTAACAAGTCTAGCGATAGTGAAACTCGTTCTCGTCTAAAGACAAGTTTGTCGCTATTTAGTGGTTTAACGAGTCTAACGACAAGGATAACTCGGTCCTTTTCATTTTTAGAGAGTCTGAAAAGGTACGTAAAGTTAACTCCAAAAGTCCTTTTTCGTCATCTAATCCCTTAAGTCCGAAAAAGTATAAAACAATACAGAAGGGATGAGTTTTCGATAGTTAACGAGCCGAATAAAACAAGCGCTCGATCTTTTTGTGCAATAATCCCTCAGGTCCAAAAAGATTAAAATCTAGAGGAGGGATAGCACTTCCGGTCGCTTTAACGAGCTGGAAGGCCAAAACTCGGCAATCTTTTCATATTTTACGAGTCAGTTGAAAAGAGCTTAAAGAAGACTCGTCTTCTGAGGAACGAGTGATGAACAGGGTTAGCAGCTGATTCCAAGTACAGGTTGGAATTTTCCAATCACGGCAGTGTCACAAGGATGGCTAGGTGAAATCACTCTTCGCAGCTGTTCCTCAAAATGGGTAAACAATCATATGGAGGTAAACGATCGGCCAAATGAAAAGTGGAGGTGATGGTGCAAACACGACCAAGGCTTTTATGGCTGATAAGGTTACGTACACAATGGTTATTTTACCGGTAATGGGTTCATTTTTTAAAGAGCTTGAATGCGCCAAAACACTGCTCAAGCTTATGTTTATTTTTTAACGAGCATGAATTCCGCGTTAAAACTGCTCGGATCTTGCGTTTATTTTTTAACGAGCATGAACTTTATGCTAAAACTGCTCGTTTATATAGTCAAATTTTGATTTTTTACCATAACTAGCTTTTCTCTTTTCAAGGATAGTACTGCATTCTCAATTGCTGCATCAAACTTAGTTAGAAATAAATAACATTTGCATGGAAATGAGAATATAACCCTAATATTTCGCTTTGAACTATGTAAAAAGCAATTAAAAGGTGTTTTTACCTCTCATTTTACCATTTCATTCAAACTTGGTTTGTTAGAGCTTTGGAGGTGCCTCTTTCCCCTTGATTTTCACCAGCTGATTTCAGGAGATTCTGTGGACGATTCTCAGCGCCGTCTGGACCAGGTAGGAGCTAAACCCTAGCTCTTTCTTTTCATGATTTCATTTTTCCATTCTGTGCCTGTTTCCTTGTCTTTCTGAGCACCTGGGGTTTTTCCAGGGCGCCCTGTCATCAACGCAGGTTGTCCACTCAAAACCTGCGTTGAATGTCAAGCTGCCTTGAGGCAGCTTGACCTTCAACATAGGTGGAACACTGTCTACCTACGTTGGGACTAGAAAACTGATTTTGTGGCACAGTTTTTGATGAAATTTCGCCATTTTCTCATCAAATCCAGGATCTTACTCATTCTCTTGTTTGTTTTGCAGGGACCTTTGAGCAAAATTTCACTTACATGGCGAGAACAAGAACATGAAGAAGAAGATATGATTGCTCTCCATGACCCTGTCACGGTGAACACTCTGCAGAGCTGTGGCCTGCTGAAGTTTTTCCGTATCTCTAGCGTGAGAGCACAGATCTCTTTACTGCAGTATATGCTTGATGCTTGGGATCCCATCAACCAAGTATTCCAGATTAGGGGAAAATCCATCCCCTTGACCATCATAGACATTTACTTCTTGACTGGGTTGTCAAGGAGAGGTGCTCCCATTTCTTTGTCAGGTTCGGCCCTGGGGAATGACTCCGTGAGAGACTATGTCCGTCAGTATTGAATTTTTTGTATGTTTTCTTTGTTGAAAATGGTTGGATGTAGCATTTGTTTTGCTGTTCTGGGTGATATTGGGTGGTTATTCTGTTCAAACTGTATTTGTGATTGACTTGCTCTCTCAGTGTCAATATTTAATCCTGCAAATTCTTGCTGCAAAGTCAAAAAATTGTTTATTTGTGCATCATCTTCAAATACTTGCCAGTCCTTGACATTGTTTGGGACAGAAGGCCTGTGTTTTACCTCAGCTGTAAAATAGTAGTGGGGCTCAAAAGGTAGCTTGCAGGTACTTGCAAATGTGGCCAAACTGTGAGCATGCAAGTTATGGATTCTGGGAATCTTGGTAATTTGAAATTCAGTGAAGGACTGTAGTAGTTCAGCAGCAGCAGTTCTATAAGACCTCAGTCTTTTGTCATTGGTGACAATATTTCCCTTTACTTGTTGGATAACTAGGTCTGAGTCTCCTAGAATTGACACTTTTATGGCTTGTAGGGACTTTACTAGTTTGAGGCCTAGTAAAAGAGCTTCATATTCTGCCATGTTATTGGTGCATCTGAAATTTAGTCTGTAGGCTCGGCCTTCTGCATGACTGTTTTGTTTATTGTGTATCCAAACTCCAGCTCCTACCCCTAATTTGTTGACTGACCCATCAAATTCAAGAAACCATAGGTTCTCTTTTTCTAGGGGAGATTTAATAACTTCTCTGTGATCTGGGATCATAAGTTGAAGTTCTGGTTTTTCAACTGGTTTGTCTTCTGGGACAGTCTGATCACTTGATTGAATTAGCTTGATTTCTAGAACAGCAACTCTGATTAGTGATGGTTTAACCATTATTTCTTGGGTAGCAGTTTTTTCATCAGTGTCCTCCTCTTGTATGAGTGTATTGGTTTCAGCATCATTGTTTGAGGGAGTTGTATTATTATTGAAGAGAATGTATGAGTCTATGTCTGAATGGACAGCATATATGGGAAAATTTTGGGGCTTTTCTTCACTGCTGACCATGTATTTCATTAGTGTTTCTCTGTATAGTCTCTTTGGTTGCCCAAAAACAGAGATGGTGGCGTATGACATGTCCAATTGTAGGGAACCTTGAAGTTTAGCCCCCCATGACCTTGATAACAGCATCCCATACTTGGGTGGGATATCAGCTACTACAACATCCATTAGAATTGTTTTATTTGGGTACTGAACAAGGGACACACATAGATCTTTTATTAGACCTAAGCACTTGACTTGGCTGGAATCAAAGGAGAATAGGTCCTTATATGGTCTTGTAATATCTAGATTCAATCTTTCCATGACTGCTTTTGGCATGAGGTTGTGAGAGGCACCTGAGTCAAACATTGCATTGTGTAATATCTTATCATGAACATGTAAACTGACATAAAAAGGTAAGATCCCTGTGACTACTGTTTTTCCATCCACTTTTGGACCGAACAACAATTCTGGGGTATCATCCAACACATTGACATCATCTTTGTTGTTAGTAAGTTGAAGGGACTTTTTGATTTGTTGTTTATAAATGTCATGCTTGGCTAGTTCTGAAAGAGGAATAGCTACCTTCAATTTACCAATTTCAGTTTCTAGGTCAAAGGGTTTTTCAGATTAGGTCTTTTGGTTGTGGATGACAGTTCTTTCCTTGTTCACTAACTCTTCTTCTTGACTCTTATCTTGATCTTGAGGCCTATCCTTCTTGCTCATCCCTTGAGGAGTGACACTTGGGTTAGGGTGCAAGGATGATGCAGCCATGGGCTGCTGTTGTGAAGAAAATGGTTCAGTGAGTTCTTCAATGGTTACTTCCTTTGCAAGTGATTCCGTTGTGTCATTTGGCTCTGTGACTATGGCTCTTTTGGGCTCTTGGCTATCCTTTATCTTTTCAGGCTGTGTTACATTTACAGTTCTACTCCTTAACTTGTATTGTTTATGGACTTCATAAACAGCTGTGTCATAGCCTTGTTTGAAGTCAAATGACTCACCTGATTTGGTTTGGAACAGCTTGATTTCCTCATCCTCATGATCTTCTTGTGTTAAAAAGACTTGACTTTCACCATCCAAACCCATGAAATTAATGTGGGGATCTTCATTGGGTTCACTTGATGTGGAAGTCTCAGCATAATTCTCTTGGAAAGGGGGTCTTATGTCTGGGTCAGAACTAGCCTTGCCAACGTTTGGATTTTGAGTTCTCCTAAAATTTGGATTCCTAGGAGGGTTGTTTTGTGGTGCTTCCCATGATGACTTTCTCTCAACAGATTCCACTCTATCTCCCAATCTCTTCATACCAGTGAGTATTGCATCCAGTTTTTGATCAAAGGCTGAGGGTTCTTCTTTGAAGGTGGTTCTCTTTTCCAGCCTTGCTCTGTTTCTTTTGGCGATCAGGTTAGCTTCCACTATGACAGCAACCTTTTGAGCATCTGCAAGGGTTTCAGGAGCTCTCTCCTTCAACTGATAGGCCATATCAGGGTCAAAACCATCAGGAAATTTGTACAAGGCCAAATCAGGAGGAGGTCTTAAATTTTGTGGGATTGCGTTATATACATTGTTGAATCTTGCACAATACTCCAAAACAGTCTCTTGGGGACCTCTTTTGATAGTGTCATATTCACCAAGTATGTGCAGAGGATCTTTCTTTTTCTCCCATCTGTTAGTAAAGGCTTGATAAAGCTCATCAGGAGTTGTGATGGAATTTGCATTCAGGGATCTAAACCAAGTTCTTACATCCCCAGTCAGACTTTGAACAAACATCCTCATTCTCACACTGTCATCATCTATTTCATAGGTCTCAAAATGATCTTGCATCCTTTTGGCATGCTGAATAGCTGTGAAGGGGCCAGTGGAGTCAAAATATGAGATCTTAGTTTGGTAGTCTTGGGGTAAAGCTGTAGCATTAGCAGGTAATTGCAAGGGTGCATACCTATTGGCCATATTCGCAGGGTTTATGGGATTGACAGGGGTACACGGGATAACAGGGACGATGGGTACTACAGGGTTGATGGGACTGGTAGAAACTAGAGTGTTGGTCAAGGGAATATGTGCAGTGGATGAAGGTGTGAAAGGAGGGCTTTGAGATGTGGATGGTGAACTGGGGGAATCAAGGCTAGACCGAAATAGAACCTTGATTGGAGTTGGAACAGGGATAGGATGGGCTGTCTCAGGACTTGAATCAGCAAGAGTTTCCTGTCCCTGCTGCTTCCTGATGATCTTAGGGATTATATTAGGATTATCAAAAACAGCTGGTGGGTTGGGGTCAGGATTTGACCTAGTATGTCGCAGATTCTTCTTGGGAGCCAGCTTCTGAACTTGTTTTTTGAGTATTTTTTGGAATATTTTTATATCTGTAAGGACTAAGCAAGATTTTGGAATAACTGTATATATCTCAAAGCTAACATGAAGATTGACTGAAGCAGCATTTATCTGAACCTGTTAATGTAAAACAGAAACAGTTCTGAAGGCTTCCTGGCTGGTATTCAGACTTCATCTGTAGATTTAGGAGATATACAGTAATTAGAAAATCCTAAGGAGTCCCCAGTGGAGTCGCCAATTATGTTATCACCCAGGTTGTTCCCTATGACTCCCAAGGGAATACGGCCGGGGTAACCACTAACCAATCTTTGGATTACAGTTTCTAGCCAAACTGTAATCAGAGAGGGCTCTCTCTTTATGATTTGTCTCTGTTTTGATAGTATTTTAGGCTAGCTGTGATGTTCAGGGTTTGGTTTTATGTTTTGGTTGAGGGATGTCTTCTGTACCTAAGGTGGAAACCTTCAGACAATTCTAGTCCATTGGGCAATGGAGTCTTTGGTTACTGGTTGTTTGAGAGGTAGATTAGGATTGCTGAAACTGCAGGGCCTTTTGAATATCTCATGAGACAAACTTGATATTATAATGATGAAATGTGTGTAACCAGTGAAAAGCAATTAAGAATTTTCCACTAAGCTCGGTTGGGAGAAAGAGATGTATTGGGAAGGAGCAGACTTGAATTCCTAAACAATAATTCCTGTGAAAGATACAGTGTAGAGGTGCAGCAATTAAGAATCACACCTTTATAACCATAACTGAAGAAAACGTTTGTAACAGCATAGATTGAATTCAGGGTATTCTATGAATAAATCCTGGAATTAGTCTTTTTCTCTGCCATTAGTTGTGAAATCTAGAACATGGATGAGTTATGAGAAAACAACAGAAAGAACATAACGAAAGTTTAAAGGAAACTTATTGAGCCATGATAACACGCAGGAATCCTGTAGCACTCAACAATCACATTACAATCCATCAGACAACACAGACTTTGGAAATTCCATCGGCCTTTGTATTAAACTCTGAAAATTTACAGCAAAAGAAACTCTTGAAGAGAAATCAACAACAACCCCTGCAAGCTTATGCGAGGGGGAAATATATACAAACAGTCATACAAAATATCTAAGGCGTTGAGTCATCTGAGAAATAAATGTTTTCACCAACTTGTACAGAACAGTAGATAAGAAGTTATTACTGCTTTTAATACAACATAAATGTTGTTTATGTCTGTCAAAAGATATTTTGGCCTTTGGAGTCCACTGAGTCGGTCTGACCGTTCTACTTTAATGCTGGAAAATGCATCTTTATGGTTGTCGTGTTGTAACTTTCGGCCCTGCTACCTGTTAGCTGTCAATTGTGCTTTGTTGGCCAAATAGTTCTGCTGAGTTGGCTCAGCCCTTCCCTTTTCATGCATGCTGATCTTTCCAAGTTTTCCTGTGCATGATCACTTGTAAATTTGAATAATAAATAACAAAAACTTGATTTACAGGCTCTGGCTTACAATATCAGCTGTATCATTTTGGTCCAGTATTCCTGTGTGGGCAATTGGTGTCTCAAAATTGCCTCTAATGTCTCATCTGCCTCTGTATATTTATAGAAATTGGGAGGCACTTCAAACAGATGTTTGATCTCATCCATGATAAAAAATAAGTTCTCTACTCTGTTGTAGAGACTTTGTCCTGTTGCTGGCCCTGTTTCCTCTGAGGTGCTGGCCTTCTCTGTGATCTGATTTGTGGCAAAGGTGTTCACCCTCTTGGCATAGTTTTCATGGGAAAGTAGTCTTCCTGCGCTATTCAGTAAGCTTGGAAGACCTCTGTTTTGCAATGCCACAAACGTTTCCATGAATCTATTGACCTCGGTCTGCATATCCTGGGTCCTTCTCTCTAGTGTCTGCACTAGGCTTCTCAGTGTTAGGACCCTCTTTATTAGCTGGATGGTCTCAATTCTGTTGGAGATTCCCATAGTAGCTAACTGAGCACTTGTTCGGTTTTTAAGCACATTGATCATTCTATTGGTAACCTCAGGCATATTTCCTAGAGATGCCCTTGATCTCTGGATTTCCCTTTTTGCTTTTGCTATGAGCTCAATCTACTCATGGATTGTCTCAATATACTGCCATTGGTCAGTGATGGATTGGCCAATATTGGCCCATAACACTGTCTTGAGCTCTGCTGTCACTTTATCCAATGTGAGCTCCTTCTCCAGCTCCTTTATCCTGTCTTTAAGGGCCTTTATTTCCCTGCCCTTTTCTGCTACAGTCTGCTTGGATTTGTCATATCTTTCATTTAACTTGACCAAATTTTCCCTGGCCTCTTTTAACTCTAACATTTGGGCTTCCAGGGCTTGGATTTCATTCCTTAGTTTCTGCATGTCCAGGCTTGAAGCCTGGTCTGTTGTTGGCGCTGGTGCTGAGGTAGATGGTGCTGCTTGTTCTATTTGTTGAGTAGGGGGAGCAGTGGTTTGAGGAGCTTCCTCAAGGTTAATTATTTCAGGAGGAGGCTGAGAGGTTTGACCTCCTTCCTTTTGCTGCAATGCTGCCTGGGCAGCCTCTGACTCTCCCAACTTCTCTTGGGTCTGGATTAGATGTTTGTATAGGGATACCAGCAAAGCTGTGGCATCTTGATCATGTCTCAGCTGAGCAACTTCTTCAGTTTGTGGGTGAATCGTTGCTGGGACTTTGACCATCTTTCTAAGGGCTGCCATGTCTGCATCCCTCAATTTCAACAATGCCTGCACAGCCTTAATATCCTTGGGATCATGCCCAAGTTCTATAATTATTTCCTCCAAGGCTTTAATTATGTTATCCTTTGCTTGAGAGGATGCCCTTTCCAACTCAAGCTGGGCAGTTGTGTTATTTAGGCTATTTTCTAGCCTATAGTTATCCAGTGTTTTGTCTGCCAAGGAGGCATACACCATCTCACCCGTTTGTTTGTGCAATTCGATTTTGTCCATTGGGTGGATGTCCTTGGCAAGGACCTCAAGATTGGTCCTTATATAATCTGCAGGGGACTGTGGCTGTACTACAGCTGGCATAAAATGACTCATTATCATCTTGCCCTCATGAACATCATAGGCAGACATCAGTCTTTGCTGGTTGGTAGGAGCCATTTTCAGCAGATGATTATAGAGCTGTATTTTAAGTGGCTCATTTTTCCTTTTAATATCAATAAACTGCTGTTTGATTCCTCCTTCAGCTTCTCTTTGGTGGCTTGAGGAGCTAAATTCTCCTCCCATTGTTCTGTCTTGTCCCTGCTGGAAGGAACTAGCGGATGCTTCTCTACTAGGTGGGCCCATGCCCAGAGACTGCCCTATTGGCATTTCCTCCTCAGAGAAGGGATTCATTCTATGCCTTTTCTCTCCCTGATTTATGGATGATGTGAGGGGAGTCTCTCTGTCCCTTTTCCTACTTATATCCTCCTTTTGTGGAGTTTGGAGGACTGAGGCTTTAGTAGTAGTCTCTTACCTAGGAGGCACAGTGTTCTGAGCCTGCTGCTCAGTGAAAATTGGGGCCTCAGCTGCCCTTTCTTGATGTAATGGCTGCTCTTTGTCATGCTGCCCCTCTTCTTGCTGTTGTTCCTGCTGTTGTGGCTGCTCTACCTGCTGTTGTTGCTGCTGCACCTCCTCATGAGGCGGTTGTTCTGTTTCCATCTCTTTTTCCTTGCCTTTGCTTGAGGTTTGCTCACTACCTTTGGCTGCTTGCTGATTTGCAGTTGAGGACGAGGCAACTGCTCCCAGTTGTGTGCTTGGAAGAGTGAGTACCTGTGAACAAAGTTCAAGGTCAGCCATGTTTTTCAGATTTCTCACTGCTCTTTGATTCAACTCTTCTTGTGTAACAGGCTCCTCTAGGGTTCCTCTCCTCCATTTTACTTGATTTGCATATTTTTGTATGTGAGGAATCCTTACATGATCATAACCTGACAGCCTATACTTGACCCTTCTTAAAGTTATGAAGTGATTGGGGTCATATGGTTTCCCAAGGAAACTAGTTTGCAAGCCAAGGGATTCTAACATGCTATCCGCCTCTTTCCAACCTTCCTCCCTTTTGTTGTAGATAAAGTGGCCAAGTTGGTTCCTGACCTTCAGCTGTGCTTTTTTACCTCTGCCTGAAAAGTGAAGCACATCGGAATTCCCAAACTGCCTGAAGTATTCCAGGGCAAACAATCTCATGGGTACATATCTGGGCAATCTGTAGGGAGGCAATTCACACCCATATATCCTGATGACCGTGTGGTTCTGGTAGAAGTACCAGTCCCCAAAGCTGTAGGTTTTGGATAACTAAAGGACCCTTTGCATCTCATCAGTGAGCCTTGGAGGAGGTGAGCTCATCAGCATAGACATGGCTGGGTGGATGAAGAGATCAATGAACTCACAGTAAGTGTATGGGGAATGAGATCTGCAGTGGAAGGCAGAGGACCAATAGACCACTGACCTTGGATTGCCTTGGGCATCCACTCTTTTGATAGCAAAAGAAAACTTCTCATGTTGAAAATATAAGATCAAATGATAAATGTAGGAGGTGTATCTGAACACCTTTTCTCGGGCCAAGTTCATCAACTGCTCATGTATTTTATCAGAGATGTAGGTGGCATAGTCATAGCAGATTGGAGACTTGCCAGGAGTGAACATGAGCATCATCACCAGCACAGTTTCATCAACAAATTCGATTGAATTATAGCCCAGAATGGGACTAATCATGTCTGCAAGATCTCTACCCAATTGGTTGAGGTATACTTGGTTAATAAGAGGATACTTCACAGAGTCAGAGTCAATGTACAGCTGATTTAATTTGGTGACCTGAGCATCTGTCAATCTGGCTCCTTGATTTATCAAGTCTATGAGTGATAGAGGGACCAATTTCTTCTCAGTCTTGAAGCAGAGCATCTCTTTGATAGCTTCTCGGGTGATATAGAACACAACTGAGCCTGAAGGGTCAAGCACTGCCCTCTGAGTAGGGTCATAGTTTTCAGCACATAGGTGGATCAAATCAGGGAACTGATTGACCTGAGGGAGCTTGAATATAGGAAGAAAAGAGTCCCATATGCCCAGCACATCTATCCCACTCTCATGTTTAGCCTTTAATTCGTTTAGCAGGTGGATGTGGAACTTGGTCCTCATCAGCATTTCCTCTGAAATTTGATAGTCCAGGTCCGCTAGAGGCTGCCACTCCAATTCTCTCTGAGGGGCATTCAATGGAGCAACGTTTAATGCCACCGGGGCTACTGGTGGATCCATGATTTCGTTTAGGATTCTGTTGTTTATGGACTAGTGTTACTGTGCAGAACAACACCAAAGAGTTTTCTTTGAAGAGGAAGGTAAATTTACTCAGGAGCAGAGGACAAAAGGTGAGTTGCAGCAATTGAAATACTGCTTAGAACACAAATAAGGCAAATGTCTGGCCTTTCTCTCTCTTTTACAGCAAATTGGTACAGTGTGGGTTACCAGTTCGCGATTGCACGAAGAGAATGCAGTTTTCATAAAATTTCAGGTAAACGAGGCTTAGCTGGTGAATTTCGACGTTCTAGGTGGAAATGGGGACCAGGCACAAGGGATTTGCCGGTGAATTATATATTTTTTCACTATTCTAAGTTATTTTGGCAATTTACGGACAAAACTGGGCGCATAAAGGATTTGCATGAATAAATACCTGATATACAGTCAGCAATGGTCAAGAATGCAGGTGAAATGGCGCGCCAGCGGTCTCCAGGTTGAATTCAACAGGTTGGCAAAGGCTCGGACGTAAAATTCATGCAGAGGATATAACAACGTTTTTTGCAAAAAGTGCGAAAAATGCGACATTTCGGCCAAAATATGGTTTTTTTAGGACTTTGGCGCCTTTTTGGATGACGTCAGCATGACGTCATCAGGTGGGGTCAAAGTCGGATGACGTCAGCACGACGTCATCGGGTGACGTGGCAGCATACTAGAGGTCCACGGGGATGGTGAAGTGGCAGACAGGTGGGGCAACTGGAGGACAGGGCGCTGACATGGTGGTGACGCTGGCGGTGACGCTGGCCGGGCGGATCAACCGAAACCGGAAGTGGTTAGCGGTTTCATATCATACCGCTTTTGATACGGACGCAGAATTGTCAGATGTACCTTCGATATGATGTGGGGGTGACGTGTGGTAGAGGCCTGACGTCACCCTCTGACAGATATCGGAAGGTATCTTTCGGATGTCGGGGCCGGTCCGATATGCATGAGGGCCGTCGGATCAAAAGGGCCCGATCCGATGGTCGACGAATCGTTGAGGTGGCCGAACGATACGGACGGAGGGCGGGAATAAAATAATATTTCTTTTGGGATTTGCGCCCGGCGGAAACCTTTGGAATATGGCGGATTTTTATGGTTTTTCAATGTATTTTGTAAAAATGCGCATAGCGCCAGAACTTTGGATAAAATGAAAAAGTGGGTTTTTGGTGGATATTTCGCAAACGAAGCGGGTTAGGGGTACAGTAATGGGGTTTTTATAAGGTTTTAGCATATGAAGGGGTTAAATGGGTCAAATGACTTCTTGAAGGGGGGAAGAGGGGTAGGGTTTAGGGTTCTTAAACTGGCCTGGTGCCAATTTAATCCCTGACTATGAACATATGGCTATAATGCCAAGGGGAGGGATATTTATACAATGCTTGGGGTTTATACACCATAGTGTTATAATAGTAGGGAAAGGGTAACACAGGGGATTTATATAATAGAAGTTAGGGGTTAATATGGATGAAAAGGGTGAATGAGGAATGATATCACTAAGTTTATTTTGAAAATCACTTAGTTTAGGGAGTAGATCAAAATGAAAATAATTTTAGACAAGAAATGTGGCTTTTAAAGGAATAAGAACCACCATAAAACCTCAAATTCTTCCATGAATCTCAACTGATGAGGGGATGTTAGGAATGGGAGTGAAAGGGGAAACTGGGAAGTTAGACATGCTCCTTTGCTTTGCTGCAACATAATGGAGAAGAGGTTCTTCTCAATCCACTGATTTTCCTTTGTAAACAGGTTATCAAACACTCAATTAGAAAGGACTGACACTTCTGCAACCCCAACTGCCTACCCATCTATTTGCCTAGCATTTTTTATTTCTTCATGGAGGGTGCACTTAGACTTGCAGACCCTTATATGCCTTTTTCTTTTCCTTGGCTTTTTCCTTTTGATTTTCTATCTAATGCTACCCTTATTGCTTCCAAGGTCCCAGATTAAGCAGTTGGGAACCTTAATTCTCTACCTAAGCTACTGGTCTGCCAAGATTAAATAGTTTGGACAAACTTCTTCCTCTATTCTACACCAAAAAATTGAAACATGGCATGATCCAGATTAGGCTTTTGGACCACCCATCGAAATTGAGTCAACAAAGAACTTATGTACATACATTGTTTTCTCTAGGAAATATGGGATCTTTGCATCACCAAAGCAGAGCATATTTGGACCTTTTCTTTGCCAATCATGAAATATGAAACCTATTGATATAGGTAGCTAACACCTCCTTCAAACGGGAATGCGATCTTCCTAAAATAAGTCGACACAACAGATGCCATGGCATAGATCCATGGTCTTCCCAGTAGGATGTTGTAGTCAAGATTCCCATCGATGACTTCAACATCTATTTCTACTATTTTTCCTCCTAGTTCAACCTTCAAGTTATTTAGGATTCCATACGGGGTGTACGTCCTCCCGTCGAATGCTTTTAGTGTTGTTGAAGATCACGACAAGGTTGGAGATCCGAGAGTTTTCCAGCAACTCATCGACATGATACATGTAGATGCCCCCTCATCAATAATTGTTCGGTGAACAGTTTTGTTGAGGGCTTTCACTTGAATAAGGAAAGCTAGTTGAGCTCGTAACTGAGGATCGTATCCTTTGTGGTCAAAGGATACAAGATTGGAATCCTTAGGATCAACCCCACCAATAGCCGATAACAAAGCCTGCCTTTGGGATGGGCAATTTTGTAGTACCTCAAGAGTCAACATAGCGGATGGCGATTGGGCCAAATCTTCCACTATGTTATAATGCTGCGCCGCCCTGGCGCGAGGATTAAATGTCAACTTGTGTACTACTCCCTTTGGCGGTTTTATTGTTAATTCAGGAATGATGGGTGGTACAACTTCTGTCGAAGTTGTTGTCGAACTACTTGGTTGATCTTTATCTTTGTCGTTCGACAGCTGCGGATTCCCGTAATCTTTCTTCCTTGTCGAAATCAAAGCATCATTCTGCTGTTTTGAAACCGACAACATAAGCACTTGCGACGGGGAAGCATTTCCACTATCAACCAGATTTTGACCTGGGTTGGGAAATGGATCAGTTAACACAGCTGGATTTTTCGGACTCTTAAAGAATCTTTTAAGCTCAGCTTTATACGAACAATTTCCTGTCCGATGATCCTCCTCATCACATATTTGACATGGATAATTTGGTTTCCCTTTCCCAGGAGGGTTTGAAGAAGTTTTTCTAGGAGATGAATCACCGTGTTTCTTCTTCTTCCCTTTGTTTTGTTTCTTCTTGCTTCCTGGTTGATTGGTTTCTTTGCCTTTATCTGCTGATACGGCATTTACTTCCGAAGCAAGAATTTCAACTTTTTCATTTTGATCCGAATTCTTACGGGCTTTCTTTGATGAAGCCTTTGTCGATTTCGCGTTTGCCGTGCCAATCACGCCATCGCCGGCATGAGAGTCATTATTGGATTTAGGAGGAGGAGGAATTGAAAATTCCCGTCTAGGGGCGTCAGGTATTTTGTCGTAGAGCGTGCCAGACTGAGTATATACTAAGTCTAGATACTGTGCACGAGCAATAACTTGCTCCTCTGTTACGACTCCTCCTTTTGCCACATCTTCCATTATGGCGGGAAGTAATGACTTTATAAACCATTCAGCTAATAGCTGATCGGGAACGTAAGTCTTCACCATCCTGCGACGACGATGCCACTCATGTATATGATCGGATATATGTGTGGCTGTCGTCTGCTTGAAGTTGGTCAAGATTTCTGTTCCAGTTTCATACCTTATTGGTAATTGAAAATGGGTTAAGAAAGTCATGGCTAGGGAACTGAAATTGTCGAAAGAGGCTCTAGGTAATTCAATATACCATTTAGCTGCTGGACCTGTCAATGTCCTCTGAAAAAGGCAAAGCCTTATCGAATCATCGTTCAGGGTGTTCGACGAACACCACAGATGAAAAGTCATCACATGATTCGACGGATCTTCGCCTGGATTTCCATTGAATTTAGGAATGTCCGATGGAAGCTTGTGAGGAATCGCTGGCCACCAAGGGGCGTAAGCAATTGGATCGTTCGTTAATCGTTGTAAATCCGGTAATTCTAAAGTTGCCACGAATGGTAACTATTGATTCAGGTTAGGTGAGGCATACCCAGGATACGATGGAATCGCCTGAGCGGTAGGCCTTTGCATACCAGCATAATGTAATTGATGTTGGTATGACTGATACTGTTGGTGGACTTGACCACTGTAAAGCGGTTGGTTTTGACCGTTTTGAATATACGGTTGTCCACTGTTCGCAAAGATCTACTGCTCAGAACCTTGGTACACTTGCTGGAATTGTGGTTGTTTGTATTGCACCAGCCACGGTTGTGAAGCCATGTTCTGCTGCGCTATACTAACCATAGGACCAAGATGTGGGGTAATTGTACCCGTTTGGACCTGTGTCACCCCACCAGTTGGCAATTGTGGTTGTGTCACAGGGTCAGGGGGCTGTTGCATTACAACCTGAGAAATCAGAGGTTGACATACAACAGGCATCGTTTGAACTTGTGACACTGTTACAATAGCTGGCGTTGTAGGGATGTTCGACACAGGTACACATTGTTGCATAGAATACACAACTCTTGGCTGTTGGGTCTGTTGGCATTATGTTTCAGGAATGGCTATATATGTTACAGATGTTGTACTTGATGGCAACTCCCCTGGCAAGGCTCTCTTTTTATTAAAAATAAAGAAGGACGCAGGAAATCAGTTCAGAAGATGCGTACCCGTAGGTACACCATGCAGAGGCCGCATCCAGAGACACAGGCCAGCCGTTCAGGAGGTGCGTCCACCCAGTGCACACATTTCATGGTCACGTGGGGGTTTCTTGTGTTTTACTCTTGGTATCTAGCCGACGGTATTGTGTTATTATGGTGTCGGCTCGTGGTATTATTCCTGATTTGAGGAGGAGCTTGCCTATATAAAGCAAAGGAGATCATTTGGTTTGGGCAAGTCTTTGGTTGAATATCTTATGAGGCTAGATCTGGTCTAGATCTAAAAAGGTGAATCTTCTGAAAGACTGAGATCTCTTTGGCGCATGATCAGATCTGTAGATCTGACTGTTTGGGTTACTCTTAAAGTCTTGAAATCATTCATACCCGAAGGTACGTAGGTCCAGTGAAAGGCAAGTGCGCCGGGACGCAGTGCAGTAAGAAGAGACCTGCGTGGGGACGCAGGGCAAAGCAAGTGCATCTGGGACGCAGTACAGTAATAGGCGCACTGCGTGGGGATGTAGAGCATAATAAGGATCAGGTGCGTCTCGGAGCAAAATGACGCGGCGCGATAGTATTTCTGGGTGCGTCCCTGCAGCAAAAGAACGCAGCGCGACAGTGTTTCTGGGTGCGTCCCTGTAGCAACAGGACGCAGTTCAGTTGAAGGAACAGTGCGTGGGAACGCGGCGCAGCAGAAGGATCTCTGTGTGTGGATGCAGGGGAGCAGAAGGTTAACTGCGTCTGGTCGTAGGCGACAGAAGGGAAAACTGCGTCTTTGTCTTAAGATGTTCTGTTGATTGAATTTCTCTGTTGATAAGGTGTTCTGGGTTAGTTCTGTTATTACTGATCTGATAACTGTAGTGGACTGTAACTGTTATGTACTTGATGATCATTTGATGCTTTATGAAAAGAAGTAGGGGGTTGTAGCTCCCTTCCAGGAGAAGACTGGAAAACGAGAGAGAGTTGTAGCTCTCTGCAGGTTGCAGCCTACGTACTGGTAAAGGACTGCACCAGTACAAAATCATTGTAAAAGGAGTTTCTAATTTGAAAGAAGATAGAGACATATTGCAGCAGGTGGTTTTCACCCACATTAGGTTTCCACCTTACATCTTGTGTTCTTTGGTGTGACTATCTGTTTTCCTTGTTCATGCTCATTATTTTATGGTACTGACATGCAAAAATAATTTAAAGATCAAATAAGGAAGATTTATTAAATTGCTAGATAATACTGATTCACCCCCCCTCTCAGTATTATTTCCGACAATTGGTATCAGAGCAGGTCCTTCAGAGAAGCTCGATCGCTTGAAGGTAGATCGTTCATCATGAGCAACTACGAGAGAGAAGCATCAATCAGGCCACCAGTTTTTGATGGGACAAACTTCAATTATTGGAAGGTAAGAGTTACTGCATATCTTCAATCTCTTGGTACAGAAGTTTGGGACATTGTAGAAACAGGCTATGCTTTTCCTTCAGCTACTCCTACAGATCCAGCTGAGAAAAAGAAGTATGAAACAAATGCAAAAGCAGTCAGTACTCTGTTAGGATGTATATCCCAAACGGAATTCATGAAGGTAATGCACTACAAATCCGCAAAAGAAATATGGGACAAAATTGTCACAAGCTATGAAGGAGATGAACAGGTAAAGCGTGCTAAACTTCAAACTCTCAGGATTCAGTATGAGACTCTCAAGATGTATAATGATGAAAGTGTGGCTAACTATTTTCTTCGGGTAGATGAGATTGTTAATTGTATGAAAAATTTGGGTGAAGAAATAAGAGAGGCTATAGTGGTTGAAAAGGTTCTAAGATCTTTGTCTCCCAAGTTTGAATCTAAAGTATCTGCTATAGAAGAAAAGGAAAATCTACGAATTCTTACTATGTCTCAGCTACATGGAATTCTAACTGCTTATGAAATGAGAAAGGGAGGTCCTTCAGACAGAAGAGAAGCTGCTTTCAAGGCATCAGGCAAAGGAGATTATTATGAAGCAAGCCACGTCTCAGAAGAAGAGGAAGAAGAATCAAATTTTGTCAGAAATCTTCAAAGGGGTTCTGGAAGGTTCAGAGGTAAGTTACCTTTTAAATGCTTTGCTTGTGGAAGAGTAGGTCATTATGCTGCAAAATGCCCTTATAAGGATAAAGGAAAGGAACCTGCTAGATGGAACAAGAAACAGAACGCAAATAAGAAAAGCTACTACACTCATGAAGATAGTGATGGTCTATCAAACAGTGATGAAGATGAACAAGGTAATGAATATAAGTTGTTAATGGCATTTGAAGATGATGATTATATGGATGCTGTAGATGTGGATAACCTTTATGATGAAATTACTAGACTCGAGAGATGTATAGAAGAAAAGAACATGATCATTGATACTCTACAATTTCAAATTGATGAAAAGGAAAAACATCTTGAAAAATTAGAAGGTGAAATTGTTGGTCTTAGAAAAGAGATTGAGAAAACAAAAGCTATTAATCTCAAGTTTGTCAAAGGATCTAAAACTTTGGATGAGATTATCAATGTGCAGCGATCTCCTCTAAACAAGACAGGTCTGGGCTATAATGGAGAAACTTCTCAAGCATCCACCTCAAAAAGTTATCTTGATGCAGCACAAAGAAATGAGCAAAAGCAAAATGAAGATCATCAGGTAAAGCAGGGACGAATTACGAACAGAAACTATCAGGGGCAATCCATCTTAAGGGTGAAAAAAAGCTACAACCAGCCACAGGTAAAATCTTCTCAATTTGGTTCAAGAATGGATGACAATAGAAATTACAATCATTTGGCTGGTAGATTTGATAACCGCAGAAGTTTCTTCAATGGACAATGCTTTTCCTGCCATAACTTTGGTCACAAAGCAGCTCAATGTGTTGCATATAAAACAATCATGACTAGGGAAGTTCAAAAACAAATAAGTATGACAGGGATTATAAAAAGGACCTATAACAACTTTTCGGTTCTTGAAAATGAAGTTGAATGTTCTATTTGCAATAACTTTGGTCATGAAGACTCTGAATGCAGCAGCAAGTTTCAGCAGAAAAAGGAACAAGCCTCAAGCACCAAAACATGGAGAATAAAGGAACCTCAAACAGAAAGATGTGGGATAGCTTTTTATGCAGAGGGACAGGAAAATCTATGGTACATTGACAGTGGATGTTCGAAGCATATGACAGGTGATAAAGAAAAACTTGAATCCTATTCTGCTCTAGAAAAGGGAAAGAAAGTCTCTTTTGGAAATGATACTCCTGCAACTATAAAAGGAAAAGGCATTGCTCAGTTAAAAGAAAAGGTCAAGGCTGGAAATGTTTTGTATGTTGATGGATTGAAGCATAATCTTCTAAGTGTCAGTCAGATGTGTGATCAAAGAACCGAGGTTATATTCAGATCGAATGGATGTCTTGTTCGTGATCTTGATACAGGTAAAACAGTGCTCAAAGGCAAAAGAACTCCAAATAATCTGTACATATTTAAAGAAGGACAACAACAATGCTATCTGAGCAAGGATGAAGAGCACTGGTTATGGCATCGAAGGTTGGGACATCTAAGCTTCTCACAAATAAGGAAAGCATGCAAATATCAGGCAGTTCGCGATCTTCCAGATATCAAAATTCCTGACAACACCATATGCAAATCATGTCAGTTTGGAAAACAAACCAGAACTAACTTTCCAGAGAAAGAAGGATCAGCTAGCATGCCTCTTGAGCTAGTACATACAGATACATGTGGTCCATTCAGGAAAAGAACACCTAGAGGAGAGGAATACTTGATATTATTTATTGACGATTTCTCCAGGTTTGTCTGGTTAGGACTTATGAAGCACAAAGATGAAGCATTCGAAAAATTCAAATCCTTCAAAGCCTTGGTTGAAAATGAATCAGGTCACAAAATTAAGTGCCTCAGATCCGACAGAGGTGGGGAATTTACTTCAAATGAATTTTTCGATTTCTGTGATGAACATGGGATAATGAGAGAATTCTCTACAGCTAGAACTCCTCAGCAAAATGGAGTTGTTGAAAGAATGAACAGAACAATCCAACAAATGGCTCGTGCTATGCTTGATGAATCAGGAACTCCTGCAACTTTCTTGGGTGAAGTTGCACATGTTGCGGTTGTTATTCTCAACAAGACAAATGTCCGGGTGAACAGCACTCAAACTCCTCATGAGCTTTGGAGTGGCAGGACTCCTTCGGTAAAGCACTTCAAAATCTTTGGGAGCAAATGCTATATCAAGAATACTGATGAGCAGCTTGGCAAACTTGAACCTAGAGCAGATGAAGGCATTCTTCTTGGTTACTCTCCATATAGCAAAGCATACAAGTGCTACAATAAAAGACTTGGCAGAATTGTTGACAGCATTGATGTAGTAGTTGATGAGAAGGGATACATTCCTAGGCAAGTCCATCATGAAGACATCGAAGAAGATGAAGGCTACCCTCAAAGACAGAATGATGAAGAAGAAGAACCTCAAGAAGAGCCAGAGGAGCAAACAAGAATAGAAGAAAAGACTCCATCCAGATATGTTCAGAAGAATCATCCAGAATCTCAGATTGTGGGGCAGAAAGAAGCAGGTGTACAAACAAGAAGAACAGTTGCAGAAGCCTCAAGCTATTTGGCATTACTCTCCTCTACTAAACCACAAAATGTGAAAGAAGCATGCAAAGATGAATGTTGGGTGAAAGCAATGGATGAAGAACTTGAGCAAATAAAAAAGAACAACACTTGGGAGCTGGTTCCTAGACCAAAGGATAAGAATGTTATCGGAACAAAATGGGTCTTCAAAAATAAATTGAATGAAAATGGAGAAGTAATTAGAAACAAAGCCAGACTTGTTTGTAAAGGGTATGCGCAGCAAGAAGGAATAGACTTTGAAGAAACCTTTGCTCCTGTTG
Source organism: Pinus tabuliformis (assembly GCA_031772625.1). Lineage (NCBI taxonomy): Eukaryota > Viridiplantae > Streptophyta > Pinopsida > Pinales > Pinaceae > Pinus > Pinus tabuliformis. The sequence goes on along the minus strand of CM062816.1, from coordinate 1,707,031,663 downwards.
CAAGACTTGAGGCCATCCGAATGTTCCTTGCTCTCTCAAGTTTTCAAAACTTCAAAGTATTTCAAATGGACGTGAAATCAGCCTTTCTGAATGGAGACTTGGAAGAAGAAGTGTACATTGAACAGCCAGATGGGTTCATTCTTGGAAATGATCCAAATCTTGTATGCAGATTGAAAAAGGCTCTCTATGGTCTCAAACAAGCTCCAAGGGCTTGGTACTACCGTTTGGACAAATATCTTCATCAACAAGGTTTTTCAAAAGGTTCAGCAGATAGCAATCTTTATATAAAAGTTGAAAATGACAAATTGCTAATACTTGTTGTGTATGTAGATGACATTATTTTTGGCAGCAATGAAGAAGCTATGAGTCAAAGCTTTGCCTCGGTCATGCAGAAAGAATTTGAAATGTCCTTGCTAGGAGAACTGACATATTTCCTTGGTTTGCAAATCCAACAAAAAGAAGGAGGAATCTTTTTATCTCAAACCAAGTATCTCAAACAGATTTTGAAGAAATATGGCATGGAAGATGCAAAACCAGTATGTACACCCATGGTCACAGGATGTAGTCTCAGTGCAAATGATGAATCTGCAGCAGTACATCAACCAACCTACAGATCTATGATTGGAAGTTTACTATATTTGACAGGTACCCGACCAGACATCATGCATGCAGTTGGAATAGTTGGAAGATTTCATGCAAATCCGAAGGAGACTCATCTTCAGGCAGTGAAGAGAATTTTCAAATATCTTCAAGGGACTCAAAATTATGGCTTATGGTATCCTAGAGATACAAATCTTACTCTTCATGCTTATACAGATGCAGATTGGGCCGGAAGCATGGATGACAGGAAAAGCACAAGTGGTGGTGCGTTCTTTATGGGTTCCAGACTGGTATCTTGGTTCAGCAAGAAACAGAGTTCGATTGCCTTGTCTACAGCTGAAGCGGAATATGTTGCTGCTGCATCTTGTTGCACCCAACTTCTTTGGATGATGCAGACTTTGCAGGATTTTCAAATCACTTGTACACCACGTATCCCCATCTTATGTGATAACACAAGTGCAATCAGCATCTCAAAGAACCCGGTTATGCATTCAAAAACCAAGCACATACCAATCAAGTATCATTTTCTCCGGGAACAAGTGCTTGAACAAAAGGTCAAGTTGGAGTATGTTCCTTCTAAGGAACAAGTTGCTGATATTCTCACCAAACCATTGCCCAGGGACACTTTTGAATACCTCAGGCAAAAGCTGGGGGTTGTTGATGCATCATCTTATTGTTGAATCTTTTCCGATTAATGGTACAGGTTCAGGGGGAGCATATAATGCATTGTTGGCATTATGGAGGATGGTCAGAAGGAGATCTTGGAAATAGCTGCAATATGTCTCTATCTCTTTCATGGAGGATTATGGTTCTTTGTTGCAGATCTGGTTCAGGGGGAGCATGATCTTAGGGGGAGCATACCCTTTGCCCTTGATGTCAAAGGGGGAGAATGAAGCAAAGTTTGTGAGGTTGCCATCAAGTCCAAAGGGGGAGATTGTTGGCATTATGTTTCAGGAATGGCTATATATGTTACAGATGTTGTACTTGATGGCAACTCCCCTGGCAAGGCTCTCTTTTTATTAAAAATAAAGAAGGACGTAGGAAATCAGTTCAGAAGATGCGTACCTGCAGGTACACCATGCAGAGACCGCGTCCAGAGACGCAGGCCAGCCGTTCAGGAGGTGCGTCCACCCAGTGCACACATTTCAAGGTCACGTGGGGGTTTCTTGTGTTTTACTCTTGGTATCTAGCCGACGGTATTGTGTTATTATGGTGTCGGCTCGTGGTATTATTCCATGATTTGAGGAGGAGCTTGCCTATATAAAGCAAAGGAGATCATTTGGTTTGGGCAAGTCTTTGGTTGAATATCTTACGAGGCTAGATCTGGTCTAGATCTAAAAAGGTGAATCTTCTGAAAGACTGAGATCTCTTTGGCACATGATCAGATCTGTAGATCTCACTGTTTGGGTTACTCTTAAAGTCTTGAAATCATTCATACCCGAAGGTACGCAGGTCCAGTGAAAGGCAAGTGCGCCGGGACGCAGTGCAGTAAGAAGAGACCTGCGTGGGGACGCAGGGCAAAGCAAGATTTAGGTGCGTCTGGGACGCAGTACAATAACAGGCGCACTGCGTGGGGACGCGGAGCATAATAAGGATCAGGTGCGTCTCGGAGCAAAAAGATGCGGCGCGATAGTATTTCTAGGTGCGTCCCCGCAGCAAAAGAATGCAGCGCGACAGTGTTTCTGGGTGTGTCCCTGCAGCAACAGGACGCAATTCAGTTGAAGGAACAGTGCGTGGGAACGCAACGCAGCAGAAGGATCTCTGCGTGTGGACGTAGGGGAGCAGAAGGTTAACTGCGTCTGGTCGCAGGCCACAGAAGGGAAAACTGCGTCTCTGTCTTAAGATGTTCTGTTGATTGAATTTCTCTGTTGATAAGGTGTTCTGGGTTAGTTCTATTATTACTGATCTGATAACTGTAGTGGACTGTAACTGTTATGTACTTTATGATCATTTGATGCTTTATGAAAAGAAGTAGGGGGTTGTAGCTCCCTTCCAGGAGAAGACTGGAAAACGAGAGAGAGTTGTAGCTCTCTGCAGGTTGCAGCCTACGTACTGGTAAAGGACTGCACCAGTACAAAATCATTGTAAAAGGAGTTTCTAATTTGAAAGAAGATAGAGACATATTGCAGCAGGTGGTTTTCACCCACATTGGGTTTCCACCTTACATCTTGTGTTCTTTGGTGTGACTATCTGTTTTCCTTGTTCATGCTCATTATTTTATGGTACTGACATGCAAAAATAATTTAAAGATCAAATAAGGAAGATTTATTAAATTGCTAGATAATACTGATTCACCCCCCCCTCTCAGTATTATTTCCAACAGGGTCAGCATAGGTACCCAACCACTTGTCGTAACTCCAGTATAACCTGAATATTGTTGAGAACTGCCATATGGATATCCTCCCGGAGGGGGTAATGAAAGGGCATACTGCCCCCCATACGGTAGCAATCCGGAACTCAAGGGGATTGTTTACCCTTGGGGACTGAATGGCCCAAATTGACCTCCATAGGGATCAATCTGTCTAGTTTCAACATAAGAGTTACCGGGTATTATCCCGGAGGAACAAACTGGAACAGACCACACTGTCGAAATAGTCCCTGGGTGGACTCCTTCTAGCGGTTGCGAGCTAGTTGGGACAGATGGTACACCAGCAAACATCGTCGGAGTGACAGCAGGGAGTTGTGTTGTCGCTGTGTCATTTGACACAGTCCTAGATGTCGACGGTTGCTCAGACATTTTGAGTCTATCCAATAAATTGCCGAACGATTCTACAGGAACTTCCACTGGTGATGGACTAACTTCCAATGTAGAAGGAAAAAGAGTGACCCCTACTCCAAAATGGGTTGGAGTACTTGCTTGCGGATCCTCTACAATTTCCTCTATCGCAATCAAACCAGGTGGAAGAGGAAGACCGTCAGGTCCGTAAAATATTTCTGGTGCCAAAGAAGGGGTTGTTTCGATAGCGACAGTTGTTTGAGGAACAAAACTCTCTAGACCGGTTACAGATGGAACTGGTTCAGTAACACAAGTATTTGTTCTCAGACTAGGATCAGTATTACTGTCCCTCTGTGGCTATTGAACTTCTTCAATAGAGGCAGGGTTTCCAGAAATGGTTGGAGTAACCAGAATCTCAGATGTTGTCGGAACACTTGTTCTAACTTTGATAGGAGATTCCGGAGACAAAGACGGTTGACTCGAAAGCCTCCGCGAACGACGGGGTTTCAATTGACTTTCTTCCATGATTGTGGATTACTCGATCAACTAAAATACAAAAAGGGGAAAGTGTGTTTCCGAATTGAATGAATTTTATTAGACGCTTTAGACACAACTTGCTTTTTCACTTTTAAAGAGTCGAGAAAAAGCTAAAGATGACTCTAGTCTCCTTCGATGTTTTAACGAGCCCGAAGTGACAAATGCTTGGATGGACTTTTTCTGTTATAGAGTCTGAAAAAGGCCAAAAGAAACTGCTCTGGAGATCTAGGCAGAGGGTCTGCCAAAATTTTCGCAAAACTGCAGAATACTTTTTAAGGTACGGGCGGTCGATCTTCGTGAATGCTGTGTTCACTGCATTGCGATCAGTAGGGCGGCCGACACGGCTTCCTAAGGATAAAGGATATATGCCTTTAGGGGTCTCCCAATATATATGCGATGGTACGTGGGAGCACAATCCGTACTAGCGCTATCGTCCCTCAGGAGGAATCACCCACCTTCCACGAGATCGACAGTCACTAGGCTTAATGACGCCGAAACACGTCTCTAGCCTAGACCTCTATGTTGTGCGTTATGTTGCAAAGCGTTGTTAGGTTCATTCAGTTTATTTTAAGTTGATCTTTTTTAGAAGTTTGCCTTTCAGGATTACCACGAGATGTATGGTACAATTCCTAAATGCAGTCTAAGATGATAAGCAAGCTTTATTATCTTTTCAACTTTGAAAATCCTAGCTACTAAGGGAAAGGAAAGACACTATCTTTTCTCAAAGAGCAATCAGCACACTCTAATGCACTATTCCCTAAATCAATCATGCAAACTTATCAAAATGCAAATGCACAATGGAGGTGCTTTTTTTCCGCTTTCTTAGTATTAATGCCTACAAAGAAAGCTTTTTGTACAACTTTGAATTTGCTTTTAAATGATCAAACAAGTTTACTTTTTTCGAAAACAACAAAGGTAGAAGAGATTACAATCACTTTGCGACTTTCGAAATGAATACTTGTTTCGACACTTAAAATATAAAAACTCAAACCAATAAGCAAAAGCAAATGATAATCAACTGTAAAAAGCCAATGAACTCTCTCCTAAGATCACAGTTAATCAGATCTGAATCAAGGGCTACAGGATGATTATTTCACTCATGCAAAGGAAAACTGTAAATGACACCACAAACACATAAAAACATTCACAGTCTTTTTGTACAAAAGGAGGCGGAATCTAAGCAAAGAAAAGGAGTTATCTGACTGGTACCTATGCTGGTTAAAGGCTGCAAAAAACAGAGATCAAAACAGGGCAACAGACAGCAGAGAACCCCAGCTGCACAAGGCTAAACTGGTTCAGCGCAAGTCCAACACTGTGGGTTTGACATTCAGTACAGGTAGCCTTCACGGGACCTGCGTTGAAATGCAAACTGCCTTCACAGTGTCTGCGCTGAAGGAGAAACTCTCGTTTCCCCTGGGTTCTGGGTCATAAAATGCTCAAAAATCAACTGTTTCAGGCCAAATCAGAAACAAAAGCAAGGTATAATCAAAGGGATGCTTTGAGAGGGTACTAAATACTATCACAAAGAATCATCAAGTCATTTGTGAGTCCATTGTTCAGATCATAGACAAAATCCATTGAAGGATCAACGCAGCAACAGTCTACTTTGCAGAAGCAGTTCGATTGTTGTTGTTGAGTCTATGAAGCAAACAATGATGTAAACACAAATAAAATGACTAAAGCAATCTCCCCAGTGGAGTCGCCAATTTGTTGTGGGGAAAAATGCCTATGCAGGATGATCCTATCCACCTAAGGTGTGACAGTGCCTTAGCAACAAACGAGTACAGCTATACTGGTTTCTTCCTTTATGAAATATGAAAGAAGAGAGATCAATAGACTTACCGGTGTCTTCCGTTTGTCCCTCGATCTAGATCCTCTTCCCTTTGGGTGTTCACAGCTACTTGCCTCCTTGCTCGCCCAAGAGAACAGCTACTTGATTCCTGTGAGATCACAAAAGAACAGCTACTTGCGACAAGAGAAGAACACAACACAAAGGCAAATATTCATATTCATAAATGATTCAGGATTAGAAGTAAATCAAATACACTAATGCAATTATACAAATACACCAGCATATAGGAGAAAACTAAGATAGCTTTATTGATGAATAACAAGGTTCAGGAAGAGATACAACCTAGAGGGCTCCAATCCAGCATCTCCTTCCCAGCGATTGGAATTCCTATCTTCAGCCCCTTCAAAGCATTAAGCACCCAATGATTCCAGTCTCAAACCAACAACAATTCTTTGCAATAACAAAATTCCAGCCTCTAGATCTCATGGAGGAGAGATCTATATATAGTTATTTTGGAGAGAGGATGAGTCAGCTTGAGATCTGACTAGTGTCCTCTCCCTCTCTCAGTTCTTGAGTCTACTTGGAGGTTCTTGCTTCCACTTGGAGATTTGGAACCTCTTACTCATCACCAGTCGAATTCCCTGAGGCAAGTGTCATTTTGGAAGCTTCCTGAGCATTGACACATTTTGGAATGAGCCTGCCACTTGTCCAAACTCGCTCAGCGCAGGTAGCTAGTGTTGGAGTTGACATTCAGCCAGTGTAGCAGTTGACATTCAGCGCAGATGCTCAGTGGAGCAGTTGACATGATCCTGAATTGACTTGTTTTTGAGTGGTTTCAGGTGGAGAACTTCTGTGAATTGCTGTGGTTAGTTAGCCTTGTTCGTCTAGGGGTAGGAACAACATGTTTAGGGACTTTGGATCCCTTAGATTATGGACATTTCATGCTCAATGCTGTAAGGCACAAAAATGTCTATAACATGGCTGTGACCATACCTAAGTCTTCATGGATGGCTGCTACCATACCTTTATCATTATCATGGTCTCACTCGCTGGATGGCTACGTCCATACCACAGACCTAGTTCGTATGTCTTTTGGATGACTGCGCCCATGCCTAGACTACATGTATTTCACTATTAGAGATCTCGGTGGTACTTGCGTCTGCAGGTTCTTCCAAAAGGTGTTCTAGCTCAGACAATTTTCGTAAAGAATTTCACCCCTCCCACTCTCTCGGGCTTCATACTTTAGGGGGCATCTGTTACACAGTAACTTGTCACTGCCTTCACCCCAGTCCTTCTATTGTGTCATGTATCCAGTAAAACATGCTCATATTAAACAAGTGCTCTCTTATGTTGCTAGTTGACCAACTTTTCCTAAGTTTTCTGTCTCGTCGCAACTATTAGTTAAATATATGCAATGAATAGCAGTCATAATGAGTACAGTTGCACTTCCATTACAGGACTAGATCTGATTCCCACGATGATTAGATTTCATGCTCCAACGTGTGTCTATTTGGTATCTTTCATGATGTTTTGACTGATTACATTTCCTATTGGCGATGTCAGCACTGAATCTTAGTTATAAAATCATGACGACCCAGATTGGGAAAATTCGTTTCAATAGTCGGCCTTCTGGATGTCTCTGGACCTGGTTGTTGGGTCAAATTGGGTCACCCTCCTCCCTCTGGCATGGTAGTTCTGTATTTTGTACTACTTGTCTTGAGGATAAGCTCCATCTCCCTCATTTCATGGAGACTACTTCTCCTATAAAATCACTCACCATTACTATCATCTGCTAGTTCTTTTGGTTGCATAGTGCTGCTGCTGTTTTTGAGTTTGATGGATAGTTGGTGTGAGTGTGACAAGTGTGGGATTTCTTTATAATTTGCAAGAAGGTGTGGAGTTCCCTTAGTCTTGTGTAAAGCTTGTGAATGAGAGAGAGAGAGAGAGAGATATTGCTATTTGGGAGACCCATTTTTTAGAGTGAATGCTTGGAGAAACACACTGGTTGGACCCTCCGAGAAGGCTTGCGACGTCAAGACCCAACTGTAATCTTACTCTTGTTTCATTATTAATACAATCAATGATGATTTCCTATGTCTTGTATGTAATTTACTTGATAGCTCATGAATTCTTGACTTTGTGAGTAAATAGATCATTGTTGTTTCCTAGTTACATGTTTTTTCACTGTCTTGTGTTGTTTTGGGTCAATTACTCTCTCAAGAGAAGGAAACAGAAGCTGGAGTAGTGCAATGGAACTTCATCAAACATCGGTTTGAGGTAGGCCTCCAACGATGACTATTTAAGGAAATCAATTGTTGTTTTGTCCTTGCTATGACTAGACCCAATCTAGGGCTAGAGGGGTTGCCTCTGTCTGCAGAGGGAACAATTTCCTGCATCATAATAGGATCTGATAGGATAAGTAGGCCCCCTGAACGATACTCTGGTTCATTATATTATGCATTTTTTACTGATTCTAGTGAACCAGAATGTTATGAAGAATAAGTGTAGGTAGAAATGAGGAAAAAGTGGGATCTAGCGATGAAGGAAGAGATGGACTCCTTGGTACATAACCAGACTTCGACTTAGTCAAATTGGCTACAGGTAAAACAACATTACAAAATAAATGGGTTTACAGGTTGAAGGAAGAAGATGGAGGTAGAAAAAGGTATAAAGCTAGACTTGTGGTGAAGGCATTTGCACAGAAAAAGGGTATAGACTTTGAAGATATCTTTTCTCCTATTGTTAAAATGACTTGAATCAGAACTATATTAAGTCTAGTAGCAGCTAAATATTTACATCTTGAGCAGTTAGTTGTAAAGATGACCTTTCCCCATGGGGATTTTGAAGAAGAGAACTATATGCAACAACCATAAGGATATGAGGTCAAAGGGAAGGAGAAACTAGTGTGTAGGTTGAGGAAGAGCTTGTATGGCTTAAAATAGGCTCCAAGGTAGTGGTATCTAAAATTTGATAGGTTTATGTCTGAACAAGGTTATACTAGATGTCACTATAATCATTGTGTTTATCTCAAAAGGAAAAATGATCGCAGCTATATTATATTGTCATTGTATTTAGATGACATGCTTGTTGCAGGGTCTAACATGTAGGAAATAAATGTTCTGAAAGGAAAATTCGCAAATTCATTTGCAATGAAGGATTTTGGTTCTGCAAAACAAATCCTTTGTGTGAGAATAACTAGAGGAGGGAAAATTGCAAATTTACATTTTCTTAGAGTGAGTACATACAAAAGGTGTTGAAAATATTTAATATGCAGAATGAAAAACTAGTTACTACACGTTTGGCTCGTCATTTCAAACTAAATAATGAGATGTGTCCCAAGACAAGGGAAGAGATGGATTATATGTCTAAAGTTACATATGCAGCAGCAGTTAGAAGCTTAATGTATGCAATGGTCTACACAAGGCCTGATATTACACATGCAGTGGGAGTTGTAAGAAGATACATGAACAATCCAAGAAAAGAACATTGGATGGCACTGAAGTAGGTTCTCAGGTATTTGAGAGGTATCACATATCAAGCATTATGCTTTGGTGGTTCAAACATTTCTTTATAGGGATATGTTTATGAAGATATGGTCGGTGATAGAGATAACATGAGGAGCACCATAGGGTATGTGCTTATTGTAGGTGGAACAACTGTTAGTTGGGTTTGAAAATTGCAAAGTGTTGTTTCACTCTCAACAATAGAAGCAGAGTATGTTTCTGCTACAAAAAACTAGTAGAGGAATTATTTGGTTACAAAGGTTTCTAGATGAACTGGGTAAGAAGAAGGAGTTGGGCAGGTTATATAGTGGCATCCAGAGTGCCATTCATCTTGAAGAGAACTACGCATTTAATTTGAAGACTAAACATATACAACTCAAGTACCATTTCATAAGGTCAGTGTTGGAAGATGGGCAATTGAAGCTGGGGAAGATACACACTAGCCAGAATCCTGCAGATATGTTAACAAAAGTTGTAGAGAGCGAGAAACTGAGATTATGCTTAGTTTTAATTAGACTTCAATTATGATGATGAATAGGAGAAACAACTAGGTCCAAAGTGGATTCATTGTCTAGCAAATGGAGCAGCGGTGTTGTTTCTATAATCAATCTCCAAGTGGGAGATTGTTGGGTGTGGAGCCTGACTATCTTCTTATTTAGAGTTATCACCGCATTGGACCCTAGCTCGTAATGGAGCGGAAACACTGCCTATTTTTAACTTCCAGGGGGGTCCAAGGGGGGCAAAAATGATTTTTATGAGGCCCCCGCACACCCCGCCCCCCAATCAGGATTTAGGGGCAATGTCCCCAAAGCTAAGAGTATATGTAAAATTTCCTTGTAAAATATTGTAATTTCGTAGTCAATCTGAGCCATTCATCAGGCAGATGATCTCACAGTAGAAGTTATGTTTAATTTAGGGTTTCTTTTCCCTAGAAGGAAATGCCTCACTATATATGAGGGAATTGTATTGTGGCTATGTAGATGTGTACTCTAAGCGACAAAAGAGAGAGGAGATTGTGTTAGAGCGAAGAGGAAATTATAGCAGATTTGTTATAAGATGTATATCGTCATTTTGTTGGATAATATAAAAGAAGGACTGGATTTTTCTCTATGGACGTAAGACAAATTGGGTGAACCACGTATATCTGTGTCTCCCCTGTTTTATGTGTTTTCTTTGTTTATATATTTGGAATATTTTATGTGTTCCATTTCTCTATAATATATAATTTACTAACAAATGTTATCCATATGTGGCATGCTACCTAACCCTAACCTTTTCCAAATACACCATATAACCCTCCTTATAAATATTCCAGGGTGGAACTAACGTATTTCCATTGATTACTAGGAGGTTTTCTCCATCTGAAGCTCACCTATCTCGCCGACATGTCCCTCTAAATCTCCCAGGACAAAACCCCTTCACATCATTTACCAATGTTTTTCTACATCTCCTGAGAAATCAGTTACCTAGGCCTTATTTCTTTCCCTTTTTCAAAACCTTTGGGGTGACATCATCCCCCTGTCATGCCAATATGTCCCTAAATATATTCCTTGAAATTTTTCTCATAACCCTCCTTATAAAACCACTAAGATGATGTTATCCCAAGGTGCTACCATCCCTTGTCATGGCAACATCATCCTACCCACATGGCCACCTCTTGGTGTACCATGTGTCACCCATTTTTAGCCCACTTAGTCCCTCCAAAAAGCCAAAATTGTCTACCACATGGCATGCCACCATGTTGCCACATCAACCTAAGTCCACATCAACGATCACATTACCTGGGTTCCACCAGGATCTTCCCTTCTCACCCCAATTGAATTTCCATTAAGTGTAGCATCCTTTCCCTTCTCCTTATGTGAATACTGTGGGACAAAAATTCCCCAAGGGTTTTCTTTTGGGTGCAAGTGGTCTTGGTTTTAAAACAATGGGGATTAGGATTTAGGGTGGTGGTCAAGACCCTAATCGTATGGACCCTTTCTGCTAGTGCAATGCCTATGTTATATCATAATTACCTTCAATCCCAATAATTAAATGTTTGCATATATATATAACACTCCCACCCCCACAGATGTTCAAAAACCTTTGTTTGGTGGCAAAAGTAATGGCTACAATTGAAATGAGGACCCTCCCCTCCCCTCGTGATGTCATAGGGGGGAGGGGTCCTTAGTCATGGTTCCAACCCTTGATTTTTCACCCCCATATCAAAAATGAATAATCGTTTAAATCATATTGACAGAATGAAGGGGGATAACCCGCATGAGGTATAGAGAATGGTGGGGTCCCATATCAACATTTTTCCACTGGAACCATGTTATTGATGAGAATATTGTTGTTTTTTGACAAAGGGACCTCCGCCTCTCAATCTATTGACCTTGGTTCTATGACACACACCTACTAGTGTAAATATTCACACATGGTTATCTGAAAGTCCACCCTTAACACTTAATCATTTACGTTCTTCCTACTGAGCAACTTATATATGTTTATATGCATGTATAATCTTGGAGCTCCCTCTCTACTTAACTCACGCGACTATCTCTTTTAGCTTATAGTGTGCATATATATGTTTATACATATAGCCCATAACACTTCATCGACAAGGCCTTCCCTTCATATTTTAATGCTCAAATATTTATATCTATATATGGGGCCTCCATGAGTCTCTTGATGCTTGCCTAGATTTTTCCTTTCTTGCGATATACATAGATGTAGGTATATTACAGGGGCCCTTTCCTTCACACTTAATAGTCAACCTCCCTTCCTGAGTTTATATTGGATTCCACCCATCCCAATTAATAATGCATAAGCGAAATGCATATGTCTTCTAAACAAATTCCTTAATGCAGGGTTTGCAAGAGAAAATCCTTTAGTACAAGAAGCAACCAATTATATAGAGATATGGAACATCTCTTATAAATTGGAATTATATAGAGTTCAAGTTTATAAATAGATAAAAGAAATAGCCATTCCTAAAAAAACACAGAAAAATAATCATTTCTCATTATTTCTATAGGAAATAAATCTTTCCTCGACAATAAGCATAGGAACTTACATTGCACATTATTTACACATGGAAATAACATTCCTCATCATTATCACAAGCATTGAATAGATACATGAATTAGACATTTCGTCATGAATTACACCAGAGATCAACATTACAATAATTTACATTCCTTCGCATTAGCACATGCATTTACCATTAGTCAATAATACACAGGACATCAACATTCCATATTCATATAGGAATCATATTCCACACATTCATAATGGCATTTAAATAGCACAACAAACACACATATAAAATCCGCTTACACACAGAGCATAATAAGCACTCTCTTCTAATGAAGGACCTGGGAACTAATGTTATGACTGTAACTCTCCACCCACCCTTAGATTTTCTTGCACTATAATATTTTTGTAGCCAATCACTTGGTAGCTCGATTTAGGGTCTGACAGGGTGGTTTGCTCAACAACTCCCAGCCATTCCACCTTAGTGGAATTTAGTATAGTAACAAAATTTCAAACATAGCACAAAGAGTCTCAATTTAGTTTTGGAGAAAGATAATTAACAAGGATATTTGTCAATTTCATTATTCCTATAGGAATAAGTGTGCACCTACCAACAACTTATCAATGGTGCTTCTAATTGTGTTCTCAGCTCCCCCCCCCACAAGGATACACTAGGTGTCATAGTCCCACTAGTCCTGGGTGCCTCAACCTCTTAGAAGTTCTCAACCATCATAGTCTCTAGTGGTTTTATCACCCCCAGGAACACATTCATAGCCCTATGATTCTCAAAGAGCAAGCCCTCTAGGTTTTTCACTTCCTGACTATCGTCATAGCCTCTCTACTCCACTGAATTATCATCTACCTTTATGTCCTACATTGCGTTCCCAACACTCATGTTTTCTCTCAACATTTCTTCCATGCGTACCGCCAACCTCATCTTGTTCGTTGACTCTATAAACATCACTCCCCCCGTGGTCTGTGGCTCGTCATCTTCCCTAGCAGTCCATTTCCTTTATTAATTTCTATAGCAGGGTCATCTCCTCAAAGAAAGAAATTTTGGTGATATTTTACATGCAACTATGACTTATAAGAGACTCCTCCTACAGACCTCTGAATCCATATCCCATCTTAGGCAATTTTATTTTTTTTGCCATCGTGTAGATGAATTTACAAATCATAATAATATTTACAAGAGGCTTAGTAAAAGGGTTGTCACACTAATACTTCCTAAAAACTTCTATCTCATCTCTTCAAAATTCCTTAGCATTCTAACATGGGAGAGTCATACTATGAAATGTAGTTTAAACCTCCACCATTCTCACATCATTTGTTGTCCCCACACATTCCTTATTATGTTGCAAAGGAACTCTCGATAAACATAATAAGTTGCTTTCTCATATACTAAGAGGTAGAAAGTACTTATTCAATATCATCACGTCACTTGTCAAATTTCAACATAGACGGGAAGATAACTATCATTCCTCCTACTTACAAAATATATATATATATATATATATATATATATATATATATATATATATAATTTATGAATTGTATTATTTTTTTTTAATATTTTATATCAACCCCATATTAAATAGCTAAAAATTATACATCTTTATTTTATAAAATAGAAAAATTTAAACATCAACAAAATTCTTCTTACTTCCAATTACTTTATAATTCTAATTCTAACGGTATAAAATTAATATAAAATTATTTTATTAAAATATAATATTAAAATATTTAATTTATAACACATTGAAATATTATTTTTGTTATTATTATATTTTAAATTCCACACATTTCACTTTTGAATACTATAAAAATTGCATATAAGAACAAGAAGCAAGCATGACCTACTGTATTGATCTTTGAATGTAAACATAACTATTGATATTATTTAACAAAACTTCTTTATTATATAAAGATTGAACTTTAACCACTCAAATTTGCAATTTAAATTAATTTGAAATATATATATACATATACACATATATATATATATATATATATTCCAAAGAATCTATCTCTTTCATATAAATATAAATAGACTCCATGAAAACGAAAACAATTGTTTATAGAGAAATACGTTGGTGTGCAGAAAAAACGTGGACAATTATGCATCTTCTTTATCTTTCTTCCAATCAGATTTTAGAGAAAACGTGAACAGGTATCTATGTCAAGCCAAATTTGCAAAATGCGCAGTAATGGTTCATACAATATTGGCCAGCATTCTTTTGGCCTCACATATATAACGTAGCAGCAATGTTGAATGGTTGCCTATCAAACTTTGGCACGTAACCATCTACAGCGAATAGTTGCCTTCAAAAATTTGGCACGTAACGATTTAGAGCGACTGCCATATGTGAGTATAAGTTCTCCAAAGAGTGCTACTCACATCTGTCATATTTGGTATGGAAGTGCTAAGGTAGTTATTTAAGACCGAAGAAGAGAGATTTAGAGAAAGACGGTAGCAACTCAAATCACGTTAACTTATTTATAGAAATTATGTCCCTCATAAATAGACTGGAGCAACTCAAATCACGTTAACTTATTTATAGAAATTATATCCCTCATAAATCTGGTCATCCGTGATGTAACAAGTATCCAGCTTACAACAACAATACAAGAAGTTTTGCTCAAAGAATGAGAATTACAAATTACAACTAATGTAAGAATTTTTATTTTATACTATAATATAGTATATCTGAATTAATACTCTAGCCTTGTGTATACCATACGTAAGATTTCAATGTGATAATAGTATACTTATAGTTATAGGAGGCATTTTCTATATCTTTCATAGTTGCACATTTTAAAATATTATTTCTAAAGTTTAATATGTGGCATGGTGAATATATGAGAGTTTGAGGTTATGGTTCACTTTGGTAATACAAATAAATGAACCATAATGATAACCTCTACCTTAGAACTTTCTAGAATATGATGGACATGTCATTTGGTTTAATTATGATTAACATAGAGGAAAACAATTGTGTGCATTCTCATTGTCAGATTTTAGGGTTTTCATCGAACGATAACGATTCGAGTGGGTAGTTAATGGTCCTGGATTGCACCCTAGTCGCCTATCGACACTGTCCTTTGCTAGTGCAACTCAACCACTCCTCAAACCCTAGGTTGTTTGGTTCTACTGGTCTACTATCTGCCATGGTAAGTAGTGTTATGGGCTTGTCCTCACTTGTAAACATGTTCTACTTTGCATTCCTCTACACATGATTAATTTTTGGGTTACTGTGATGCTAAGGTCATGAAATCAGTGTATTCTCCGGTATTTTCTCCAACATGCATCAACTTTTCATCATTAGATGTATTTTGTTTAGTCCCTGAGCATTTACCTCCTTCCGCACAAATTTTAGTAACCCCTTTTTAATTTCTACCATTTCTTACCTGCCTCCATGGAATTTCCTTCCATATCTCATTGTTCTCTATGGAATTTATATGTACCATCTCTTGTTCATAATAGCGGTTTCCATTTTATATTTAGAATCTGAGCATGGCTTACTGAATTTGAGATACTAATTTATTTGTCGACGCTTACCTGACCTGTAGATGAGAGATGAAACTTTGGCTCCTACATCAGTTTATGGTGGTCTAGTCTACAAATCAATGCTTCTAACAATTTGTGGGTTCTTTCAAGTTCCTAGGTCTCTACCCTCTTTCAAAAAGTTTAATGGTTAAGGGTTTCAAACATGGTTATTTGTTCGCTCAGACAAAACTGACATCTAGGAAGATTTTATTTTTAAGTACTGAAATGTTATGTCTTATCTTGGTGAATTGTATATATGTATATGTATATGTATATGTATATGTATATGTATATGTATGTATATATATATATATATATATATATATATATAGTGTTATAAAGGCTCAAGAGTCTTTCCTGTAGACCAATTTTATGCTCTTGTGTTCAAGTAATGACTGTACAATTCCCTGAGGAAGACCATTTGGGATTCATTGTGTAATTTCACTCTGAGGGCTATATCATCAGCCCTATTTTCTTGTCAGCATATTTTATTTCCAAACAGGAGTTTTCCAGTTTATTAACTTGTTATTATAGCACGATCGACTATGTTCAATCTCTAATGTTTAAGTTTTTCCATGCATGGTGTTTCAGTTGCAAGAAAAGAAGAGTTAATTTTCTTGCAATGTCTACAATTTATTCTAGTAGTATTTTCTCATTTGACTCTGAGTAAATGGTATTGATTTTTGGTTTAAATATGTGTTCTTTTAAAGATTTCGGCATGGTATGAGCATGTTTATTTCTTTTAATGGTTGAATGATTGTTGAAGTTTTAGTCCTCCATCATATTTATACTTCGTCATATGGCCCCGCTCGTTGTAACCTTGCCATAGATTAATTGTCCATACCAAAACACATTTGGTACTGTAATGATTCAGGTTAGGGTTTTCTTGTAATTATTATTGGTAGGTTTGAAGGAAGAGACACCTGATATTGAGTAAATGTGAGGGATGTCTGTTGAGAAATGGAAACAAGAAATTGTAGTTTAATTTGTCCTTGAATTAAGCTGAGAATCAAAATCAAATTCTCTTCTCATAGTAACTTGTAAATAGTTAATTAAGTTTAATTAATTTAATTAGCTTATGAACTTGGAGTTGGTAGTCTTTCTGTAGTCATTTATATGTTCTCCCTAAGTTTTGGGGTCTAGAATGAGTTTAAATTGAGTTGGAAATTAGATCACTCAGTTTACGGAGTTAAGTTCAGTGAAATTAGTTCTAAGTTGTTTTTGGAACTAATAGAGGACTAACAGTTAGATGGTCCTCCATCTTTTAATGGTTGAATCATTGCTTAAGTTTTAGTCCTCCATCATATTTATACTTTGTCCTATGGTCCCGCTCGTTGAAACCTTGCCATAAATTAATTATCCTTACCAAAAAAAATTGGTACTATAACGATGTAGGTTAGGGTTTTCTTGTAATTATTTGTGGTAGGATTGAAGGAAGTGACACCTAATATTGAGTAAATGTGAGGGATGTCTGTTGAGAAATGGTAACAAGAAATTGCGGTTTAAATTGTCATTGAATTAAACTGAGAATTAAAATCGAATTATATTCTCATAGCAACTTGTAAATAGTTAATTAAGTTTAATTAACCTAATTAGCTTATGAATTTGGAGCTGGAAGTATTTTTGTAGGTGTGTATCTGTTCTCCCTAAGTTTTGGGGTGCAGAAGGAGTTTAAATTGAGTTGGAAATTATATCACTCAGTTTACTGAGTTAAGTTCAATTAAATTAGTTCTAAATTGTTTTTCGAACTAATAGAGGACTAATAGTCAGTTGGTCCTCCATCTTTTAATGGTTGAATCATTTCTTAAGTTTTAGTCCTCTAACATATTTATACTTCGTCCTATGACCCCGCTCGTTGTAACCTTGCATAGATTAATTTCACATACCAAAAAAAAAATTGGTACTATAACGATGTAGTTAGGGCTTTCTTGTAATTATTTGTGGTAGGTTTGAAGGAAGTGACACCCGATATTGAATAAATGTGAGGGTTGTCTATTGAGAAATGGCAACAAGAAATTTCAGTTTAAATTGTCCTTGAATTAAACTGAGAATTAAAATTGAATTCTATTATCATAGCAACTTGTAAATAGTTAATTAATTTTAATTAATTTAATTAGATTATGAATTTGGAGTTGGAAGTCTTTCTGTAGTCATGTATATGTTCTCCCTAAGTTTTGGGGTCCATAATGAGATTAAATTTAGTTGGAAATTAGATCACTCAGTTTACTGAGTTAAGTTCAGTTAAATTAGTTCTAAATTGTTTTTGGAACTAATAGAGGACTAACAGTGAGTTGGTGCACTAATGCATCCACTACTGCTACACCAATTAATTGAATATTCCCTCATGAGAAACTCATGCATGTTAGTTCAGAGAACGACCCCATTGAGACTAGAATGTAGGGACAATGCACTATTAGTGGTATTATTTGCTGGAGTGTAAATATCATGCATGCATCAAAGGTTGATCCTATTTTTAGATTACGCAGTGTTGAAAGCATGAATTCCCTTTAAATATGAGTTATGCATCCTAGTAATTACGAAAGAGATTAGGGGCTTGGACAACTATGGAATAAGTTAAGGATTTGGCTTGAGCTAAGAGAGTTGAGCATACTTGTGTGGAATTGTTCTAGTGAGAACAAGTTTTGTATCTTCACTCATATTTATGATATATGCAATATAGATAGAATGGTTTTGACTAGTGGCTTCCCCCACATAGATATTGTGTTAAGTGCCATTGATTTACCTTCTTCTTGTTCATATTTTTTTCATCGATCTATTAGCTTTCGCTGGTTGAAAGTAGAAGTAGATTCTTGTCATATGCTCTAGTACATTACACGAGCTTGTGAATCTACAGGATTGTCTATATGGTATCAGAGCTGAGAACAATATACTAGTGGAGATTTCGAAGTTTTGAGCTCTGGGTTACAGGTGAAATTCGAATTTTAAATACATAATTCGGGATCGACAGATGGCATTCTATGGTTTGCAGCTCAAGTATGCCTTGCAAGGAAGCTCAAATTTTATAGCCCAAAGCGACAATATGGAGGCTATGCTAGAGGATAATGGCGTGAAGGAATTCGATGATCAAGAAATTCATAAGCGAGTAGCACCCGATGCACAAAATTTGGTCGAATGGAAGAAGTGTGTGGCGAAGGTGACGTAGATAATCCTTGAGGGAGTTCAAGACCACATTGTCTCGAGTCTCCATGGCAAGGAAACTCTGTATGCTATGTGGAAAACATTTACAAACTTGTATCAAAAAATCATTGTCCAAAGGAAATTGGCGCTGAAGGATAAACTTCGAAAAATGAAAATCGCAAAAGGCAAGACGATTCCAAAATACTTGAGCAAGTTCACTCAGTGTCATGATGAACTTGGAAGTGTTGGAATATTGGTTTTTGAGGATGCTATGGTGAGTCTTTGTCTTCTAAGACTCCCAAACAGTTGGAATAGTTATCATGACTCTATCAATGGTCGAGAGAAGTTGTCGATTGAGAACAACTGTGGTCGGATTTGATGTAGAAGGAGATCAAGAGGAACACCAGGGATGGCTCTTCATCAAAGACTGATGATGAAGAGAACTGTGCCTTAGAGATTAAGGTGAAGAAGGGGAAAGGGAAATATTCCCATTACAAATTGGATTCTTATCATGGAGATAAAAAGAAACACATGAAGAAAGTTAAGTACTTTCCTTGTCACGAGCTGGGCCATTTTTCTACAAATTGTCCACTGAAGAAGTCCAATAATAACTCCTCAAGAGGAGCGGTGGGTGAGGCTTTGGCCTCTCAATTAGAGTTGAAATTTTCCCTCATTACAAGCATGGTGTCATCAATGATGGGAATTGTATGGTACTTAGACAGTGGAGCTTCATTCCACATGACTGGCGATAAAGAGTTATTCAGTCACCTAGAGCAGAAAGATCTCGAGATGCATATTGAGATGGGTGACAACAAAAAATATAGTGTTACTAGATTGGACACGATTACTTTTCAGAGGGAGAATGAGGCTCCACTCACCTTGAAGAATGGAATGTATGTGCCCGGGCTGAAGAAGAAATTGGTATCCATTGCCATGCTTAAGGATAAAGGCTATGATGTGATTTTCATAAAAGGAAAGGCGTTCATTTAACACATAGCCATGGGTCAAGTAAAGAAGATAGGGATTCAGGTGAAAAATATATATAAGCTAGAGGTAGAGGAGTGTTCTTCTTTGAGCACAAAAGAAGAAAGGGTGCATATCCGAGATGTTGGCGAGTTGTGGCATGGGCGATTGGGCCACTTGCATCATGGGGCTTTGAAGGTATTGCAGCAGATCTCTACTCATCTTCCCAAAGGTACACATGAGAAATATTATACACACAAGGGGTGTACTTTGCGAAAATAAAAAAATTCTTCCCTTCATGACAGAGATAGTCGAGCCGAGGCTATTCTAGACTGAGTCCATTCAGATGTGTCTGGACCATTCTCGACAACATCCATGGTCAAACACAGGTATTATGTTATATTTGTTGATGACTATTCTTGTAAATGTTGAATATTTATCATGTAGAAAAAAGATCAAACTTTCACAAAGTTTTGTGAGTTTAAATCATTGTTGGAGAACGAGTCGAGCAAGAGGGTTAAAGCTCTACAGATTGATAATGGTGGTGAGTATGTTTTAAATGATTTTAAGAACTTATGTGTATTTGAAGGGATTAAACAAGAGTTGATGACACCCCATAACCCTCAACAAAATGGGGTGGCCAAGTGGAAGAACAAAAGCATAGTAGGGGTAGCAAGGGAGATGTTGCATGATGAGGGCCTACCACTAAAATTGTGTGATGAAGCATGCAAAATAGTGTTTATGTTTAGAATCGTAGACCACATCGGATACTTGAGATGAAGAAACCGAAGGAGGATTATTCTAGTAAGAGTCCAGATGTTGGTCACTTTAGGATTTTTGGGTCATTGGTATATTTCCATGTGACCAAAGATGCACTGAAGAAGCTTGAGCCTATAGTAGAGTTGAAGATATTTGTGGGGTACATTGATACACCTCACAACTATCGGGTGTCCTTGCTGATGAGCAGGATGATAGTGCTTCAGAGGGATGTTTGATTCGATGAGGATAAGGCCATGAGAGTTTTTATTGAGAGGCTGCTTGAGCTACATGAGGATGAGGATCTTTTAGCTCCTAAGGTTGAGGAGCCTCAGATTGATGTGGAGTAGCCACATGCAGAGGATATGGGAGTGGAGATGTACACTCAGGAAAACTCTTCTAGAGAGGGAAGAAAGCACACCAGATAGGCTGACAACTTGTTTAATGATGTATGGGAGAATGTGGGAGCACCCACTTCTCAGTGCAGGTAGAGGAGGTCACCTAAGAGGTACGTTGGATACATGGATCTTATGGGTGAATGTGTCATGATAGAGCCGTTGTCCTTTAAGGAAGTTGTGCAATAGCCAGTTTGGGTTGATGCCATGGAGGAGTGTGACTCCATACTTCACAACAGTGTTTGGGATGTGGTCCCGAGGCTGAAGGACAAGTCAGTGGTGAGCTCCCATTGGATTTACAATGTAAAGCAAGGAGCAGATGGTAGTGTATAGAGGCATAAGGCTGGGTTTTTTTGTCTGTGTTTTTCCACAAGTAGAGGGGATTTACTATGATGAGACCTTTGCTCCTGTTGCAAAGTACTTGTCAATCAGATCTATATTGGCACTATCAACACAGATGGGTTTAAGGATACATCAAATAGATGTGAATACAAACTTCCTTAATGGCATGATTGAGGAAGAGGTGTACATAGAGAAGCCTACAGCTTTTGAAACCTTTGATCATGAGTCGCATGTGTACCGACTCAAGAGTGCATTGTATGGGCTGAAGCAAGCACCTTATGCCTGGTACACTAGGATAGATAGCTACGTCACTGGGTTGGGATTCACAAAGAGTGAAGTGGACAGGAACTTGTACCACATAGTGATGGAAGGTAAAATGTTCATCATTGTGCTTTATGTTGATGATCTCATACAGACAAGTGATGATCAACTGAACAAATCTTGTAAGGAGGACCTTGCAAGAGAGTTTGAGATGAAGGACATGGGGCTCATACATTACTATCTAGGCACAAAGGTATGGAAGTGAAATGGGGAGTTGTTTGTGTCTCAGGGCAAGTATGCTAATGAGATACTCAAGAGATTTCACATGGAGTGCAGCAAACCCATTGAGACTTCTCTGGCAGGTAACTGGAGGAAGGAGAGTGCTACTTTGGGAGAAGTAGTGGAAGCTACTATTTACAGGTAGCTTGTGGGTTCACTCATGTACTTGGTGAACACATGACCAAATATGTTCTATGCACTTAACCAGCTTAGCCAACCGATGGTTAGGCCTACCAAGCTATATTGGAAGGAGGCAAAGCATGTGTTGAGATACCTCAGGGGCACTTCTCAGTATGGATTATGGTACATACGAACAAATGGAGTGAAGCTTCAAGGCTTCACTGATGCATATTAGGAAGGGAGTCCATCCGACTGGAAGAGCACATCAGGAGGGATCATCAGTATTAGTTCATCGATAGTTTCTTGGTACAACAGGAAATAGATATCAGTTGCACTGAGTTCGGCATAGGCAAAGTACATGGCTATGAGTCAGGTAGCATGTGAGGCCATCTGGATGAGGAAGATCATGGTTGGTTTGTTTGGTCAACAAATGGATCCAACTTTGATTTACTACGATAATCAGAGCTATATCTAACTCTATGAAAATCCAGTTTTTCATGATCCATCCAAGCATATTGATATCCAATATCATCATCTCAAATATTGTGTATTGAGGCGGATTATGTTTTTAGAGTATATTCCCACGGAGGAGAAAGATGGTGACATTTTGAAAAAGGCATTGTTGAAATGTCAATTCAAGTTTCATAGAGATGGGATCGGGGTAACTGATAATCCCTTTCTTATTGACATGGAGTGTTCAGAAATGGAAACAAGAAATTACAGTTTAGTTTGTCCTTGAATTAAACTAAGAATTAAAATTGAATTCTATTCTTATAGCAAGTTATAAATAGTTAATTAAGTTTAATTAACTTAGTAATTTTGTTGGAAGTCTTTCTGTAGTCATGTATATGTTCTCCCTAAGTTTTAGGGGTCCAGTATGAGTTTAAGTTGAGTTGGAAATTAGATCACTCAGTTTGTTGAGTTAAGTTCAGTTAAATTAGTTCTAAATTATTTTTGGAACTAATAGAGGACTAACAGTCACTTGGGGCGCTAATGCATCCACTAGTGCTACTCCAATTAACTGAAGATTCCCTCATGATCAACTCATGCATGTCAATTTAGAGAAAGACCTAGTTGAGATTAGAGTGCAGGGACATTGTACTATCAATGGTATTATTTACTAGAGTGTAATATCATGCATGCATAAGATATTGATCCTATGTTTGGATTGTGCAATTTAGGAAGCATGAATTCCCTTTAAATATGGATTATTCATCCTAGGAATTATGCAAACTATTAGGGTATTGGCGAGCTGCGGAATAAGATAAGGATTTGGTTTGAGCTAGCTTGTGAGATAAGAGAGTTGAGCATACTTGTGCGGAATTGTTCTAGTGAGAACAAGCTTTGTATCTTCACTCATATTTCTGATATATGCAATGCCAATAGTAAGGTTTTGAGCAATGGCTTTGCCTGGATACATCTTGTGTTATGTGCCATTGATTTATCATCTTCTTGTTCATATTGTTTTCATCGATCTATTAGCTTCCGTTGGTTGAAAGTAGAAGTAGATTCTAGTCTTGTGCTTTAGTATATTGCATGTGCTTGTGAATCTACATGATTTTCTACATTGTCTCGAAGGGTTTCTAACCCACAATAGGGACTAACCTTCCCCAAGTTCGAGTTTTGACACCAAGTTTCGTGCATAGATATTTATATGTTTCTTTTTATTAAAAATTTACTAGAGTTATACTATCTAGCATTTTCTCTTGCCCCCCTCCCCCAACAACAAACATGCTAAAAAATAGTAGAGGTCAATTCTTTCTTTCATCTCATTTCCATTATAAGCCCCAAGGTTCATAGTTCCTCATCTGTTCCTACACAGAAAGATTATTTCTTCTTACTTGACTTTTATTTATTTATATCATAAATGAAGGAAACAAAATACAACCAATTTCTCAACACACACTAAAAGTTATGCTAGACACATCTAACAAGATTGCAATTTTCCAATTTCTACTCGTTCAAACAATTCTTTAGATTGCAATTTTCCAATTTCTACTCGTTCAAACAATTCTTTAATCCGAAAGAATATAAAAGAAAACATTTTGAATATTTTTAAATATCAATTCTCTTTTTTCTTAAAAATAAATATAGTATGCAAATACCATATCAAGATTCAAATCCAGAAATAATACTCATTTTTCTTAGCCTTAGTTAGCTCTTGTCAGAGAAGGAAACCAAGAAGAAACTCCTTTAGCCACCCACCCCGTTTGCCATGATCCTCTTAGTTCTGGAGTAGTTTAAGACAATGATTATTCTAAGACTCTAGTCTAGGTCAAAATTCTCTTTTGAAGGCTTTCGATTGGTTATAACTAGCTCAAGAAGACCCTCTAGTAGTACCACTACTTTCTTTGATAATGTCGCGTCACCCCTTTTTTATTCTTTTCATATTACTTCCTCTCTCTCTCTGCCCCACGTCTCCTTTTCCCAATGAGATACTTTGTTTTAATCTCCATGGAAACTGTTTTGTGTGGAAACTAAGATTTTTCTTTTCTTTTAGAAAAGAGTCTTTTCTGGGTTCTTTTTGTGACTATCGTAAGTTTATTTTAAAGAAACATAATTCATAACAATAATAGCTACAATTTTTTATTTTTATTTTTTTAGTTCTTCTAACAATCTCTACCAAACCAAATTACCCAGTCTTGTCCTAAACTAAGTAATTATTATATACATAACCAGGTGTGTTACATGTAATGTGTTATAACCAATATATATCCATTTTAACCGCAAATCTACAAGGGATCAAATCTCAAACTTGAAAAAAGATTTACATGTCAAAAGATTTAATCCTTTAATTTTTAGTTGTTTAAGTTGTAATTTTTAACATTTTATCATTTTTAATATTTCATATTAAAAATTGAATGGGTTACACATTTTCCTCTTATTAAGAAATTATTTTTTCTTTTTGACCATTAAAGTATTTTATTAAAGTAAACACTAATACACACATATATATATGCGCACGCACACACACACACACACACACACACTATATATATATATATATATATATATACATACAAACACACTTTTTGTCTATATATATAGAGAGAGTGTGTTCATGTGTTAATATAGATATTCAAACAATTTATTTAAGTACTATATATATATATATATATATATATATATGATAAAATTAAATTATTTAAGATAGATATTGAAATATTTATTTATTACTTGAAGAGTGAAAGTGAAATATCAACAACTCAGTTAATTTTACTGTTAATCGATTTTTAATTGGTTATATATATGGTTATTTGTTTATTTATTTTTTTTGGTCGACATTAGTGAAAAATATTTTTATTATTTTTCAAGGATGTGATGTACTTACACATGACCTTTAGTGTCATGCCCCTACACCTGCGATGATCTTCCAACCGCTTGTAGCGAGGTGCGGCACCACCGAGCGCTTCCTTTTTAACAATACTAACACCCGTGGACTACGCCTACTTCAACATGAACATACTTAGCTTATGTTTTTGCAACTGAATAAAGCATTATCCTTTATACTTTAGTGAAGACCATTCTCAATTATTAACCATGAACAATAAACCGAGAACATCAACAATAAGCAAGTACAAAGGGAGGGGCAACTCCCAGAAAGTCTGCCCAACAATATATTATAATAGCTTCTTCAATATTACAACACAAGTAATGCTTGGCAAACTCCAAGCCAATACTTAGAATAATTTTACAACAAGGCATAGAACAGCCTTTTACATCATTTTATGCACCTTTGCATAAGAAGGAGTGCTCACCCGGGTCACTCGTCCTTCCTACCGAATCCTGCATAAAATTGCACTTGCAACTTGAACCTTCGCACCTCAAACCCCAAGGTACTTCCACCTCGCACTTAGGCTGGCCTACGCATGAGGTATGCGTATCCTCCTCCAAAACTGCGCAAGCCTTTTACCTCTGTGCGTATGAGATGAACGAAGATGAGTTGATTCGAATGAGGAGCAGCCTTCCCATATATATACGCTTCACATCATGCGTACTCACTTTAGGCCGACCACTTAACTTATATCATGAAGCCCCCACATTATATTTTATGATGTCGGCTTGGTTATAAGTCTTATGCCCACGTCCAACGCATATAAATCTTCGTGCGCTCACATAACACATGCGTACATGACACTTAGTCATTTTTCGTGCAGCCGTATCGTCGCAAGTTTTGTCGCAATGGTGTCGCTCTCCTACCGCAGCTCGTCGCAAACGCGGTTGTCGCGCGCCCATCGTGCGCCCGTCGTGCGTTCGTGCCCGGCGCCCGTCGCACCATCACCCGGAGGCCTAACATTCTCCTCCACCTGAAATCGTTGTCGTCCTCGACAACATACCATCATCTATGATGTTGTCTCCTCCACATAAGGCAAACATCACTGCAACATATGTAGAACCACTGTCACCTGCAATATGTTGTCCATGTGTGTGTCTCCTCCAAAGTGAAGAGATCATCTCATCAAACCGACTCTTGATGTGCCCCATTCAGGTCCATGAAGCCTCTTCATCATCTGCAATGTGCCATCCTCAAGTCTCCATAGAAACAAGTACGCACTTGTCTCACCTACCCATGTGCTGCCCATGATCCTCGACCAAATCAGCTCCCATGTGTAGAAAGCAGTTGAGTCTCGGCTCAACCCATGCTCAAGTGTATCACCAAAGCATCATCATCACCATAAAGAAGCCTTCTCCCAAGGCCCCTTGTAAAGTTGGTGTGGTTCCTTCCTACCAAGGCCTCCACACCAACCTTCCTCCAAGGTTGTTCATCGAGAAAGGAAAGCCAGGAAGCTCCCTCCCTGACTCTCATCCACCCATGTATCGGATTGATGTTGTGTCCTCAAGTATCTGTGCACAGCCTCAATCTCCTCACATGTACATCCAAGCTCACCTAGCTTGTCCTTTGTCAGCTGAAAGTCATATATGCCCATGGCATACCTGCAAAAGTCCACTATCCCGGCAGGATCTCTACCCTTATAACCTTCATCAACCACTGCCTTTGAAGTAGCACTCGGGCTTCCTTCATTTGCAACTCCATTGTGAAGATCCTTAGTAGAAGATGCTCCCATCAAGTGTCTCCAAGTTCGTGAGACCTTCTTCTCACTTCCTCCACTCTTCTTCCCAGCCTTTGCTATGAAGTCCACCAACTTCTTTTCCTTTGTTTGCACAATACTCCCAAGTCCTCTTTGCTCCACATCCTCATGCTTCACATTAGGATCTTTGGGATACAAGATCATAGAATTCATCCTTGGTCTATAACCCAGGCAACTCCTTCTATTCATAGGCACCATCATGGTTTCTCCTCCAGCTGTGATCAAGAGAATGTCCCGGTCCACCATTGGCATGGCTTGTGCTAGCTCCATGAAGTCCAGTCCCAACACCATAGAATGATCATCCATGTCCACCACTCTCAAGTCCAACTTCCCGAACCATGGTCCTACTCTCACCTGTGTGTCCTTCAATACACCATCAACTGTTCTAATGGTAGAGTTGATAGCTTTGAAAGCACTCCATTCTTTTTCCATCTTTGTCTTCTTTCCAAAGGACTTTGCTGCTTTCCTGCTCAAGAAGCTATGAGTAGCTCCCGTATCGACCAAAGCTGCAAACTTCCTTCCTTTCACGGTCACTTGCACAAAACTCAGCTTCAAGGAACCACCTCCTTCTGTTGGCTTTGTCTTGTGTCTCACCTCAGCAACCTTCTTCAAGAATTCGGCCTCAGAAGTGTCAATAGGCTCATGCTCCTTCTTGACATTCCTCTTAAGGTACTTCACCTCCTTGCTTGGTCCTTCTAGGGAACTTGGTCCCGGCCTAGCTTACCTTGCTTGAAGCTTTCCTTCCACCTTGTTCTGCTTAAGTGCACCAACCAAGTGTCCATTGACCAAGTTCATGGAACTTAGCTTCCGAATGTCCTCTGGATGATTTCGGTAGTGAGCTCCCAGCTTGTCAATGTAGTCAAGCTCTTCTTGTTCAATTACAACAACCTCTTTATTGAGAAGTTTCCTCTTGATTTTGGCTTCCACTTGGTCACTTTCCTTCCTCAACCGGGCTCTTTCATCAAAGAGCTCTTGAAGACTAAGATCACCATGTCAGACTTCCTCATCAAGTTTCTTGAGCTTCCCATTAGTAGTACTGCACAACCTTGGTTCGACTCGATCAACCTCAAGTTCACCTTTTGTTGTGGCCACGGCTTCCTCTTCCTTGTTGGCATCAAATGCAACTTGCTTCATTGCCCAACTAAGTTGGAGAAGTCCTTCGACATTCTTTCTCAAGGCTTTAAGTTCTTCACGGATTCGGGGCAACCCTTCCTTCAACCTCTTCAACCTGTCCAAGGTAAGCAAGAGCTTCTTTCTCCCTTCACCCAAACTCGCCATGCCTTGTTGTCCACTGTCATGAGCAACCCAGCTCATCAGCGTCAAAACCTGTTCTTTGTCACAAGCAACCTTTGCTCACCAGCTCTGACCGAGCTCTGATACCAACTGTCACGCCCCTACACCTGCGGTGATCTTCCAACCGCTTGTAGCGAGGTGCGGCACCACCGAGCACTTTCTTTTTAACAATACTAACACCCGTGGACTACGCCTACTTCAACATGAACATACTTAGCTTATGTTTTTGCAACTGAATAAAGCATTATCCTTTATAGTTTAGTGAAGACCATTCTCAATTATTAACCTGAACAATAAACCGAGAACATCAACAATAAGCAAGTACAAAGGGAGGGGCAACTCACAGAAAGTCTGCCCAACAATATATTATAATAGCTTCTTCAATATTACAACACAAGTAATGCTTGGCAAACTCCAAGCCAATACTTAGAATAATTTTACAACAAGGCATAGAACAGCCTTTTACATCATTTTATGCACCTTTGCATAAGAAGGAGTGCTCACCCGGGTCACCCGTCCTTCCTACCGAATCTTGCATAAAATTGCACTTACAACTTGAACCTTCGCACCTCAAACCCCAAGGTACTTCCACCTCGCACTTAGGCTGGCTTACGCATGAGGTATGCGTATCCTCCTCCAACACTGCGCAAGCCTTTTACCTCTGTGCATATGAGATGAACGAAGATGAGTTGATTCGAATGAGGAGCAGCCTTCCCATATATATACGCTTCACATCATGCGTACTCACTTTAGGCCGACCACTTAACTTATATCATGAAGCCCCCACATTATATTTTATGATGTCGGCTTGGTTATAAGTCTTATGCCCACGTCCAACGCATATAAATCTTCGTGCGCTCACATAACACATGCGTACATGACACTTAGTCATTTTTCGTGCAGTCGTATCGTCGCAAGTTTTGTCGCAATGGTGTCACTCTCCTACCGCAGCTCGTCGCAAACGCGGTTGTCGCGTGCCCATCGTGCGCCCGTCGTGTGTTCGTGCCCGGTGCCCGTCGCACCATCACCCGGAGGCCTAACATTCAGGATTGTAGAATAATTATTTTTTAAAGACTTCACATACTTACACATAACCCTCATACTCAATTATAAAATAAACCTCTCAACTCAATTAGGTTTATAAATATTAATCCATTTGTAAAAATTATATTCATCATAATTTTAGCCATTTGTAAAAATTAAAATTATATTCATCATAATTTTAGCCATTTTTAATATGTTATAATTAAATGCATACCTCTTTCAACTCAAAGTATACCCTTTCAATTATTTTTTAAAATCAAGATTCAATATTTACAGAACATGTTTTATCTGTTTGGGAGCCCTCTTCTCTTTCATGTTACAAATTAAATAAAAATATATTTCAATCGGGAGCGCGTACCACGTTACCAGTGGCTGTTGATGTAATTGAAAAGAATTAAATTTACGATGTTTAAAAATGTTTTTCCATAATAATTCCAAGCGCATCTCGTGATGTCTGGTAATGGATTGTGCGTGCCGCGGGTCGTTTCACTACCACGTGACAGCAAATGGATCATTTCAATACCCAAGTCGCTCATTTTGCGTTACAATTTGATGCGATCACGATGTTAACCAATTTCGACTCATTGGCACGCAGAGGTAGCACTGGCTGTCCACCAAAGTGGAGGTCACCCTGGCTGGCCACCAAAGTGGAGGTCGTTTAGGCTGAGGCTGTTTGTCCATTGGAGCAGTGAGAGTGGGCTCAACTCTTAAAGAGTCAATGACAATTTTTGCTGCATAATACCATGGTGAATGTTGGATGATATAAACTGTATTGATAAGGCTTTGTTGAATGCATTTTTCGGATACAGTAAATTATTCGTGGGTTTTTTTAATTTTTCTTTGGGATCAATGTGTTGCTGTGCAGTGTGCTTAATTGATAAGGCTTTGTTTAATGCATTTTTCGGATACAGTAAATTATTTGTGGGTTTTTTAAATTTATTTTTGGGATCAATGTGTTGCTGTGCAGTGTGTTTAATGTTTTTTTAAATTTACTTTTGTGATCAATGCGCTTCTCTGCACTGTGCTTCTCTGCAAGGTGTAAAGCTATTTTCTCAAGTAGTAAAAACTAAATGGGTGATAACGATAATCACTTTACGCTTCCTAAAAAGATTAATAATCAGCGTGCCATGGTCACCTCTTTCCCAAAACTTTTGTCAATGATATGTACATTTTCTATTTAATATGTTTGAATCTTCAACTGAATATTAATGAGATTAGAGATGGTCATATTAGTCTTTCCGAGTGTGAAATTACATTAAATTTTAATTTTAAATATAATTTTTTTATTTTAAATCAAAATTATATTATATTTTTATATAATTTGTTTACCTACTAAAAACACTTGTTGAAGAGCAGATATAAAGATAAGTTTTCTAAATTCTAAATTTATATATATATATATATAAATTAAATAGTAATATATACTATAATTTAATAAAAAAAAATCACTTTTATTTTGTCTTAATTATTAATTATATAATGTATTAGATTAAGTTAAAACATCTAATTCAGAAAAAAAAAATTGATAATATTAACACTTTTAAGTATTATTAATGAAGAACTTTATAAATATTAAAAATATAAAGAGTTTGACAATTAAAAAAAAAAAAAATAATAATTTTTGAATGAATAACTATGTTGAAGAATAATATATTTTTTACAATAAGATATATGTGTTATTATGTATTGTTAACTAAATTCAAGATCTACATACTTATTCCTCGATGGGGTGACTGACATAGTGCATGGGGTATCTCGTGACCCATGATGACCAACAACTAGCACCTAGGTCGAGGGTCGTGCTCCATGCCCTCTCACTTCACCTGGCTTCCAAAGGAGGAGTA
Source organism: Pinus tabuliformis (assembly GCA_031772625.1). Taxonomy (NCBI): domain Eukaryota; kingdom Viridiplantae; phylum Streptophyta; class Pinopsida; order Pinales; family Pinaceae; genus Pinus; species Pinus tabuliformis. The sequence goes on along the minus strand of CM062816.1, from coordinate 1,707,000,428 downwards.
ATGGTATGTGTGTGGAATTTAGTAGCTCCTCGACCAGCGCGGGAGACGTCGCTCTAAGATCAAGGGTGGTTAATAGGGACTTCAGTCATGTTTCGTGTTGGCTTCATTCTCTTGCCTGGTTCTTTGCTCATTGGAGAAGGAAGTGACATTGCTTCCGTTGGGCAAGGTGGCGCCCTCGGAAATGCAATTCGCCCCGAGGTTGTTGGACTTGTAAATTGGTAACCTTCTTGTTGCGAGGATGTTTGTTGAGAGGTTGTCGACTGTGGTTCCCGGTGGAATTGGCCTTCAGGAGCACCTAACCGATTTGTGTATTTGTGTTCTGTGGTTACGGGTCTTTCGGTGGTTGGAGTGGACCACGTAGGCGACATTACTCCTGGGAGAGGTGTTGGTTCTATAGATGGCTTTCATCTTTTGGTTTATGTGCTCGTAATTGGTTCTTTTGGATTTTCCATGTGAGGTTTTATGTGCCTTTCGGGGTGAAGGGACCAACAATGTTGGAGGTAGAAGCGATCTCTTGTTGTTAGTGTGGTTGGGGGGGAGGTACTCAAAGTGTCGTGGGCAATTTTGTTCTTGTTCTGACCCTCCTGCGTTTGAATTATTCGAATTTTAGTACCTCTCTTTGTTCTAGCCTGGGGTGGCATGACTAGTGGGGTGGAAAATCCCCCAAGCCTGTGTGGTGTTGTGTGGTTTCAGTTGGTGCGAGTCTCATACCATGTCTCAGAGGTTGTTCGTTTCTGCACTGGGTGTGGTGAACTTGTTGGTTGTCAGTGGGGCATGCCTAGAGGGTCTTCTACACTACACGTGAAGTTGTTAGTCCAACATCGATGTGTCCAGCCCTGAGAAGATGATGGTCCTCCCTCCCTCCAAAGCCCTGCTTGACGGGTAATGGTGACCATTTCTCAATTGAAGAACACAAAGCACTGGTGGAGGTGTCTATGGCTCATTAGGGTGGCAAGCCGATGGGAAGCTCTTGGAGGCTAGTGGCTGGTGTGTGAGGTGGTCAAGGGCCTAGGGGCTCGACAAAGGGTCATGGAGTCGATCGTCCTGAACACTGGCAAGGGACAGGGCTCAGCAGCATAGCGGCTCGCGATGACGGGGGGGGAGTCTTCGGTTCCTAGTTCAAGGGTCATTCAAGATTATTTCCTGGAAAACTGTAGAGACTTGATTCAATATCTGTTGGAGCGATTGGAAACTGCCGAAAGGATCCAACGGGATGAACATACTGAACTTGAAGCTACCTTGGATAAATTACACTACTTTTAGTGCCACGCCTGGGAGCGTATTGTGGTGGTCTGGCAAGGACAAAACTTGCTATCAGAGAAGGTGGAGAACTTCGAGTCCTGGATGGCTCATTTCAAGGAGGACATCCAATTCTATTTTTGACCTTTGCCTCCTCATGGGACAACCCTGGACAACCCAACCTCCATCATGTTAGATGACTAGCATGACTACAGGCGTTTTCTATGTTTTACTTGTCTTCTGGTGCCTTTGGCCTTCTCAGTTTTGGACAATGTCCTTAGTTTCCCTTTTGTACTTTTCTCATATGTTATATGTGATGGTCAATGAAATGGGTCAGGGTGAAACCACCTATTTTTACTGCTACTCTCAATGTACATCTTTTTGAAGAATGAATAGAATTTCAACTTACAAAAAAATTACATAGTTATAATAATAATATTATAAAAATAATTAATATTTTATAAAATATTATTATTATTATTATAAAAATAATTTTTATGTTTTTATGGTTTCTCTGCCTATTAAAGAAGCTTGTTAAAAAAGGAATTTAAAGAATAATTTTTTTAATATATATATATATATGTGTGTGAGAGATGTATTAATATAAGTTAAAATATCTAATTTAATATATATAAATATATAGATATATAAACACTTTTAAGTATTATTAATGAAATACTTTTTAATCTTCAAAAATATAATGAGTTTCATAATTTGAAAAAAATAAAATAATAATAATTATTGAAAAAAAACATTATTCTTAAAAATAATATGTCTTTTACAATTTTATAAATTCACTTGAAGAATTATATGTATTAGGTTTTCCAGGAAAAATAGCATATTATTGTTAAACAAACTCAATAGTTACATGATTATAATAATAATTTTATAAAAATAATTAATTATTATTATTATTATTAAAATATTTTAAACAATTGTAATAATATTTTATAATATTTATTATATAATAATAATATTCTAATAATATTTTTATTATCTGAATATTGATATCATAAATCCAAAAGATTGATAAAACCAAGAGAATTTTAATTTTATAAACTCAAGAGATAAATATTATAAACTCATGAAATTCTATAATATTTTTCTAATAATTCTATAATTATTTTTAAAAATGGATCAATAATTTAATTTATAAAAGTACATGTTTCTAGAAACAACAAAGCTCTCATAGTGTATGGAACAAGAAAAAAACTATAATGAATCTTTAAGTTGCACAATCATTGTATATGAAAATATATTTGATGTTTAGAGAGAAATAGTATTTCTCACAAGTAAATCATTAAAACTCCTAAAATCCTCAATGTTCTTGTATAACGTGAAACCCAAATGCAAAAATATTTTAGGAATATTTTCCATATGCTAACAAATTTGAAATGCTTTAGGATATTAGACGCCTTGAGGTAAAAGACTACGAGGAATGATGGTATTGACGAGATAAATAATACATTTCCCATAATAAATGGTACATTATATTTGTCATGAGATTAATGATATAACATTGACCATAAACATGGTATCATAAACATGACCATCGTCTACTTGAAGGTAAGGTTTGGATGCAGATTGAGTACATCAGGTTGATACATAGTTCTTGAATTGTGAAACGTACTACATTTTCCAATATTTAGTGTATTTAAACTTAATAGATTAATAAACTTAAGTGATTATAAAACTAAAAGAATAATATTAAATCCAAAAAATTATTAATATAAATTTTTGAAATTAATATTATAAATTTAGGGATTAATAAATTTAATGATTATTAATATTATAAAGTTAAGGGATTAATTTTATAAACCAATGTCACTTTATGACAAACATTGTCTCAATATAACAATCAAACGCGAAATCATTGTTGCAATGTTATATTACATTGAAATTTATTGATATCAAATTGTTACATTACAAAACTGAGGTTTAGTATTAAGGCCTTTTAATATTGGGTTTATAATATTAAGCTTCAATATTGGGTTTAAAATTTATAATATTAGGGTTTATAACATTAAGATTCTAGTTTATAATATTAATCCTAGAATTTATAATATTAATCAATATGAAAATTGTTGTTGCAATGTTAATAATTGCTTGAGTTTATAATGTTAATATTATGGTTTAATACTGATCCCTCAAGTTTATAATATCAATATTAGGGTTTAAAATACTAAGATCTATAATCATAGCCTTTATAATATTAATCCTAGGGTTTATAATCCCTCATGTCTACATGTATCAATAATCTCTTGGGTTTATAATATTAACCTTAGGGTTTATATTATTTGGGATTAATGTTAATATTATGGTTTAATATTAATCCCTTGGGTTTAATAAAAGCAAAGGATTATAAAACCAAGGGAATAATATTAAATCCAAGAGATAAATACTATAAAACCAAGGGATTAATATTAAAAACCCTTGGGGAACCTCCCGATGCTCTGCAACTCAAACCCTAATGGCGGAAAAGCGGTGAAAACCTAAGGAAGCTGGGACGAGAGTGAAGACAACCGAAGCAGTCTAGTCCAGCACAACTGACAACGGCCAGAGCAGAAAGAGAATGATAGAAAATGCCAGGAAGGGAGAGATCCCCTCCTACCAAGAAGTGGCGGCAGGAGACAGGCAAAGCAACCAGGAGTTAGAGGAACGAAAGAGCACGGGATCGGTGTTAGGAGCGGCCTGGCAATCAGGCCGAAGAGGGAAATGTCTGCCATGTACCACAGAAAAACCCAGATATGTCATCCGAACGAGCAAGCTGGAAAAGTACCGAAGTTACATGAGGGACCACGCCCTTATATGCAAGTTCGTCGGAGTCTGGCCGTCGGAAAGGGACCTCACAAAGTGGATACAACAGAAATGGCAGCCTCAAGGACACATCGAGCTCAAGCTGGGAGCGAAGGGCTTCTTTACAGTAATCTTCTTTAACCTGAAAGATAGAGAACAGGTCTTTGATAATGGCCCATATTTTTATAATAATGCCGGTCTATTTTTACGCTTCTGGGAAGACTGTTATAACCCAGACAAAGAAACCTTTCTGGCTGCTCCTGTCTGGGTCCGTCTTTTTGGGCTTCGCACAGACTTTTGGGACCCGAACATTGTGGAAGGAATAGGCTTGACTCAATCGGAAGTTTCGTGATGATAGCATATACCACTAAGAAAGGTAAATACACCTCATATGCCAGGATTTGTGTCTACATGAACCTAGCAAACCCCATCCCCGACACTATAGAGCTTGAATACCACGAAGAGATCTGGCAGCAAAGCATAGACTATGAGCATATTCCGTTCAGGTGTCGTAGATGCCACACCCATGGTCATCTAGCAAAGGAATGCCCATTAACCCGGGAGGATGAAGAAGTCAGAAGGCCCCAAAGAAACAAGAGAGAGTCGGAACAGGAGGAATTCCAAGAAGTGAGAAACAAAAAGAAACCCAACAAGGAACCCCCCCAGAAAGATAGGAAAGGAAAACAACCTGACACAGTGAAACCAAACAGTTTTGCTATACTGCAGGTAGATGAGGATGAGGAAGATCAGCACATGGAACAGCAGGAAGATAAAGGCTCAGACTGCAGTGAATCTAGTGACAGGATCCTAGCCAAAAGAAAGGCCCTGAGTGAGACACAAGAATAGGAGAAGGAAACAGAGGAACAAACAGATCAGATGGAGACAGACCAGGAGTCCAGTAGGGAGGACCTAAGCCAGGAAGAGGAAGTGTTGGAAAATCTGTTACATGAATGGAAGAACCTGGACGAGAGGTTTATCCCCGAAGATCAAAAGAAGTTGTATACTGAAACCTTCCAACATTACAAAACCAAATTAGAAAAAGGAAAAGCCTCATCAGTAGAGAACCAAGAGATTCAAAAAGAAACCAGATTAGATCAGACTGGTCAAAATAAAGGGGGGAAAAAAAAAGAGGAAGAAAAAACATCAAGGAATCCATACAACTTATGGGAGAAACCCTAGTCAACACTGGAAAAGTAGTACCGCTTTCAGCGGTGTTCCAAACCCTCTCTCAAGTTAATCAATGATTTTGACCTCATGGAATATCAGAGGCCTAAATAGTAAAGGAAAACAGAGATATCTGGCAGCACGACTCAAACAAGACAAACCGCAGATCATGCTTCTCCAAGAAACCAAAATCCCAGGACAGAAAATGGAGGAAATCCTTAACAAAATAAAACCAAGATATGACCATGTCACTATAGACCCCAAAGGCAGTGCAGGAGGAATAGCTATCCTCTGGAACCCAGCTGAAGTCCTAGCTGACTGGTGGATAGGAATGCCAAGAATCCTCACTGGGAGATTCAGACTAATAGGACAAAGTGAATGGGCTGCAATCTCAGTTGTCTATAGGCCCCACACCCGCGTAGACCCAGACCTGTTCCTCACTCAGCTGACTAAGCTCCGAAGTTTGCACCAGGAACAGAGATGGATCCTGGCTGGGGACTTCAACTTAATTGCTTCTCGAGAAGAGAAAAAAGGTGGAATAAGTAGGGAAGACACAGAAATGGAAAGATTCAGGGAAGTGCAGACAGAATTAAGAGTAGTAGATATCCCAACCATCAACGGAAAATACACATGGAACAACAGAAGAGGTGGCTCCAAACAGATAGCTTCAAGACTAGACAGATTCCTCATTTTAGAACCCATAATTGAGCTAGATATCTTCTATGAAGCCTCTATCCTACCCTCAGCAGGGTCGGATCACTGGCCAATAAAGCTGGAAATAGCCTTAAATAATCAGAGCAAAAGGAGACCCTTCCGGTTCGAGTCCTTCTGGCTCCGAGCCCCTGACTTCCTAGACAAAGTAAAAGGATGGTGGCAGGACAGCAAAAGTGGAAAGGAGGGCCTCAGCAAAATGCGCTCATTCTAGCAAAGGCTCAAAGAAATTAAAAGAAAAATTAAAAAGTCGAACAAGGAAGAATTTGGTAATATCCAGCAGGAACAGGGCAAACTCCAAGCCAAAATGGAAAGAATCCAGCAGCAAATCATTTTGGACTGTCGAAGCCAGGCCCTAGCAGAGGAGGAAGGGAGAGTAATCACGCAATTAGATGAAAGGAGAAAACAGGAGGAAATATTGTGGAAGCAAAAATCTAGAATCCAATGGCTCAAGGAAGGCGACAAAAACTCCAAATTCTTCCATAAAGCCATGATAAATCACCGCCAACACAACAGAATATTCTCCTTAAAGGACAAGGAAGGAAACAGAGTGACTCAGCAAGAAGAAATAGAACATCTTTTGGTGGATCATTTCAAAGGTATTCTCTCTTAACCAAATATCAACAGAGCTGAGGACATAGACAAAATCAGCCACCATATTCCCAAGAAAGTCTCTAGAGATCAAAACCTGGCCATTCTTTGGATAATCTCCAAGGAGGAACTGGAGGAAGCAATTAAAAAAATGGCCAAAAATAAGGCTCCCAGGTCCCGATGGATTCACCATTGAATTCTATCAGGCAATGTGGAGCTTCATAGGAAATGAACTACTTGATCTAGTGGAAGAATCCAGATGCTCCAAACGCATGCACCAAGGTTTGAATGCCACCTTCCTGGTGTTAATTCCTAAAACTAGATGCTCAGATTAACCACAGGGTTTTAGGCCCATCTCACTTTGTAATGTGGTTTATAAAATCCTTGCAACTATCATTGTCAACAAGCTTAAGCCTATCCTGCGGGATCTCATAGCCCCAGAGAAAACTTGCTTTTTCCAAGGAAGGCAGATCACCGATGGCATCATAGTCGCCCAGGAAGTGATCCATTGCCTGAAAATCTCCCGAGCCCAAGGCATGCTTATCAAATTGGATCTGGCCAAGGTGTTTGACAGGCTTAGCTGGGTCTATCTGGAAGGAATCCTAAAAGCCTATGGGTTTGATCAACGTTGGATAAAATGGATCCTGTCTATGGTTAGCTCCCCCGTCATGTCAATTCTCCTAAATGGCTCCCCCTCTGAAGCCTTCACTCCTTCCCGTGGGCTAAGGCAGGGCGACCCCCTGTCCCCTTTCCTCTTCATCCTGGTTGCAGATGGCCTAGGCAGATTGGTTAAGGCTCAGGTTTCTAAAGAACAGATAAAAGGACTATGCATCTGCGGGGATGATATCTCGGTCTCCCACCAGCAGTTTGTGGACGACGTAATTCTCTACGGTCAGGCCACCCTCAAGGAAGCCCAAAGAATCATCAAATCCCTATCTCTATTTAGCAGAGCCTCTGGGATGGAAATAAATAAAGGAAAATCGGAAGTGTTCTTCTTCAACACATCCTTGGCAGTCCAAAGGTTCCTGGCTCATACTCTAGGCTTCAATAGAGGATCATTTCCCTCCAAATACCTAGGAATCATGTTAAATGAGCACCAATTCCGATCGGCCAACTGGAACTTGCTAATCAAGAAAATCCACAAGAGAATGGAGAACTGGACCCACCGTTTGCTAAATGCCCCAAGTTAGGTAACCCTATTGAAATATGTTCTGCAGGAAATCCCAAACTACCAGCTCTCTTGCCAAGCAATTCCTAAGGCTACGAGCCAAATGCTAGTCTCCCTGTTCAAAAATTTTCTATGTCAAGGGACTAGCAAAATAAAAAAGTGGGCCCTTATCTCTTGGGAGTGGCTCTGTCGACATCCTAAAGCTGGTGGGCTTGGAATTCACGACCCCTTTGTCGTTAATCAAGTAATGGGCGTGAAGCTTTGGTGGCGGTGGCTTCAGAGGGGCCCTAACCTGTGGAAGAAACTCTGGGAACGAAAATACGACGAAACAGGGGAAATTGAAGACAAATTGAGAAGCATGACAGAAACTAGAGGTTCTGCAATATGGAACCTAGCTAGAAGCAACAATAATCTGATAAGGGAGCACAGTTTCTGGGAAATCCAGGAAGGAGACAAAGCCAGATTCTGGGAGGAATCTTGGAAACAAAGAGATCGTCTTATTCAAAAATACAACCTCCATGCCATCCTCACTTTTTCGACCCAAGTAGGGGCTACAACTGTTGGCAACTTCTGGAAGCATGACGAGAAGGATCCTAGCGCAATTGGAAATATAAAGACGACTGGGCAGGAGCGCCCGAAACAAACAATTGGCAGGATTATCATACAGAGATGGCGTCGAGGAAAATAGCCAAGAAAATGCGGTCTGATATTCTTAGGTGGGGCAAACGCATACAAGGAAATTTCACTACAGCTGGATCCTACCACCTTCATACCAACAACAACCTACCGGCAAATAACCAATGGAAAAATCTTTGGGAAATTAAACATTGGCCTAAAATTTCTTTCTTCATTTGGACAGTTCTCCATGGTAGAGTGCTTACCTGGGACCAAATCCTGTGGAAAGGTAGCCATGGCCCGTCCCGCTGCGCCCTTTGCCTTGCCCAAGAGGAAACCATGGAGCACCTATTGAACCGCTGCTCCGTCAGCTCCTCCCTGTGGAGCATCCACCACAATTTGTTTGAGAGGCAACACCGTAACCAGCAAAATATTGTAAGCACAATCATCAATTGGCCGAAGAAACCTTACCTAAACCCGATTGTCAACCGCGCCTGGCTCCTCTCCGCTGGATTCCTCCTCTAGAATATCTGGAAAGCCCGGAATGGGGCCATTTTCAAAGCAGAAACCAGATCTACGGCAGCAATCTGGGAGCAGGTCACCAAAAACCTTCGGGAAACAATCCTTTCGGAATGTTGGAAAGACGACGACTGGAAAGTCTCGAATTTGGAAGAAAACATCCAGGTAAAACTAGAAATCAAACAGAGTATGGTAAACTGTAGGGAGTCTCGAGCAAATAAGGCCAAAGAGGTGACTGAAAGTAACCAGTACAGATGCCCTCCACATGGGTTCACAAAATTGAACCTCGACAGTGCAGCCAAGAACAACCCAGGCGAGGCCGGCATTGGCAGAGTCTTCAGAGACGCAGAAGGAAACACTCTCAGAACTTTCGTGATGGACTGTGGGGAAGCTTTGAACAACGAAGAAGAGCTACACACTCTGAAATGAGGACTAGAAATAGCTCTCCAGGAAAACTTTAAACGAATCCAAATAGAAGGGTTGTCAAAGCTGGTAATCGACATGGTCAGGAAGCTCCAGAAGCAAATTCCAGCGGAGAGAATAAGCAAAAGCTGGCGAACCGCTTGGCTGGTAACCGAAATTGGAAGGCTCATTCCGAAAATTGACTATCTCCTCCCGACCCACACCAGGCGTGCAGGTAACAAGCCGGCAGATTGGCTTGCGAATTGGGGCTGCCGGAACCGCGGCAAGGAAATTGATAGCGAGGGTCTGCCTCTTTTGCATCAGGAAGAGAAAAACCAACTCCAGCAACTTCTAAACGATGATACAAGAAGGCAAAGCATGGGAAAAACGAACGGCCAAGATCAGGCGGCACGCAGCAGAGGCAGAGATCATCCACATCAGCTAGGCTCGGACAGCTCCTACGTGGGAACGGGCAGAAGGGTAAGGCAGGCACATGACAGGTAGGTGCATGACCAGAATGGCCAATTAAACGGAGAGGACATGCGAGCTGCAGCATCATTAAGGAAAAATCTAGAACCAACTCTGGATCTCGAGAGAATGAGCAGGGTAAGGACAACAAATGGCAACAGAAGTCAAGTCGGGCTACGGGAAGAGCATCCGGACAAAGAAAGGAATGATGATGCATGATATGGAAAGGACAATCCACGCCACATTCCGAGATGGTTCAACCGGTTGGCGTGACGGAAAATTAAATGAACCAACGGAGGCTGGAATTTCCATAAGCCAAGTGGTGGCATGCTCGACACGACATCGAGTTAATAAACCCAAGAAAATAGATGGCAAGCTCATTTCGATCAGCAAGAAGAATGACAAAGAACGGAAAGATGCCTGCACATCTCTGCGATCAGCCCTCCTCGTCGGCCTCAGCAAGAAAAGGTGGTATGTTTCCTTCTATCCTCGTCCCTCAGGCATGCAAGCTTGTTTTTCTGGTCTCTTGGTTTGGTTGGATATGCTATGGCCATGCAAGCAGACCCCCTGTAGCAGCGCCGTTATGGGTCCCTCGGGCTCCTTTTGGCTCCTCCTTCTACAGTCCCTGGTTGGGAAAGTTCTGATTTATGATAATGCCATGTCCTGCTCAAAGAGTCAGGCAGTTTGGGGGACTCCGCTGGGTCTCGCCACGCTTCTGGAGGGTCCTAGCACCCTTGTTATTCTCTACTCCCTGGTTTACTTCTGCGGCCGGCTCCAATTTTGTTCCTCCATTCCGCTGTCCAAAGCAGACTGGTCTCTTTGCTCTGTTGTCTGGGGGGTTCTCCGAACTCCTGTCAAAAGATGGCGGGTCCTCTACCGTCGTGATCATTCTGGCCCTGTTCTAAAGTCAAGAATGGCTTCCCAAGCTAAGAACGCTGCCAGCATAGACCATACCCTGTCCAGGCTCTATATCTCTTGCACTGACTCTCGGCTTTCTGATGTGGCAGGTAAGACCAGAGGAAATATGGCCCCAAGAAGGAACACCCCTAAACAGAAGAAGGAAGCTGGCACCAACAACCAACCAAAAAAAAGAGGCAGAAAGCCTGACTTCAATAAACTCCTTCAACTAATCGATGGGTACATGTCTGGCATTTCTCCTCAGGTCCGTGCTCTCATCCATGAATGGGAACGCGAGCTGAGGGAAATAAGTGCGGACCAGGAGATTCCTCGTGAGGACTAGACTATAATCTCTGACCCAAGCACTTCTAGAGGTAGGGACTCGTTATTCAATAGAACGTTACAATTCTACTGGATAATGAAGCATGTGGTTGGCAGGGCCATGGAGGTCAACCAAGCGGTGCGCGAGGAGGAAGATGAAGAATGCAAGCAAGTAGAAGAACTCCACAAACGCCAACTGACGGATGAATCTGCCTCCATAAAGAACATTCTCTTGAAAGAACTCGCGGCAGTCCAAGTTCAAGTTTCCAAAAACCATCTGATGCTAAAAAACATAGAGCAATTGACACTGGAGCTCAAATGGGCCATTGAGCAGAAGATCCTGAAGCCGGGCGACAGCGACTCCAAGCCTGCCCCGGTGAATCTGTCGGATGAAGATTAGTGGTGTGTTTATTTCCATAATGTTTTGTGATGAATTTGAAATTTACCTGGGTTCCTTCCTATGTTACAGTAGTCAGTCTAGCTTTGAATAAGCAGAATAGTGGTTATGATAGGAAGAAAGAGTTAAACATTTTTAAATTTTGGTCGGGCTTTCAAGCCAAAAGGTGGCGGTCTGGTTTCCGTCAGGCAAGCCAGCCACCCGAACTCTAGTTTAATTGTATTTTTCTGTTTTTTGGAATGAAGATGCCTAACCATACAAAAAAAAATATTAAAAACCCTTGGGATTAATATTATAAATCCAAGGATTAATCCACCCAATGGATTTTTAATACTATAAATCCAAATCATTAATTTTATAAAACAAAATCGCATTGCAACAAACATTATTTCAATATGACAATCAATGTGACAACAATTGTCACAATGTTACATTATGTTGCAATTTTTTCAATGTCAGATTATTACACTACAAATTCGGTTTTAAAATTAGGTTTATAATATTAGGTATTTTTAATATTGCATTTATAATATTAATATCTAGTTTTATAATATTAATCATAAGGCTTAATATTAATCTTAGGTTTTATAATATTAATCTATGTGACAATCATTGTTGCAATATTTAGAGTCCCTTGGGTTTATTAATCCATTGGGTTTATAATATTAATATTAGGGTTTATAATCATAATGATTAAAATATTAATCCTAGGGTATATAATCCATTGGATTTATAATATCAATAATCTCTTGGGTTTATTAATCCATTGAGATTATAATCCTATGGTTTATAACCTTAGGGTTTAATGTGCTAAATTTACAGTTTATTCTCTTCGATTTTATAATAATAATCTTAGGGTTTACTATATTGAGTTTTATAATGTTAGGGTTTTGTATTAGGGTATAATATTGTTATATTGGAATGATACAAAAATCTATCTAATGTTAAATTACAAAAAACATTGTCTCAATGTGACATCCAATATAACAATCCTTATTGCATTATTACATTACATTACATTTCCTTCAACATCCATTGTGACACTATAAAATTTGCAATTAATATTAGGGTTTACAATATTCAAGTTTCTAATGTTGGTTTATAAATTATAATAGTGACGTTTAATATCACGGTCTATAATATTACTATTATGGCTTATTGTATTGGTTTTTATAATGTTAATGTTTTATTTTAGGATTTAGTACTATGACGTTGGAATGGTGTAAAATTATTTTCAATGTCGCATTGTGACAAACATTGTCTCAATACAACAATCAATTTGATTATCATTGTCGCAATGTTACATTACATTGCAAATTTTTCAATGTTGCATTGTTACATTACAAAACTCATGTTTGATATTAGGTTTATAATATTAGGTATTTTTAATATTGGGTTTCTAATTTATGATATCTAGATTTACAATATTAAGGTTATGGTTTATAATATTAATCCTATGGTTTATAATATCAATCAATCTCACAATCATTTTTGCAATGTTTATAATCCATTGGGTTTATAATACTAATGTTGGGTTTTATAACCCTATGGTGTAATATTAATCCTAGGGTTTCTAATGCTAATGACTTTAGTTTATAATTTATAATATTAATTTTTTAGTTTATAATGTTAATTGTAGGGCTTATAATATTAATCAATTTGACAATCATTATTGTAATGTTTGGCTTTATAATATGAATCTTATGGTTTATATTAGTAGGTTTATAATATTTATACTAGGGTTTGATATTAATCCATTGGATTTATAAATCCATTGAGTTTATAATATTAATAGTAGGTTTTGTAATCATAGTGTTTATAATCCTAGGATTTAATATATTAAATTTAGGGCTTATAACCATCGGGTTTGTAATAATAATCTTAGGGTTTACTATATTAGGTTTTCTAATATTATGGTTTTGAATTAGGGTCTAATATTGTGACATTAGAATGGTACAAAAATCTATTTAATGTTGAATTATGACAAACATTGTCTCGACGTGACAATCAATTTAATAATTATTGTCACAATGTTACATTACATTGTAATTTATTCAACATCACATTGTGACATTAAAAAATTGTGGTTTAATATTAGTGTTTATAATATTTAGGTATACAATATTGGGTTTATTAATATCTTGGGATTATAATATTAATAATCCACTGGGTTTATATTATTAATGCCAAGGGTTTGTAATAATAATCACTAAGTGATTAATAATATAGTTTTAACATAATAATAAAAAGATTATAATGGATCTTTAATTGTTCAATAATTGTTCTATGAGAAGATATTTGAGGTTTAGACATAAATTGCCCTCATTAGAGGTAAATAATTAAAAATTATAAGATCCTCAATGTTCTTGTATAATGTGAAACCCAAAAGGAAAATTATTTTAGGAAAATTTTCTATATGTTAATAATTTTTAAATACTTTAGGATATTAGATACCTTGAGGTAAAATACTACAAGGAATTATGGTATTTACAAGATAAATAGTACATTTCCCATGATGAATGATGCATTATATTTATCACATGATTAGGGATGTAACATTAAATTTAATACATAAAACAATGGTATCATAAACATGGCCATCATCTAATTGAATATAAGGTTTTGGATGTAGATTGAGTAGACTTTGTTAGTAGATTGTGTTGATACAAAGCTCCTAAATTGCAAAAGTGACTACCTTTTCCAATTTATTGCACTTAAACCCAAAGGATTAATAAAACCAAGGGAATAATACTAAACCCTTAGGATTAATATTATAAACCTAAAGGATTAATAAGCCCAAGTGATTATTAATATTATAAACTCAAGGGATGTATTTTGTAAACCAATGTCGCATTATGACAAATCATGCCTCAAGATGACAATCAATCTCACAATCATTGTTCCAATGTTACACTACATTGCAATTTATTCAACGTCACATTGTTACATTACAAAATTGGGGTTGAAATTAGGCTTATAGTATTATGGCATTTTAATATTAGGTTTATAATAATAAGGTTTAATATGATGCAGCCCAGGCCGCTTCCAGGCCGCTTCTACCAGGATCTTCAGACAACTGCTTCCACAAGCAATCTTAATACTTCTCATTCACATATGCTGGTTCAAGAATGCGCCCTTACTGTTCTAATTCGACCCGAATTCAAATGCCAAATAATGCAATATGGTCACTCTTCTCTCATTCTATGGCAAATCGGTCCATATTCAGTTTTCTCAAGAATCAAGAATACATGGTTTGCGGTTCAACATCTTCACATTTTGGTCTTACGCAACATATATATGCTACCATATATATACCTGTAGCAATACGCATACAATATCACTAGCTGAATGCCGAACTGTGGTCCTCTTGCCATGAACTCATAGTAATATCACGATTTAAAATCTCTTACAAACGTTTCACCATCTCTGGCGCCGGATAGTCTCAGACAGGGATGATAAACCTGCGTAACTGGAATGTCCAAGGCGATGCTATCATCATAACAGTTGGCAGTAATTGCGTGTTGTAAAAAAAACGATATCCACCATTCAATCAAAGAATTAAACATGCAAATATAGCTGTTAGAATTCGCTGTCTACCACTAAGTCAATACAGACTTGAATATATATCAAAGAAAATCAAAGGTGCCATGTGGAGACTGCGGAAGTTCTAAATCGTTACATAGACTTTCCTTTAAATAACATTACCATTATATTTGCGCAAAACAGAGGAATTTAATCTGATTGTAATGAAATCAAATTTGAATGCCGCACAGTCAAATAGTAAGTGGAGAAATAAAAAGGCCATTCACGCCTTCCAATCCATATTTAAAATCAACCACTGGATACATGCATAGTATCATATCCCAGAATTCATTAAGGCAATCATGCTCATTCAGAACTAAAATTAACATACTCCTATTTACATAAAACAAGCATTCACAAAAGTTCTATTCATGGCCAGATATGCAAATCTATGGCCCTTTTACAAACTGCCTGAAGTCTCCCAAGGAGAACCCTTGCTCACTCCTCACACTCACTCACCACACACCTCAATGCCTTTGAGGCTTCCTAATTTATTAAACTTAGCATGATCTAAAAATCCTAAAATCACTCAACTAAAGCTCTAAGACTTTACATGCAATGTATACATATGGCAAAAAGCATCTTCTCATCTTTATTCTGTCTTTTTCCCTGTTCTAACATATAAAAGCTTTCCTTATCACTTAATGGTCCATATCCATTCCTTTCATGCCTAAAAGCTCTCCTAGTTTTATTTATTTATTTTGAAAATATCTAATAAAAGCCTAAATATTAAACTAATTCCACAACTGTA
Source organism: Pinus tabuliformis (assembly GCA_031772625.1). Classification (NCBI taxonomy): domain Eukaryota; kingdom Viridiplantae; phylum Streptophyta; class Pinopsida; order Pinales; family Pinaceae; genus Pinus; species Pinus tabuliformis. The sequence continues at coordinate 1,706,984,807 of CM062816.1, read as the reverse complement.
TGAACCCTATGTCTATTATTTACAATAATTTCCTTTTTGGGCTGGATGCTCCCGCATCATACTCCCAAGGTAGAAAAATTTCATGATCTCCTGATCATGTGTTCAGATCTATGTTTGCCTGGATCCCATATCTTGTACTGTAACTTTCCATTTGCCGCTGCTTTTGTCTATTGTTCTTCTCCAGGTCTCCACACTTTATGCTGCTTTGCTCCACTAGCTGTACTCTTGCAATCTTCTGCTGTCTTCCTCTTGCTTCTTCTGCTACTTCTCTTCTTTGCTGATGTCTTTTTCTGAGACACTTTCAACATGATTCTTCTGATTAATTTAATTTCCTTGTCCAATAAATCTTCAAGCTGCTGATTTCTTGCTTCTATGCTGGTCTCTATTCTGACTGCCACCCGATCATCCACCCCTTCTTGCCTTCTGGAACAGAGAACTTCTTTTCCCTTCAATTGACTGTTGAGCTGAGTCAAATGTTTCTCAGCACCGGCGACCATACCTGCATTCATAGAACACATGTTAAAATTAAAATCACAAGGCATCAGTGCCTTACTTCCCTCTGCCAGTATCTCAGTATGTTGTTCCATCCCAATCAGCACATCCGTATGCTGATTCTCTCTGCCCAAAGAATTCTTTAAAGAACTCTCAAGACTATCAACCAGTCTTTCTCTCATACCATATGTTTCCATGATGTCTTTCTCCTCTCGTTCACTATACTGAACTCTTTCATCTGCTCCAATCTCCCTGTCATACTCTGGATTCTCCAAAAAATATTCCAATAATGCAATTTCTTTGTAGCATTGCTGAAGCATATCATCATCACCTGCATTCATACATAAACTTCAAGTTTTAACAGACTCAACTGTTGCTTCACTTATCCGTGCTACAGACTGATCCACTTCTTCTGCATCCATAAGAACTTCCTCTTGTGCTGTAACAGTCGCACAAGGTTGCACATCCTCCTCAGTAAAACCTGTAATCACCTCACAATTGTCAGCTACAAAAATACATGGTTTTACATTATCCATCTGATCTGGATTTTCCCAATAACTCAAGAAATCATCAATGATCTTCTCCTCTGTCTTCATTTCCTCCTGTGATCTTGTTATCTCAGCATTGATCTGAACAGTCTTCAAATTCAACTCTTCTTGAACAAACTTCAAAATTTGCTCATCTTCCTGTATTGTACCTGCAAACATATACAATTCATTAGTTTTAAAACCACAAGACTTTCTAGTCTTGACTGCTTCCTTCAACATTTTTCTTTTAATATATCTGCATGTGGGAATTTCAAACTCAAACTCTGGCGCAAGAACTCTAAGTCCCTTTTTCAACAAGGCAATCATAATTTGCCTCAACCTCCTCTGCAACTGTCGCCAAATCACTCTCTTTCCCTTCAGTGGAAAGGTCCATTTTCCTTTCCGATTTCCCCGCTCTTGTAGCCATTTTTCTAGTACATGCAATTGTACCTTTATCTCTGCAATCTCTCTTTTTCGAACCTCTGCAATCATTTCATCTCTGTGGCATTTCTCTGAACCTCTTCTTCCTCTAGAAAAACTCTCTCTGCCTCTGGCAGACTGCTTCCTCGTAAGTTTTCTATTCACCATGAGTTGTACTAGCCTCTGCAACAGCAACCTCTCTTGCTGCAACTTACCTCACCGAGCTCTCCTCACTCAGTCTTTTGGTAAGTACTGGTTCACTGCCTCTGTAACCTCTTGAGCACTCCTCTGCTCTCTCTAGGCTATCTCTTCAACTCACCTTCTTCTTCTTCTTCACTGCAATTGTCCTCCCTATCCAGCCTTCAGCTGAATGCGAGGTTCACTGCCACCGTCTCTGCAACCATAAACTTCATTTATAAATTTCAAATCAGAAAAATAATCTCACCTCTTAAGATCTTGCATGATCTTGTCTTCTTTCCTCTTCCGCAATCCTGTTCACTTGTGTAGTTTGCATATCAGATTAAAAATCATTCATCCCACTTCAGTTCTAAAAAAAAACAAACATCTTCAGTTGAGCATTCTAGCTCTGATACCACCTGATGCAGCCCAGGTCGCTTCCAGGCCGCTTCTACCAGGATCTTCAGACAACTGCTTCCACAAGCAATCTTAATACTTCTCATTCACATATGTTGGTTCAAGAATGCGCCCTTACTATTCTAATTCTACCTGAATTCAAATGCCAAATAATGCAATATGGTCACTCTTCTCTCATTCTATGGCAAATCGGTCCATATTCAGTTTTCTCAAGAATCAAGAATACATGGTTTGTGGTTCAACATCTTCACATTTTGGCCTTACGCAACATATATATGCTACCATATATATACCTGTAGCAATACGCATACAATATCACTAGCTGAATGCCGAACTGTGGTCCTCTTGCCACGAACTCATAGTAATATCACGATTTAAAATCTCTTACAACCGTTTCAACGTCTCTGGCGCCGGATAGTCTCAAACAGGAATGATAAACCTGCGTAACTAGAATGTCCAAGGCGATGCTATCATCATAACAGTTGGCAGTAATTGCGCGTTGAAAAAAAATGATATCCACCATTCAATCAAAGAATTAAACATGAAAATACAGCGGTTAGAATTCGCTGTCCGCCACTAAGTCAATGTAGAGTTGAATATATATCAAAGAAAATCAAAGGCGCCATGTGGAGACTACGGAAGTTCTAAATCATTACATAGACTTTCCTTTAAATAACATTACCATTATATTTGCGCAAAATAGAGGAATTTAATCTGATTGTAATGAAATCAAATTTGAATGCCGCACAGTCAAATAGTAAGTGGAGAAATAAAAAGGCCATTCACGCCTTCCATTCCATATTTAAAATCAACCACTGGATACATGCATAGTATCATATCCCAGAATTCATTAAGGCAATCATGCTCATTCAAAACTGAATTAACATACTCATATTTAAATAAAACAAGCATTCACAAAAGTTCTATTCATGGCCAGATATGCAAATCTATGGCCCTTTTACAAACTGCCCGAAGTCTCCCAAGGAGAACCCTTGCTCACTCCTCACACTCACTCACCACACACCTCAATGCCTTTGAGGCTTCCTAATTTATTAAACTTAGCATGATCTAAAAATCCTAAAATCACTAAACTAAAGGTCTAAGACTTTGCATGCAATGTATACATATGGCAAAAAGCATCTTCTCATCTTTATTCTGTCTTTTTCCCTGTTCTAACATAGAAAAGCTTTCCTTATCACTTAATGGTCCATATCCATTCCTTTCATGCCTAAAAGCTCTCCTAGTTTTATTTATTTATTTTGAAAATATCTAATAAAAGCCTAAATATTAAACTAATTCCACAACTGTATGAACCCTATGTCTATTATTTACAATAATTTCCTTTTTGGGCTGGATGCTCCCGCATCATAATATCAGGCTTAAATTTTATAATATTAGTGTTTATAATATTAATCTTTAGGTTTATAATATTAATCCTAAGTTTTATAATCTTAATCAATCTAACAATCGTTGTTGCAATGTTTATAATCCCTTGGGTTTACAATACTAATTTTAGGGTTCAACATTAATCCCTTAGGTTTATAGTATCAATATTAGCGTTTATAATCTTACGACTTATAATCATAGTGTTTATAATCTTAATCCTAGGGCTAATAATCCCTTCGGTTTATAATATTAACCTTAGAGTTTATATTCCTTGGGATTAATATTAATTTTAGTGTTTGATAGTAATACCTTAGGTTTAATCCCTTGGATTTAAAAAATGCAAATGATTATAAACCCAAGGGAATAATATTAAACCCAATGGATTAATATTATAATATCAAAGGGATTAATATTAAAAACACTTGAATGTGGTGTTCAAGCTTCTTGAAAGTATCGAAAAAAAATAAGAAAGAGTTAGGAGGAAGACAGAAACAAGGTTGCGGCTCTGCAATCTGAACTAGGGTTTTGCTTTAGTGTTTTGATGTTGGTCACCATGGCAAGGCATGGAGGAGGGGGTTCTACTCCCTCCTACAGTCAAGTGGTTGTGGACAAAAGCAAGGGAGTTGGATCACATCGCTTCAAGAAACCAATGGAGGTGGTAATAGAGGCCACAAATACAGAGAAATCTAAAACAATCAGACCTCAAGGACAGGAAGAGAATCATGAGGAAGCTAGTAAGGAGAAGAGGAAAGAGGTTAGAAGTCAGAAAGTTACTCCTATGAGTATATCAGGGGTCTGTAGATCCAAGTCGACCACTACTCCTCGAGTCATTTTAAGTGACCCAACACTGCAAGTGCACAGAGAACACATCAAGGAATATGTTGCTATCTATAAATTTATGGGGATTTGGCCGACTGGGAAGGATTTGCAAGCATGGATAAGGAACCACTAGAAACTAAAGGGGAAAATTGACATTCACCTTGGGTCCAATGGCTTCTTCACAGTGGTGTTTTCAAGCTTATAGGATAAAGATGGAGTGTTCGAGGGAGGACCCTATTTTTACGCTTCTGGATGCCTTTATATCAGACCATGGGTAATGAACTTTGTCCCAGAATGAGAAGCTTTCACACGGGTGCTGGTATGGATAAGACTCTACTCCCCTCCTTTAGATTATTTGCTACTGGAGTCTCTAAAGGCTATCGGCAACAAGCTAGGGCATTTTATAAAGATCTCAAATGCTACTCTAAGAGGAAAATGCACTTCCTTCGCCTGGATATGTGTGGAAATGGAATTATCTAGGGCACTTCTACATGGTGGACTATGAACACATCCCATTTATGTGTCGTGAGTGCCATGAACGCAGGCACCTATATAGGGACTGCCCATTGAACAAGCTGGAGAACAATACGAAAGCTAGTACAGGCAAGGATCCTGAAGGTTTTATGGAGGTTGGGGGTAAAGGAAAAGGAGGCAAGCGGTACCAAAAGAAAATTAATGAAGAAGAACAACCGAGCCATAATAGTTTCAAGATCTTAGAAGAAGAAGTCAAAAACAATGGGACAAACCAAGAATCAAAGAATATTCCCACTGAGAAGGAAAGGGATGCTAATATGGAGGATATACCAGAAAAAAAGAAAGAAAAGGATGATATGCCAAGCATTATGGAGCTCAGTAGGGACAATGAGATGACCCCAAGTGAGGTTGTAATGGAAGACCATGAACAGCTGGAAATTCTTCTAAGAAACACTGATGCATTCTTCTCAGAAACTGAGTGAAAATGATGGAGGATACACTGATGCATTCTTCTAAGAAACTGGGTACGAAAAGAGGAAGAAAAAAACAGAATGAGCTGCTGACCGAATGTGGGAAACTTATGATTAACTCAGGTAAGATGAGAGATCTTACCAGTTACTCCTCTACAAACCTTTCTTATTGAAGCTTACAACATAGAACATTAGGGGTCTAGGAAGTAAAAGGAAAGAAAGAACTCTTAACAATAGAATAAAAGGAGAAAAATCAGATATGGTTTTTATTCAGGAAACAAAATGTTCGATGGAAAAGATCAGAGAGATACAAAACAAATGGTTAATCAAGTATGAGTATCTAGAAGTTAAAGTGAATAACTCAGTCGGGGGATTCTTACTCTATGGGATACTCAAAATCTTGGAATCCTAGATGTTGAAGCTTCTAGGAACTATCTATCGCTGGTGATTCAACCTTTGGGTGATAAGGAGATCTACATGATCACTAATGTCTACATCCCTCAAAAATTAGAAGAAAAACTTAAGCTTCTCACCTCCTTTGAGAAGATGAGAGAGAGATATCCTGATATGACCTAGATTCTGGCAGGGGATTTCAATATGATCAAATCTCTTACAGAGAAAAAACACAGTACCAGAAAACTAGGTAGAGATACCATTGCCTTCAAGAACTTCAGGAATAACATGGGGCTAGTAGACACCAAAATAGTAAATGGAGCTTTTACTTGGAATAATAAGAGGGGAGGGGATTTTCAAGTCACCTCTAAACTTGATAGATTCATAACCTCAGAGGACCTCTTTCTTAGGGGCCTTCACATGTAAGCTTCAATCCTCCCCTTTGGATGCTGGACCACTGGAATGTCCAACTTGAAGCTACTTTTATGGGTATACTGAGGAATAGACCTTTTAGGTTTGAAAATGTCGAGCTCTCTCACCCTGAATTCACCAGAAATATTGACAAATGGTGGGAGGAAGATATGCCCGTTCAAGGCACTAAAATGTTCATGCTACAGCAGAGACTTAAACACATCAAATCTAGGCTTAAAGATTGGAACAAAAAGGAGTTTGGGAATATATTTAAAGCCAAAAGGGAAGTTGAGCAGAAACTCCAGGAGATTAATCAGATCATCATCTCAGAAGGTTTTACCAAGGAATGGAAAAATTAGATTGACTCTCTTCAGAATGAATGGGACGATCGATGCAAGCAAGAGGAGATTTTATGGAGATAGAAATCGAGGGTGCAATGGATTAGAGAAGGAGAAAGAAACACGAAGTTTTTTCATAGATTAACTTTAGATCACAGATCTCATAACAAAATTTCAAAACATAAATATTCTCAATGGAAAGAGCTTGTCTCTCACAATGAAATGGAATATGTCCTGGTTCAACACTTGCTTAGTATTGCAGAGGAGCCTCTCATTGAAAAATCTTGGTTCATTAACAAATTCACCATGTTTATTCCTAAGCTTATAACCAGGAAAGACAACCACAATCTCAATAAGCCAGCGTCTGAAGAGGAGGTTAGCAAAGTTATCAATGGGATGCAAAATTGGAAAGCTCCTGGCCCTGATGGCTTTAACATGGACTTCTTCAAAGCTTTCTAGAAAATTGTCGAACAAGATATCCTTGATGTTGTGGAAGACTCTAGAAGATCCAAAACTATTTTGAAAGCTCTTAATGCCTCTTTCATAGCTTTGATTCCAAAGCAGGAAAACACTATGATACCGGACAAATTTAGACCCATAGACTTATGTAATGTAGTGTACAAAATCATTTCCAAAGTGATTGCTAATACACTCAAGCCTCTTCTTATTTCTCTCATCTCAGAGGAGAAAATTGGATTTGTGGAAGGAAGACAGATTCCCAACAACACCATACAATCTCACGCGGTGCTACACTCTCTAAAGAGCAATAAGCAAGTTGGTATTATCATGCAGCTTGACCAAGTGAAAGCTTATGATAACCTAAGCTGGTCTTACATCAGGGCAATGCTAGGAGCATATGGCTTCAACCACAACTGGATAAGATGGATTATGGACCTTGTATCCACGGCCAGCATATCCATTCTAATTAATGGCTCTCCCTCTAGAACCTTTATGCCTTCTAGGGGTCTCAGACAAGGGGATCTGCTCTCCCCATTCCTCTTTGTTCTCATGATGGAAGGGCCAGACAGAGCGATTAATAGGGAAAATTCTGAAGGAAAAATCCAAGGTCTGAAACTTACTCTGGATGGTGCTGCTTCTACTCATTAACAATTTGTGGATGACACAATGTTGCAGGGCATTCCTACAGTCAAGGAAGTTAGATCCTTCAAAGAAATCTTGAACGACTTTGCATTGGCTAATGGTACAGAGGTAAGCCTTGACAAATCAAAGGTGTTCTTTCTTAACACTGACATTGCTATTTAGAGGAACTTTACTATAATTCTTGGGTTTCAAAGGGATTAGTTACATTATAAGTACCTTGGAATGCCTCTTATTGACAAACCTCTGAGAAAGCGAGTGTGGGAGATGATAGCTAATAAACTTCAGGACAAATTTAGGAAATGGACCTGCAGGTCTTTGAATATGGCAGGGCTTCTTGTGCTTACTAAGGTTGTCTTGCAGGCTATACCCATTTTCATGTTTTTAGCTCTTCTTGATCCTAAAGGAGTTATGCAACAAATCAAGAGTCTTCAACGAGATTTCCTTTGGGGCAAGGGGGAAGAGAAGAAGAAGTGGGCTTTGGTAGCTTGGGACAAGCTCTGTAAACCTAAGGCCCATGGTGTTTTGGGGTTGCATGACCCTGAAATCCTTAGCAGTCTCAGGAGCCAAACTTTGGCGGAGGTGGCTGAAGGAATCGGCCACCCCTTGGGCCAAACTTTGGAAGAAAAATATGCAAATAATTGGTAGGAGAGGGATCATATCCGAATGTCTGGGTTCATCAAGGGCTCCCACATTTGGAACATTGCTTGGTAGAATAGAGTGATTGTCCAGAAGCATAGTTTCTCGGAGATCCGAGATGGGAACCTTTCACTATTTTGGGAGGACAACTGGCAGCAGGTACCAAATCTGTTTAGGGAAGGACTAACTATGCTAAAAAATTACACTGACAACAAAGATTTACTTATGGTAAGTGACTTCGGGGATCAGGCAAGGAACAATGGTAAATGGAGAGTGTGGAAGGATCTTGGTTATAGTGAAGAGAGTCCTTTCAAGGCTTAGTCAGAGTCTCTTGCTCTTGACTTGGAGTAGAGGAAGATTTTGGTGTCATCCTCGTCTAACCAACTGAGATGGGGTTGAAACACTAAAGGCACTATTGTCGCACAGATCGTCATGACAACGCTCAGATCGGGGGCTGTCACCCTGATCCCCGATCTCTCTGTTTAAGCCTGTCTCACGTGGCTAAGGGGGGTAGACCCTATAGGAAAATGGATGACCAGCTGTGAGTCAGTTGGTTTGGGAGACACGAAAGGAAAGTAGCACAAAATAGATTTTATTAAATTAATAGACCAGTGCCTTATGGAGTTAATGTTTAAATGATTACCTACTAAATGTTGCAGAAATGTAAATCATGTAGAGCAATCATTTATCATCAAATAACTCAAACAAAGATTAGTTTTTATCAAATGCGAAAAAAAACTTAATGGCTTAATGATACTCCAGCAATTTAAAATTTCAAAAGATAAACTGCTTTTAAATAAACACATAATTTTAAATGCTAACCAGTTATCACATTCATGATCATTCAAGCATGCTAAATTACATAAAAATGATAAACATTAATTGCACTTCAAAATTTAAGCCTCAGAAGAAAAGATAAAACGTGATAAATCCCTGAGCCAAGACTGAATCTCGCAAAATATTTCCAAAATATTTTTATGTTTTCAAACAAAACAAGACTAGGTCAAATAAATGAAACTTTAAATATAAAACCTAAACTATAGAACAAAAATAAAAAGGGGCTAAAAATTATTTTTTAAGTCTTTTATGATTTTATAATTTTTATATTTTTTCTTGTTATATTTAAAAGGAAAACTTAAAATCTAAACTAAAACTAAAGCTTATTTCTAAAAAAAATTTAAAAAATAGAACCAAAACCCTAAAGGGACTTTTTATATTTTATATATTTTTTTAAAACTAAAAAAAAAATTGAAAAATAAAATATAATCTAATCTAATCTAACACTAAAAAAAAAGAATCAAATCTAAATCTAAAGCTTAAACTCTAACTAAAACCTAACGAATTTTTATGAATTTTTTTTTTTAACAAAACTTTACAATAAAATCTAATCATAAGCCTAATCTAATAGAAACGTAAATCTAAATAAAAGTGAACAATTTATATCTATTCAAAAAATCAACCTACATTAATTCGTAACCATGAAATAAAATGACAATCGAAACCTAAACTAACACTACCTTACCATTAAACGCATGAAACAAGACTTGGCCCGTATATGTGTTCTTACTGTCTTTTACAGGTTTTGACGGTGAAATGTTTTCGACGACACAGAGAGGATGCAGATGGGATGAGGACTTGCATCGAGAGAATGGAGAATGACGGGAAGGTTGGGCATGGACTGCAAAATGCGTTGAGGGAGGGCAGATTTGCAAGTAAGGAAAGAGGAGCGAAAAGCTGTAGCAGAGAATAGGAAAACGTAGGTTGAAGATAGCAGATTTACTTGCTATCGTATGTCTGGAGGAGTTTGGTTATTGCAGTGAGGAACGTAGTCCTGGACGGATTGGAGAATGCAGCTGTTACGTTTCAATGCGTGCAGGTATGCAGTGTGAGGAGAAGCATGGAAGGAGCTGCGCGTTTTTCCTTTTTTGCTTGCAGGTTCTCACGAGTTCCCAAGGCCACGTGGAGTTGAACGCAGCAAAGCTGAAAGGCTGGATGGATTGGTGAGGCAGTATGCAGATAACCAGGGAATTGATGAGAACAGTGACGACAGAGGGATATGTGTGTGGTGGCAGAGAAGCTAAGCAATATGTGGAGTGGTTATGGATGGATGGCTTTGCAATGATAGAAGGCTGTGTAGAGTTGTCGGATAACACTGCAGAGTTGCAAGAATGAGTGCCCAACACTTTCGGAAATTATGAAGACCACGTAGATCAGGCAGAGAGGCAACGTGGAGATGGATAGAGGTAGAAAAATGAAGCAGTGCAGTGATTCCCTTGCAACATACAGGTTGTGTTGGAAATCAATGGGGAGCACATAAAAAATAAACTTCCTGCAAGTAATAAAACCCTAGTAGATAACTGACCCTCTTTAGATAGATTGAAAACCTGTACCTGCAGCCTGAAAACAATGAAACAAGCAACCAGAACCTGAAAACAATAAAAATAAATGAAACCCTAAGAACCAGCGAAAATTATTTACAATTTTGTGACTCTGCAACAGCCAGATTTGTCAGTAACCCTCCATAATATTTTCAGAATATCAGATTTACTATGAAGTACTTCAGAAATCTCTCATGCAAATCAGAAAAAACAAACTTAAATGATAAACCGAGGATCAAAACTAGCTGGGCTTTGCAAGAGAATGCTTGCGGGAGTTGGCTGGTTCAGCTGAGAACTTCCCAAAACGCCCACTGATCTTCTTCAATAAGGTTTTCCTGCACAGCTCACTTCAACCATCAATAAAGAGAGAAAAACAGTACTAGATCTCAGATGCAATGGAGATACCTGCCACTATTTCAGAAATCCTAATACCATTCAAACCCTAGTAAGTGAACAAGATACCTGTGTTCAACAATACTCTACAATGAGCTGTTACTAATGGCTGAAAATTAAAATATGCAGAAAATAAAATAGCTCACAGCACTTCAAGAGAGTAACACCAGCAAGATTTCAACCCCAAAGTCTTTCTTTATTAGCACCAGAAAAGGTTTACAAGAGAGCTTCTTCAGCACAAGACTCACAGATTGAATGATCTCAAATGACCCCTAGCACCCTATTTAAAGGAAAAATTCCAAATAGCTACTTCGAGTGATCCACGTCAAAATAATCTCGACCGTCGATGAAGATCAAGATATCTCTTAATCTCATCCATCGAATTTTTAATGCATTAAAAATTTGAAATTCTCCATTTATTTACTCAAAATATTATTATTTTATTATTTTTTAAGTTTTTATTTTAATAATAATAATTTTTTTTAATTATTTTTATTTTTATTTATTTATTTATTTATTTATTATTTATTTATATCTTTTATATATATATATATATATTGTTTTTTATTGTTTTTTATCTTTTCAATTTTTTAATTTTTTAATTTTCTAATTTTCTAATTTATTTTTAAATGGATCCTCGAACTTAGCCTTTGGGAAAATCACCTAGGACCTAGGTTTTAGGAATTATGAGGGGATTAAGACATTTTCTAGCCCTCAAGACACTTTACATCATGACTTTTAAAACTTTACATCCCAAGGGGGAAAGCCCATTTGACATAGACCCTCATAAACCACCCAGTTCTGCGACACAACTATAATCTAGCAGATTAACACACTAGGATTCCTCTAAGATTCTAATGACAAAATTCATTCCGGATTTGGGGTTAGGCTGAAGGAAAACTCTGCCGATCATGGATCGGTGAGATGAAAAACCTTCCGAACGTCGATTATCACTAGAAAATTAGGTCCACCTAGGAAATTTACATACATTACTCATATCTGCTAAGATTATTTACAATTCACACATGCAGACTGGGTTTACAACATACTGTGATCAAGTCGACGATGACTGTTGAATGGCATGGACATGTCGATCAAGTGCTATCCCTTTTTGAGAAGAAAAGGGGGGTTACTGCTCGGGTAGTTGACACGTAGTGGTCAACATCTAGCTATACTTGGGGACACGTTGCTGCACTGTAGGAATGTGAGAATCCAAAATCTGCATCCACGCAACACACAATAGAAATAAGTAACATCCATTCAAAAATCATCATATAACATCTAAGCACATAAAAGATAGAAGCTCTTCATTTATTAACAAGGAAAGTAAATCTAATCCTAAATCGGAAATAAAATGCTGAAATAACAAGGAGTAGGGATAGAAATATAATACAGAGGATGCCCCATGGCATCAAATATCATCTTTGAAGAACAACTTGCTTATTTGGCCATTCGCTAGTAGATCAAGTGGTTCGCCATCCAATCTGCTCAAGTGGAATGTGTTTGGTCCAGCTACGTCTCGAATGATGTATGGTCCCAGCCACAAACTGTCAAACTTCTTATGTTTTCCTGGTTTCTCATTCTTGCGATCCCAAAGAAGCACCATATCTCCCACCTGCAAAGATCTAGATCGAGAGAATTTATCAAAGCTTTTCTTAATTTTAGATTGATTTTTACATATAGCATCAAAAGCTATCCTACGAGCTTCATCTAACTCCACAATCTGATTTATTCTATTCTGAACAACATCTTTATTAGTAGAAAAATTCTAAAGGAGTTGATAAGCTGGCAATTTCAGGTGCACAGGTAAGGTTACATACAAGCCATAAACTAATTTAAAGGGAGATTTACCAGTAGCTTTCTTCTTAGTGATTCTATCTGCCTATAAAGCATACTTGATTTTGCTATCCCATGATCTCTTATTATCTCGTACTATCTTCTTGATAATGGTTATGAGATTCTTGTTACTTGATTCAGCCAGACCATTACCCTAAGGATAGTAATTTGACGAATGAGATAAAACAATGCCATACTTGAAACAAAAAGATGAAAACACTGAGGAACTAAAAGCTTTGGCATTGTCAGTAGTGATCTTAGCAGGGACACCAAATCTAGTAATGATATTGTTTTCAATGAAATCCATAATAACCTTTTCAGTGGCATTCTCAGCAGGAATGGCCTCAACCCATTTAGTGAAATAGTCCGTAGCAGTCAAAATCCATGAGTAGCCATTGCTAGAATTTTCATGGAACTTCCCTATGAATTCCAGACCCCAATGCTGAAAACATGCCTCTACAATGATAGGTTGTAGAGGCAAGGCAGCAAGCTTCTGTTTCCCAGTGAATAGTCAACAGGCTTGACAATCTCTAACAAACTTGTGCACATCAGAAAAAATTGAAGGCCAATAATAACTAGCTCTCAGGATTTTGTGGGCGGTAGTTCTGGCAGCATAATTACCACCACAAAATCCTGAATGAAACTCAGAGATTAATTTCTTGGACTCAACGTCATCAACACACCTAAGCACTATGCCCTCAGGATTTCTCCATCCAAGAACATCCTTCACAAGGCAATACTTAGTGGCTCTCAGTCTAAGAGCCCTTCTCTTATGAGCAACTAAATGGTTAGGGCATGCAAGATTCATCAAGTAATAAACTATGTCCTTCTACCACTCATGCTCTCCTAATCTTTGCAACTCCGGCGAAGATAGATTGCTAAGACAAAAAAATCCAAGAGTCTTTTCATTACCTTCAGTAAACATCTGAGCCAAACCTTGGCCTTTGACTAGCTTGGTGGGTCTGATTTCTAAATCATATTCTTGTATTTTAGTGACCCACCTAGCGCGAGTTCCTAAGCAATCGGTTTGAGTTAATATACCTTTAACAGCAGAATGTGGGACAAAAGCAATGATTTTAGAATAACCCACATAAGTTTTGAAGTGCTTAAGAGACTTGACCAAGGCATAAGCCTGCTTTTGCATGGTATTGTACTTCAATTCGGAATTTTGAAGTGCTCTACTCATCAAAGCGATAGGTTTCTCGTGACCATCTTTATCCTTTTGTAGCAGGACACCAGCAATGGTATCTTCGGAAGTGAAAGAAAAGATCATGAAATCTTTGGAATAATCGGGACTAACTAAGACAAGAGCTCTTGCAATAGCACATTTGATTTCTTGGAAAGCCCTTTTGCTGTTTTCTTGCCAAACAAATTTTGCATCTTTCTTTAGAAGACTTTGAAAAGGCTTAGTTATTTCTGCGTAATTTGGAATAAACCTTCTAATAAAATTTATCTTTCCAAGGAAAGACTGAAGGGACTTAAGATTATGAGGGAGAGGAATCTTTTGGATTACTTCAATTCTTTCACGATCAATCTTGATTACTTCTTATAAATTATATGGCCAAGTAATTTCCCTTCTGTTACTCCAAAAACAGACTTAGCTGGATTCAAAGAAATCCCGTATTCTCTACATCTATCAAAAACTTGGCTAAGATGATTTACATGAATGATACCATCTTTACAAAATACAGTAAGATCATCTTGATAAATTTCAATAAATTTCCCTATTAACCCTTTGAAGGCATAATCCATAGCCCTTTGGAATGTAGCTCCAGCGTTTGTTAGTCCAAACAACATTCTGATGTATTCAAAGGTACCCCATGGTGTGGTGAATGTGGTTTTATGACGATCCTCTTTTTTAACCCATACCTGATTGTACCTAGAAAAACCATCTAGCAACGACATCATTCCAGAACTAGTTACTCTTTGCAACAAAGTCTCCATGTTTGGCAAAGGGTAATTATCTTTCTTGCATGCTAGATTAAGGTTTCGAAAATTGACACACAGCCTTATCGTACCATTCTTTTTTCTAACAATCACCAGATTTGAACACCATGTCGAATGCCTGGTTTGAGCGATAATCCTTGTTGCAAGCATTTTCACAATTTCTTTCTAAACCAAGGGGGCTAATTTAGGATTAATTTGCCTAAGTTTCTGGCGAAAGGGTTTAGCATTTTCATCTTTTAAGGGGATAGTTTGTTCCATGACATATTCCCTATAGCCCTTTAATTCATCATAAGAAAAAGCTAAAACATCTCGATATTCGCCTAGGTCCATCTTATTTTCTTCTCTCAACTTCGTGGCATCATGCCGATCAAAATGTTTCTCTAAGGCAACCACATTCCTAGGAGTAGGATTTATGATATTCTCATAATTTAAAGATCCATCCTCCTGAGAATCTATCCAGAAATCTTCAAACTCATCCAGACTATTAAGAAAACAAATGACCTATTTTTCATCATTAAAGACCTGCCAATGCTCTGAGTTATCTGGAACAGATGGTCTAAATATTACTTCCATTTTGATCTTATCATTAATTAGCTCATCAGTTAACTAGAAAGTAGTAGCAGCTACAACAAGTTCATCTGCCAAAATATTTTTCTCTCTTGGGATAGCTTTGAGGTCAAGAGCATCAAAGTGCTCCATAGTATCCCACACAGCATTTCGATAATTCCTTAGTCTTTGATTTTTGCATGTGAATTTATTTTTAAGCTGCACGATAACTAAATCAAAATCTCCCTTAATGCTAAGCAACTTAATCTTCAAAGATTTTGCCAATTCAAGCCCCAACAATATAGCCTCATATTCAGCGACATTGTTGGTTGCTTCAAATTCTAATCGATAGGAAAACTTGAAAATGTGATCAAGGGGAGATTTAAGCACTATTCCAACACCTTTACCATGCCTAAATGATGCACCATCGAAGTACATATAACAAAATTTATCCTTGAGATCCTTAATCTTATCATTGGGAGGAATATGAAATTAGACATGATGGTATAGTTCCCAATGTTAGATTGCTCTTTGATTATCTCGTTGTGAGGTCTCTTAGGATCTTCGACATGAAATTTTCTTTTGGGCTCTCTATTCAGTCTTACAAAACCATCACCCCTAGGAGAAGGAATCATAGCATATGACCAATTCATTTGAATACTTCCTCCTAGATCAGAGGCCCACTTTCTGGATAACACCATACCCCAGGCATCAGGCACATCCACACCAACAATAGCCATGACAATCATGATGTCTGGGTAAACTGATAGATGAACTTTCAAATCTTTGATTAAACCATGCACTTGAATTTTCTTAGGATCCATGGCAAATATGTTATAGTAGGGTCTAGAAACTCTTAATTTAAGCTATTCCATGACCCTTTTAGTCATTACACAAGCTGATGCACCAGAATCTAACATGCAATTATTCAATTTATATCCATTAACTAACAAGGTGATAAAGAAAGGTTGGTGATCTTTGTTATCAGCATCTAAGCTTTGCAAATATATGGGAGCATCGTGATAGTCAACTTCTTGAGCTTTCTGTTGAGAAGTGTTTACTTGAGAACCTTGAATAGCTTTTAGTAACTTGTTTCTCTGGGAAGGGATTTTAGCAATCTAGGAGACAGGAACCTAGATTTTTGCATTGTTAAACCAGCTTCCCAAATCGACATCTAATCTAGAGTTTATACCAGGGTTAAAAGTTCAAGGGGGAATTTGATTCCCACTTTGATCTTTATCGCTTCTCTGGTAGGTCAAACCTTTATCTCTAGCAATTTCCAAGATTTTCTCAGGAGAGGGTTTTTCACCATACAACCTAGCAAAAATGTCATCTTCATTTTCAAGGTTATTTATACTAAAAGCTGATGAAGGATTTATAACGTCACGAATCTTTTCCTTGACCTCTATCCAATCATCAATAGACAAAGGAAACTTTCTACCTACCACATTTATTTGATCACCTGTCCCAAACATTCCATTATCCAAGATTCTTCTAACGATGGGGCAAGTGGCCTCTTCATGAAGAGCATGACAAACCTGACAATAAGGAGGAGCATTATCAACCAAATTAGTTATTGGATTAGGAGGTCTTTGCTCACTAAACTGACCCTTCTTTTGCCAATTTTTATTTATGTTATTATTATTTTGAGGTTGGAAGTTTTGCGTTTGTGTTCTTTCCACTTGAATCAACCTATTCTACAAAGTGGCTATTTCCTTGTTATGATTAATTTCCATGGTTTCAATCTTTTGGAGCAACATGAGAACAAGTTCGATTTCAGGCTCTTGAACTGCTTTTCCTTTAGATTCTTTTAGTTTCGTAGCAGCCCTATCAAAACCTGGGATCTCAGACTTCCCAGACGCCGCCTTGTCCTTTTCAAGCTCTACAGCCAAGGCTTGGCAATCTCTATAATCATTAAGCCTAGCACGCCTTAATTCATAAGATGGCTCCGGACTAAAGGCATCAATGTAAAAATCTTTGAGAGATTTATCTGTAGGTTTATATTCTTGAGGTAATTCTCTAATAATACCATTAAACCTTTTATTAAATTCTTCAATAGTTTCATTCTCTCTCTTTTTTATTATGCTAATACCTTTTACGAGGTGTCTTCCCTCTCTCTTATCTCCATATTTTTCTTTAAAGGCATTAATGATCGATTCTAAGGAATCAAATGAATTCTGAGGCTTTTTAGTAAACCATCCATGAGCATCGCCCCCTAAGGTTAAAATAAAAAGAGTCATTCTAACATCTTCATGATCGAAATCAGGAGACCTTGCGTACTTAGCCATCCATATGCTAAAATCCCTTAGATGCGAATTTGCAGTAATCGAATTATCTCATTGAAATCTAGGCAACTTATCTATCCCAACTAATGGAAGAGCATTGGGATACCCTGGAATGTTAGAAAAATTGCAAGGGGCATACATATCCATGATGTTGTGCCTAACTTGACTAGTAAAAAGCAAATGGATATCATAGAGGGCTTCTTGTCCGAGGTTAACAAGAAGAGTACGAGAAGAGAGTTTGTGTAATCATACCCTGAGGAGCCTTTCAGGATCAGGAGTAGGATTGTACAAACTGCTTGGATGTCTTCTAGTATACACTCTTGAAGATAATATATGAAGTGGAGTCGCCACCTGGATAAGAAGTGAAACATGGAAAAGCTCGAAATGAAAGGACAAAGGACAGAAAAAACTCTATCCCCGGCAACGGTGCCAAAAACTGTTGTCACACAAATCGTCACGACAACGCTCAGATAAGGGGCTATCACCCTGATCCCTGATCTCTCCGTTTAAGCCTGTCTCCTGTGGCTAAGGGGGGTAGACCCTATAGGAAAATGGATGACCAACTGCGAATTAGTTGGTTTGGGAGACACGAAAGGAAACCAGCACAAAATAGATTTTATTAAATTAATGGACCAGTGCCTTATGGAGTTAATGTTTAAAAGATTACCTACTAAATGTTGTAGAAATGTAAACCATGTAGAGCAATCATTTATCATCGAATAACTCAAAAAAAAAAAAAAAAATTATCAAATGCGAAAAAAACCTTAATGGCTTAATGATACTCAAGCAATTTAAAATTTCGAAAGATAAAGTGCTTTTAAATAAACACGTAATTTTAAACGCTAACCAGATATCACATTCATGATCATTCAAGCATGCTAAATTACATAAAAATGATAAGCATTAATTCCACTTCAAAATTTTAGCCTCAGCAGAAAAGATAAAATGTCATAAATCCCTGACTGAATCTAGTAAAATATTTCCAATTTTTTTTTATGTTTTCGAACAAAACAAGACTAGGCCAAATAAATGAAACCTTAAATCTAAAACCTAAACTATAGAACAAAAATTAAAAGTGGCTAAAAATTATTTTTTAAGTCTTTTATGATTTTATAATTTTTATATTTTTTATTGTTATATTTAAAACGAAAACATAAAATCTAAACTAAAACTAAAGATTATTTCTAAAAAAAATTTAAAAAATAGAACCAAAACCCTAAAGGGACTTTTTATATTTTATATATTTTTTAAATTTTTATGATTTTAAAATTTAATTCTTTTTTTTTATGTTTTTTAAATCTTTAAACTTAAAACAAAAAAAAATGAAAAATAAAATCTAATCTAATATAATCTAACACTAAAAAAAAAAATCAAATCTAAATCTAAATCTTAAACTCTAACTAAAACCTAACGAATTTTTATGGATTTTTTTTCTTTTTTTTTAAACAAAACTTTACAATAAAATCTAATCATAAGCCTAATCTAACAGAAACGTAAATCTAAATAAAACTGAACAATTTAAATCTATTCAAAAAATCAACCTACATTAATTCCTAACCATGAAATAAAATGACAATCGAAACCTAAACTAACATTACCATTCAACGCATGAAACAAGACTTGGTCCGTATATGCGTTCTTACTGTCTTTTACAGGTTTTGACGGCAGAATGTTTTCGACGGCGGACGGAGAGGATGCAGATGGGACGAGGACTTGTAGTGAGAGAATGGAGAATGACGGGAAGGTTGGGCATGGATTGCAAAATGCATTGAGGGAGGACAGATTTGCAGGTAAGGAAAGAGGAGCGAAAAGCTGTAGCAGAGAATAGGAAAACGCAGGTTGAAGATAGTAGATTTACTTGCTGTCGTATGTATGGAGGAGTTTGGTTATTGCAATGAGGAACATAGGCCTGGATGGATTGGAGAATGCGGCTATTACGTTTCAATGCGTGCAGGTATGCAGAGTGAGGAGAAACGTGGAAGGAGTTGCGTGTTTTTCCTTTTTTGCTTGCAGGTTCCCACGAGTTCCCAAGGCCACGTGGAGCTGAACGCAAAAAAGCTGGAAGGTTGGAGGGATTGGTGAGGCAGTATGTAGATAACGAGGGAGCTGACGAGAACAATGACGACAGAGGGATATGTGTGCGGTGGTAGAGAAGCTAAGCAATACGTGGAGCGGTTATGGATGGATGGCTTTGCATTGATAGAAGGCTGCGTAGAGTTGTCGGATAACGCTGCAGAGCTGCGAGAATGAATGCCCAACACTTTCAGCAATTATGAAGACCACGTAGATCAGGTAGAGAGGCAACGTGGAGATGGATAGAGGAAGAAAAATGAAGCAATGCAGTGATTCCCTTGCAGCATACAGGTTGTGTTGGAAATTAATGGGGAGCACATAAAAAATAAACTTCCTGCAAATAATAAAACCCTAATAGATAACTAACCCTCTTTAGATAGATTGAAAACCTGTACCTGCAACTTGAAAACAATGAAACAAGCAACCAGAACCTGAAAACAATAAAAATAAATGAAACCTTAAGAACCAGCGAAAATTATTTACAGTTTTATGACTCTGCAACAACCAGATTTGTTAGTAACCCTCCATAATATTTTCAGAATATCAGATTTACTATGAAGTACTTCAGAAATCTCTCATGTAAATCAGAAAAAACAAACTTAAATGATAAACCGAGGATCAAAACTAGTTGGGCTCTGCAAGAGAATGCTTGCGGGAGTTGGCTGGTTCAGCCGAGAACTTCCCCAAACGCCCACTAATCTTCTTCAATAATGGTTTCCTGCACAGCTCACTTCAACCATCAATAAAGAGAGAAAAACAGTACTAGATCTCAGATTGTAATGGAGATACCTGCCATTATTTGAAAAATCCTAATACCATTCAAACCCTAGCAAGTCAACAAGATACCTGTGTTCAACAATACTCTACAATGAGCTGTTACTAATGGCTGAAAATTAAAATATGCAAAAAATAAAATAGCTCACAGCACTTCAAGAGATTAACACCAGCAAGATTTCAACCACAAAGTCTTTCTTTATTAGCACCAGGAAATGTTTACAAGAGAGCTTGTTTAGCACAAGACTCACAGATCGAATGATCTAAAATGACCCCTAGCACCCTATTTAAAGGAAAATTTCCCAACAGCTAGTTCGAGTGATCCACATCAAAATGATCTCGATCGTCGATGAGGATCAAGATATCTCTTAATCTCATCCGTCGAATTTTTAATGCATTAAAAAATTGAAATTATGCATTTATTTACTCAAAATATTATTATTTTATTATTTTTTAAGTTTTTATTTTAATAATAATAATTTTTTTTTTAATTATTTTTATGTTTATTTTTTATTTATTTTCTATTTTTTATTTTTTTTCTATTTTTATTTATTTATATCTTTTATATATATATTCTTTTTTATTGTTTTTTATCTTTTCAATTTTTTAATTTTTTAATTTTCTAATTTATTTTTAAATGGATCCTCGAACATAGCCTTTGGGAAAATCACCTAGGACCTAGGACTTAGGACTTATGAGGGGATTAAAACATTTTCTAACCCTCAAGACACTTTACATCATGACTTTTACAACTTTACATCCCAAGGGGGAAAACCCATTTGACATAGACCCTCGTAAACCACCCAGTTCTGCGACACAACTATAATATAGCAGATTAACACACTAGGATTCCTCTAAGATTCTAATGACAAAATTCATTCTGGCTTTGGGGTTAGGCTAAAGGAAAACTCTACCAATCATGGATCGGTGAGACGAAAAACCTTTCAGAACGTAGATTATCACTAGAAAATTAGGTCCACCTAGGCAATTTACATACATGACTCATATCTGCTAAGATTATTTACAATTCACACATGCAAACTAGGTTTACAACATAATATGATCAAGTCGACGATGACTGTCGAATGGCATGGACATGTCAATCAAGCGCTATCCCTTTTTGTGAAGAAAAGTGGGGGTACTGCTATGGGTACTTGACACATAGTGGTCAACAGGCACCTTCAACCTCAAAGAAGGTAAGCGCGTGGCCCTAGGTTTAGATTATTGAGAGCCTCATCAAGTTTGTAATGAACTCGAGCAGAACTTGCAATAGATGAAAATCAAGTTGTTTATGTGGTTAGTTCATCAAAAGAAAATTCTCAAATGGGAGAATCTTTTGAAAAGGGGCTTCGTTGGCCCATCCAAATGCCATCTATGTGGCCTACAGGAGGAGACGATGGAAAATTTACTAAACCTCTACCCCTTCACCTCTAACATGTGGGATTGGGTAGCCTCATTCCTCAGGAAAACTGACAGGGACAGACCCAGCATTACCAACACTTTGAAGAATTGGAGGAAAGACTTCTCAGCTAATGAAATCATTCACAATGCTTGGAATTTGGTTCTAGAATTTATCATCTGGGATGTCTGGAAAGAATGCAATGGTAGGATTTTCAAGAACAAAACCGGCTTAACCCAAAACATCATTGTCGAAATTTTACGATAGCTCAAAGATACAATAAGATCCCTTATGTGGAAAATTCCTGAGGGCCCTCCTTCACCACAAGATGTTTGAATACTACTGCAGTTGGGTTTCCATTCTCCGGTTCCCCAAGGCATTGTCAAGAATGTGAGCAAAACAACTTCTAGTAAATATATTTGGCAGCCTTCTCCTCATGGTTTTTCGAAAATCAATATAGATGGGGCCTCTAAGCGCAACCCAAGGATGCCTAGGTTTGGCGGTGTCATAAGAGATGAGCAGGGGCACATAAAGGATATCTTTCACAGTCATTTGGGGACTGCCACTATTGGGTCCTTATAATACTAGTGATTAGCCCATTACTATTGTAGTTATACCCGTTATTAATATTGTTGTGCCCCAATTATCCCCATATTGTTATTACTGTGCCCCATAGAATCCCTCTATTGTTATTTTTGTGGCTTTATATTATTATTGTTAGGTCGCCTGGGTTAGATTGTGACTCCTTATACTCCTATATATAGAAAGGAGGTTTTTCCATTTGAATCATCCAAGAATTATTCATTTATGTAATGTAAAGGAGGTTTCCCCCTCGAAGCGACTAAATTCTAAGGCGTTGATCTATCTTTTCTATCTTTTTCTTGAGCTGGTTTCATAACCTTTGGTATCAGAGCTTTGGATTCTAGGGTTTCACTCCACCAAACAGGTCATCGTGGCATTTTTCGCTATAATGTTTTTTTGCGATGTTTCAAAAGTTTCAAAAAAAATCCATTTGAGAAGAAATCGCACTGAACCTCGGGTCCAGATTTCAGAGTTGTTCGCAATATATTTGTGGAGATATGATCTGAGGAAGTTGGACTTTTTGCAGACTCCTAAATTACATTCCAAACATGTGACCTGGGGAAAAGCATTATAACCTTCTCTCTGGGGATCGGATTGAAATTTCGTAAGAAGGTACAGAAAGAAGACGAACTGTAGTTTCTTATATGTATTTTTCAGATCCAAAGGTCGAAACAGTGACTCATGGAAAGTCGTACAAGTTCGCTCTACTGAACTAGTCTATAATCAAGTCACTGTGGGAGATTTTGCATAACTCTTCTTTGCAGAATCCAATTTGTGTCAGACTTGTGGAATTGGAAAGAGGACACAGAGGGCTACTGCAGGTCACAAATTCAGATCTAGATGATTGGAAAGTACAGAGATACATCAGAGGCAATATCGAGCTCCTACAAAGTGAAAAAAGGTGTGTAGAATTTCTTAAATTTTTTCTTAAGCTTGGTTTGAAGATTTATTTTGAAGGAATTCAAAGGGCATAATAGAGCATTATTATTGGTAACTGATGCCCTGAGGAAAGAAAATGCAAACACCTAGTAAGGAACCTGAAAGCTCTAGCATGACTCATAAAGAAGAGGAAGAAATGCAACATGATATATCAAAATTACAAGACCAAGTGCAACAACTATCCCTTACACAAAAAGGAACAGAATCTAAGATGGATGGTTTAAAGAAAGGCGTAGAAGCTAATATGGATTGTTTAAAGAAAGGTGTAGAAGCTAAGATGAATGACGTGGAAGCTAAGATGGATGATTTGAAGACAGACATGGAAGAATTGAAGATAAATATGAATAAGTTGCTACAAGAAAGGGTCACTAATGGTGAAAGGGTAGTAAAGGAAACTCATGATGAGAACAAAAGAGATGTTAATCATGATTCCATAGACTCTAATGGTTGATCAAAGACCCACCATATTCCAAAAATCGATATGAGGAAGTTTGATGGCAAGGATCCCACAACATGGATATTAGAGATGGAGCAATTTTTTGATCTCAATAATGTGCAAAACACACAAAAGGTACGTATTACAACTTTATATTTGGAACCAAATCAGTTTGTATGGTATCAATGGCTTTGCTCTCATAAACAGTTTATCACTTGGGCAATTTTTACGGAAGAATTGATAGTACATTATGAGGATACAAAAACTAACACTTTTTTTAGCCAATTGATAAGTCTCAAACAAAAGGGTTCAATAATGGAGCACATTGAGGAGTTCCAAAAATTGAACATAAGGGTAAAATATATTCCAGAGGAGCATAGGATTGATGTGTTCATAGGGTATTTAAAGGATAATATCCAACATGATGTTCGCCTGTGGGAACTTGATTCATTAGAGAAGGCATTCAGGTTAGCAAGAAAAATGGAAAGAAAAATTATGGCAACCAGGAAGCATACCACTCAAAACTATAAAGATGGAAGTGTTGTTGCCGCTAGTCTTCCACAACCTATAAGGTTGACACCACAACAATTGGAAGAAAAAAGAGCAAAAGGGCTTTGTTACAGTTGTGATAGAAAATACACTAAAGGTCATAAGTGTGCTGAGAAGAAATTATTCTACATAGATTGTGAAGAGGAAGAAGAAAAGGAGCAAGAAAGGTCAAAAGAAGAGGATATACTCTAGGAACAAAGCCTAGATAAAGAAGAAATGAATCTGACCATATCTTTTAATGCATTGGCGGGAATTACCACTCCTCAAACCATCAAGATAGAAGGACAAATCAAGAAGAAAAAGGTAATAGTGTTGATTGATTCAGGAAATACCCACAATTTTATTCATTGTAAGGTAGCAAGAGAATTGAATTGCTTCTTATATCCAGCACCAGAGTGTCAAGTGATGGTTGCAAATGGAGGAACAATAAATTGCTCGGGAAAGTGCCATAATATCAAGCTATCCATGGGAAAATATGTATTGACTAGCCCAATGCTTTCCATTCCAATGGGAGGTGCTAATGTTGTACTAGGAGTCCAATGGCTACAATCCTTGGGTACAATAGCTTTTAATTTTCAAGAACTTTTCATGAAATTTTCTGTGGAAGGAAAGGAAGTTGAATTAAGGGGTATTGCAAAGATAATCAGCTCTAACGGTATGACAAAGCTTCTAAAAAAGGAACAAAGAGGTGTAATTGCACAATTATGTTCGCTAGATGTGTCCACAGTGGAATCATCTATTTCTCCAGATCTCCAAAAAGTCTTGGACAATCATTTCAAGGTATTTGAGACTCCCAAAGGTCTCCCACCTATTCGTGATCATGATCATGCTATTCATCTGATTCCAGGAAGTGTTCCTCCAAACATCAGGTCGTACAGATATCCCTATGCCCAAAAGAGTGAAATTGAACGTATGGTTGAAGAAATGCTAGAGGTTGGTATAATTCAACCAAGTCAAAGTTATTTCTCTGCTCCAGTCATATTGGTGCACAAGATGGATGGATCATGGCGCATGTGTCCGGATTATAGGGAGCTCAACAAGCTCACTATTAAAGATAAGTTCCCAATTCCTGTCATTCATGAATTACTAGATGAATTGCAATTTACTTCACCAAGTTGGATCTTCATTCGGGATATCATCAAATTAGAATGAAGATTGAAG
Source organism: Pinus tabuliformis (assembly GCA_031772625.1). NCBI lineage: Eukaryota > Viridiplantae > Streptophyta > Pinopsida > Pinales > Pinaceae > Pinus > Pinus tabuliformis. Next base: position 1,706,959,448 of record CM062816.1, on the reverse strand, counting down.
ACATTCTGAAAACAACATTTAGAACTCATGAGGGTCATTATGAATTTTTGGTCATGCCTTTTGGCCTTACCAATGCACCTTCAACATTTCAAGGTTTGATGAATTCAATTTTCAAACCATTCCTTAGAAATTTGTGTTAGTATTTTTTGATGATATACTAATCTACAACAAGTCTTGGAAGGATCATGTTGAACATGTTGATAGGGTGCTACAACTATTGGAGGAGAAACAATTATATGCAAAAAGATCCAAATGTTTCTTTGGAGTACAAGAGGTGGAATATCTGGGTCATATTGTATCTCATGAAGGAGTTAAGGTAGACCCTAGCAAAATTAAAGCCATTAAGGAATGGAAAATTCCCACATCCATAATGCATCTGCGAGGATTTCTCGGGTTGATAGGGTATTATCGCAAGTTTGTTAAGAATTATGGGAGAATAGCAGCACCTCTAACAACATTATTGAAGAAAGATGCATTTTCATGGACTCGAGAAGCAACAAAGGCATTCCAACATCATAAAGAGGCAATGTGCCAAGCACCGGTCTTAGCTACACCGGACTTCACAAAAACCTTTATTGTGGAATGTGATGCTTCAAGAAATGGAATTGGTGCTGTTTTAATGCAAGATGAAAGACCCATTGCCTTTGAAAGTCGTCCAATCAAGGGAAAGTTTTTACACAAAGCTATTTATGAGAAGGAAATGTTGGCAATACTCCATGCACTTAAGAAATGGCGACCCTACCTAATGGGAAGACACTTCAAGGTAAAAACGGATCATGATAGCCTTAAATACTTTTTAGAACAAAGATTATGCTCTGAATAGCAACAAAATTGGGTCACAAAGATGTTAGGTTATGACATTGAAATCATCTACAAAAAAGAGAAGCAAAATGTGGTGGCAGATGCACTCTCAAGAAAGGATGAGGATGTGGAAGCATTGTTGTGCACCATTTCTATTATCCAACCAGATTGGATAAATGAAGCAAGGGAGGAATGGAAGAATGACGAAGAAGTGTGGGCACTTATTTGAAAGTTACAACAAGATTCCAGCATGTCTGATACATTTAGCTGGGAAAATGATTCGTTATGGTACAAAGATCAGTTATACCTCTGTAAGAATTCCCAGCTAAAACAAAAGATTCTTATGGAATTGCACACTTCTCCCTTAGGAGGGCACTCAAGATTTCTTAAAAGTTACCATAGGGTTAAGAAGGAATTTTTTTGGGATGGCCTTAAAGCAGATACTCAAAAGTTTGTGGTGGCATGTTTGGTTTGCCAACAAAATAAAGTTGAAACAATTAAGACACTAGGTCTATTACAACCTTTATCCATTCCAAGCCAACATTGGTAGGAGGTTTCAATGGATTTTATCACAGGTTTACCCAAGTCTGAGGGAAAGAGTGTCATCATGGTGGTAGTTGACAGACTTACAAAGTATGCACACTTTTGTGCATTATCACATCCATTTAAAGCCAGTACAGTTTCTACTGCATTTATGGAAACAATTCAAAAGCTACATGGAAACCCAAAGATTATTGTAAGTGATAGAGATCCCATTTTCACTAGAAATTTTTGGACAGAATTATTTTCTTGTCTTGGTTCTCATTTAGCTCATAGCTCATCTTATCATCCTCAATCTGATGGGAAAATTGAGATAGTAAACAAATGTTTGGAAGGATATTCAAACATGCACAATATAGAGAATTGTTGTGCTTTGTAGGCCCTAGAAGATTGCTTTGAAAGGAGTTCATTCAGGGTAGAAGATGCTAGTGGTGGTGCCACTGAAGGGAACAATCGAGGAGGATAGGTAGGAGGATACTAAGGAGGCTATAATGAAGGATTTAGGGGAAGAAGGAATGGAGGAAGTAGGACTGGCCCGATGAGATGTTACAATTATGATGAAATAGGCCACATCTCCAGGGATTGCCACTATCCAAGGAGGCCCCGATGCAGTCATTGTAGGGACACCGCTCATGCAACCGAGGATTGTCTGGACTTGCTAGCAAAGTGGGATTCGTTGATTTGTATCTGATAAACAGACACAATGGGTCAAATGGTTTCCTCTGGCTGAATGGTGGTATAACACTTCCTTCCATACAGCAACAAAAATGACCCCATTTATGGCACTTTATGGGTATCAACCACCATCCATCACATCATATTTAAGAGAAAATTCTAAGGTTCAAGTAGTGGAACATCACATTGAACATCAACAACAAGTCCTCCAACTCTTAAAGGATAACCTCGTGTTGGCACAGAATAGAATGAAACAACAGGCAAATCAATATCGCAGCGAAAGAAGTTTTGATGTAGGTGATTGCGTATTTCTACGGCTACAACCATATAAGAAAATGTCCCTCAAGCAAGCTAAGAAGGATAATAAATTATCACCAAAGTATTATGGTTCATACAAGGTGTTGCAAAAGATTGGTACTATGGCATACAAATTGGAGCTTCCTGCAGCTTCTTGATTGCACCCAGTTTTCCATGTTTCATGTTTAAATAAGGTTATAGGCGATAAGCTCCCAGTTCAAACAATATTTCCAAAACTTGATGAGGAAGGAAAAATGATATTGGAACCGGAAGCAGTCACAGAAAGAAGAACTCGACAGCTACGAAATCGATCAATTTTAGAGTATCTTATCAAGTGGAAGAACTTATCCACTAAAGATTCCACATGGGAGAATGAGAATTTTATACAGAAGCATCTGGAGCTTCTCAAGCATTGAGGACAACACTTTTTTGAAGGAGAGGGGCATGTTGGGTCCCTATAATACTAGTGGTTACCCCATTAATATTTTAGTTGTACCCCTTATTAATATTATTGTGCCCCTATTATCCCCATATTGTTATTACCATGCCCCATAGAATCCCTCTATTGCTATTTTTGTGGCTTTATATTATTATTGTTAGGTCGCCTCGGTTATATTGTGACTCCTTAGACTCCTATATATAGAAAGGAGGTTTTTTCATTTGAATCATCCAAGAATTGTTCATTTATGTAATGTAAAGGAGGTTTCACCCTCGAAGAGGCTCAATTATAAGGCGTTGATCTATCTTTTCTATCTTTTTCTTGAGTTGGTTTGATAATAGCCACTAATAACATGGCCGAGCTCATGGCCTTAGAGCAGTGCCTAGAAATCTTGATGGAGTCAAATTTACATAAAGCCATCATTGAAGCTAACTCTGAAGTGCTTATTAATGCGACCGAGAAAATGTGTAATGGAATAGACCATGGAAAAGTGTCGAAACACTAGAGGCTCTCATAGGTCTTTCAGCGTATTCATTCCCACCTCTGAACCTTGAGAACCGTCAACTTCGTTCATGTGAGAAGAAAAGAAAATATGTTAGTTGATCATCTGGCAAATGAAGGGGTGCTATGTAGGGAAAGCTATATTCAGTACGACTGAGAGTCTTTACCGTCTGGTAAAATGCATGATGATTGCCAATGACAAGAATCCAAAGACATGCCGTATCTCCAAACCATAAGTAATGAGCAGGAGGAATACAAGTGGGAGTTGAAGGAATGACATAAATCCGCAGTGAAGAGAAGGACTAAGTGGTGAAATATTATTGCATAGGAGGCATTTGATCATGTAAGATCAATGGACATATATGGTGGAAAAGATTTGCGGGACTAGGAGAGGGCGGAAGGCCTTGAGCTTGGTTGAAGTGCCACATTAAATCCTGACCGTCAATATTGTTTCCAAACGATGACGTCACATGTAACTACAGGAGTTCAACTATATGTAACGCATGTGCTAGTTGTATGGCCACGGACCGTAGGTTTTGGTGCATCCACCATTGATTGAATATCGGGTGCTAAGTGGTTGGAGGATAAGTCTAAGAGCGGACCCGAAGTTTTATGGACCAAGGTTCATAATCTAAATCGGCTCCAGGAAGCGGTTAAGTGGCGAGCAAGTTCTCGAGGTGATGTTGCAACAACCATCGGATCAGGAACCAGATCAACAGTGAAGATGTAATGCAAATTTCATTCGGAATGTAGTCCTTATTGTTTTCCATTTTACAAAACCTTTGGGGTGACATCATTCCCCTGTCATGCCAATATGTCCCTAAATATATTCGTCAAAATTTTCTCATAGCCCTCCTTATAAAACCACTAAGATGATGTTATCCTGAGGTGTTATCATCCCTTATCATGGCGACATCATCCTACCCACATGGCCACCTCTTGGTGTGCCATGTGTCACCCATTTTTGGCCCACTTAGTCCCTCTAAAGGGCCAAAATTGTCTACCACATGGCATGCCACCATGTTGCCATGTCAACCTAAGTCCATGCCAGTGATCACATTACCTGGGTCCCACCAAGATCTTCCCTTATCACCCCAATTGAATTTCCACTAAGTGTAGCATCCTTTCCCTTCTCGTTATGTGAATACCATGGGACAAAAATTCCCCAAGGGTTCTCTTTTGGGTGCAAGTGGTCTTGGTTTTAAAACATTGGGGATTAGGATTTAGGGTGGTGGTCATGACCCTAATCGTATGGACCTTTTTTGCTAGTGTAGTGCCTATGCTATAACATAATTACATTCAATCCCAATGGTTAAATGTGTGTGTCTATATATATATATATATATATATATATATATATATATATATATAACACTCCCACCCTATTATGAAACAAGCTCAAGAAAAGATAGAAAAGATAGATCAACGTCTTAGAATTCAGCCTTTCGAGGGGGCAACCTCCTTTACATTACATAAACGAACAATTCTTGGATGATTCAAATGAAAAAACCTCCTTTCTATATATAGGAGTCTAAGGAGTCACAATATAATCCAGCCGACCTAACAATAATAATATAAAGCCACAAAAATAACAATAGAGGGATTCTATGGGGCACAGTAATAAAAATATGGGGTCAATAAGGGCACAACAATATTAATAAGGGGTATAACTACAATAGTAATGGGGTAATCACTAGTATTATAGGGACCCAACATGCCCCTCTCCTTCAAAAAAGTGTTGTCCTCAACGCTTGAGTAGTTTTGGATACTTCTGCATAAAATTCTCATCCTCCCATGTGGAATCTTCAGCAGATAAGTTCTTCCACTTGATAAGATACTCTGAAATTGATCGATTTTGTAGCTGTCGAGTTCTTGTTTCTGTGACTGCTTCCAGTTCCAATATAATTTTTCCTTCCTCGTCAAGTTCTGGCAATATTGTTTGAACTGGGAGCTTGTCGCCTATAACCTTCTTTAAACATGAAACATGGAAAACTGGGTGCAATCAAGAAGCTGCAGGAAGCTCCAATTTGTATGCCATAGTACCAATCTTTTGCAACACCTTGTATGGACCATAATACTTTGGTGATAATTTATTATCCTTCTTAGCTTGCTTGAGGGACATTTGCTTATATGGTTGTAGCCGTAGGAATACCCAATCACCTACATCAAAACTTCTTTCACTGCGATGTTGATCTGCCTGTTGTTTCATTCTATTCTGTGCCAACACGAGGTTATCCTTTAAGAGTTGGAGGACTTGTTGTTGATGTTCAATGTGATGTTCCACTGCCTGAACCTTAGAATTTTCTCTTAAATATGATGTGATGGATGGTGGTTGATACCCATAAAGTGCCATAAATGGGGTCATTTTTGTTGCTGTATGGAAGGAAGTGTTATACCACCATTCAGCCAGAGGCAACCATTTGACCCATTGTGTCTGTTTATCAGATACAAAGCAACGAAGATATCCTTCCAAACATTTGTTTACTATCTCAGTTTTCCCATCAGATTGAGGATGATAAGATGAGCTATGAGCTAACTGAGTACCAAGACAAGAAAATAATTCTGTCCAAAAATTTCCAGTGAAAATGGGATCTCTGTCACTTACAATAATCTTTGGATTTCCATGTAGCTTTTGAATTGTTTCCATAAATGCAGTAGAAACTGTACTGGCTTTAAATGGATGTGATAATGCACAAAAGTGTGCATACTTGGTAAGTCTGTCAACTACCACCATGATGACACTCTTTCCCTCAGACTTGGGTAAACCTGTGATAAAATCCATTGAAACCTCCTCCCAATGTTGGCTTGGAATGGATAAAGGTTGTAATAGACCCGGTGTCTTAATTGTTTCAACTTTATTTTGCTGGCAAACCAAAAATTCTACCACAAACTTTTGAATATCTGATTTAAGGCCATCCCAAAAAAATTCCTTCTTAACCCTGTGGTAAGTTTTTAAAAATCCTGAGTGCCCTCCTAAGGGAGAAGTGTGCAATTCCATAAGAATCTTTTGTTTTAGCTGGGAATTCTTACAGAGGTATAAGCGATCTTTGTACCATAACGAATCATTTTTCCAGCTAAATGTATCAGACATACTGGAATCTTGTTGTAACTTTCGAATAAGTGCCCACACTTCTTCTTCATTCTTCCATTCCTTCCTTGCTTCATTTATCCAATCTGGTTGGATAATAGAAATGGCGCACAACAATGCTTCCACATCCTCATCCTTTCTTGAGAGTGCATCTGCCACCACATTTTGCTTCCCTTTTTTGTAGATGATTTCAAAGTCATAACCCAACATCTTTGTGACCCACTTTTGTTGCTCTTCAGAGGATAATCTTTGTTCTAAAAAGTATTTAAGGCTATCATGATCCGTTTTTACCTTGAAGTGTCTTCCCATTAGGTAGGGTCGCCATTTCTTAAGTGCATGGAGTATTGCCAACATTTCCTTCTCATAAATAGCTTTGCTTAAAAACTTTCCCTTGATTGGACGACTTTCAAAAGCAATGGGTCTTTCATCTTGCATTAGAACAACACCAATTCCATTTCCTGAAGCATCACATTCCACAATAAAGGTTTTTGTGAAGTCCGGTGTAGCTAAGACCGGTGCTTGGCACATTGCCTCTTTAAGATGTTCAAAGGCCTTTGTTGCTTCCGGAGTCCATGAAAATGCATCTTTCTTCAATAATGTTGTTAGAGGTGCTGCTATTCTCCCATAATTCTTAACAAACTTGCGATAATACCCTGTCAACCCGAGAAATCCTCGCAGATGCTTTATGGATGTGGGGATTTTCCATTCCTTAATGGCTTTAATTTTGCTAGGGTCTACCTTAACTCCTTCATGAGATACAATATGACCCAGATATTCCACCTCTGGACTCCAAAGAAACATTTGGATCTTTTTGCATATAATTGTTTCTCCTCCAATAGTTGTAGCACCCTGTCAACATGTTCAACATGATCCTTCCAAGACTTGCTGTAGATTAGTATATCATCAAAAAATACTAACACAAATTTTCTAAGGAATGGTTTGAAAATTGAATTCATCAAACCTTGAAATGTTGAAGGTGCATTGGTAAGGCCAAAAGGCATGACCAAAAATTCATAATGACCCTCATGAGTTCTAAATGTTGTTTTCGGAATGTCTTCAGTCTTCATTCTGATTTGATGATATCCTGAACGAAGATCCAACTTGGTGAAGTAAATTGATCCATGCAATTCATCCAGTAATTCATCAATGACAGGAATGGGGAACTTATCTTTAATAGTGAGCTTGTTGAGCTCCCTATAATCCGGACACATGCGCCATGATCCATCCTTCTTGTGCACCAATACTACTGGAGCAGAGAAAGAACTTTGACTCGGTTGAATTATACCAGCCTCTAGCATTTCTGCAACCATACGTTCAATTTCACTCTTTTGGACATAGGGATATCTGTACGGCCTGATGTTTGGAGGAACACTTCCTGGAATCAGATGAATAGCATGATCATGATCACGCATAGGTGGGAGACCTTTGGGAGTCTCAAATACCTTGGAATGATTGTCCAGGACTTTTTGGAGATCTGGAGAAATAGATGATTCCAATGTGGAAACATCTAGCGAACATAATTGTGCAATTACACCTCTTTGCTCCTTTTTTAGAAGCTTTGTCATACCATTAGAGCTGATTATCTTTCCTGGTTTCCCTGCAATACCCCTTAATTCAACTTCCTTTCCTTCCGTAGAAAATTTGATGAAAAGTTCTTGAAAATTAAAAGCTATTGTACCAAGGATTGTAGCCATTGGACTCCTAGTACAACATCAGCACCTCCCATTGGAATGGAAAGCATTGGGCTAGTCAATACATATTCTCCCATGGATAGCTTGATATTATGGCACTTTCCAGAGCAATTTATTGTTCCTCCATTTGCAATCATCACTTGACACTCTGGTGCTGGATATAGGAAGCAATTCAATTCTTTTGCTACCTTACAATGAATAAAATTGTGGGTGCTTCCTGAATCAATCAACACTATTACCTTTTTCTTCTTGATTTGTCCTTCTATCTTGATGGTTTGAGGAGTGGTAATTCCTGCCAATGCATTACAAGATATGGTTGGATTTATTTGTTCTTCATCTAGGCTTTGTTCCTGGAGTATATCCTCTTCTTTTGACCTTTCTTGCTCCTTTTCTTCTTCCTCTTCACAATCTATGTAGAATAATTTCTTCTCAGCACACTTATGACCTTTAGTGTATTTGCTATCAATATTGTAACAAAGCCATTTTGCTCTTTTTTCTTCCAATTGTTGTGGTGTCAACCTTATAGGTTGTGGAAGACTAGGGGCAACAACACTTCCGTCTTTATAGTTGTGAGTGGTATGCTTCCTGGTTGCCATAATTTTTCTTTCCATTTTTCTTGCTAACCTGAATGCCTTCTCTAATGAATCAGGTTCCCAAAGGCGAACATCATGTTGGATATTATCCTTTAAAGACCCTATGAACACATCAATCCTATGCTCCTCTGGAATATCTTTTACCCTTATGTTCAATTTTTGGAACTCCTCAATGTGCTCCATTATTGAACCCTTTTGTTTGAGACTTATCAATTGGCTAAAAAAAGTGTTTTTTTTGTATCCTCATAATGTGCTATCAATTCTTCTGTAAAAATTGCCCAAGTGATAAATTGTTTACGAGAGCAAAGCCATTGATACCATACAAACTGATTTGGTTCCAAATATAAGGTTTCCATACGTACCTTTTGTGTGTTTTGCACATTATTGAGATCGAAGAATTGCTCCATCTGTAATATCCATGTTGCGGGATCCTTGCCATCAAACTTCCTCATATCGATTTTTGGAATATGGTGGATCTTCGATCCAACATTAGAGTCTATGGAATCATGATTAACATTTCTTTTGTTCTCATCATGAGTTTCCTTTACTACCCTTTCACCATTAGTGACCCTTTCTTGTAGCAACTTCTTCAATTCTTCCATGTATGTCTTCAAATCTATCTTCAAATCGTCCATCTTAGCTTCTACACCTTCCTTTAAACAATACATATTAGCTTCTAAGGCTTTCTTTAAACCATCCATCTTAGCTTCTACATCTTTCTTTAAACCCTCCATCTTAGATTCTGTTCCTTTTTGTGCAAGTGACACTTGTTGCACTTGGTCTCATAATTTTGCTATATCATGTTGCACTTCTTCCTCTTCTTCATAAGTCATGCTAGAGCTTTTAGGTTGCTTACTAGGTGTTTGTATTTTATTTCCTCGAGGCATCAATTACCGATAATAATGCTTTACTATGCCCTTTGAATTCCTTCAAACCAAGCTTACGCAAAAATTTTAAAAAAACTACACACCTCTTTTCGCTTTGTAGAAACCTGATATTGAATCTGATGTATCTCTGTAATTTCGAGTCATCCAGTTCTGAAACTGTGACCTATAGTAGCCTTCTGTGTCCTCTTTCCAATACCACTAGTATTATCCAAATTGGATTCTCCAAGAAAGAGTTACGCACAATCTCCTGCAGTGACCTGATTGTAGACTAGTTAAGTAGAGCGAACTTGTATGAAGTTTCAAGTGTCATTGTTTCAACCTTTGACTCTGAAAAATATATACAAGAAAACTAAAATCCGTCCTCTTTTTGTACCTTCTTACGAAATTTCAATCTGATGCCCAGAAAGAAAGTTATGATGATTTTCCCCAACTCACCTGTTTGGAATGTAATTCAGGAGTCTCCAAAAAGACCAACTTCCTCAGATCACATCTCCGTAAATATAGCACAAAAATCTCTGACATTCGGACCCAAGGTTCAGCACAATTTCTTCTCAAATGGATGTTTTTTGCAACTTCTGAAACATCACAGAAGAAAGGTTATAGCGAAAATTCCACGATAACCTGTTTGGAGCAGCGAAACCCTAGAATCCAAATCTATGAATTCAAATGTTATGAAACCAGCTCAAGAAAAGATAGAAAAGATAGATCAACGCCTTAGAATTCAGCCTCTTCGAGGGGGAAACCTTCTTTACATTACATAAATGAACAATTCTTGGATGATTCAAATCACAAAACCTCCTTTCTTTATATAGGAGTCTAAGGAGTCACAATATAATCCAGCCGACCTAACAATAATAATATAAAGCCACAAAAATAACAATAGAGGGATTCTATGGGGCACAGTAATAACAATATGGGGGCAATAGGGGCACAACAATATTAATAAGGGGTATAACTACAATAGTAATGGGATAATCACTAGTATTATGGGGACCCAACACACCCCCCCAGATTATCAACAACCTTTGTTTGGTGGGAGAACTGATAGCTACAATTGAAATGAGGATGCTCCCTCCCCTCGTGATGTCATAGGGGGGGAGCAGTCCTTAGTTATGGTTTTGACCCTTGATTTTGCACCCCCATATCAAAAACGAATAGTCGATCGAATCATATTGAAAGAATGAAGGGCAATAACCCAAATGAGGTATAGAGAATGGGGGGGTCCCTCATCAACATTTTGCCCCTGGAACCATGTTATTGATGAGAATATTGTTGTTTTGTGACAAAGGGACCTGCGCCTCTCAATCTATTGACCTTGGTTCTACGACACACACCTATTCGTGTAAATATTCACACATGGTTATCTGAAAATCCACCCTTAACACTTAACCATTTACGTTCTTCCTACTGAGCAACTTGTATATGTTTATGCACATGTATAATCCTGGAGCTCCCTCTATACTTAACTCATGTGACTATCTCTTTTGGCTTATAGTGTGCATATATATGTTTATACATATAACCCACAACACTTCATCAACAAGGCCCTCCCTTCATATTTTAATGCCCAAATATCTATATCTATATATGGGGCCTCGATGAGTCTCTTAAAGCTTGCCTCGAGTTTTCCTTTCTTGCGATATACATACATGTAGGTATATTACAGAGGCCCTTTCCTTGACACTTAACAATCAACCTCCCTTCTTGAGCTTATATTGGATTCAACCCATCCCAATTAATAATGCATAAGAGAAATGCATATGTCTTCTAAATGAATTCATTAATACAAGTTTTGTAAGAGAAAATCCTTTAGTATGAGAAGCAACCAAATATATAGAGATATCAAACATCTCTTATAACTAGGAATTATATGGAGTTCAAGTTCATAAACAAATACAAGAATTATCCATTCCTCAAAAAACACACAGAAATCATCATTTCTCATTATTTCTATAGGAAATAAACCTTTCCACCTTAATAAACATAGGGAACTTACATTCCACATTATTCACAAAGGGAAATAACATTCCTCATCATTATCACAAGCATTGAATAGACACAGGAATCAAACATTTCCTCATGAATTACACCAGAGATCAACATTACAAGAATTTACATTCCTTAGCATTAGCACATGCATTTACAATTAGTCAAGAATACATAGGACAACAACATTCCATATTCCTATAGGAATCATATTCCACACATTCATAATGACATTTAAATAGCACAACAAACACACATATAAAATCCACTTACACATGGAGCATAATAAGCACTATCTTCTAATGAAGACTAATATTATGACTCTAACTCTCCACCCACCCTTATATTTGCTTGCACTATAATATTTTTGTAGCCAATCACTTGCTAGCAAGATTTAGGGTCTGACGGCGTGGTTTTCTCAACAACTCCCATCCATTCCACCTTAGTGGAATTTAGTATAGTAACCAGATTTCAAACATAGCACAAAGAGTCTCAATTCAGTTATGGAGAAAGATAAGTAATGAGGAGCTTTGTCAATTGCATTATTCCTATAGGAATAAGAGTGCACCTACCAACAACTTATAAATGGTGCTTCCAACTGTGTTCTCAGCTCCCATCCACAAGGCTACAGTAGGTGTCATCGTCCCACTAGTCCTGGGTGCCTCAACCTCTCAGAGGTTCTTAACCGACATAGTCTCTAGTGGTTTTATCACCCCCTGGAACACAGTCTTAGCCATATGATTCTTAAAGAACAAACCCTCTAGGTTTTTCTCTGCCCGACTATCATCATAGCCTCTCTACTCCACTAAATTATCATATGCCTTTATGTCCTACATTGTGTCCCCAACACTCATGTTTTCTCTCAAGATTTATTCCACTTGTACCACCAACCTCATATTGTGTGTTGACTCTATAAACACCACTCCCCTCGTGGTCTGTGGCTCATCATATTCCCTAAGGGTCCATTTCCTTTATTAATTTCTATAGTAGGGTCATTCCCTCCAATAAAGAAATTTTGGTGATATTTTAAATACAACTATGACTTATAAGAAACTCCTCTTGCAGACCTTTGAACCGATATCCCATATTAGGCAAAAAAAAAGTTTTTCATCATGTAGATGAATTTACAAGTCATAATAATATTTACAATAGGCTTAGTAAAAGGGTTGTCACACTAATACTTCCTAACAAATTCTATCTCATCTCTTCAAAATTCCTTAGCATTCCCTTCTAGATCTTTTTGCACTTCATCTAATGTGGGAGAGGCATACTATGAAATGTAGTTTAAACTTCCACCATTCTCACATCATTTGTGGTCCCCACACATTCCATATTATGTTGCTTATTATGATGCAAAGGAACTCTGGTTAAACATAATGAGCTGCTTTCTCATATACTCTAAGGTAGAAAGTACTTATTCAATATCATCATGTGACTTGTCAAATTTCATTATAGACAGGAAGATAACTATCATTCCTCCTACTTACATGATATAAACCATATTTATGAACGGTATTAATTTTTTTTTTAATTGTTTCTTGTAACTCTATGTTAAATAGCTAAAAATTATACATCTTTATTTTATAAAGTAGAAAAATTTAAAACATCAATAAAAATTTTCTTACTTCCAATTACTTTATAATTCTAAAGGTATAAAATTATTTTATTAAAATATAATATTAAAATATTTAATTTATAACACATTGAAATATTATTTTTGTTATTATTATATTTTAAATTCCACACATATCACTATTAAATACTATAAAATTGCATATAGGAACAACAAGGAAGCATGACCTACTGTATTTATCTTTGAATGTAAACATAACTATTTATATTATTTAACAAAACTTCATTATTATGTAAACATTGAATTTTAACCATTCAAATTTGCCATAAATTTTCCATTGAAATTAATTTGAAATATATATATATATATATATATATATATATATATATATATATATATATATATATATATATATATATTCAAAAAATTCTATCTCTTTTTTTTCCCATGGAAAAATTCGTAATTTCTATTAATATATAAGAAATTACATTTTGTAGATGCCAACGCATATGCATATGTAGGCATTCTATCTCTTATATATATACTATATATATATATATATATATATATATATATATATATATATATATATATATATATATATATATATTCCATGAAAATGAAAACAATTGTTTATAGAGAAATACGTTGGAGATAAAACATGACATAATTAAACATATTCCTCTGGTGTACAGAAAAAACATGGACAATTATGTATCCTCTTCCCAAAATTAATAGAAAAGAGATTCTTCCAATCAGATGTTAGAGAAAACCATGAACAGGTATCTATGGTCAAGCCAAATTTGCAAAATGCACAATAATGGTTCATACGATATTGGCCATCATTCTTTTGGCCTCACATATATGATGTAGTTGCACTATTGAATGGTTCCCTGTCAAAATTTGGCATGTAACCATCTACAACGAATAGTTGCCTTCAAAAATTTGGCACCTAACGATTTAAAGTGACTGCCATATGTGAGTATAAGTTCTCTAAAGAGTGCTACTCACATCTGTCATATTTGGTATGAAAGTGGTAAGGTAGTTATTTAAGACGGAATAAGGGAGATTTAGAGAAAGACTGGAGCAACTCAAATCACGTCTGGAAGCCGAGAAGCCGAGCTTCCAAGATGTTGAGATCCCGTGACCTCTAATCTAGAGTCTTGACTTCGTGTTCATTCATTTTTGGTGACCTCTATGAGAACGAATCCCTATTGATTCTGTTTCAGTTGCCTATGGCGACCACATTCCTCACATTCCTGCTTTTGTCTCTTTCTCCTGTTTTTGTTTCATGCACCTTCCATATTTGCATCATCTACCGCACTTTCCCAGACTATCCTGTCCTGGTGCGCCCTGATAGGGTTGTTGTGGAGGCCAATCATTTTTGTGGAGGGGGCGCATTTTCTATGGACACATTTTTTCTGTCTTGACACATTCCTTCAAATTATCCACCTGCATCCTTCGGTCGACACCTAACTGACTACGTGCTAGCTTATCGATTATTCATACATTGACGACGTCCACTATAAGGAGGTGTAGTTTTTTTGGTTTCAGAAGTATTTTCTCCTTTTTCTATCTGCCCTGTGCGCTCCTGTGCAGGGTCGGAGTTGTTGGATATCTGTACTTTATTGTCTATGGCTCTCACCTGCTGATAGTTGACCACCTTTTTCCTTGCATCCCTTATATCTCTGGGCTCTTTGGAGGTTTCAGATTGAGGCGTTATTGGACCAGACGACGTTACTTCTCGGCGGCTTTTTTACGTTTTACAAGTTTTCTACATATTTCCAGGTCAGTTTGACAGCTCCTACTTAATTTCCATTACAATGTGGATTTTGTGAATCTGAAGCTTATCATCATAGTTATTGTTTACCTCATTGCAACATTTTTCATTTCTTCGGAAGTTTATACCTTTTAGTTTTATCTGTTAATGGAAATTCTATATGGTTTAATGGACCTCTGTCATAGAATTGCATGGTATCTGAATATCTGTGTTATATCAAGGCCGTGTTTAGACTTTAGCATCAAGATCGGTCACTGGTGGTGTAAGTGCAGTTATTGTTTTTGTTGTTGCATCGTTCTTCCTTGTTTCACTTAAGTCTTGCCGGTTCCATCTGTTCTTGCGTATATCGGTTCCACTGGTTCCTCCTTGTAGACTTAAGTTTTTTTTGGTCTTGCCTAATCTAGCGTGTGTGTATTCCTCTGGTTTTTCTGGGAGTTCAACTACTTTTTTCGGAATCTTGGTCGGATTTTGGCCAGCTCTATTTTCGATTTCCAAAGGGTTGGGGTACCTGGATGGTACGTGCGGATTTACTCATCCACCTACTTTTCGTCGTCACTATCTTCTTGGATTATTCCTCATATCTACATATTAGTTAGTATGTGAATTATGGTCTATCGTTGATCTTTCCGAGGTGTACTCACTCATGCGGACAGATTTGAAATAATCCTTCCCAGTCTACCGGACAGTGCTTCTGTTTCTGGATTTGAATATTTTGTCAGATAGTCACATCCTATAGATGTTTCGTTATTCCCTAGACCCATTATAGGATCTTACCTCTTTCTGGTCTTTGATTTGGTTTTATCTCGAATGTACTTTCATTAAATGAGGTTTAGGTCGTTGGTTAGTTTTTCCATATATAGTGTCAGGATCGACTATCCCGAGGTGTTACTCTCTTCTGCCAATTGATTTGAATATCTTGTTCCTATCCCTTTGTCTTGTCGTCCTATCATATGGTGTGATCTCCTTTCATCTGGTTGACATGGAGATCTTCCTAGTCGACTCTGACACATCAGACATGGTGCGGGCTGCCATGGAGGCAGAGGCTCTCCACTATGGCACTATCAAACCATCTTGCTGGCAATCCTCTTTGGCGGATCATCTGATTCCTCAGCCTCATCGACAGAACCTCGGGGTTGATGATCATGTTCGTCTGTGGCACAAACACAATCACCATCCTGCTAAGATTATTCCACCTCCGTCGGCTATTTGCCTGGACAGTGTCTCTCTGGTAGACCACATTGCTAGTCTGCAGTCCTGTGCTCTGATAGGCAAATGGAATTTTCCTGATATGGAAGATGCCCAGATGAGGACCTGGCTTGGATCCAAATGGCGCCCTTTGATAGGATACATCCCTACTATTGTCAGGTTGATGAAGGATTGGTACAGTTTTCACTTCTTGAAAGTTAAAGATCTGGACACCATATGGGCTCTCCCTTGGGTACACGGGAAAAGTTTTCTGGACCTTCACAAATGGTATATAGGCTTCAACCCATTGCGGAACACCCCTCAAAATAATCTGATATGGGTCAAGCTGCCTGCCCTCCCTATTGAACTATGGACAAAGGAATCACTTTCTCACATTGGAAACGCCATTGGGAAATTTGTGTATGTTGATCCTAAGTGCTTAGGCACCAAGGATAAGTGGGTGGCATGGATCCTGATCGAGAAAGAGTATAGAGGTAGCTTCCCTGATCACATTGATCTTGTTTGGGGTGAATTATCAATCCAACAAAGACTTGATTACTGGGGTGTTCCATTCCGATGTTCCCTCTGTCACAAAACTGGTCACCTGAAATGGCATTGCCCTCGTCATCTGTCCGGGAAGGCATACAGAAAGGAATTCCATGTGAAACCCCATGATCAAGACATGGATAAGGCATTCTGTGACATGGGTGGGGAAAGAAATAACATAAAAAGGTCATCTTCTATTGCTGATAAATCGTCCCCGGTTCTGTCTAATAGTTTTTCGATACCGCGAGACCCATCATGTGGTACTTCCCAACGCCTCTCCATTACACCTAAACATCCGAAGGCTGCCCCCTAACCTTTCTAAGATCATTGTCCATGGATAATTTAGTTCTTTCGGGTGCGCTGGATTGTTTCTCTCATCCCCATCCCCCGGAACCTTCTCCCAGGGTGGCCATAAAGTCTCCTTTGCCTGTTCCTCATCCGAATTCTATCCTCAATTCGACCCCCATCATCATTCCATCCTCATCTTCATCACCTGTCAATGTCAGTTCTGTTTCCATGGATAAAACCCCCTCCTCGATTTTCCGTCATGCCACCGCTCAGAAAGACAAATCTGCTTTAAAAGGTAAAGCTCCAGTGATTTCAGTCACTCCCCCAAACTCGCCAATTGCATCCCCTACAAATTCTATTGGCAGTGATCTTGACTTGCTATTGCGAAGAGAATCTCTCCACCTCCATCCTCTTACCATCCATAAGCTGAGGAAGTCTTCCTCACTTGTCATCAGCCCCACTTCGGCGGGGAATATCACGATTCGAAGGAAACAGAACAGGGGTAGTAGACATTTTTGAGGGAGGAAGGATATGTCCAAAATCAATCTACAGGAATCATCCCTTGTAGACATTCCTATTTCTGATCTTGCAGAAAGCGGGCCTCTTAGAGAAAGTATGCCTGGGGACGGGGCCTCATGATCAAAATACTCTCTATGAATATAAGGGGTCTAGGTGCGGACCCGAAATTTTTGGCACTTAAAAATTTATTTATTTCTTCTGCCTCAAAAATTATCCTGATTCAAGAAACTATGCATGACTGTCCGGAAACTATTGCCTACTTCAGACGCATGTTCCCTACATGGCATATTTCGGTGACGGAGGCTTCCGGGCTTTCTAGGGGTTTGGCTGTTCTATGGGACCCGGGTTGGATATCGGCTAGAACCTTTCATTGTTTAGATGGTATCCTGATTCTTGCTAAATTCTGGGGTATGGTTGCCCCTGTTCATATCCTGAACGTTTATGCCCCATATAAGGATCGCATATCATATTGGAATCGGTTCCTGGCCTCGGAGATCATGGAGATAGACTCCCTTCTAATTGCGGGGGATTTAAATTGCTCGTTAAGCTCTGACAAAGTGTGGGGAAAAGGCAGAAAAGTTGATGCTGTGGGAGGATCCATCAGGGAGGCTCTCCTCCAATATAATTTTGTAGATATTTTCCCATCTATACTAGCTCCTACATGGGATAATGGGAGGACAGAGGATGCATACATTACCAAAAGACTTGACCGATTCATTATTCACGACAGGCTTATGGAGCGTCTTGGTTTTCCCTCTTCTAGTATTCTTCCTTGTTTTATTTCTGACCACAAGCCTATCTCCTTGCAATGGTCGGCTCTGAAACACAGGAAGGATTATCCATTCAAGTTTAACAAGATATGGTTAGAAGATGTTGATTTCATCAATATTGTCTAGGAAACTTGGCTGTCGTATGATCCACAAGATGTGCATTCTCATACTGATTCATTGTTAAGCGCATGGCTCGGCTTCGAAAAAAGGTAAAAGAATGGCAAGCTTATAAGAAGCGTTATAACAGATTAGAACTTCATGAGATTAATAAGGAACTTGAAAGCATCGCCAGATGTATGTCAGATCACAAAATCTCTTGGGAGGTGCATTCTCGGATATGGGAGTTGGAAAAAAAGAAACAGAATCTCCTGACCATTGAAGAAGTGACTTGGAGACTAAAAAGCCAGGCCATTTGGTTAAAGGAGGGCGACAAGAATACTAAATTCTTCCACCAATTTGCTAATAAAAGACGAGAATCTAATTCTATATGGGAAATTAAGAATGATGAGGGCCATCTGTTGCACACACATGATGAGATATCTAAAGAAGCTATAAAAAAATTTCAGAAAGCATACAGAAGGGATCAGGACATTGGGATGGATGATATCATATGGGGTATTGAGCCTTTCCCTTCCATGTTCGATATTGAACAAAATGATCATTTATATGTTGTAGTCACAGAGGAAGAACTACTGTCCGTTATGAAATATTTCAAAAAAGACAAATGCCTGGGTCCAGATGGATGGACCATTGACATTTTCATACATTTTTTCGATCTGATGAAAAATGATATCTTGGGTATGATTGAGGAGTCCAGAATAAGAGGCAACATAAATCATGTCATATCATCTACTTACATTGCCTTGATTACAAAAAAAAGGCTACTCTTACCTTCACAGACTATAGACCTATATCCCTATGTAACACCATATATAAAATCATTTCGAAAATCATTGCAGGAAGGATCCAGGGCATCTTGTCTAGTTTTCTTTCCCGTGAGCAGCACGGTTTCTTAATTGGCAGGAATATCTTGGAAGTTGTGGCTATTACTCAAGAATGTCTCCATTTTATGCACAAATTGATGTAGCCATCGTCAAAATAGATCTAAAAGAAGCCTATGACTTTTTTGACTGGGGTTTTTTATAGTGTTTCCTTATTAAAATTGGGCTTAATAATCAATGCACTAACTAGATTATGGCCTGTGTGGAGAATGTCAATTATGCCATTCTCATAAATGGTGTTCCAACTCCTTTTTTCTCGGCTGCCAGGGGCCTCCGTCAAGGATGTTCCCTATCTCCCCTCCTGTTCATCCTTGTTATGGACTCGCTTAGTCTTCACATAAAAAGGGTTGTTTGCGAGGGTAATTGACGTCCACTTACTATCAACAGGGGAAACCATTTCTCGCATAATCTTTTTGTGGATGACATATTGATTTTTGCCATGCTCTGTAGACAGACCTGGATTAATTTGCATGAGATATTATTTTCCTTTCAAAAGGCTATTGGACTGCGTATAAATGAAGGTAAATCATCTTTCCACCATGGGGATGTTAATATGGAAGAAATGGAATACCTCTCACATCTCTTCAATATTCAAGCTAAATCAATCAAAGAGGGAATGAAATATTTGGGCTATCATTTGAAGCCTATAGGTTATTCTCCAATAGATTGGACATGGATCCTCAACAGATTCTACAAAAGGATTGCAGGCTGGGAGTATAAATGTCTCTCATTGGCAGGAAGGATGATTCTAACGCAATCTGTTCTCGCCCAACTTTTAGTCTATTGGGCCCACTTATTTTACATTCTAGCCAGCATCATTCAAAAATTAAATAAGTTAATGGCATTTTTCATATGGGGGGGCTGTAAGGAAAAAAGGAAATTCCACCTGTCCAAGCTTACAAACCTCACCCTCCCAAAAAAGATGGGGGGCTGGGGTATTATGGACTTGCGAAAATTTGGTCTGGCCTTGTTGTGTAAGTCATTATGGAAAGCTGTATTAGGAAACAGTATATGGAGTAATGCAATCAGAATTAAATACTTGGGAAACAAAGATTTATCTTTTTGGTTCAGGTACAGATCATTTGGGCCTGCTCGAGGATCTGCTATATGGAGGAGTTTTCATAAGATCCAGTGTTTCTTTTTCAAAAACCTTGTGTGGAAATTTCAGTCTGGGAACAACATTCTTATTGGTCTTGATCCAATTATGGGAGGAGAAGAAGCTTCGCCTAATCCCCAACAGCTTTTACATATTCTCCATCAAAAATGTATATTTTATTAGGCACAGGTTATTCACGAATGGCAGGGTGCTATACCAGTTTGGAAATCTGCTAATGATTTGGGCCTTAATGGTCCATACGCATCTCAATGGAATATGTTTATCTGGAAAATGAAGAACAGTGGTATCTACAGAACTGAAGAAGAGGACGACATTGTCTGGAAGGGTAGGGGTGGCAAGATATGTGTCCTTGTTAAAGATATATATCTCTCCATTATAGAGGAACAATATACTCGTGTTGATAACATATTTCCTTATACATTCTAGAAGTCTGGATGCCCATACAAGATTATTTTATTCTCATGGCTAGTGTATCACAACAAAAATCTCACTTGGGACAACCTACAAAAGAGAAATTGGCACGAACCTGCTATTTGCTCTATTTGCCTATCTGAGTCGGAGGACAATCTGCACATCCTTCTAAATTGCTATCACACTCAGGGTCTTTGGAGGAAGCTGGCCTCATATTTTGGCTTCAATTACAACGCACATACATCCATTAAAGATGCATTGGAATGGTGGAGCAAACAGAAAATGATATGGAGACCTATTCCTCTTATTGTGTTCTGGCTCATTTGGAAATGGAGGAATAAGGCCATTTTTCAAGACTATAAGGAGAATTTCAAGAACGTATTTGAACATATCATCTCCTTATATCACACTCTCCTTCCCTCCATCCCCCAGCAAGTGAATGAAAAATCAAATGAGTCTTCCCCTTCTCAGCTGTTATATCCGAGGGCTCATTTTGATGGAGCTGCGAAGGACGGTATGTGTGCATGTGGAGTTTACATAAATATTCTGGAGGACCAGCACTATGCAATATATTGGAACGGGGGTGTAGGGACAAACAATAAAGCTGAAGCCATGGCATTATATGGACTTCTATTTTTCTGCTCTTTCCTAAATATTGGTGCCCTTCGGATCTATGGAGACTCAAAAATCATTATAGATCATGTTATCGGCAATCACTCCATAAACAACATCAATCTCACTTGATGGATGTATAGAATCTCCTCTATCTAGAAATCATCAAAGGACTTCTCCATCACCCATGTCAAACGCTCCCAGAATATGATCGCTGATGAATTATCAAAGAAGGGCATGCTCTCACAGTGCGGAATATGGTACTTGAGCATCACAGTGGGATCCGTCACGCATCAAATTCAACATTTCTCAATGCCGGGTATATAGGAATTTTCAAAAATGTCCTGGTATGTAACATGAACCTATCTATCAATCACTGTAACATGCTCAGGTATACTGTTAGTTTCATAACACTGATTTTTTCTCCCATTGTATATGTATCTCTGTATATGCTATCATGTTTACATCTGTTATATGACGGGAGAAAACATAGCTTATATTTCCCTATAACATACTTAATCTGTACTAGATATATACATAATATATACAACTTTTTTTCGTACTAAAAAAAGCTTATTTAGAGAAATTATATCCATCATAAATTTGGTCATCTATAATGTAACAAGTATCCAAATTTCAACAACAATACTAAAAGTTTTGCTCAAAAAATGACAATTAATGTAAGAATTTTTATTTTATTTTATTTTATAGTACATGCAAATTAATACTTTAGTCTTGTGTATACCAAGACTTCAATGTGATAATAGTATACTTATATTTATAGGAGGCATTTTCTATATTTTTCATGGTTTCACACTTAAAAATATTATTTCTAAAGTTTAATATGTGGTATGGTGAATATATGAGAGTTTGAGGTTATGGTTTACTTTGGTAATACAAATAAATGAACCATAAAGGTAACCTCTTCACCCTAGAACTTTATAGAATATGATGGACATGTCATTTGGTTTAATTATGATTAACATAGAGGAAAACAATTGTGTGCATTCTCATTGTCAGATTTTAGGGTTTTCATCAAATGGTAATGATTCGAGTGGGTAGTTAATGGTACTGGATTGCACCCTAGTCACCTATCCGCACCTTCCTTCTACCAGCGCAACTCAACCACTCCTCAAACCCTAGGTTCTTTGGTTATGTTGGTCAGCTATCTGCCATGGTAAGTAGTGTTATGGGCTTTTCCTCACTTATAAACATATTCTACTTTGCATACCTCTGCAAATGATTAATTTTCAGGTTACTATGATGCTAAGGTCACGAAACCAATTTTCTCTAGCATGCATCTACTTTTCATCATTACATCTATTTTATTTAATCCCTGAGCATTTACCTTCTTCGGCACAAATTTTAGTAACCCCTTTTTAGTTTTTACCAGTTCTTACTTGCCTCCATGGAATTTCCTTCCATATCTCACTGGTCTCTATGGAATTTATAGGTACCATCTCTTGTTCATAATAGGGGTTTTTATTTTACATTTAGATTCTGAGCATGACTTACTGAATTCAAGATACTAATTTATTTGTCGACGCTTACCTGACCTGCAGGTGAGAGATGCAACTTTAGCTCCTACTTCCTTTTACGATGGTCTAGTCTACAAATCAATGCTTTTGAAAATTTGGGGGTTTTCCCTCTTTCAGGTTCTTGCGTCTCTACCCTCTTTAAGAAATTTTAATGGTTAAGGGTTTCAGACAGGGTTATTTGTTCGCTCAGACAAAACTATCATCTAGAAAGATTTTCATTTTAAGTACTTAAATGTTATGTCTTATCTTGGTGATATATATATATATATATATATATATATATATATATATATATATATATACATATATATACATATATATACATATATATACATATATATATACATATATATACATATATATACATACATATATATATATATATATATATATATATATATATATATATATATATAAAGGCTCAAGAGTCTTTCCTGTAAACCAATTTTATGCTCTTGTGTTCAAGTAATGACTATACAATTCCCTGAGGAAGACCATTTGGGATTCATTGTGTAATTTCACTCTGAGGGCTATATCATTGGCCATATTTTCTTTCCAAACATGAGTTTTCGATTTAATAACTTGTTATTATAGCACACTCGACTTGCTGAAAATAGCAACAAGAAATGCTTAGAATTGCTAAAAATAGCAATGCTATAAATAGCAATTCAACGAGTGTTGATCTTAGCAACAATGGATGGAAAAATTAAAGTGCTAAAAATAGCATTTTATAAATAGAATTTTGGGATACCTTCCTATATTAGTCAGTCCCTAAAATAAAAGAGTGAAGTAAAATCTGAATTTGATCTTAGCACCTATTTGTAAATTAATTAATTAATTCATGTTGAGTTAATTAGTTAAGTAAAATCAAACATGAAGTCTATGTGGGGACATGCAAAAGTTTCTCCATTAATTGAGGAATTTATCCATTAGTTAAAGAGATAAGGATGTGTTGTAATATTGAGTTGTAATTATTTGACTTAGTTAACTCAGTCAAGTCCAGTTAGATTAATTCAAACAGTTTGTTCAATTAATGTAAGTTCAGTTAGTTAATGCTTGCATGCATGTAACTACTGCACTTCATGTAACTGAGTATTCTCTCATAAATAACTCATGCATGTCAGTTCAGACAAAGACCCAGTTGAGATCAGATGGAGGGGTAGTGTACTACCAGTTTCTAGAATAATCCATTGTGAACATTCCTTGCATGTAGAAGGAATTCTTTCCTTGAGGATTGCGCAGTTACTTCTTTAGGTTTAGTGAGTGTGATGAGGCAAATTCACACATGTGACATCATTAGACCCGAAGAAAAATTTCGCAAGGAAATAGGAGGCTTGGAGGGCTTGAGGAGGACATATACTATGTATATTCAATCTATGAGTTGTATTGTTTAATTGCAGAGAGAGCAAGATAGCTTGAGAGCTGATTCTTTCTGTAACTTGAACAAGATTTACACTTTTGTGATAATACAGAGATTCGGGTTTTAGGCTGAGGCTTTCCCGTGATATTTCTTCTGTGTTATGTGTGATTGATTTCTCATTCTAAGTTATATGTGTTTTCTTGATCTTTCTCAATTCGATTAAGCTTCCACAAAGTGTTGTAGAAGTAGATCTTGTATTGTGTTTTAGTATATTACATAATTTGTTGATCTACAGTGAGAATTTCTACATGGTATTAGAGCAATGGTGATCAAGGCGAAGAAAAATATACAAGAAGGAGAAGTTCTAAGTTTGGTTCCTGAATATACAAATCGATTTCTTATCACATCTCTATTTCACCCATGGAATTTAGTGGTTTAAGACTCGAGTATGCCCTTGATGGCAACTCGAATTATATAGCTTGGAAGGATCGCATGGAGACTGTGTTAGAGGATAGCAGTCTAAAGGAATTCATTGATCAAGAAGTCCACAAGCCGACTGATGCTACTCAACTGGCAGAATCGAAGAAATGTGTGGCTAGAGCAAGGAGAATCCTCCAGGGGGGAGTTCGAGATCACATTGTCTTGAGCTTCCATGGGAAGGAGAGTCCATTTTCAATGTGGAAAACATTGAAAGATTTATATTAGAATAGCAGTGACAAGAGGAAGCTGGCATTGAAAGACAAACTTCGTAAGATCAAGTGTGAAAAGGGCAACATGATCTCTACATATCTGAACAAGCTCACTCCCTGCAAGGATGAGCTTGGAAGTGTATGGATCACTACCGTTGATGATGAAATGGTCATTCTTGCACTCCTCAGTCTTCCTAAGAGTTGGCATAGCTACCAAGACTTGGTTAATGGAAGAGAAAAATTTCCAGATTGGTAACGACTTTGGTCAGATCTAATGTAGGAGGAAATAAGAAGAAGCACAAGAGATGGATCCTCATCGAAGCAAGATGATGAGGAAAATATAGCATTAGCGACTAAGGAAAGGAAAGAGAAAGGGAAGGTGTCCCCTCACAAATCTGGTTCTTCCCATGGTGGGAAGAAGATTGACAAATCGAAAGTGCGATGCTTTCATTGTCATGAAGTGGGCCATTATGCTACAAATTGTCCACAGAAGAAATCCAAGAAGGGTTCCTCCAAGGTATATGATGGTGAGGCACTTGCCTCACAATTTGAGGTGGATTTTTCACTTATCACATGCAAGGTTTCATCCATGGTGGGATGTGTGTGGTACCTAGACAGAAGAGCTTCATTCCACATATCAGGTGACAAGAATATTTTCAGTACCTTCGAGGAGAAGGATTTCCAGATGCTAATCGAGATGGGCGATGATGGAAATTACCATGTTTTAGGTGAAGGTACGGTTGTGTTTCAGAGGGACCATGGAGCTCTCCTCACCCTGACTGATGTAAAGTATGTACCAGGTCTGAAGAAGAATCTTGTGTCTATCACTATGCTAGAAGATAAAGGCTATGATGTAGTCTTTAGTCAAGGAAAGGTATTGTTGAGGCATATCGGTACTGGACAAACAAAGCGAATAAGGATTCGTGTCAATAATCTATATAAGCTAGAGGTAGATGACTGTGCTGCTTTGAGTTCCTAAGCTGAGATGGTTTAGAGCCAAGATGTTGGCGAGCTATGGCATAGAAGACTCGGCCACTTGCACCATGGATCCTTAAAGATCATGGAACAGATTTCTATTGGATTACCCAAGGAGAAACTTGAGCAGACAACTACATGCAAAGGTTGTACCTTGGGTAATTATGTGAAATATTCCTTTCTGGATCAAGACAGTAGAGATAGAGCAATCTTGGAGCGAGTTCACTCAGATGTTTGTGGGCCCTTCTCTACAACCTCCACCGCTAAAAAAAGGTTCTATGTTATTTTTATTGATGACTTTTCTCGTAGATGCTAGATCTACTTTATGCAAAAGAAGGATCAAACCTTCTTGAGGTTTTGTGAGTTTAAAACCTTGGTAGAGAAAGAATCTTGAAAGAAAATAAAAACCTTGCATAGCGACAATGGTGGAGAGTATGTCTCCCAACAATTTAAAGACTTCTGCGCTACAGAAGGTATTAAATGGGAATTAATGTCACCCCATAACCCACAACAGAATGGGTTGGACGAAAGGAAGAACAGATTGATTGTGGGAGCATCTAGAGCGATGTTGCATGACTAAATCCTACAACTCCATTTGTGGGCTAAGGCATGCAATACAACAATATACTTGTAGAATAGAAGCTCTCACCATATACTAGGTATGAAGACACCTATGGAGGCCTATTCTAGGAAGCAACTTGATGTAAGTCACTTTTGAATCTTTTGATCATCATTTTACTGTCATGTGACCCAATATGGTAGGAAGAAGCTAGACCCAACAGTTGAGTTGGGAATACTTGTGGGGTAAATGGATACACCCCACAACTATCGAGTGTACCTTCCTTCCACTCAGAGGACTATGGTACGCAGGGATCTGAAGTTCGACGAGCAGAAAGCCATGCACTTATCACTTAAGAGGGAGCTCGAGTTGCATGAAGATGAGGAAATTTTAGTTCCTAAGGATGAGGAGCCTCAGATTGATGCAGAGCAACTGCATGCAGAGGATCCGAGAGTGGAGACATCCACTCATGCTAATACTTCTAGAGATGGGTGGGAACATTCAAGGGAAGCTGACAGTTTGATGTTGGATATGTGGGAGAATGTGGGATAGCCATCTTCTCAGCATAGATAGAGGAGGTCACCAGAGCAGTACACTGGGTACATGGCCCTGGTTGGGGAGTGTGTAGATACCGAACCTTCTTCATTTGAGGAGGTAGTGCAGAAACCAGTTTGGGTTGATGCAATGGTAGAGGAGTATGACTCTATCATTCGGAAAAGTGTGTGGGATGTTGTTCCAAGGAATCAAGGCAAGTCAGTGGTGAGTTCTAGATGGCTCTACAAGGTAAACAAGGTCGTTGATGGCAGTGTTGAGAAACATAAGGCAAGGTTTGTTGCCCGAGGTTTCTCATAGGTCAAGGGGATCGACTACGATGAGACTTTTTCTCCCGGAGCAAGGTACTCATCGATTAGATCGATGTTGGAACTATTAGCTCAGATGGGGTGGAAGATCCACCAAATGGATGTGAAGTTAGCATTCCTCAATGCGAAGATTGAGGAGGAGGTGTACTTTGAGCATCCGAAGGTTTCGAAACCTTCGATCGTGAGTCGCATGTGTCTAGACTCAAAATGGCTCTGTATGGACTGAAGCAACCACCTCGTGCTTGGTACACTAGGATCGACATCTATTTCACCAGGTTGGGCTTCACCAATAATGAAGCAGATGCAAACCTTTACCACATCATGGTAGAAGGTAAACCATTGATCATTGTTCTTTATGTCGATGATCTGATTTTGACAGGTGATGATCAGCTGATACAGTCTTGCAAGGAGGACCTTGCAAGAGAGTTCAAGATGAAGGACATGCGCCTTATGCATTACTTTCTAGGCATGGAGATGTGGATGAAATATGGGGAAGTATTTGTGTCTCAAGACAAGTATGCCAATGAGATACTCAGGCACTCTCAGGTGGAGAAGTGAAAGCTCATGCAGATTCCTCTAATTGGGAACTAGAGGAAGGAGGATGCTACTTCAGGTGAGGTAGTAGATGCTACTGTTTATCAATAATTGGTGGGTTCACTTATGTATCTGGTGAACACACAACCCGACTTATTCTTTTCAGTGAACTAGCTGAGTCAAGCTATGGTTCAACCTACCAAGCTGTTTTGGAAGGCAACAAAGCATGTGTTGAGATACCTCAGAGGCACATCTCAGTTCAGATTATGGTACAAACAGACAGAGG
Organism: Pinus tabuliformis; assembly: GCA_031772625.1. Classification (NCBI taxonomy): domain Eukaryota; kingdom Viridiplantae; phylum Streptophyta; class Pinopsida; order Pinales; family Pinaceae; genus Pinus; species Pinus tabuliformis. The sequence goes on along the minus strand of CM062816.1, from coordinate 1,706,931,347 downwards.
GAATGAAGCTTCAGGGCTTAACAGATGCGAATTGGGCAAGGATTCCATCATACTGGAAGAGCACTTCTAGAGGAGTCTTCAACCTTGGTTCAGCTGCAGTTTCCTGGTATAGCATGAAACAGAGATCAGTTGCACTTAGCTCAGCAGAGGCTGAATACATGGCTGCTAGTGAGGCTGCATGTGAGGCCATTTGGATGCGGAAGATTCTAATGGGATTGTTTGATCAGATGATGGATCCTATAGTGATCTACTATGATAGCTACTGTTGTATCGAACTCTTGATGAATCCAGTTTTTCATGACAGGTCTAAGCACATAGATATTCAGTGTCACCATCTTGGAGATTGTGTGGTAAAGAGGATCATGTTGTTGTTGTATGTTTCGACTGAGGAACAAGATGTAGATATTTTGACTAAGGCATTGTCAAGATGCAAGTTCAAGTTCAATAGAGACAGGATTGGGGTTATTGATAATCCATTTCTTGTTGAGAGGGAGTGTTGAAAATAGCAACAAGAAACACTAAAAATAGAATTGCTAAAAATAGCAATGTTATAAATAGCATTTCAGCCAGTGTTGATCTTAGCAAAAATGGATGGAAAAATGGAAGTGCTAAAAATAGCATTCTATAAATATCATTTCAGGATACCTTCCTATTTTAGTCAGTCCCTAAACTAAAATAGTGAAGTAAAATTCGAATTTGATCTTAGCACCTGTTTGTAAATAAATTAATTAATTCATCTTGAGTTATTTAGTTAAGGAAAATCAAACATGAAGTCTATGTGGGGACATGCAACAGTTTCTCCATTAATTGAGGAATTTATCCATCAGTTAAAGAGATAAGGATGATTTGTAATATTGAGTTGTAATTAGTTGACTTAGTTATCTCAGTCAAGTCCATTTATATTAATTCAAACAATTTGTTCAGTTAATGTAAGTTCAGTTAGTTAATGCTTACATGCACGTAACTACTGCACTTCACATAACTGAGTATTCTCTCATAAATAACTCATGCATGTCAGTTTAGACAGAGACCCAATTGAGATTAGATGGAGGGGCAGTGTACTATCAATTGCTAGAATATTCCATTATGAATATTCCTTGCATGGAGAAGGAATTATTTCCTTGAGGGTTATGTAGTTACTTCTTCAGGTTTAGTGAGTGTGATGAGTTCAATTCACAAATGTGACATCATTGGACACGAAGAAAAACTGCACAAGGAAATAGGAGGCTTGGAGGGCTTGAGGAGGACATATACTATGTCTATTCAGTTTGTGAGCTGTATTGTTTGATTGCAGAGAGAGCAAGATAGCTTGAGAGCTAATTCTTTTTGTAACTTGAACAAGATTTTCACTTGTATGATAATATAGAGTTGGGTTTTTAGGCTGAGGCATTCCCTGTGATAATTCTTCTGTGTTATGTGTGATTTATTTCCAATTCTCAGTTAGATGTGTTCTCTTCATTTTTCTTAATTCGATTAAGCTTCCGCAAAGTGTTGTAGAAGTAGATCTTCTATTATGCTTTAGTATATTGCATAATCTGTTGATCTACAATGATTATTTCTACACGACGATGCTCAGTCTCTAATGTTTAAGTTTTTCCATGCATGGTGTTCCAATTACAATAAAAGAAGATTTAATTTTCTTGCAATGTCTACAACTTATTCTAGTAGTATTTTCTCTTTTGACTCTGAGTAAATGGCATCAATTTTTGGTCTAAATATGTTCTCTTTTAAATATTTCGACATCATATGAGCATGTTTATTTGTTTTAATGGTTGAATCATTGCTTAAGTCTTAGTCCTCCATCATATTATACTTCATCCTATGGCCCTGCTCATTGTAACCTTGCCATAGATCAATTATCCGTACCAAAAAAATTGGTACTGTAACGATGTAAGTTAGGGTTTTCTTGTAATTATTTATGGTAGGTCTGAAGGAAGTGACACCTGATATTGTGTAAATGTGAGGGATGTCTATTGAGAAATGGCAACAAGAAATTGCAGTTTAATTTGTCCTTGAGTTAAACTGAGAATTAAAATCGAATTCTATTCTCATAGCAACTTGTAAATAGTTAATTAAGTTTAATTAACTTAATTAGCTTATGAATTTTGAGTTGGAAGTCTTTCTGTAGTCATGTATATGTTCTCCCTAAGTTTTGGGGTCCATAATGAGTTTAAATTGAGTTGGAAATTAGATCACTCAGTTTACTGAGTTAAGTTCAGTTAAATTAGTTCTAACTTGTTTTTGGAACTAATAGAGGACTAACAGTCAGTTGGTGCAGTAATGCATCCAATAGTGCTACACTGGTTAATTGAATATTCCCTCATGAGAAACTCATGCATGTTAGTTTAGAGAAAAACCCCATTTAGACTAGAGTGTAGGGACAATGTACAATCAATGGTACTATTTACTTGAGTGTAAATATCATGCATGCATCAGAGATTGATCCTATGTCTAGATTGCGCAGTTTTGAAAGCATGAATTCCCTTTAAATACGAGTTATGTATCTTAGTAATTATGCAAGAGGTTAGGGGCTTGGACAACTATGAAATAAGCTAAGGATTTGGCTTAAGCTAAGAGAGTTGAGAATACTTGTGTGGAATTTTTCTAGTGAGAACAAGTTTTGTATCTTCACTAATATTTCTGATATATTCAATATAGAGAGAAGGGTTTTGAATAGTGGCTTTCCCTAGATACATATTGTGTTATGTGCCATTGATTTACCTTCTTCTTGTTCATATTGTTTTCATCAATCTATTGGCTTTCGTTGGTTGAAAGTAGAAGTAGAATCTTGTCCTATGATATAGTACATTGCATGATCTTGTGAGTCTATAGGATTTTCTACATGTTATCAGAGCTAAGAACAATATACTAGTGGAGATTTAGAATTTTTGAGCTTTGGGTTACAGTTGAGATTTGAATTTGCAATACATACTTCAGGATCAGCAGATGGCATTCTGTGGTTTGCGACTCAAGTATGCCATAGAAGGAAGCCCAAATTTTATAGCCCGAAAGGAAAAAATGGAGGCTATGCTAGAGGATAATGGCTTGAAGGAATTCGTTGATCAAGAAATTCCTAAGCCAGCAACACACGATGCACAAAATTTGGCCGAATGGAAGAAGTATGTGGTGAAGGCGAGGCAAATAATCCTTTAGGGAGTTTGAGGCCACATTGTCTTGAGTCTCCATGGCAAGGAAACTTTTTATGCTACGTGGAAAACATTTACGGACTTGTATCAAAAAATTACTATCCAAAGGAAATTGGCACTGAAGGATAAACTTCAAAAAATCAAAATTGCAAAAGGTGAGACGATTCCAAAAAACTTGACCAAGTTCACTCAGTATCGTGATGAACTTGGAAGTGTTGGAATCACGGTTTTCGAGGACGATATGGTGAGTCTTACTCTTCTAGTACTCACAAAGAGTTTGAATAGTTATCGTGACTCTGTCAATGGTCGAGAGAAGTTGCCGATTAGGAACTACTGTGGTCGAATTTGATGCATGAGGAGATCAGGAGGAACACCAGCGATGGCTCTTCATCAAAGATTGATGATGAAGAGGATTGTTCCTTAGATATTAAGGTGAAGAAGGGGAGAGGGAAAGGCTCCCATTACAAATTGGATTCTTATCATGGTGATAAGAAGAAAGACACAAAGAAAGTTAAGTACTTTCATTGTTACGAGCTGGGCCATTTTGCTACAAATTGTCCACTTAAGAAGTCCAATAATAAGTCCTCAAGAGTAGTGGTGGGTGAGGCTTTGTCATCAATGATGGGAAGTGTATGGTACTTAGACAGTGGAGCTTCATTCCACATGAGTGGTGATAAAGACTTATTCAGTCACCTGGAGTACAAAGATCTCAAGATGTATATCAAGATGGGTGACGAAGAAAAATATTGCGTTACCAGATTGGACGCGATTTCTTTTCAGAGGGAGCATGAGGCTCCACTCACCTTGAAGAGTGGTATGTATGTGCCTAAGTTGAAGAAGAAATTGGTATCTGTTGCCATGCTTGAGGATAAAGGCTATCATGTGATCTTCATAAAAGGAAAGATGTTCCTTCAACACATAGTAATGGGTCAAGTAAAGAATATAGGGATTCCAGTGAAGAATCTATATAAGCTAGAGGTAGAGAAGTGTTATTCTTTGAGAACAAAAGAAAAAAGGGTGTATATCTAAGACGTTGGTGAGTTGTGGCACAGGCGATTAGGCCACTTGCATCACGAGGCTTTGAAAGTATTGCAACAGATCTCTACTGGTCTTCCCAAAGGTACACTTGAGCAAACTTATACATGCAAGGGTGTGTACTTTGGGAAAATACACCAAGTCTTCCTTTCATGATAGATATAGTCGAGCCGAGCCTATTCTAGAGCGAGTCCATTCAGATGTGTGTGGACCATTCTCGATAACATCCATGGTCAAACACAAGTATTATGTTAAATTTGTTGATGATTATTCTCGTAAATGTTGAATATTTTTCATGCAGAAAAGGGATCAAACTTTCACAAATTTTTGTGAGTTTAAATCATTGGTGGAGAAAGAGTTGGGTAAGAAGGTTAAAGCTCTACGGAATGATAATAGTGGTGAGTATGTATCGAATGATTTTAAGAGCTTATGTGCATAGAAGGGATTAAATGAGAGTTGATGACACCCCATAACCCTCAACAGAATGGGGTGCCCGAGAGGAAGAACAAAAACATAGTAGGGGTAGCAAGGGAGATGTTGCATGATCAGGGCCTACCACTACAGTTGTGGGATGAAGCACGCAACACAGTGTTTATGTTTAGAATCGTAGCCCACATCAGATACTTCAGATGAAGACACTAGAGGAGGATTATTCCGGTAAGAGGCTAGATGTTGGTCACTTGAGGATTTTTGGGTCATCAGTATATTTCCATGCGACCAAAGATGCATAAGAAAAGCTTGAGTCTATAGTAGAGTTGGGGATATTTGTGGGGTACACTGATACACCTCACAACTATCGGGTGTGTTTGCTGATGAGCAGGATGATAGTGCTTCACAGCGATGTTTGTTTCGATGAGAAGAAGGCCATGACAGCTTGTATTGAGAGGGGGCTTGAGCTACATGAGGATGAGTATCTTTTAGCTGCTAAGGTTGAGGGGCCTCAGAATGATGTGGAGCAGCCACATGTGGAGGATATGGTAGTGGAGACATACACTCGGGAAAAGTATTCCAGAGGGGAAAGAAACTGCAGGCGATAGGATGACAGATTGTTCAATGATGCAGGGGAGAATGTCGGAGCAACCGCTTCTCAGCGCAGGTATAGGAGGTCACCTAAAAGGTACACTGGATACATGGCCCTTATGGGACAATGTTTTGTGACATAGCCATCTACCTTTAAGGAAGTTGTGCAAAAGCTAGTTTGGGTTGATGCCATGGAGGAGGAGTGTTACTCCATACTTCATAACAATGTTTGGGATGTGGTCCTAAGACTGAAGAACAAGTTAGTGGTGAGCTCCCATTAGATTTACAATGTAATGCAAGCTACAGATGGTAGTGTAGAGAGGCATAAGGCTAGATTTTTGGTCTTTTTCTTTTCACAAGTAGAGGGGATTGACTATGATAAGACCTTTGCTCCTGTTGCAAAGTGCTTGTCAATCAGATATATATTGGCACTATCAGCACACATGGGTTTGAAGATACATCAAATAGATGTGAAGACAAACATCCCTAATGGCATGATAGAGTAAGAGGTGTATATAGAGCAGCCTGAAGGTTTTGAAACCTTTCATCGTGAGTCGCATGTGTACCGACTCAAGAGAGCATTGTATGGGCTAAAGCAAGCACCTTATTCTTGGTACACCATGATAGATAGCTACCTCACCGAGTTGGGATTCACAAAGAGTGAAGTGGACGCGAACCTATACCACATAGTGGTGGAATGTAAAATGTTGATCATTTTTCTTTATGTTGATGATATCATACTGACAGTTGATGATCAACTGAACAAATCTTGGAAGGAGGACCTTGCAAGAGAGTTTAAGATGAAGGAAATCGGGCTCATACACTACCTTCTAGGCATGCAGGTATGGAAGGGAGATGGGGAGTTGTTTATGTCCTAGGGAAAGTATGCTAATGAGATACTTAAGAGATTTCACATGGAGAGCAACAAACCCATTGAGACTCCTCTAGCAGGTAACTGGAGGGTGGAGAATGCTAGTTTGGGAGAAGAAGTGGAAGCTACTGTTTACAGGTAGTTTGTGGGTTCACTCATGTACTTGGTGAACACACGACCAAATATGTTCTATGCAATTAACCAACTTAGTCAAGCGATGGTTAGGCCTACCAAGCTATATTGGAAGGCGACAAAGCATGTGTTGAGATACCTCAGGGGCACTTCTCAATATGGATTATGGTACAGACGGACAAAGGGAATGAAGATTCAAGGCTTCATCAATGCATATTGGGCAGGGATTCCATCCAACCAGAAGAGCACATCACGAGGGATCTTCAATATTGCGTCATCAGTAGTTTCTTGGTATAATCGGAAACGGAGATCAGTTGCACTGAGTTCAGTAGAGGCAAACTACATGGCTGCGAGTTAGGCTGCATGTGAGGCCATCTGGATGAGGAATATCATGGTTGGTTTGTTTGGTCAACAGATTGATCCAAATGTGACTTACTACGATAATCAGAGTTATATCAAACTCTATGAAAATCCATTTTTTGATGATCGGTCCAAGCATATTGATATATGATGCCATCATCTCAGAGATTGTGTATTGAGGTGGATTATTTTGTTAGAGTATATTCCCACGGAGGACAAAGATGCAAACATTTTGATAAAGGCATTGTCGAAATGTAAGTTCGAGTTTCACAGACACGGGATCGATGTAACTGATAATCCCTTTCTTGTTGACATGGAGTGTTCAGAAACGGAAACAAGAAATTACAGTTTTGTTTGTCCTTGAATTAAACTGAGAATTAAAATCGAATTCTATTATGATAGCAACTTATAAATAGTTAATTAAGTTTAATTAACTTAGCAATTTTGTTGGAAGTCTTTCTGTAGTCATGTATATGTTCTCCCTAAGTTTTAGGGATCCAGTATGAGTTTAAGTTGAGTTGGAAATTAGATCACTCAGTTTACTGAGTTAAGTTCAGTTAAATTAGTTCTAAATTGTTTTTGGAAATAATAGTGGACTAACAGTCACTTGGGGCACTAATGCATCCACTAGTGCTAGTACAATTAACTGAAGATTCCCTCATGATCAACTCATGCATGTCAGTTTAGAGAAAGACCCAGTTGAGACTAGAGTGCAGGGACATTGTACTATCAGTGGTATTATTTACTAGAGTGTAAATATCATGCATGCATCAGAGATTGATCCTATGTTTGGATTGTGCAATTTTGGAAGCATGAATTCCCTTTAAATACGGGTTATTCATCCTAGGAATTATGCAAAATATTAGGGAATTGGCAAGCTGCGGAATAAGATAAGGATTTGGTTTGAGCTAGCTTGTGAGATAAGAGAGTTGAGCATACTTGTGCGGAATTGTTCTAGTGGGAACAAGATTTGTATCTTCACTCATATTTCTAATATATGCAATACCAATAGCAGGGTTTTGAGCAGTGGCTTTTCCCATATACATCTTTTGTTATGTGCCATTGATTTATCATCTTCTTGTTCATATTGTTTTCATCGATCTATTGGCTTGTGTTTGTTGAAAGTAGAAGTAGATTCTAGTCCTGTGCTTTAGTATATTGCATGTGCTTGTGAATCTACATGATTTTCTACATTGTCTCGAAGGGTTTCTAATCCACAATAGGGACTAACCTTCTCCAAGTTCGAGTTTTGACACCCAGTTTCATGCATACATATTTATATGTTTATTTTTATTAAAAATTTACTAGAGTTATACTATCTAGCATTTTCTCTTAACCCCCTCCCCTAACAATAAACATGCTAAAAAATAGTACAGGTCAATTCTTTCTTGCATCTCATTTCCATTATAAGCCCCAAAGTTCATAGTTCCTCATCTATTCCTACACAAAAAGACTATTTCCGCTTACTTGGCTTTTATTTATATCATAAATGAGGGAAACAAAATACAACCAGTTTCTCAACACAAACTAAAATTTATGCTAGACATGTCTAACAAGATTGCAATTTCCCAATTTCTACTCATTCAAACAATTCTTTACTGTAAAAGAATATAAAAGAAAACATTTCGAATATTTTTAAATATCAGTTCTCTTTTTTCTTAAAAATAAATATAGTATGCAAATATCATATCAAGATTCAAATCCATAAGTAATACTCATTTTTCTTAGCCTTAGTTAGCTCTTCTGAGAGAAGGAAACCGAAGAGACTCCTTTAACCACCCACCCCGTCTTCCCTGGTCCTCTTAGTTCTGGAGCAGTTTAAGACAATGATTATTCTGAGACTCCAGTCTAGGTCAAAATTCTCTTTTGAAGGCTTTTGACTAGTTATAACCAACTCAGGAAGACCCTCTAGCAGTACCACTGCTTTCTTTGATAGTGTCGTGTCACCCCTTCTTTATTATTTTCCTATTACTTCCTCTCTCTCTGCCCCACCTCTCCTTTTCCCACTGAGATACTTTGTTTTAATCTCCACGGAAACTGTTTTGTTTGGAAACTAGGATTTTTGTTTTCTTTTAGAAAAGAGTCTTTTGAGGGTTTTCGTAACTTTATTTTAAAGAAACATAATTCATAACAATAATAGCTACAAATTTTTATTTTTATTTTTTTAGTTCTTTTAGCAATCTCTACCAAACCAAATTACCTAGTCTTGTCCTAAAATAAGTAATTAGTATATACATAACTAGGGGTGTTACATATAATGTGTTATAACCAATATAGATCCATTTTAACCACAAATCTACAAGGGATCAAATCTCAAACTTGAAAAAAGATTTACATGTCAAGAGATTTAATCCTTTAATTTTTAGTTGTTTAAGTTGTATTTTTTAATATTTTATCATTTTTAATATTTCATATTAAAAATTGAATGAGTTACACATTTTCCTTTTATTAAGAAATTACTTTTTCTTTTTGACCATTAAAGTATTTTATTAAAGTAAACATTAATACACACATATATACACGCACACACATACAAAGACACGCACTATATCTCTCTCTCTCTCTCTTTATATATATAAACACACTTTTTGTCTATATATATAGAGTGTGTGTTCATGGGTTAATACAGATATTCAAACAATTTATTTAAGTACTATATTGAGATATTTATAAGAGAAATATGATTTATATATATATATATATATATAAAGTTCTATAAAATTATATTATTTAAGATAGATATCGAAATATTTTATTTATTACTCGAAGAGTGAAAGTGAAATATCAACAACTGAGTATTAACTCTGTTAATCGATTTTTAATTGGTTATACATGTGGTTATTTGTTTATTTATTTATTTTAGTTGACATTAGTGAAAAATATTTTTATTATTGTTTAAGGATGTGATGTACTTACACATGACCCTAATACTTGATTGTAGAATAATTATTTTTTAAAGACATGACATACTTACACATGACCCTCATACTCAATTATAGAATGAACCTCTCAACTCAATTAAGCCTATAAACATTAATCCATTTATAAAAATTATATTCATCATAAATTTAGCCATTTTTAATAGGTTATAATTAAATGCCTACCTCTTTCAACTCAAAGTATAACATTTCCATTATTTTTTTAAATCAAGATTCAATATTTATAGAACATGTTTTATCTGTTTGGGAGCCCTATTCTCTTTCAGGTTACAAATTAAATAAAAATATATTTCAATCGAGAGCGCGTACCACGTTACCAGTGGCTGTTGATATAATTGAAAAGAATTAAATTTACGATGTTTAAAAATATTTTTCCATAATAATTCCAAGCGCATCTCGTGATGTCTGGTAATGGATTGTGCGTTCCGTGGGTCGTTTCACTACCCAAGCCACGTTACAGCAAATGCATCATTTCAATACCCAAGTCGCTCATTTTGCGTTACAATTTGATGCGATCACGATATTAACCAATTTCGACTCATTGGCACGCAGAGGTAGCACTGGTTGGCCACCAAAGTGGAGGTCAGCCTGGCTGGCCACCAAAGTGAAGGTCGTTTAGGCTGAGGCTGTGTGTCCATTGGAGCATTGAGAGTGGGCTCAAGTCTTAAAGAGTCAATGACAATTTCTGCTGCATAATACCATAGTGAATGTTGGATGATATAAACTGTATTGATAAGGCTTTGTTTAATGCATTTTTCGGAGACAGTAAATTATTTGTGGGTTTTTTAAATTTATTTTCGGGATCAATGTGTTGCTGTGCAGTGTGCTTAATGTTTTTTTTAATTTACTTTTGTGATCAATGCGCTTCTCTGCACTGTGCTTCTCTGCAAGGTGTAAAGCTATTTTCTCAAGTAGTAAAAACTAAATGGGTGATAACGATAATCACTTTACGCTTCCTAATAAGATTAATAATCCCCGCGCCATGGTCACCTCTTTCCCAAAACTTTTGTCAATGATATGTACATTTTCTATTTAATATGTTTGAATCTTCAACTGAATATTAATGAGATTAGAGATGGTGATATTAGTCTTTCCGAGTGTGAAATTACATTAAATTTTAATGTTAAATATAATTTTTTATTTTAAATCAAAATTATATTTATAATTTTATATAATTTGTTTACCTACTAAATAAACTTGTTGAAGAGTAGATATAAAGATAAGTTTTCTAAATTCTAAATTTATATAAAAAATAAATTAAATAATAATATATACCATAGTTTAAAACAAAAATCTCTTTTATTTTGTCTTAATTATTAATTATATAATGTATTAGTTTAAGTTAAAACATATAATTTAGAAAAAGAAATTGATAATATTAACACTTTTAAGTATTATTAATGAAGAACTTTATAAATATAAAAAATATAAAGAGTTTAATAATTAAAAAACATAAATTTAAAATAATAATTTTTGAAATAAATAATTATGTTGAAAAATAATATATTTTTTACTGTGTTATTATGTATGTTACGAATTATATATGTTATGATTTTCAAGAAAAATAATATATCATTCTTATCTAAATTTAAGATCTACATACTTATTTCTCGATGGGGGTGATGGACATAGTGCACGGGGTATCTCGTGACCCATGATGACCAACAGCTGGCACCTAGGTTGTGGGCCTGCCCTCTCACTTCACCTAGCTTCTAGGGAGGAGTAATGGTATGTGCGTTGAATTTAGTAGCACCTTGAATAGCGCGGGAGATGTCATTCTAAGATAAAGGGTGGTTAGCACGGACTTCATTCATGTTTCGTGTTGGCTTCATTCTCTTGCCTAGTTCTTTGCTCGTTGGAGAAGGAAGCGATATTGCTTCCGTTGGGCAAGGTGGTGCCCTCAAAAACGTAGTTCACCTTGAGGTTGTTGGCTCTGTAAATTGGTAACTTTCTTCCTGCAAGGGTGTTTGTTGAGAGGTTGTCGACTGTGGTTCCCGGTGGAATTATCCTTCGGGAGCACCTAATTGATTTGTTTATTAGTGTTATGTGGTTATGGGTCTTTTGGTGGTTGGAGCGGACCACGTAGGTAACATTACTCATGGTAGAGGTGGTGGTTCTATAGATGGCTTTCGTCTTTTGGCTTTTGGGCCCATAATTGGTTTGTTTGGATTTTCCACATGAGGTTTTATGTGCCTTTCGTGAGGAAGGGAGCAATAATCTTGGAGGTAGAAGTGATCTCTTGTTGTTGGTGTTGTTAGGGGGGAGGTACTCAGAGTGTGGTGGGCAATTTTGTTCTTCTTCCGACCCTCATGCATTTGAATTATTCGAATTTCACTACCTCTCTATGATCTAGCATGGGGTGGCACAGCTCATGGGGTGGAAAATCTCTTAAGTCTGTGTGGTATTGTGTGGTTTCGATTGGTGCGAGTCTGATAACATGTCTAAGAGGTTGTTGGTTTCAGCACTGGGTGTGGTGGACCTAGTGGTTGTTGGTGGGTCGTGCCTAGAGGGTATTCTGCACTACAGGTGAAGTTGTTAGACCAACGTCAATGTTTCTAGCCCCAAGAAGATGGTGGTTCTCCCTTCCTCCAAAGCCCTGCTCGATGGGACATGAGGACCACTTCTCAATTGAAGAACACAGAGTAGTGGTGGAGGTGTTTTTGGCTCGTCGGGGTGGCAAGTCGTTGGGAAGCTCCTAGAGGATGGTGGCTAGTGTGTGGAGTGGTCGAGGGCCTAGCAGCTCTGCAAAGGGTCATGGGGTCGATCGTCACGAACACCGGTGAAGGATAGGGGTCAGCAGCGTAGTGGCTCGGGAGCGCGAGGGGGGGAGAGTCTTTGGTTCCTAGTTTGAGGGTCATTCAACATTGTATCCTAGAAAATTATAGAGATTTGATTCAATCCCTGCTCGAGTGATTGGAAACTACTGAAAGGATCCAACAGGATGAACATGTAGAACTTGGAGCTACCTTGGATAAATTGCACTACTTTTAGTGCCACATCTCGGAGCGTATTGTGGTGGTTTAGCGAGGACAAAACTTGCTATCAGAGAAGGTGGATAACTTCGAGTCCTAGATGGCTAATTTCAAGGAGCATGTCCAATTCTATTTTTGACCTTCGCCTCCTCTTCGGACAACCTTGGACTACCCAATCTCCATCATGTCGGATGACTAGCATCACTACAGGCGTTTTCTATGTTTTACCTGTCTTCTGGTGCCTTTCGACTACTCAGTTTTAGACAATGTCCTTAGTTTCCTTTTTGGAATTTTCTCATATGTTATATGTGATGGTCAACAAAATGAGTAAGAGTGAAACCACCTGTTTTTATTGCTATTCTCAATGTACATCTTTTTGAAGAGTGAATAGAATTTCAACTTACAAAACAATTACATAGTTATAACAATAATATTATAAAAATAATTAATATTTTATAAAAAATTAATAATAATAATAATAATAATATTATTATTATTATTATTATTATTATTATTATTATTATTATAAAAATAAAAATAATTTTATAAGATTTCTCTCCCTATTAAAGAAACTTGTTAAGGAGGGAATATATAAATATATATATATATATATGTGTGAGAGAGATGTATTAATATAAGTTAAAATATCTAATTTTAAAAACAATATTAACACTTCATTATTATTAATGAAATATTTTTTAATATTTAAAAATATAATGAATTTCATTAAAAAAAAAATTTAAAATAATAAATATTGAAAAAAAACATTATTCTTAAGAATAATGTGTCTTTTACAATTTTATAAATTCACTTGAAGAATTATATGTATTATGTTTTCCATGAAAAATAGCATATTATCGTTAAACAAATTCAATATTCAGATGATTATACTAATAATTTTATAAAAATAATTAATATTTTATAAATTATTATTATTATTATATTTATGAAAATATTTATAACAATTGTAATAATATTTTATAATAATTATTATATAATAATAATATTCTAATAGCATTTTTATTATCAATAATATGATAAATCTAAGGGGTATTGATATCATAAACTAAAGAGATTAATAAAACTAGGAGATTTTACTTTTATAAACCCAAAGAGTTAATATTATAAACTCATGAAATTCTATAATATTTTTTTACTAATAATTTAATTATTTTTGGAAATAGATCAAGGATTTAATTAATTTAATTCATAAAAGTAGATATTTCTAAAAACAACAAAGCTCTCATAATATATGGAACAAGAAAAAGGCTATAATGAATCTTTAAGTTGCACAATCATTATTATATGAGAAGATATTTGAAGTTTAGAGGGAAATAGTATTTTTTATAGGTAAATCATTAAAACTCCTAAGATTCTCAATGTTCTTGTATAACGTGAATTCCAAATGCAAAAATATTTTAGGAATATTTTCCATATGCTAACAAATTTTAAATGCTTTAGGATATTAGACACCGTGAGGTAAAAGACTACGAGGAATGATGGTATTGACGGTATTGACGAGATAAATAATACATTTCCCATGATAAATGGTGCATTATATTTATCATGAGATTAATGATATAACATCGGATTTAATACATAGAACAATCGTATCATAAACATGACCATTGTCTACTTGAAGGTAAGATTTGGATGTAAGATGGAGTATATCATGTTGATACATAGTTCTTCAATTGTGAAAGTTATTACATTTTTCAATTTAGTGTATTTAAATTTAATGGATAAATAAATTTAAGGGATTATAAATTAAAGGAATAATATTAAAAGTGAAGAATTATTATTATAAACTCTTGGAATTAATATTATAAATTTAAGGGATTAATAAATTTAATGATTATTAATATTATAAAGTTAAGGGATTAATTTTATAAACCAATATCGTTTTATGATAAACATTGTTTCAATCTGACAATCAATCACAAAATTATCATTGCATTGTTACATTACATTGAAATTCATTGAAGATCGCATTGTTACATTACAAAACTGAGGTTTAGTATTAAGGCCTTTTAATATTGGGTTTAAAATTTATAATATTAGGGTTTATAACATTAAGATTCTAGTTTATAATATTAATCCTAGAATTTATAATATTAATAAATATGACAATTGTTGTTGCAATGTTTATAACCACTTGAGTTTATAATATGAATATTATGGTTTAATATTAATCACTTATGTTTATAATATCAATATTGGGGTTTAAAATATCAAGATTTATAATCATAGCCTTTATAATATTAATCCTAGGGTTTATAAATCCTTGGGTCTACATGTATCAATAATATCTTTGGTTTATAATATTAAGTTTAGCGTTTATATTCTTTGGGTTTAATATTAATATTATGGTTTAATATTAATCCCTTGGGTTTAATAAAAGCAAGGGATTATAAAACTAAGGGAATAATATTAAATCCAAGAGATGAATACTATAAAACCAAGGGATTAATATTAAAAAGCGTTGGGATCAATATTATAAATCCAATGACTAATAAGCCCAATGGATTTTTAATACTATAAATCCAAATTATTAATTTTATAAAACATAATCGCATTGCAGCAAAAATTATCTCAATATGACAATCAATGTCACAATAATTGTCACAATGTTACATTATGTTGTCATTTTTTCAATGTCACATTGTTACACTACAAATTGGGTTTTAAAATTAGGTTTATAATATTAGGGATTTTTAATATTGCATTTATAATATTAATATCTAGTTTTATAATATTAATCCTAAGGTTTAATATTAATCTTAGGTTTTATAATATTAATCTATGTGACAATCATTGTTGCAATATTTATAGTCCCTTGGGTTTATTAATCCATTGGGTTTATAATATTAATCCTAGGATTTATAATCCATTGGATTTATTATATCAATAATCCCTTAGGATTATTAATCCATTGAGGTTATAATGCTATGGTTTATAACCTTAGGGTTTAATGTGCTAAATTTATAGTTTATTCTCTTGGATTTTATAATAATAATCTTAGGGTTTACTATATTGAGTTTTATAATGTTAGGGTTTTGTATTAGGGTATAATATTGTTATATTGGAATGATACAAAATATATTTAATGTCAAATTACGAAAAACATTGTCTCAAAAAAACCCTAAACGGTCAACCTTATCCTTATTTATCCCAAATCTTTTTCTCTTCTTTGTATATCAAAGTCCTGATGATGAGTCTTGCTCTAGACTCGAAATGTCGACAAAAAGAAAATGATGAATACTGTGGATTATCCGAATACAATCTCTCAAATACCTCTCCACAGAAACCTGCAATCCAAAACAATCATTGTCACAATATTACATTACATTACATTTTGTTCAACATCCATTGTGACATTATAAACTTTGCAATTAATATTAGGGTTTACAATATTCAGGTTTCTAATGTTGGGTTTATAAATTATAATAGTGATGTTTAATATCACGGTTTATAATATTACTATTATGGCTTACTGTATTGGTTTTTATAATGTTAAGGTTTTATTTTAGGATTTAGTACTGTGATGTTGGAATGGTGTAAAATTGTTTTCAATGTCGCGTTGTGACAAACATTGTCTCAATACAATAATCAATTTGACTATCATTGTCGCAATGTTACATTACAATGCGAATTTTTCAATGTTGTATTGTTACATTACAAAACTCATGTTTAATATTAGGTATTTTTAATGTTGGGTTTTTAATTTATAATATCTAGATTTACAATATTAATGTTAGGGTTTATAATATTAATCCTATGGTTTATAATATCAATCAATCTCACGATCATTTTTCCAATGTTTATAATCCATTGGGTTTATAATACCAATGTCCGGTTTTATATTCCTAGGGTGTAATATTAATCCTAGGGTTTCTAATGCTAATCATTTTAGTTTATAATTTATAATATTAGGGTTTATAATATTAATTTTTTGGTTTATAATATTAATCTTAGGGTTTAAATTTGTAGGTTTATAATATTAATACTAGGGTTTGATATTAATCCTTTGGATTACAAATCCATTGAGTATATAATATTAATAGTAGGTTTTATAATTCCTAGGGTTTATAAATTCTTAGGTTTATAATATCAATAATGCCTTGGATTTATTAATGTCTTGAGTTTGTAATCATAGTGTTTATAATCCTAGGATTTAATATATTAGATTTATGGTTTATAATCGTAGGGTTTATAATAATAATCTTAGGGTTTACTATATTAGGTTTTATAATATTATGGTTTTGTATTAGGGTCTAATATTGTGACATTAGAATGGTACAAAAATCTATTTAATGTTCAGTTATGACAAACATTGTCTCAACGCAACAATCAATTTAATAATTATTGTCACAATTCTACATTACATTAAAATTTATTCAACATCACATTGTGACATTAAAAAATTGTGGTTTAATATTAGTGTTTATAATATTTAGGTATATAATATTGGGTTTATTAATATCTTGGGATTATAATATTAATATTAAGATTTATAATCCTAAGGTTTATAATATTAATCCTAGGGTTTGTAATATCAATAATCCACTAGAATTATACTATTAATGCCAAGGGTTTATAATAATAATCCCTAAACGATTAATATAAAACCTAAATAATATAGTTTTAAAATAATAATAAAAAGATTATAATGGATCTTTAATTGTTCAATAATTGTTCTATGAGAAGATATTTGAGGTTTAGACATAAATTGTCTTTATTAGAGGTAAATGATTAAAAATTATAAGATCCTCAATGTTCTTGTATAATGTGAAACCCAAACGGAAAACTATTTTAGGAATATTTTCTATATGTTAATAATTTTTAAATACTTTAGGATATTAGATACCTTGAGGTAAAATACTACAAGGAATTATGGTATTGACGGGATAAATAGTACATTTCCCATCATGAATGATGTATTATATTTATCACATGATTAAGGATATAACATTAAATTTAATACATAAAACAATGGTATCATAAACATGGCCATCATCTAATTGAATATAAGGTTTTTGATGCAAATTTAGTAGACTCTGTTAATAGATTGTGTTGACACAAAGCCCCTAAGTTGTAAATCTCATTACCTTTTTCAGTTTGGTGCACTTAAACCCAAAGGATTAATAAACCCAAGGGGTTATAAAACCAAGGGAACAATATTAAATCCTTATGATTAATATTATAAACCTAAAGGATTAATAAGTCCAAGTGATTATTAATATTATAAACTCAAGGGATCTATTTTATAAACCAGCATCGCATTACGACAAATAATGCCTCAATATGACAATCAATCTCATAATCATTGTTGCAATGTTACATTACATTGCAATTTATTCAATGTCACATTGTTACATTACAAAATTGAGGTTTAAATTAGGCTTATAGTATTATGGCATTTTAATATTAGGTTTACAATAATAAGGTTTAATATTGGGTTTAAAATTTATAATATTAGGGTTTATAATATTAATCTTCGGGTTTATAATATTAATCCTAGGTTTTATAATCTTAATCAATCTAAAAATCATTGTTGGAATGTTTATAATCCCTTGGGTTTATAATACTAATTTTAGGGTTCAACATTGATCCCTTAGGTTTATAATATCAATATTAGGGTTTATAATCTTAATCATAGGGCTAATAATCCCTTTGGTTTATAATATTAACCTTAGAGTTTATATTCCTTAGGTTTAATATTAATCTTAGTCTTTGATATGAATACCTTAGGTTTAATCCCTTGGATTTAAAAAGTGCAAGTGATTATAAATCCAAGGGAATAATATTAAACCCAATGGATTAATATTATAAAGTGAAGGCATCAATAGTAAAAACACTTGGGATTAATAGTATAAAGCCAAGGAATTAATAATCCTAATGGATTATTAATATTATAATTCCAAATGATTACTTTTATTTAAAACAACGTCGCATTGCAACAAACATTGTCTCAATACAACAATAAATCTGACAATCATTGTCACGATGTTACATTACATTGCAATTTTTTATACGTCGCATTGTTACATTACAAACTCGGTTATAATATTAGGTTTATAATATTCGAGATTTTAATATTGGGTTTATAATATTAAGGTCTAATATTTTGTTTATAATTTATAATATTAATATTTTGGTTTATAATGTTAATCTCAATGTTTATCATATTAATCTATATGACCTCCTGACTGGGATGTGGGTCGTCAGTCGGGATAGCCTGGGTGCAACCATGTGTAGTACCTGGGCACTTATTACTGCCGTCCCCAACATGCTCAAGGTAGGGGGTGCGTTGTCCTTCAGCATGAATGCCTGTTGGGGAAGTTGGCAAGGTGGAGGGATAGGAAATAAAGTTGGGTGGTGGACTAGGCGAGGTCATTCAACGTGCAACGTAGGAGTGAAGGACTATGCAGAAGGGTGGCGATAGAGAGTAGTGGAAAGTCAATGAAACAGGATGAACCTTGGTCACAAATGGATGCTTGCAGAAACCAGGTATGTACTTTGGCTTTGCATCAGCATTGAATCTATGTCTTGGTTGGGGTTATGATGGGGGGGAAGGAGGGGAAGGATTCTGAAAGTATGGGGAATAGAATGCTACTAGTGGCAATGGGGGAGGGGGGGGAATTGCTTGCCATGGCCTGGTTCTGTGTCCTTACTTCCTCCCAAATGTGTAAAAGCTATGACTATTGAGCGAGGGGGGGGGGGGGGCAAAGCTTGCTGCAGGGCTGTGATCTTCTGCGCTTTGTAACTAATGCTGGGGGAAAACTGGATAGAGGCACTGCAATTCAAGAGGGGTCGGGGTTTGTAGAGAGTGGCAGGGGGAAGCTGATGGTAGGGGGCTAGGGTCGCAACCACGACTGTAGTCTACAAAGAAACTTTTGGCGTAGCTAGAAAACACATGGGATTGATGCCAAGGCTAGGAATCTTGAGTGGAAAACTAGTTGGAGGGACCTGAGAGGCAAAGCCATTTCTCTTTGGGCCGAGGGAGCAATGATATGAAGCCACCACAGGTGTACTGCTAGAATCAAGGAGGGCCTATAGGCTCAAATTTAGATGGGGCTGGATGACCTACACACAACCCATAGTAAGGGCACAGGGAATAATGGAGGGCCATGGGGTAAGGATCATAGACCTCTGCTCTTGGATCTATGGGCTTCGGCCCACCCCTTCATGTTTGCGGTTAGAAATGGAGGAGAGGAAAAACATTAATAGGCAACGTGGTGTATTACAAAAATTCTGAATTTGAATCTAAATTTTTCTGGGTGTCAACAATGTTCTGGAAAATAGGTTATTTCCCATGCTGTGAGAGGATGTGGACGCGGTAGGAGAGGCCTGACCCCCTAGAAAAATAAGGGGCGAAGCATATCGAAAGCTCGTAGGGGTCAGAAATTAGTAGAGAACCTCATCACTGAAGCAGTAGAGGCTTACCGTGAGGGGACGGATGCTGGCATTCGAAAATTGTTGGAAGAATTGGAAGAGGAGGTAAAGAAAGGAAGCAGGACGAAGGAAGAGATGGAATACTCGAGGAATCTTGTTCCGGATCCAAGGAACACTCGAGGGAGAATCACATAGTTCAAGCAAACGCTATACTGGTATTGGTTAATAAAGAGTCTACTCAGCAAGGTGATGGAGCAGATATTTGTGGGTATGGCAGTGACAGTTCAAGGAATGTCGAATTATAAGAAGGAAATGGAGAAAATTCTCTTTCAGTTGCACAAATAGGATATCAGGATGGACAAAATTGACCACCACATCCCTTGCTTTTTGGAGTTGTATGGAATGCCAGGGGCATCAACTAAGGATCCAACTCCCATCGCATCTGCCTCAAAGGAACAAAAGGATTAGACTCACCCCCATGCATAATTTTGTCTATGCAGTTAGCTTTTAATTTTTCTGTTGCAAATGTCAGTTTTTACAATTATGCAATGTCTGGACATGAGATAGAGACATATCTAGCTTGGCTGGACAGATTTAAACAATATTGTTTATGGATGGCTTACAACACTAACCAGTGGCCAACAGACTTGGTTTACCCTCGGGGCAAGTTGAGGTCACCTGGTTAATTTGTGTGGTATAAGCTTGCTTATTATATAATAGAAAATGGAATGGATCTGCCAAGCTTAATGAAAAAATATTAATCTATATGACAATCATTGTTGAAATGTTTATAATCCCTTAGGTTTGTAATATTAATAGTAGGGTTTATAATCATAAGTTTTACAATCATAACACTTACAATATTAATCCTAGGGATTATAATGCCTTGGCCTTGTGATATATATATATTTTTTTTTCGATGTGGTTCACGGGGCACCGGAGGTGGGCCGCTACGTCCACAGTGAGAATCGGGGCAGCTCCACCCGAAGGGAACTGCCATTCGGCCATATCAGGCCTAACCCCGAGGGCGTCGAGGAGATTTGACCCCATGACCTCCCAAATTGGGAGAGTACTATCAACGGGAACTCAACCATTTGAGCTATCCCTCGGGCTGGCCTTGTGATATAAATAATCCCTTGGGTTTATTAATTCATTGAGTTTATAATCCTATTTTTTATAACCCTAAGGTTTAATATGTTAAATTTGTGGTTTATAATCTTGGGGTTTATAATAATGATATTAGGGTTTACTATATTTGGTTTTATAATGTTAGGTTTTTGTATTAGCTTATAATATTGTGACATTGGAATGGTATAAAAGCATATCTAACATCAAATTACAACAAATATTGTCTCGATGCAACATTAAATTTAACAGCCATTATCACAATGTTACATTACAAAATTGGGGATTGCATTGCGACATTACAAAATTGGGGATTAATATTAGGGCTTAGAATATTCATGTTTTTAATATTGGGTTTACAAATTACAATAGTGAGGTTTAATATTAGATCTTATGATATTAATATTATGTCTTATTGTGTTAGGTTTTATAATGCTATGGTTTTGTTTTAGGATTTAATATTATGACATTGGAATGGTACAAAAATGTATCTAACATCACATTGCAACAAACATTTTCTCAATACAATAATCAATCTCAAAATCATTATTGTAATCATTAGCGTAATGTTTAATACTCTTAGAGTTTACTATTAATCCCTTAGTTTCATAATGTCAATAATCTCTTGGATTTATTTATACCTTGGGTTTATTATTAATATGAAGGCTTATAATAATAAGTTTATAATATTAATCATAGTGTATATAATCCTTTGGGTTTATAATATTAATCTTACGGCTTATAATATTATTAATCCCTTAGGTTTATAATATTAATCCCTTAGGTTTCTAATATTAATAATCCCACGGGTTTATAATACTAATCTCTAAGTGATTAATATAAATTCTAAATATTAGGTTTTTATAATGATAAAGTTTTATATTAGGGTTTAATAGTCCGATGTTGGAATTGCATGAAAATCTATCCAACATCTCATTGTGACAAACATTGTCTTAATATGACAATCGGTCTAACAATCATTGTCACCATGTTACATTACATTGAAATTGATTCAATGTCACATTGTTACATTACAAAACTAGGGTTAAATATTAAGTTTATACTATTAGGGTTTTAAATACTAGGTTTATAA
The DNA here is from genome assembly GCA_031772625.1 of Pinus tabuliformis. Taxonomy (NCBI): domain Eukaryota; kingdom Viridiplantae; phylum Streptophyta; class Pinopsida; order Pinales; family Pinaceae; genus Pinus; species Pinus tabuliformis. The sequence goes on along the minus strand of CM062816.1, from coordinate 1,706,909,259 downwards.
TAGTAAGGTTTAATATTTCATTTCTAATTCATAATATTATGGTTTATAATATTAGTCCCTTGAGTTTTTAATATTAGTCACTTAGGTTTATAATATTAATTCTTTGTGCTTTAATATTATTCCCTTGGGTTTATAATATTAAACCCAATAGTTTATAATATTAATCCCTTGGCTTTTTAATATTAGTCCTTTAGCTTTATATTATTAATCTCTTAAGTTCATAAATATCAAGAATCCATTAGGTTTATAAGATCAATAGTTCCTTGGGGTTATAATATTAGTCCCTTGGGATTATAATATCAATAATTCCTTCCGGTTATAGTATTAATAACTAATAAGCATAGTAATATATTAAATTTTATAATCTTAGGGTTTAAAATATTAACTTTAGGTTTGATATATTAATCTTAGATATTATAATAACAATCCTAGGGTTATAATCCCTCAAGATTATAATATTAGTCCATTGGCTTTATAATATCAATCCCTTGGTTTTATAATATTCATTGTTTTTCTTTATTAATCTTATTGGTTCATCATATTATTAATCCATTCGGTTTATAATAGTAATCCCTTGGGTTTATAATACTAATGTCACTGATTTATTAATCTATTAGCTTTATAATATTAATGCCTAATATCAGTAATAATATATTAAGGCTTATAATCTTAAGGTTTATATTATTAATCTTTGAGTTTATATTTATACGGTTTAATATTAATCGTAGGGTTTATGATATTAATCTCTTACGTTTATAATATTCATCACTTGTTTTTATTAATACCTTGGGTTTATTAGTCCCTTGGATTTATAATATGAATCCCTTGGGTTTACGACATTAATAATCCTTTGGGTTTATTAATCCTTTCATATTATAATATTAATACACTGTATTTCACGATCTGAGTTAGGTTTATAATATTAGCAATCCCTTTGCTTTATTATATTATTGATAGTATTATCATATTATTATATTATAATAATAATCATTATAAATTATTATCATAATTATAATATAGCAACAATATTTTATAATTTAAAAATAATAATTATATTATTATTGTTATGATATTATTATTATTATATAAAGTAATATTAAATCCATAGCATTGACACTTATCACTCTATATTAACTACATTTACTAATGTGGTTGTGCTAATCTTTAAGAATATTTAGTTTATCAATTGATGGATATATTATTAGTGTCGATTTGAGTTTAAACGTGCTCCAATTAATCTACACATACCAATTCCAATTTAATATATATATATATATATATATATATAAAAGATAAGGTAATAGTTTGTATCCAAGAGTGAAGAAGAGGAAAGGAGTGAGAGACTAGAACAACTCGAACATGTTAAATCATATATAGAAATTACATCCACGATAAATTTGGCCATCACAATTGATGCCACCTGCGTCCTTATAATTAACAGAATTGATGAAAGTCAGTGCTTGGCTTAAGGTACGAAGTGGCATATAAAGAATTAGTGAATCTATCGCAAGTGGTTAGCCCCTCCTTTGTTAATAACTTAACAGAATTGCCCACAAGTTGGCATAATGTTAAACGACATTCAAAGGAAATCTAGACATTCATTGTACGAGTTGGCCTCCCACCAAAACGCACGATAATTTCATGTTCTATTTGAATTGAAAAATATCATTTATTTTTTTAAGTAACAAAGGCGACGTGAGTTGTTCGTAGATCTATTGTGAGACATGGACAACATTAAAATAATTGGTTCGCTTGTCTCATTACAATGAAGACTTGTGGTTAAAGGTCGATACATACAAATAGAGAAGTCAAACTCTTTTAGTATTCCTTATTCTCTCGTCAAATTTTCAAACTATAACATCGAAAATAAATTCACTATAATAGAGACATTTATTGATGTGGTTGATAGTAGACATCAAGCATGCACACACAATTACATTAACAAATATGAAGGTATATATCAACCACATTAATAATTACCCAATATATAGTAGAGATTTATATTAATTAACATTAATAATATTAAGTATTATGTATTTATAATAATATTACAAGTAATTACTAGTTTTAAAATATTGAGTTTTAATGTTATTGTTTTGTTCTTATGATTTTAATATTGGAGTTTTAGTATTGGGTTTTAATATAAGTAATAAATAGTTAAGTAATCAACTCAGTAAATTTCAATTAACATTTAATCCCTAATATTTAACCCTAATATTTTGATTTTATAATCCCATTTTTTTTATTCTTGTAACGAACAATGATTCATATCTCGATGATACACTATAACTAATCATTGTTCAAGAGAAGATCAAAGACCACTTTGTTGAGTAGTGTGCATGTTAATGTTAGTATCATTAAAACCCTAACATTAATTATTATACAATTACAATAATTTTATAAACAATAATTAGGATTTCTAATATTGGGTTTTAATATCATAGTTTTAATAATCACTTTTAGCATTGAGTTTTAATAATAAACTTGATATTATAAATCTAATATTAAACATAATATTCTAAACCTTCATATTAAACTCAATATTATAAACCATAATATTAAACCCAATATTAGAAACCCTAATATCAAATGCTAATTTTGTAATGTCACAATGCGATGTTGAATACTTTGTAATGTGATGTAACATTATGACAATGATTGACATAGTGATTGTCATATTGCGACAATACTTGTCACAATATGATGTTGGATGGATTTTTGTACCATTCCAACAACATTCCTCGGTAAACCTTGTGTAAAAACACATAGCATTATAATTTTTGTTTTTTATTTTTATAGAATTACCAACTTGTAGCTTTCCAACTTACTATTCCATAATCTTTATTAACTATAAGATCAAATCTTCATGATCATATAGAGTAACTCTAGTAAAGGAATAGTAAATTACATTAACATTAACAACCATTGTTGTAGGATCCCAACATAAACTTTTTTATGTAACCTTGATTCTTTTAACTTGTTAGTTAACCACATACTTGATAATATAAATGACACATTATGCAAGGAATAAATATCATCCAAATGGCACCATAGGAAATCACATCATTAGACAATGATATACCCTAGAAACCTCATAGGGTGAAAACCAACTTATGTTTAATTTTATTAGTAAACGTTTGTGAGGGTGTTCACCCCTCACTTTATGGTTATAAGGTAGTCCATCCCTTGACCATTTTATAATATCTTACAAATATATATCATCTTAAATGCAACATAACTAGCAATAAGATATTACAATCATTTTGATATCATTTACCCACAAAGGCTTGAACATTAAGTCTTTGCAACCTAGTTCTTCTCATTAGAGGATTATCCTGCAGCTAAGCTTCCTTCAATCTGCATAGACCATTAGTTTATCACACACCATAATAGTAAACACAATCCATCTTTCACATATGTCACAACCCTTTCCTGCAATTGGTATTATCATTAAAGTTTGATCTCACAATTAAATCAAATATTGATCATACCAATAAGAAATATTTATTAGTGATGCTTCAACATCTACTCATCTACAATCATAAAATATAAACAAAATATCATCACATGCCTCATTTTAACAATACTGCACATGCATTAATTAAAATCACTAACTTTCAAAGCATGTCTATAGATAATTACCACATTAAATATTATTCCCCTCACACATAAGTCCACAATTTTTTCCAAAGAAAAACCACTACAATTGTCATTACTATTTTAAAGGAAAATAGGACACTAGCTATGGTTTTTCATGCAAATAAAAAAACTTTTCACAGTTGCATGTGGATACATAATATTTTCCCAAAACAAAGCTAACATCGTCTTTCATGGAAATGCATAATATTTCCAAAGAAAACTAGCATAATCTTACATGCAATTGGATAATCGTTCCAAAGGATAGCTCGCATAAAATATATTATTCTTGTGCATGCAACTTTGTGTTCTTTCCAACAACATATTTTCCAAAGGAGAGCTATTTGCAATAGCTATTATACATGAAATGACATGCTCTATTCCAAAATAAGGCTAACATGATAGTTTTGGTTCTTTTGTGAAGATACATTTACTTGTCCAAGGGAAAGCTAACATATTTATTTCATGCAAAACACGTCTTTCTTTCCAAAGGAAGCTAACTAAATATTACATACTAAAAAAACATTTTTTTTTTAAGAATCAAGTGCATAGAAGCCACTCTTTCATGCATGCGAACACACTTCTCGCTTTTCAAGACAGGAGCAATATAAATAAAATTCCTTCTAAGATAAATTAACATGATGCCTATTTTTTGTCCATCTCTCATGCATTCTTTTCCTAAAACTTAATCAAGTAACTCTTATTTAAATACATATAAAAACTTTTCTACTTTTCAATATACTAATAAAATAATCATATATTTTTTTAAAAAGTAATCATATATTCTTTTAAAGAAATATTTTTTAAAAAGTAATCATATATTCTTTTAAAGAAATATAACTCAGTAGTTGTTCTATCCATGCATACAAAAACACATTTCTTTTTAAGAAAAGTAACATAATACTTTTGTGCCGGAAAGAGCTTATTTCTATTAAAAAATTCAAGCATAATACCATGTGATCACATAATTACTTATTCTTTATTCATGTGAAAACACCTTTTTTTTTCCAAGAAATCGAAAGAACGTTAGCTATTTTTTAATGCACCTAAATATTTTTTTTATAAATATAATCTAGCTTTCTACACATTAAATCCTTGCAATCTTTTCCAATTAAAATAACATAGTTTCTTTATCTTTTTATGTGTAAAATTCACACACATTATTTTAAAGAAATATCATGAATTATTTTCCTTGTATATGCATGGTTCCCATGGATTCTACTTCAATAAGATATCACGGCTTCTTTGTCCGTTTATGTGAAAGGTTCATGCATAATTTTCTCAAGAAAACGACATGGGTTATTTGTTTATCTTCCACAGAGAAGCCATGAATTTTTTTTTTAACAACAATCGTTTCCAACAAAATAAAAAATAACCTATGTTTATTCACACGAGGGCTGTGTAAATATTTTCCAAAAGATTGATAAAATTAACCTATTTTGGGCATAATAAGCCTTCTTAATAAAACATCGTGTACTTATCTATATAGATTGCTCCCTAATTTCTCATGGTCAGAAGACAAGAACACATGCTCCCTTCCATCATCAAGTGATCAAATAGCTCACCAAAAGGAAAATCATAAGACATGGTTGGTAGGAATTTGGCTCCATTTCCTTCCATGGATTAACAACCACCGCAAAACCAACAACATGCAGTGAACCCAAAACGTGGGAAGGGGTTTATATTTTTATAAAATGATCTCTTCTCCTAATGCAATTTCTATGTATTCTGTGAGGTTTCCATCGAAATTATATACCTTTTTCTATTGGCTATTACTATTATGATGATATTATGGTATGTGAAATCCAGTGTATTATTTGTTACAAGAAAATATACATCTATACCTCATCACTAAGACCCCTCGTACCCTTTCTTCTTCCGTGAAACTCCACTTTCATTCCCTTTTTATCCATTCCCTTTCGCACCATATATGAAACATTTTCTTGGTTTGAAATTGATGTCATAACCTTTCTTGATGGCCAACCTATTTGTAAAACATAGTAATTAAATAATGACCTCTCAAATAGATTTGTAAATGCCAACAATATAGGGATATTACACTCCTAAAACAAGAAATCCTCACACGGTTAGATTTTCATGTATACTAATTACATTGTTAGGGAAATATTTTTTTAATTCTCAAGTCCATGGAGTTTGTTAATTTGTTCTGATAAATAAATTTATGTCAGGTACTTACGTGGAAAACTCAAATATATGTTAAACTGCGACTTTCATGGTCCATTACAAAACCAAACACAACATATTTCATCATAATTTATTTTTGAGTTTGTATAGTATAGGCCCGCAAGTTAAGCAAATACAAATTAAAATTTTTCTTCTATGTACATATGTGCAAATTGGAATCACTATACGAGTTGTGTAGTAGTGCGAATAAAGAGAGGAAAAGTTTGATAATGTCCAAAATACATGGCAATGGGAATGAATATATATATAGCCAATTTATTAGATTTAGATTGTCTAGGTAGAAAGTCAATTTAATATGAATATAATGAAGGTCAGCACCTGATTTATCATCATGGATAGTGTTTGTTGTGGAACAATTTTCTGAAACTTGAAGTTAAGCAAATAGAAATTAAATTTTTTCTTCTATGTACATATGTGTAAATTGGAATCACTATACGAGTTGTGTAGTAGTGTGAATAAAGAGAGGAAAAGTGTGATAATGTCCAAAATACATGGCAATGGGAAGAAATATATATATATATATATTTCTTCCCATTGCTATATATATATATATATATATATATATATATATATAACCACTTTATTAGATTTAGATTGTCTACGTAGAAAATTATGAATCAACTTAATATGAATATCATGAAGGTCATCACTTAATTTATCATCATGGATAGTGTTTGTTGTGGAACAATTTTCTGAAACTTGTTCAAAGCAAGAGATACTACACGCTCCCCCCTTATTGAGAACATTGTCCTTGGTTCTCATCTATGAAGGAATTTACAGGTTAAGTTCCCTAGATAAAACACCAAGGGAAACCTCTCACAAGCAAAATATAGATTAGTACACCAATATTCTTGATGTGGTCAAAACCCTCAAAGAGGGAAACAATCCATGGCTTGAGCCAATGCGGCCACTTCATGAAATTTATTAATGTAAAAGAAAGAAAAGTTGCATAAGCTTCTCTCATGAATGGTCACCTTACAAATGACCCTCCATTCTCTTTAAATAGAGATCATGGACGAATCGGGTGCTAAGCCACGAATCAAGTGTCGGTAATACCGAGGAGAGAATGAACTGTCAGATCACTTCATGTCTAGAAAATATGGCGACCATCTGATTGTAATTTACAAAATTACATAGTAAAGAAACAAAGTTTACCTAACACTACACTAGACCAACTTATACTTACAATCCCCCCCTTTAAGAACAACTTGGGATAGGATTGAAGGATGTACAAATATGAGACAATAGGAGAAGGAAGGAGGCATTAGAGCCTATCCCACCTTAGTGACAACTTCCTAAACTCTGACCATAAATTGAAGTTTAGTAAACATTGCCTCTATGAGAACCTTTGTAAAGATGTCTGCAACTTGATCATCGATTGAACAATATTTCACTTCAAGAACATGGTCATGAATGAGAATTCTGATGAAGTGCATGTGTAGCTCAATGTGTTTGCTATGCTGATATTGGACTAGATCTTCACATAGTTGAATGAAAATTTGATTATCACATCAAAGCGTAGTCAGATGTTGCTGCTGAAAGCCAAACTCTGACAGGATCTGACAAAGCCACAGGGCTTCCTTACTAGCTTCTACGACGCCACAATACTCTACTTCTGCTGAAGAAAGAGAAATGGCACTTTGTTTCTTGCAATCCCGTGTAATAGGTCCAGAACCAAGAGTGAATACATAGCCTAGAGTAGACATCCAATTATTAGGGTCACCAGCCCAGTTAGAATCAGTGAAACCAACCAATAGAGTAGATGCTTCTGCATTGTAATGAATCCCAAACTGAATTGTACCTCAAACATAAAAAGGTATTCTTTTAGCTGCTTTCCAATGACTTTCATGTGGGTTTTTCATAAACCAAGAAATAAGTCTAACAACAAAAGAATGGTCAGGACAACTATGTGTCAGATATAAAAGCTTTCCTACAGGCTGACGGTATGAAGTAGCATCAACTTCAGGGGAAGTACAAGTGATTGAAATTTTGGATCCATACTAATAGGCAGAAGGGATTGGACTAAAGTATTCCATGTGAAAGTGGTGTACATTATCACAAGAATACTTGGACTAGGAAATGGAAATACCTTCCTTGGATTGCAAGACATGAATATCAAGAAAATAATTCAAGTGTCCTACGTCTGTCATTTCAAACTACTTTTTAAGGCTAGAATTCACATGGTTTATAAGGTTTTGATCACTAAGGATAATATCATCAACATAAAGAATAAGGATGATAAGAGACATACCCACTTTCTTGGTGTAGACAGTGTTGTGAGGATGACACCTAGAAAAGCTAGTATCTAAAAGAAAGCTATCCATTTTGGCATACCAAGCCAGAGGGGATTTCTTGAGACCATAAAGGGATTTCTTAAGCTGGTATACAAGGCTAGAGTCTGTTTGTATAAAGCTAGGAGATTGTTCCATATAGATTTCTTGATGCAAGCCCCCATGCAAGAAGGAAGATTTAACATCCATCAGATGGACTTCCCATTTGAAAGAGGCAAAAAGGGAAAGAACAAGGCGAATAGAATTCATGTTCGCAATAGGGGAGAAGGTTTCAGTATATTCAATTCCTTCAACCTGTGAAAAACCCTTAGCAACAATACAAGCTTTATGTTTATCAAATTTTCCATCTAGTCCAAACTTGGTTTTGTAAACCCATTTGCATCTAACAAGTTTTCATCACTTTCGAAGAGGAACAATATCCCATGTATCATTTGCCAATAATGAATGATATTCTTCATTTATAGTTGTCTCCCAATCTATATGTCACTCGAAGCTTCTGAAAAGGTGTCCAGATCATAATTCGCTAAAGCTTGAGCCAGTAAAGAATAGGCTCTATTAAGCTAAGAATGTGTATATCATTAATCTATAGGGTCACCTACAAGAGCACCTACTGCATCCTATGTAGCACAGACCCATTTTGGAAGATGAGGAGGTGAAGGAGGATCCCGAGAAGGTGGGGTGGGGGGCGGGGGGGCGATTTTCATCCTCGCTATCATCATCTGAAGAAGAAATATTTTCAGAAGTAGAAGGGATATATGGAGGTGGCACATCCATCAAACTAGGCTCGTAGGCCGATATATTTTCAAAAAACTTTACATCTCTTCTAATGATAACATTTTTGGATTTAGGTGCAAGAATTCTATATCCTTTGACATCTTCAGAATATCCAACAAAAATACATTTTTCACTATTGGGTTCTAAGGCTTTATGTTTATCATCTGGAATATGGGCCCATGCTTATTGGCTACATGGGGGCCTGACCCAAGTTCAGAAGTGATTTAGCCAAACGAATCCCAAAACTACCCGCCCTTTCGGCAACAGTCCGCAGAACGTGGACTGAGGTCTCATCCGAGGTAGTATGGGAGGGTGTTGGAACCAGGTTTTTGCACCCTAGGGATGTCTTAATGAAGGTTTTGGTCCAATTACCAGTGCACTGGCACTGCTCCATGCAACTGTCTATCCTCCATGACTCGTGCTACTGCCCTCGTGCAGCTTTGTAAGGGCGCGAGTAAAGTACTACCCTAATATCTCTACTTACTGTGCTATTATATTAATGCTTAACTTAAATTGTGTCAGCTTAGTGTTCTTATTACTCATTCAACATACAGATAAATGTGCGTAACCATAAACAGGATAAATGCATAAAGATAAATAGAAACATAGATGCATAGTATTCCGAATCAAACTTATCATTATTATCTTTCAAGTTCCAATTACAGACCCAACTCCACCCTGCGCACAGAACTGCGGACTCTACTAGGCCTCTACGCACTCAGCTACAGAGCATCTTCCTACTACTACGACCCAATACACTTTAGATCCAACTCCTATGCTCTAACCATGCCTTCACATTTATCTATTACTTCCGTAAAATTGAATCCCTTTTACACTTAGAGACTCGCAGACAACTTTACATTATTTTACAATTCTTAGGGCGGATAACCCTATGACTCATCCTAGACTTTCGTACTCCACGCCCGTACATCGCGGAGTCTTTACATTACATGGACCAAAACTCAGGATTTAAGCCCCAAAACATGTTGTGGGGGGATTTGTTGCCGAATAGGCCCCCAACACAATCATTGTGACTCATCCCGAGTCACTCAGCTGGTGCGGTGATCCTTGTGCGAAGTCCATCCAGCAGGTCTCGGGCAGCTTGGGTGTCCGTAACAAATTATGTGACCATTTGTTGTACTTGTTACACCCGTATCTCTAAAACTTTGTGAGAAAGGTCACATTCTTGTCTGACCCCATAAAGTTCCTAAATTTGTGCCATCTTTCCTTCAATGGTAGTAGTAATTGTGAATGCTTCATCGATCCATTGTTGGATGCGTGCTTTAAGCAGGGTTTTTTTCTGGCGCATGGTGTCTAATTGGTCCTTCAATGCCCTTTCCTACTATAGTCTGCCGAGTTGTTGAGTAAGGAAAACCATCTGCACGGTGCCCCGGACACTGTCATACTCCTGTTACAACTCATGCGCCTCTGTGTCCAGGCACTGAATGTTCGGGTCTTCCTGCAGGTGCGTAAGCATGATTAGTGCTTGCTTTAACATCCTGGTACAATCCTGTGTCACTTGGCCAATCTTCTCCATCCCTGTCTGGAGAGCGTAGGCGTGCTTCTCTGTGACTTTTGGGGGCGAGGAGGGCTACACCTTCAATCGTAGCTCGACGATTTGTAGGTTCAGTTCCCACTGAACCTTCATCACTTCCTCCCTAACCTCGCGGACTCTGACCACCAATGTATGGACCTGCTCTACTACTGGTAGTTCTGCTGGCATGGCTAACTCTAGGATGCTCCTACACACATCCTCTACTACCTGCTCCAGTCTGCGAGCCTGTGCAACCAACTCATCATGCTAGAGGCTGAGCTAATCCATTTTTCTTTTCTGCTCATTCAAGACCGAGATCCCGTGGCCTTCCCTAGCGCGGAGCTCTGCAATGACCCCATCCTACAACTGGTACAGGGTGTCACGTGGTAGGGATACCAAGTTTAAGCCCACACCTTTCATGCTGCTCATCACAACCCGGTCAACCTCACCTGCACCTGCTAATGCGACTCTGGGTAACATGAAAGTGTTGTCCATACACACGTGTAGCAGCAGTTCAGCCTCTACGATTCCTGCCGCGATGTATGGAGCCATCGTACCTATTTGGGGGGGTTGTGCCTGTAATCCTTTTAGCTGCGCTCTGAGCACCCTCAACACAGTGTTTTGCTCCATCATCATATTCTAGAGCGCATCCTTTGTCACATGGCGAATCATTTCACCGATGTCAAACATATCACTTCCGATAAGCGTGATCAGGTCAACGGACATCTTGGATGCCTCTGTCTTCTTTCTGGGGACCAGTTTCTTAGAGACACGTGACCGCTCCATCTACTGTGAGGTGGTTACTAGATCTGCACGCTCTCCATCCAGGTTGATGTCCTCAGCCCCCTGCCCCGTGGACATGTCGTGGCCCCCCTCGGCCTCTGTTGTTGTTGTCTCCACTTCTTGCGCTGTTGCTACTGCATCGGCCATCTTTTGTTGTGCGCCTGCTTCTGCTGCTGCTTGTTCCTGGCGCCTCTTTTGGGCCAACTGCATGATGTGCAGCTTGGAATGCTTCTTCTTTTGTTGGGCTGTGGCCTTCTCCATTTTTTCTAGGTCTGGGGCATGCCACTTTGGAGTCCATGACTCCATTACTGTGAAGATCACATAATCCGTTGCGATGATGGAAGTTTGACCCATTTCTGCATTGGATCCTTGCGCACCTGGATATACAGGTTGTGCATATCTGCCTTGAACTCGGTCACGCTCTGTAAGCTGTTATGAACCATAGGAGACAGGCGCAGTCTTCAGTTGATCCACATTCGGATGCTCGCCTCCATGAACACCCATAACACCTTCATTTTGTGAATCCTTTTCACGTCTTTTGTAGCCTAGAGTGAGGTATACCTCACGGCTTCGGGCATATCACCCTCCACATTGGGAAACTGGTTGTCCTCTGGTAGTTCCCCTACAACCAACAAGATGGATAAGGGCAACCATGCGTAGTGGAAGGTCTTACCCTACTCCTCAACCTCCTTGTAGTTCATCAGAAACTCGCAGAGGAATTGTGCCTAGTTGAACTGCACCCCTTCTACGCACTGCTCTGCCAATGTAATCACAGACACTGGTACTTCGTCGGTGTGAAATTTCTTCATTAGCTTGCCAGCCAGTAGCTAGGTGGCTAGGCACACCCCTTTGTCCTTAATGCTTGTTATTACATAGCCCCACTTTTTCTTCTCTAGTTTATACTTGACCTTCATAGCTTCTGCAAGGGCCAAGTCATTGCTTTTTCCCGCTATGGCCGCAGGGTTGTGTCCTTTGAAGGGCAGGTGTGAAATTCTATGGATTAGGTCAGCCATGATGGGAATAGGCTCCTCCAACCAGAGATACCCATCATGCACCAGACATAGCAGCTGCTTGATGATGAAAATGGTGATGGGCACGCGGTGGTAGTGGGGTATCCATTGCGAATGGAATAACCCAACCTTCTCCACGCCACACAACCATTTTTGCTTCATTAACCTTTTTGTGGCTAGGTGTGGGAACTTCTCATTGTCCATGAGGTCCCAATCCTTGAACTTCATGGTCGGTATTCGTCCCAAAGGCAAACCTTCAAACATTATACTGTCAGGGAGGAGCGGGGTCTGGAGCGCACTCTTCATGGCCTCCAGGTCTTTTGGTATCTTGGCTTTCCCTTTCCATGAGGGAATGTATGGAGGTAACTTTGTCGCAGAATTTGTTTGTGAGACATCCTCTGCCTCATCATATTGCGCCTCAATTTGAGTGATTGGAGATTGCAAGTCTTCCTCCTCCTTGTCTGGTTCAACAGTGACAGATTTTCCCTTTTCTACCATTGATAATTTGCCAAACCGTGGGTTTCTTGGGGATACATAGATTGGTCCCATAATTTGCTTATCTTTCTGTGGTTGTGGCATTCATGGTGATTTTGGAACTTCTGGTACAACTGCCACCTCCCCAGGCTCCTCATCGGTCATATGGGGCTCCGCAGTATCTTCAGTGAATCACACTCTTGTTCTAGCAGCCATCATGTTTACACAGGATACGTTCGGTCCCATAATCAAGGGTGGCAAGAGCGCTTAGTGCTCAATGCTCTGTACTCGCTCAAATCTCAAACAACCAAGTGTTGCCTCGAGGCTAGCCTAATGGATTTTATAATATTGTTTGAATTTGAATTTGACCATTCCCTCCACTTCTGAGTCATTAATTCCTTTTTTGCAGTAGATCGTCCCAAATCTAGCTCTTAATTCATGTTTTATATGTCTGCTACCCACTCCTTTTTGCCTTAAATTGGACATCTTGTCATGAATAGTGACACCAATGGTTTCCTCCTAGCCTACCCCGCAAGACAGCACAGCCCCCTATCTGCGGGCTCGACCCTAGTGACAGACGGATACTGCGCGCAACCTCCTTATCGCCTAGTTCCCCCACAGTCTCTTTTATAGTCCCACACTCTCATTCAACTACTCGAAGTGCTGAGATTGTGCTTCCTGTGGATAGTCAGGTGGTCGCACCACCTGTGCAGGACTTCAATGCACTTTCTAGCCCGGTTCGTGGGTACTCCTTAATTACCCTCACGACCGTCAGCGCATCACATTCTCCCTTATGCGGTGCACCCCTGGATACTTTGTTGGTGAGGTGTAGTCGCAGCCATGGTAACAGAGCCACAAAGTCTTTGCAACAATCTTCTAGTGCAGTAGTATGGTTTTCCGTCTCTTGTCTTGTCTTTCCTAGTTTGTCGACGTGACATGCTTACGAGATGTCATTTTTCAGCTTTTTGATCTCTACGACTATTAACATGCTTTTCATCCTCAGTCGTACCCGATCTTCTTTGATTTCCCAAAGCTTAAAATTCCCTCGTCGAATGGCTTCCTGAATCCGCATATGTTCGCCCTCACATAGCTAAAAAAATTCCTTTATTTGGGTCCTCGCATACTGTCCCAACTATGAGAGCTATTGTGTGTGGATTCCTGTTCTCCAAAATTATGGTCTTGACTCTACTTTTTAGCTTGAGCATCATCCCCATGCTCAAGCTTTTGCACATGGCCCTATAGGCCCAACGAATTGTTGGTATGTACAGGTCCCAATCAGTCTATCTCACCTGGTGAACCCTGTTAAGGACTTTGCATATCTTATTGAATGCTTCTACATGGAATATTTGTGGTGTGCATCACCCTTCCTATTGTTGCGTCCTATTCTAACTTTTGATCCTTAATCTGGGGTGTGCTCCTATGGACTGCACAGCAAACATCTGTACCCATCGACACAGGTGGGTGTGCAAGCTGCTTCGTCCTGGCTACCCGATTCTCGTTTGAAGTTGGGTGCTCCCAAACTATAGGTGAATCATCCTTCTACATCCATCCCAGTCCTCAAATTTCCTTAATGTGTACCCCACCATCGCGCGGGTGTTGCACACAATGCCCACTTCAAGGCATCGAACTGCTGCTATTCGGGTACTGCGCTTTGAAATTTGTATAGGAACTCACCCACCACTATCAATCAATCATACGTCGGTAGCTCTCTGGCCTCTATTGCCATGCTACGCATTGACCTAACCATCATGTTGCAATTCAGTGTCATTACTTCATGTAACCGATTTTTCCATCGCTCAACTTCTTCGTCTGAATCCAAAGTGCAGGAGCTCTCGCACTCCCACGAGATTCTCCCATCTATAGTCGTATTCACCTGATCCTGGTCATGCACACTGATATTGTAAATATAATCCATCTCATCGTCGCTTTCGTCTTCGTGCACCGATTCAGTGTAGTGCACTCCTTTGGATGGGTTTAGCAGGACTACTACGCATAGTGACTTTTTCTCGAATATCATCTTTTGCTTCTTCAGGTTGATGACTCCATTCATATCGGTGGCCCAGTCTATTCCTAACAACGCGGGTTATAGATTCTTGTCATCAACAATCTCTATCACTTCTAAATCCATTTGTGTGCTTGTGCCTTCAATACCAACTATTACTCCTTGCAACCTTCCCATGGGAAAAATCTTTTGTTAGTTCACCATTCGTAATTGAATAGGGGACAACTGTAACACAGGCCTGCCCATACGTTCCCATGTTTGCTTTTTTAATACATTTGCATCTGAACCCAAACCTAGGATTACCTGATCCATTTCGTATTTCTCAATCTATGCAGTCAACCTCATTTCTCTTCGAGTATGTAGTGCCTGCTTTCCCACTTTTCAGACGACACGCGATTCCCCTGACCCCGCGCACCTAGTGATCAGTTCCTGTAGTCCTTTAACCGCCTTGTTGTTGTATAGCAGTTTCATGCATGTCTCTAGAAAGGTAGTAAGCATATAAGGATCCATTCCTGGCTCCAGTTGACCCTTACTACCTGAAGTGGAGGCCTCCATGAAGCTCTTCTTAGCTTCCATGAATTTATCCTTTGTGAGTTCTAAGTCAAACTTAGGTTCTTTTGTAGGAGCCTTGCGAACCCATGTATCTTCCTCTGGCTGCTTCCCCTTATCCGCCCCCATGGTTTCACGGCTTCTGAGCATCATGTTCACAGTCGGGTCTTCTTCGCATGTTTCAGACCTCATCATTTGTATATTCTAAGTCGACGGAGGCTGGAGTACCCCTTTCTTGCACATCTGTGTGATCAACGTAGTACATTCTATCATTTCATGATCAAACTGAGTGCAATACGAACAAGATATCCTCGTCAGGTTCGTACAATCATGCACATAGTGCCCTGGTCCTCTGCAATTATAGAAAATTAACTATCTGCGGCCCCTTCCTGGTCCCATTCCTCCTTGTCCTCGACCTCACCCCTGAAATCTAGCACTCACCATCCCCGTAGCTAGGTCGAGGGATCATGTTTTTGTCTATGTCCTATAGGTTGGGGTCTGATCCATCATTAGCTCGAAGCTACGACAAGTACGATCATCGTGGCCTATCAATCTCCAGAAATTACAAAACAACTGCTGGGGAGTATGTGTATACTTCTGTAACAAATGGCAATTATATGTGGTGTGTTTTCCTCCTATCTGACATATCGCGCACCATAACGCGAGTGCCACACTTGGCCCTACCTATGCCTTTTGTCTCAATGGCATTAGCCCTCCTCCTGCCAAGTAGTTCGCAAAGACCGGACAATGATCCTTGTCATGACCCTGGCCTTTTCATTTTATGCACCATACTTCCTCGCACGCCTCTGGCTGCAGTGTCCTATCTTGCTTCAAAATTTGAATTTCCAGGCATAGAATCTGTAGTTGCGCATGATTTTTTTGAACTCCCAACCCAGGGTCTTGTATCGGGGTCTCATGCAACCTCATTGCCATTTCCAATGCTTCGGCGTGGGTGGAAAGTTTCTGTTGTGACAACACCATCCTCAAGTGTGGTTTCAGAGATGCCACAAACCATGCACAATGTTGTCCATCTTTTAGCGTCATATTTTCTTCGCGGATCATACTCTTCAGTCGCTAATCCAGATCTCAGGGAGTCTCACCCGAGAGCATTGCGATCTCTTTAAACCTGATGATCGACTGTGTCTCTGATTTCGGCCTGCTAAATTCTCTGTTCAGCACATTCTGGATCTCTGATATCCTCGTGTTTGGGTGATCGTTAGCGTGCTTGATATACCTGGTCAAGGCGCGATCTTGCAGTGTGCTTACCAATGTAGCCTTCTTAATATTTTTGTCTGTGACCCCTTGCGCTTCCCATACTGCTCTTACCACAACCAGAATTGGTTTGGATCTTCATTCCCTACTCCTCTTAATACTGGCAGTTTGATTGTGCTCACCATACTGAACTGTGGAGGTGGTGGAGGTGGAGTGGGTGGAGATGGAGGTGAGGGAGGTAAAGCGGGTGGTGGCATGGGTGGAGATGGTAGCCGTGGAATGCGCTGCCTTATCAAACTGACTGCACTTCTCAAAGAGACCTTAGTGAGCTCTTCCTCGCTCTCTCGCAAAGGTGAAATTAAGGGACTGTTTTCTAATTCCTTGCTATTTTTGTAGATCTTTCCGCTCTGCATCATCCGAAACATTAATGTATTCGCATGACCCTCTTCTCACACAATAACATCTTAATCCAAGTATTAAAAGACTTAATATAATTACCTTGCGGTCCTTTGAGGAAGCGTCGTTCTACTTCGTTGTAGCTTACGGTCATGTCTACCAAAAACGAAGTGATAAATCCTCCTATTATCCAGTCAAGCCAATGGTCCACTACTCATGCCAGCTTATCTTCTAATGCCTCTAGTCTGCGCACTCACTCCAGAATCCACAATATCGGTTGGTCAAGCCTACACCTTCCCTGGCTGTCATCTAACCTCGCGATCCGCTCATACAGTTCCAAAGGAAAGGATGCAAAGAAAATCTCATGGATCTCCATATATACGTAGCGGTACAACCACTTTTTCTCAGATACTTGCGGAGTTCTATTTTCTTGTTTCATGAACTCGTGAATTTTCTTGTCCAACCACTGTTCAATTTCATTCTTTGCTGGGTTCTAGTGGCACAACCTTAGACATCCCTTAGGCATATCCCAGTCCCAGCAACGGAACCATTTGTTGGCTACATAGGGCTTGACCTAGGTTCAGAAGTGATTTAGTTGAACAAATTCTAAAACTACTGGCCCTTTCGGAAATAGTCTGCCAAGTGCAGACTGAGGTCTCACTTGGGGTAGTATGGGAGGGTGGTGGAACTAAGTTTCCACACCCCAGGAATGTCTCAAGTGATGAATGTTCTACTCCAAACCTGCATGCTTGCGCTGTTTTGCGCAGCTGTCTATCCTCCGTAACCCGCACTACTGCCCTCGTGCAGCTTTGTAAGGGCACGAATAAAGTGCTACCCTGGTCTCTCTACTTACTGTGCTATTATATTAAGGCTTAACTTAAATTATTTGAGCCCAATGTTCTTATTATTCATTCAACATACAAATAAATGCACGTAACCATAAACAACATAAATGCATAAAGATAAATAGAAACATAGATGCACAGTATTCTGAATCAAACTTATCATTATTATCTTTCAAGTTCTAATTACAGATCCAACCCTGCCCTATGCACACAGCTACAGACTCTACTAGGCCTCTGCGCACTCAACTCTAAAGCCTCTTCCTACTACTATTACCTAATGCACTTCAGATCCAACTCCTATGCTCTATCCATGCCTTTGCATCTATCTATTACTTCCATCGAATTGAATCCCTTTTACACTTAGAGCCTCACTCTATTTATACAATCCCATGGTCTAGTAGACCGATACAACTTTACATTATTTTACAATTCTTAGGGTGGACAACCCTATGACTCATCCTAGACTTTCACGCTCTATGCTCGTACTTCATGGAGTCTTTACATTACATGGACAAAAACTCAAGCTTTAAGCCCCAAAACATGTTGTCGAGGGATCTGCTACCCAACAATGCTTCACTTCGAAAAACACAAAAGTGACTTACATCTGGTTTAATTGAGCTCCATCCTTCTTCTGGAGTGATATTCTTTAAAACCTTAGTAGGAGTGTGGTTTACTATGTAATTTTCACCGTTAATTGCTTCTGCCCAAAAGGTAAGACTAATTCCATTAGATTTAAGAATACAATTATCCATTTCTTTTAAGGTGTGATTCTTCCTTTCAACTACACCATTTTTTTGTGGAGGATATGGAACAGTATGTTTCATTTGAATTCCATGCTCAGTGAAAAAGTTGATGAGTTTGTTGTTAACATATTCTCGCCATTATCAGATCTTAGCTAAAGAATTTGATGTCTATATTGTTTCTCAACAAAGGATATTAAGGCCAAGAACATGTTAAATACTTCAATCTTGAGTTTTGAGAAGTATACCCAAGTGCATTTGGATAAATAATCAATGAAAGTTAAGAAATACTTGTAGGTAGAGAATAAAACAACTAGAAGTGGACCACATAAATCGTTATGCACAAGATGTAAAGCGGTTGAGGCGTGCCAAGAGGCACATTTTTCAAAACTATACCAATGATGTTTCCTAAGTAAACATCAAGAAAAAACACCATCTCTTGCAAGACACCATAGGAAGACCTATCACCATATTTTCTTTACATAGATTTTGAAGGGAGCGATAGTTTAAGTGACCAAGTTTGTCATGCCAAAGTTTGCTCACTTCATCATTATGATCAAAAAATACCAAGGGAAGAGTTTATGACCCAAAGTTGTTAAACTTATACAACATTGTAGAATCATCAACAATTCTAGTAGCGAAAATCTGTCTAGGATCTCTTAGGTCCTTAATTACAACATTTTCAGGTGAAAATCTGATGGTTTTACCTTCACCTGAATGAGTTATCTGATATACAAATCGAAGGTTGGAGGATAAGGTTGGAACACATAATACATCATTAAATTGACCATTTTCTAGATAAATAGCTCCAATCCATACGACACTAAGATATCTATTATAACCAACATATATATTTTTGGTGTTACAATCATTTAAAGAAGAAAACATGGCTTTCTTTTTGGCCATGTGATAAGAAGATCTAGAATCAATAAGCCACTCATGAGATTGAGAAGAATAAGATACATTTAGTGCATAACTAGACCAAGATGCTTGATAATGATGTGAAAAAAGTGTTATTACGGAAGATGAAGTTGAAGTTGAAGACTGCTCCAAATGGATGTTATACTTCTTCATTGATGCTTCCATGGCCTCCATATCCTTAAAGAATTTGGATTCTAAGTGGCCATCTCGATTCCAAAAGTTGCAATGCCTATCAGTCTTCTTCCCTTTGTTTTTATTTTCCTTATCATTTTTTTGAATTGATTTTTCATTTCGTTAAGACTAAAAGTGCTTAGGACCCTTGTTTGGTTTAGGACCATTATTTTTAGGATACTTCTTCTTAGGATTCTTTGAATTTGGTTGTTGTTGGGCTGCTAAAGCTTTTTTAGAAGAGTTTATAGTATTAAGAAGACCAAGATGTAAGAGATTTTCTTTTTCTCTTATTAAATAATCACAAAAGGCATAAAAAGAGGGGGACTTGTAGTCTTGTCCTAGAGAAATAAAGGCTTCTCTATTAGAATGGAAGGTGGAAACAAAAACAGAGTAGACGGGTCCTAACTTAGTAAGAATGGAATAGATAAGGCTACCATGTTCTTTCTTATCGTTAACGCCTTCCAAGAGAAGTCTAAGGGTCTTGAACTTGGACAAAAAATATTCAATGGAAGAAAAATTACTGGGGTCCAAAGTAAGGAACTGATTTTCAAGTTGATGGGCTCTAATTTCATTTTTAATTCCAAAAACTTTATTGAGTTGTTTCATTGCTTCATCAAGGGTATCAAGTTCTGTGACATGGAATCTAAGGTCTAGAGAAATAAAAATCCCTATCAACCTACGTGTTTGATCTTGCTTATTTTCCCATTTGATTTCCTTATCTTCATCTTTAGGTTTAGATTCTTGGCCTGAGGCTATTCTATAAATACCTTTACTTCTAAGTAAATCCTCCATGTAGGACACCCATTGGAAGTAGTTGGTTTTGTCAAGAATAAGTTGGCATGGACTTTCCATTTTAATAGAAACTGAAGTTGTAGATACTGAAACTAAGTGCTCCAATGGAAATATCTCGAAAAATTTGGTCGATTAAAAAAATGGCTCTAAAAACGGCTTTTGTTGGGTAACGGAGGTCCCGCGTAACAATTTTGGGTTTGATAGCCTAGAAGTTAGGGTAAAAATATTGTAAATCTCTGAAATATGTGGAGCGCAAAATGTAAAAAGTCAAGTCAAAGGGTAGTCCACCCAAGAAATAATATAGAATAATAGGAAGTAAGTCGATCTGCAGACCATAGGAAGGTATAAATAGAGCGCGGATCTATGGGAGAAGGTAGTTCTTTTTGGATGATCTTGGATCTGAATTGGAATGGTTTTTTGAGAAGGAAAGTTTTGAAGCGTGCATAAGTCCAAGTCTAGCATTTGGGTAGGGGATAGAGGCCCTGCAGCTATGTGCACAGAGGCCTAGAAGAGTCCACAGCTATGTGCGCAGACCCCTGCAGCTGAGTGCGTAGGGCGAATCTGGATGTATTGGTAATAAAGTGGAAATAAAGATCAGTTGCTTCTATAATTATGTGATTTGGCTTTCTGTATGGTGAATATAATTGTTTGGTCTATGAACATATGCTTATGTTATGAATGTATGTGAATATGAATTTATTCTAAGTGCGCGAACTGGTTAAATCTGATAAATGTTTGCTTAAAGACCCTGCTAAGTAAATTTGATTTATTCAAGTAATTAATTAACCTGGATCCAGATCTACGCTGAAGTAGAGCAGCGCGAGGCTACAGAACAGCACAAAAACCCTCCAGACAACATCTAGACATCCCAAGGGTGCAGAAACTTGGTTCTAGCACCCTCCCCTACTACCTCGAGTGAGACCTCAATCCCCGCTCCACGGGCTATGGCCAAAAGGGTTGGTAGCTACGGGATTCGTTTGGCTAAGTAATTCTTCCGAACCTGGGTCAGGCCCATATAAGCCAACAAATGGTTCCATTGTTGGGACCAGGATCTGCCTAAGGGGTGTCTGATGTGGAACACAGGGACTTTGTAGAAAAAGAATTGAAGGATCGAAGGGACCAAGAGTAGTAGTAGTTCAGAGTATGGTGGTAGGGTTGACAATGATAAGGGTGATCTAACTACTGATATTCAAAGGAGCAAGAAGCGAAGACCCAGAACAATTTTGGTTCGTGCTAACCTTAGTATGGAATGCACATAGAATTGCAGATGATAATATCATAAAGGTTACCTTAGTTAGCGCGCTGTAGGACTGGGCACTAACATGGTACATAAATTACTCAAGCGATCACCCAACTGCGGGGACAGTGGAAATCCAGACTGGACTAAAGAAAGAGTTTAGCCAACCAAAGTCAGAAACACAGTCAATCATAGGGTTCAAAGAGATCGTGATGATGCCTGGTGAAACCTCGTGGGATTTGGAGCAAAGACTAAAAAGTACTATTCGCGAGGTTAACATGACATTGATGGATGCGCAACACTACGCTTGGTTTATGGAATCCTTAACACCACGTCTAAGGACGTCTTTGTCACAACAAAAGATCTCAACCTAGGTTGAAGCATTACAGACAGTGATGAGGTTGCACAAAACTCCGTTACAAGACCCAAGGTTGGCAGTTCAATAAATCCAAGCACAGATCCAAAAGTTGTGTTTGGAAATGAAGAAGTTAAAACAAGAACAGGCACCATGACCAGAAGTCCAGGAGGAATTATGGTGTATAAACTGCAGGAGCTAGGGGCACGATAAAGATCACTACCCAGTTTCAGTAAATTATGTGGCAACTGGGGGACCAACACCATTGCGACCAGAGGCACAGGTAGGGCCAAGCACAACAACCCCACTCTGGTGCGCAATCTGTCAGGTGGGAGGAAAACACAACACTGATAACTGTCATCTATTGCCAAAATACAACCAGACCCCTGAGCAGCTATTTTGAAACTTTTACAGATCAATGAGCCATGTGGAATGAGATTTTCGTAGCTACCAATTATTAATGGACCCGTCACCTACTTACAAAATGAAGACTAAGGTGCGAGGTGAGGATCCAGCCGCAGCAATCACGTGTGGTGGGTTCCAGGGCCGTGGACAAGGACGAGGCGGAATGGCGCCAGGAAGGGGTCATGGGCAGCTAATCTGTCATAACTGTGTTGGTCCAAGACATTACACGTAGGATTGTACCAATCCAACTAGAATTTCATGCAGTTATTGTGAGCAATTTGATCATGAGTTGATAGATTGCCCTACGCTGACAGCACAAATTCATGAAAAAGTGTAGCACAACCAACAACGACCCAGAACGTGCAGATGATGAGGTCCAAACCCCATGAGGAAGATCCCAAAGTAAACATGGTACTGAGAAGTGCCACGGCCACAGGAGCAGATAGACGAAACATGAGTAAGGAAGAAGCAATGATTGGTAAGGAGACATATCTGGAAGCTATGGAGAGCTTCACGGTGGTCTCTACCAAAGGTAGTATGGATCAGCCTGAGTCAGACAGGGATCCCTCGATGATAACTACCTTTTTAGAGACATGTATAAAATTGCTTCGTGACAACAGGGTAGTTAAAGGCATACAAGAATTGATAAATAGATCTGCAGGATGGAGTGAACCTCATGTAGTTTGAAATTTGGGGAGACAGGTGTCATGGACTTGGAGGGAAATATGACTAAGGGCGCAGATAAGTGATTATGAGATGAATCAGGTCATTCTGGATATGACCTTAGATGCCAACGTACTGCCTAAACAGACTTGGGTGCGCATGCGTAAGCCTACGCTACAATGGTCCCATATCCAATTACGGATGGAAAACCAGCAAAGGTTCCTGCCCATGAGAAGGCTGCAAGGAATTACAGTAGATATTGACAGCACAAGTACTCAGACGGACTTTGAAGTGATTGAAATCATGGATGAAAGCACACCTTATCTTGCATTGTTAGGAATAGACTGGGCCACCGACATGAATGGGGTTATTAATTTAAAGAAGCAGATGATGATATATGAGACAAAGTCACACCGCATAGTCGTTCCACTAGATTCGGCTGAAGGACCGCACTATATTGAACCCGTGCGCAACAAAGAGAGCAACGACGAATCAAGCGGTATCTACAAAATGGCTACACAAAGGCAAGAATGGGTCAAGACAACGAAGGATAGAAGAATATCACGAGGCTATGTAGAGTCTTGCACCATCGATTCAGATGAAGAAGACGAGTGGTGGCGTAACAGGTTGAACGGAGTGACCACACTACACTGCAGTATGGTGACTAAATCTCTATACTGCTTAAGGGCCCAGGATCGCAGATTGCCGACGTATGATGGGTTGAAAATAATAGATGAATTCCTGACCAAATTTGAAATCACAGTACCATAGCACCAACAGTTTGATGCATTTAGATGGGCATTTTGCACAATGCCTGCACGATGGTGGGGTACACATGAAGGGACTTTCAAAGATTGGCGCGGCTATAGGCGCATGATGAAGATCAGATTTGGGAAGCCAGAACTACACATAACGGAGAAATACGATGGACATGATGACCTGCACATGCACCTTACCAGATGGATCAAAGCCTATAGAGAGGAACCTCAACCAGAATGGGTGTACTTATTTTATCACACCCTGGACGTCATTCCCAGAAACTGGTATACTGAAGTGGAGCTCCGGCATGACACAGGTGAGTGGGATATCTTGCGCGAATGATTTTTGTCGACATTCCTCTTTGAAGATCAATGGATGGATCCCGTGGATGACACATTACAGTTGGTAAAGGCCACCATTTTCAAGACGCCACTGGAGCCAAAAGAAATTGTGTAGCCCGACTGGTCATGACAGTTGAGCCAGGCTCTCGAATGCTATAATTTCTAGGCAGAAGATGATGAGGATGATCCACAAAATGTCAATATTCTGGAATCAAAGGGGAGCTGTGAGGTGCATAGACCTGAAATTGAAGATCCAGATATCACGGCACCGTTGAAAATGAGACAAATCAATATCAGAACAAAAGAGGAGCTGAAGTATGCAACGCCTGGGGACTATTGGGGCGACACCACAGTGGAGAAGGTCTTCGAATTGCTTCGGGAATATCAAGATTTATTCCCAATGAAAATCACAGAGCTAAAAGGGCTCCTAGGAGACCTGGGAATGATGAATATAATGTTTAAGTCAGACGCGAAACCAGTTAAGCAGTGACCCTACTGATTGAATCCAAAATATAAAGAAAAGGTCTGCGAGGAACTAGACAAGTTGCTGGTAGCAGGAATCATTGAACCAGTGAATGAGTCCGACTGGGTAAGTTCGATGGTTGTGCAGGAGAAGAAATAGAAGGGTGAGATTTGCATCTATGTGGATCTCAGCAATCTCAATGATGCTTGCATTAGCGATCCATTTCCAACACCATTTACAGATGAGGTACTGGAAAATGTGGGGGGGAAAGAACCCTACTCCCTCACTGACGGGTTCTCAGGATACCACCAGATCAAGATCGCGCCAGAGGACAGGAGTAAAACAATGTTCACCACCGAATGGGGTTGCTTTCAGTACACAGTGATGCCCTTTGGACTAAAGAATGCGCCAACGATATTTTCATGAATAGTGGTAGCGGCATTCAAGGAATTTATACACAAGTTCTTAGAGGTCTATCTTGATGACTGGACCATGTTCAGACTGGTTAAGAAACATGTAGCGAGCTTACGGTTAATGCTGGATACTTGCCGCCAACACCAGATTGCGCTAAACCTAAAGAAGTGTACTTTCCTTGTCCCATTTGGGAACCTGCTGGGCCATGTGGTCTGTAAGCAAGGCCTGATGGTGGATCCAGCAAAGATCATTGTCATACTCAATCTGCAAGTGTCATGAAGTGTCAAACAACTACGCACCACACTGGGACACATGAGCTACTATCGAAAGTTCATCAAAAGCTACCCCCAGATCATGGACCCAATGGAACAACAATTGAAGAAGGATGCTACTTATTGCCAGAATGAGCAATGCAACAAAAGTCTAGAGACGCTTAAGGAAAAGATGGCATCTGACCCTATCTTGGTATTTCCAAAATGGGACATCGAATTTCATGTGCATGTCGATGCGTCATATATCGCGTTGGGGTCGATACTTAGTCAACCATGAATGGAGGGAATTGACCATCCGATTGTGTTCGCAAGTTTCTGGTTGTCAAAAGATGAGAAGAATTACTCCACTACCAAGTGAGAGGGATTAGCAATGCTATACACACTTCAAAAATTCTGCCGCTATCTGCTCGGAGGCCACTTTAAGATGTATACGAATCAATCTGCATTAAAACACCTAGTGAATAAGCCTATGTTGGGGGGGTGAATTTGTAGATGGTTGTTGTTATTCCAGGAATATGACTTTGATGTCGTTGTCAAGCTGGGACATCTAAACGCAGGCCTCGATCACCTGTCCCGAATTGAGACCAGTCAAGAGCCCACAAATTTAGAATACGGTCTCGCAGATGCACAGCTATATGCGGTGCACATCACGGATGGCCATTTTGAGGATGTAATCCATTTCTTAACTACAAGAACCATGCCTAGGGATATTCTGTTCAGCAAAAGAAGGAATTGGTGATACATGCAACAGACTTCACTGTGATTGCAGGACACCTCTACAAAATGGGCAATGACGAAATATTATGTAGGTATGTCTCGGAGTTTGAGCGAGGACAGATCCTGGCTGAAGCACATGGGGGGGTTGCTAGAGGACATTATGTGGGTCGCACCATAGCCCAGAAGATTCTTCACGCAGGATTATGGCGGCCCACTTTCCATCAAGATTTTTAGCATATTGTCGAGCCTGCAACATATGTCAACGGATAGAGAAACCATCATGAAGAGATGAAATACCACTCCAGCCATAGATGATGCTACAACCATTCCGAAACTGGGCAATTGACTTCGTAGGACCTATCGAGCCGTGAGGGAAGATGGGCGTGCACTATATCATCACCGCGACAGAATATTTGACCTAATGGGTGGAGGCACAGCTGGTTAAGGATTGCATAACAACGATAGCTGCGAAGTTTTTGTTCAAGAATTTACTAACAAGGTTTGGATATCCCAAAATTCTCATGAGCGATCGAGGAACACATTTTCTGAATGAAACGATCAGCGCACTCACTGAGGAATTCTGGATATATCACCAACAGAGCACGCCATACCACCTGCAAGTGAATGGGATCGTTGAGGCATTCAACAAAATCTTAGAGACCATGTTGACCAAGGTCTGCAATGTGCAATGAAATGACTGGGACTTGCGCATCCCTATTGTGCTATGGGCATACCGAACCATGTGCAAGAAGTTGATGGGTTAGACACCTTTTTGGTTAGTCTATGGAAAAAGAGTCATTATGCCTATGGAATATATTGTGCCTAGTCTTTAGATCGCAGCAATAACAGGTATGGTAGATCGCGGAGCTTTGGAGGAATGGCTTGTGCAGCTAGAGGAACTGGAGGAGGAATGCTTTTGGCTACATTCCATCAACAAGTACAGAAACAGTGCGAGAAAGCATGGCATGATCGCCATATCAAGGTCCGCACCTTCAAGGAGGATGATATAGTATTACTATACAATAATAAGTTTGAGAAATTCCATGGAAAACTCTAAATGCATTGGTTGGGACCCTATGTCGTCAAAGAAGTTACCGATGGGGGCGCAGTTCAGCTTTCCAAACTCAATGGAGACCCCTTCCCGAGATGAGTGAATGGTAGTCGCCTAAAGCTCTATACGGTTGGGCCGACCACCTAACTAACCATTCGAGGGATAGTCTCACTTCTCTAGCCAGTTGAAAGAGAGCGCGGGATGGTAAAGAAGTTTGGGGGAAGGAGGTGTGATTACCAGGATACGCATCAAGTTGGCCCATCACCAAGATTGTGGTTGCATGGTAAGAAATCTGCTAAGGCATTGCTAAAGGGAGAGGTGACTGTTCCTATCACTATTCATGACAATATGTCTGCATTAGGGAAAAAGGAAGTGGGCAGCAGGCAATTAAGAGGAGTACTAGCCGGATATGGAACGAGTTGCCACAGATTTTACACGAGGACACCAGAACAGGCTGGAACCAGTGAATTTGAAATTTGAATCGCTTATAAAGCACCGAGGGACATTCACCGAGCAACCTACCCTTCTGGAAGACATATGCTGGTTATCGATATGGAAATTTTTATCATCTCTGCACAAGGAGTAAGCCCGAGGGTGGTGATATGGCCGAGGGAAAGGCACGACTCTCTAAGGACCATGGTGTTGATAGCTGCGGACATCCCGCAGAGTGTAGCATCAATAGTAGGGGATCTACCAGAAGAGGGGAGACAAAAAGTAGAGTTAGTCTAGATGTCGTCGCCCCTCCCGGGGGTAGGCCGACGAACCACAACAAACAAGAGAAAGGATGGAAATACGGAGACCACTGGTAGAAATGCAGTTAATAGGTGGTCTCTGAGGTACCTTGAGGATTGGGATTTTGCAGAAAGCAGAAAAGGTCTTGCAAAATTGGAACACAAGCTGCAGCAAACCATGCGAAGAGAAAATACAAAGGTCGAAAGTGGCTGTGGTGGTACAAGGAGGTCCCGTATGCGGCTCCCCTAATCGAGCTAAAATCCTATGAGGGGTTGCTCTGTGTTAACCGATTAGAGCAGAATGAGCATTATCAGTTGCAAGAATTGGTAGAAACAACGAAGCAAGAACCGGACGAAGAGATGTAGGAGACAACGAAGAAGCAGTAGGATGATGAGCGTCACTCAGAGGGAGGTGAACTATGAAGCCAAGGCAGCGCATCTTGCCGCACTAATGAGTGACTCGAGATGAGTCACGAGGATTGTGTTGGGGGACTGTTGGGTAACAGAGGACCCTCATAACAGTTTCGGGTCTGATAGCCTAGAAGTTAGGGTAAAAATATTGTAAATCTCCGAAATATGCCTGAGATGTAAAAAGTCAAGTCAAAGGGTTTTCCACCCAAGAAATAATATAGAATAATAGGAAGTAAATCTATCCATAGACCATAAGAAGGTATAAATACAGCTCAGCTCTATGGGAGAAGGTAGTTCTTTTTGGATGAAATTAGATTTCAATTGGAATGGGTTTTTGAGAAGGAAAGTTTTGAAGCATCTGTATGTACGAGTCTAGGGTTTGGGTAGGGGATAGAGGCTCTACAGTTGTGTATGCAGAGGCCTAGAAGAGTCTACAGTTGTGCGCGCAGAGGCCTGGAAGAGTCTGCAGTTGCGTGCGCGGACCCCTACAACTGAGTGCGCAGGGTGAGTCAAGATGTATTGGTAATAAAGTGGAAATAAAGATAAGTTGGATCTGTAATTCTGTGATCTAGCTTTCTATATGGTGAATATAATTGTTTGGTCTATGCACATATGCTTATGTTATGAATGTATGTGAATCTGAGTTTATTCTAAGTGCACGAACTTGTTAAGTCTGATAAATGTTTGCTTGAAGACCATGCTAAGTAGATCTGATTTATTCAAGTAATTAATTAACCTGGATCCGGATCTACACGGAAGTAGAGTAGCGCGAGGTTGCAGAATGGCACACAAACCCTCCAGGCTACATCTAGACAACCCAAGGGTGCAGAAACCTAGTTCCAGCACCCTCCCCTGCTACCTCGGGTGAGACTTTAATCCGCGCTCCATGGGTTGTTGCCGAAAGGGCTGGTAGCTGCGAATTTTGTTTGAGTAAGTAATTTTTCCGAACCTAGGTTAGGCCCATATAATCCAACAACTTCTGGATGAAGAAGTTATGGCTTTTTGAAGAAAAGTTGTTGAAGATGTCGACGAAGTACAGGAATGTGCAGAAGTGAATGATAATGTTAATATTTTAAAAAAATCCCCCCTCTTTCCAAACTCAATCTAATTAGCTCACTTCATATATATATATATAAGCTACTTTTTAAATAAGTGAAAGTCACTTTTACAATGGTACTTTATGAGCTACCCACTAAGTTGTAACTTAAATAAAATATTAGAGACTTTATAATTATAAGGGACTCACTTTTTATAATTGGTGAGAACACTTTTACATAAAGTAACTTTAAAACATAAGTCACATGTGCTTTTTGAAAAAGTAATTCAACAAAAGGAAAGACTTGAACCCAAGACCTCTATTCTCATAAAGTAACTTTGGACCAAATGAGCTAGTTTAAAAGGTTAGTAATTTTTGGAAAAGAGGAAGGGTCTTTTTTTTTTTAATAGTCACTAAAGCTTTGCAGTGCATGCTTACTTGAGAAAACCCTTTTTTCCTACAAAAAAAAATACCACACAACCCAAAACGGACATGGGAAAAAAAAACCAAACCTTACATATTGAAGTTAGATTTCGACGGAAACTAAATACTTTCCTCAATGTTTCTGATTTTCCGATATCGCACTAAGGCACAGTGGAAAATAGCATACACATGAGAAAATGCTTCCTTTTTGTTTCGTATTTGCCAAGATCACACAAAGTTGCAGTGCAAAGATCATACACAGGAATGAAAGGTATAGATATGGTAATAAAAAAAACAAAGAGATATTTCAACCAAAATAAATAGAAAGATAAATAACTAAAACTACAAATAAACATTGTATACCACCAAATCTTAAAAATGATGTAGCTAGTGCTACTGGAAACCTTTTTCGCGTGAAATGAAAGGGGTTCCTCAGTAGAACAGATGCTCCTAGGACAATTGAGCAGTCCTCTTGGCCTGAACACAGTCAAAAATAGTAGATCTAGGAAACAACAGTCGGATGCAGTTGTACCAGCTTAAAATTTGGATCACCAATGGATGCGGCCCTCAAATAGCTCTAATACCATGTAGGAATTTACAGGGTAATTTCTTTAGATAGAACACCAAGCGACACCGCTCACAAATAGATCACAGATCAGTATACCAATATTCTTGACATGGTTAAAACCATCAAAGAGGCAAAGAGTCCATGGCCTGAGCTAACGCGACCACTTCAAGCAATTTATTGATGTAAAAGAAATAAATTTTACATAAGCTTCTCTCATAAACGGTCACCTTACAAATGACCCTCCATGCTCTTTAAATAGAGATCATGGACCAATTAGGTGTTAAGCCATAGATCAAGTGTCGGTAATATAGAGGAGAGCATGAACCGTCAGATCACTTCACATCTAGAACATATCATGATCATTAGATTGTATGTTACAAAAGTACATAGTAAAGAAACACACTTTACCTAACTCCACACTAGACCCTGTTATACTTAATCATTTCATATGTGTCGGGATATCCTAACAATATATCATTGGAACCTTAACGTTTACTAACTATAAAACAATCGAAACAACCAAAACATAATTCTTCCCCTTCAGAATAAAGTATTTTTATGTTCAATAAGTAAAATCGATACTGTTTATCAATAATCATAAGCATTTACAGCTACAAAAATAAGAAATTTCTATTTTCCATCACTTAGCCATTATTAAATTTCGTAGAAAAAAAATAATCTATATACCAACTTACCATTACTTACCCATCATTGCATCAAATGCACATTGTCTTAGCCACTGCTAAAGACATTCACACAGTACTTATAAACGTATTCTGAGAGCACATAGCTCTCTAATCATCTAGATGATCAATAATTGCATCAAGTGCATATTGTTTTAGCCTCTGCTAAATACATTCACAAGATTGTTAATACAATAAAGGAACTTAGATTTCCAGTCATTCCTTTCTGAGTACCATGCTTCTTTCTTGTCAAGATGTGCATAAATTTCTTACACAATTATATGGAAAAATTCATTTTCAACACAACACATAATTGATTAGTTAATTTTTTTTTCCTTTGAGAACCACAATGGAAAAATAATGCTCCTCCCAACAAGTCGGAACTAGTTTCTGTTTACACCTAATCATAGGGATTGGGTGAACAATTGTAATTAATGTAAATAGATAATAGAGAAGATGGAGAATCATGGAGAGATGAACTAA
Source organism: Pinus tabuliformis (assembly GCA_031772625.1). Classification (NCBI taxonomy): domain Eukaryota; kingdom Viridiplantae; phylum Streptophyta; class Pinopsida; order Pinales; family Pinaceae; genus Pinus; species Pinus tabuliformis. The sequence goes on along the minus strand of CM062816.1, from coordinate 1,706,877,912 downwards.
ACAGTCTCTCCCTCTTGTATATAATAATGAAAAACTGGAATGAATAATATGATTTGATTTGAGGAGTTACCTCATGGTCTAACGTGGTATTAGAGCCAACTCCATTTTTGGCATTGTTGTCTGCCATTGTTTTCAGAAATTTGTCCTGCATTCCATGCAGTCTACCATATTCTTGATCTCTCTACCCAATGCGTGATAATCTGGTGTAACGCCTCCTGTAACGCTTGGTATATTGGAGGAATCTAGTAGAATCATTAATGCACACTCAAGGCTGGGCCTTTCAGTGTTGTTTCATATCTTCACTGTATTGCATCTTAGAACCCTCGTTCTGTTGCATCCCTTAAACGACTGACATGTATTTTTTTTAAACACTGCGAGGGTTTCCTACCCCTGGAGTTATAATTTTCTTTCAGAAAGCTTAAGGACTAGATTGTGAGTTCACCTCTCTGCATTGGCATCCTGGATTGCTCAGAAATAAAGCCATAAGTACCACAATAGCCAAGACTCGAACTGATGGCCTAATGGTAGTTGCCATTGTCATTGAGAAAACGATCCCAATTTTCTCAAGCAGCAAACCCAGATATCGGCCTTCTAGTTCATTTCATCGTGTGACCAATATGCTACTTCATTCAGCAAAAAAAAAGCAATTTTGTTCACGTGAGGTATAGCGATTGAAAATGAAGGCCATACATGTGGTTAGTTGCTTAAAGGTGATTACTAATTTATAATTCAATGCTCCATGGTGAATGCTTGGTATCACGCTGGTATCATGCTTGGTATCGTGCTACTCCCATATGACTCCACGCCCCTCCTCCCATAGCGTTGCTCCTCACTACTCGGCTTCCAAAGGCTACATACACAAAGCGGCTTCCAGTCATTACCTCTATCCACATAACAACAATGTAAGTTCATTTGACTCCTCTATTATGTTGAATTCTGTCATAATAATGTTGTCAACATACTTTGTCTGCATAAAACCGCATAAAACCTTTGTCTTCATATATCAGAATCAGATATTTTTTAGGAATAAAATTTTGCAACAAAAGTATTTTTTCCCACAGTACACAGATTTTACAATGCATTCAATCATATCTATTGTGGGAGTAGTTCTCACTGGCAGGGAGAGCTATCTTGAGTCATATCAGAAGATTAAACACACCCTCATTTTCAATGAGTTGTGGAAAGGAGTGTGTGTTGGAGACGGAGACAAAGAGCCAGAACAGCCTACCTCAGACAAGGAGTTCGCCATTTGGGAAAATAAGAACAGCAAGGCCTATGCATTGATTGCAACATCAGTAAGTGAAGATTTGAGTTGACATATTTCGAAATTTTCAAATGCTTTGGAAGCCTTACAAAAACTGAAGGAACTCTATGACTCAGACTCTGCATTTGAAGTCCTTCAACTCATGATTAAACTCTTCACCCTTGAATTACAAAATAATGATCCTCTTGCTCTTGCATCAGAAGTAAAATCTATAATGCATGATATCAAAGTCACTAATGTTGAATTGGATATTCTTATCAGAGCTTTTTTCAAGGCACTTTATCGCACTTGCTCAAATTATCTTGACTCATTGCAAGAAAATGGAAACCTCAAAGATATTACCTTTGACTCCCTTGTGAAAAAATTTGTTGAAAGAGAGAAAGCTTTTGGGAAGAAGACAGCTCTTGAATCTTCTAAAGAGGTTGAGTGCCTTGCTCATAGAGAAAAGAATCTTTCTCATGATTCTTCCAAAGGACGAGGTGGTCGAAGAGGAAGAGAAAGAAATTTCAAAGGCAGAGGGGACAGACACTCTCAAGGAGGAAAGTTAGATTTGCACTGCATACGCTGCAAAAGAGATGGATCACATGATGCATCCACATGTAAGTTGCCTTGGGACAGGATTGAGAAGGAAAGAAACCAACCCAAAGGTAAAACTAATGACAGAGAGAAAGGTAAAGCACCTGAATCCGCTCACTATGTTGTGGCACACTGTAATATTGGAGTAAATGAAGACTTATTTAATGCTTCACTTGCTTCTTGGAAAAATGATTGGTTGCTTAATTCAGGGGCAACTTGCCACATGAATTTTAGAAAATATCTTTTTGAAGAGTTTACCGACAATGTTGATGGAGCAATATACTTTGCAGACAAATCAAAACTCAAGCCATCAGGGCTTGGCACAATCAGGCTCAAATTGCTTGGTCTTCCAGACTTTTTTTTGCATCATGTTCTCTATCTCCCACAACTGAGGAGAAACTTGTTGTCCTTGTTCCACATCCACCAGCAAGGACACTCCATTCATATGTTTGATGGAAAGCATGAGGTGAGAAAAGCATCAGACCACTCACTTGTCATGATGGGGATAGAAGAAGAAAGGCTTCTCAATCTATAGGGTACCTCTGCTCGTGCACAAAATTTCTCATAAAATTCTCACTATAAAGAAGGTACATTTCCATCAAGTTTATTATGGCATGCTATACTTGGACACTTTAACTATGATAGCCTCCACCTGTTGAAGAAAAATGGTGTTACTCGTTTGCCTACAATTCCTAGGAAACTTAAGCAATGTGATGCTTGCATTCTAGGAAAGCATGGCAAACAGTATTTTCATAATTCACATTCAAGAGAACATAGAAAACTTGAACTCATTCATTCAGATTTATGTGGTCCAATTCTTGTTCCTTCTGCAAATGGAAATAAATATATGATGACATTTATTGATGACTACACCAGAATGTGTTGGGTTTATTTGTTGAAGAACAAATCTGATGTTTTTCAAACATTCAAGAACTTTCATACATGGATTGAAAATGATGCACAATCTCATATTGGCTCTATTTGCACTAATAATAGAAAAGAATACACTTCAAATGAATTTGAAAACTATCTTCGCCAACATGGGATCGAACATCAAACAACTGTGCATTATAACCCTCAACGTATTGGAGTAGCTGAAAGAATGAATAGGACAATATTAAATATGGCACGCTCCACGATGTTTTTCAAAAATGTAAAATTGATGGTTTGAGCTGATGCAGTTCTATGTGTTGTATATGTAAAGAATATATGTCCATCAAATGCTATTAGAAACAGGACTCCTTATGAATTGTGGTATGGGTACATTCCTTCGGTAAAGCATCTCAGGGTCTTTGGTTCCACATTTTATGCCTTGATACCAAAGGTACATAGAAACAAACATGGTGCAAGAGGTCATAAGTGTATCTTCCTGGGGTATTCAAACGCCTCTAAAGCATATCGTCTCTATGATGAAGTCAATAAAAAGATTTTTGTATGTAGAGATGTAATCTTTCTTGAATCATCCAAAACTGACAATGTTGTTGAGTGACAACTTGATCGCTTGGATAGATTCACAAATGACAAATCATTTCAAGAATTTGATAATTAGATTCCACATCTTGAAGGGGGTATTCCTATACTAGATCAACCTGTGGAATGTTCTTCTGAAGCACTCTCTCCCCCGCATGAAACTCCAACAACAAATGATACTTTGAGTGATTTGATTGACAGAATTGGGAAACTCAATCTTGATTCATTCCCAACTCAATTAATGGAGCAGCCTGGACCATCGGAGAAAGGTCCCCCAAAGTGGCTGACAAGGACACTTGAAAGTGTTCATCCTGATGAGGTTGGAAAGATAGGAACTAGAAATTCAAACTCGCAAAATGGAGGTGATGTAGATGACTCTGATTCACCTGTTGATATGGATGTTTCTTATGATTGTGAATTGAATTTGTCTGCAGATTTTGAACCAAATTCCTTCAAAGAAGTTGCTTCTCATAATGAATGGAAAGAAGTAATGCAAAAGGAGTATGATGCTCTGATAAAGAATAGAACTTGGAATCTGGTTGATCTTCCATTGCGAACCAAACCAATTGGCTGCAAGTGGGTCTACAAGAACAAGTATAAAGTTAATGGCTCACTTGACAAGCACAAACCCAGGCTTGTGGCAAAAGGTTTTGCACAAAAGGAAGGGGTCAATTATGAGGAGACTTTTTCCCCCATACCAAAATGGGCTACCATCCGAACACTCTTTGCCCTAACATCTCATAACGGTTGGAAAGTCCATCAAATGGATGTAAAAACTACTTTCTTGAATGGATATCTAAAAGAGAATTCTTTTATGTCCTAGCCTGAAGGATTTACTGTGAAAGGACATGAACATAAAGTATGAAAACTTGTGAAATCCTTGTATGGCCTCAAACAAGCACCGCAAGCCTGGTATGAAAAACTAACTGAGCATCTTCTGAAACTCAATTTCAAACATTATGATCTTGATGATGCAACTTTTTTTGTCAAGAAGGTTGGAAACGCAGTCGTATATCTTGTTGTATATGTAGATGATCTTTTGATGACAGGGAACAATGAAAGCTACATTGCATCCATAAAGAAGGAATTAAGGAAAGGTTTTGAAATGACTAATTTGGGCAATGTTCATTACTATCTTGGTATTGAAGTAACTCAACGTCTGAAGTCCATATTCCTTTCTCAAAAAAAGTACATTGGAGATCTGTTGAATAGGTTTGGCATGACTGAATTCAATCCTCTGACTACTCCAATGGAACAAAACTTAAAGCTCACATCCGTTGAAGGAAAAGAATTTGAGGATGTAACAAAGTATAGACAGCTTGTAGGAAGTCTCAACTACCCAACTACTACCAGACCAAACATTTAATTTGCTATTGGAATACTCTCCAGGTTTATGCAAAAGCCTTGTGAGGGACATTGGTCTACTGCAAAAAGAGTTCTAAAGTACTTGAAGGGAACTCGAAACTTTGGAATCAAGTATACACAGGTGGGTGACTTCAGCTTGACTGGATACACTGATTCAAACTTCGATGGAGACAAAGAAACTGGGGTATCTACTTCAGGTTATGCTATTAGTCTTGGATCAGGAGATGTCTCCTGGAGATCACTCAAATAATCAGTTCCAACAGATTCAAAAACAGAGGTAGAATATGTGGCAGCAGCCAAGGCAACAAAAGAAATTGTGTAGCTCAGGAAAATTTTTGAAGATTTGCAGGTAAAACAAGTACAATCAACTCCACTAATGATTCAAAATACCTCGGAAATAAAGTTTGCCAAGAACCCAAAGTTCCATGATCAAACGAAGCACATCAATACTAAATATCATTTGATTCGACATCATGTTGAGGCCAAAAAAATCCATCTCCGCCATTGTTCCACTAATGAGAAAATTGCAGACATCTTCACCAAAGTGCTTAGAAGAGAAAATATTAAAAGATTCAGAACGATGCTTGGACTCACCAACATGCCTTCAGATTAAGGGGGGAATGTTGACACCTAATCATAGGGATTGGGTGAACAACCGTAATTAATGTAAATAAATAATAGAGAAGATGGAGAGTCATCGGGAGATGAATTGAATACTCTCTCCCTCTTGTATATAATAATGAAAAACCTGAATGAATAATATGATTTGATTTGAGTTACCTCCTAGTCTGACAGTTTCCGCAAGTAGATTGATTCATTTTCACATCCAAACAGTGCTTTGATGGAGACTATACTAGGTCTAGTCTATAATTCCATTTTCCAACTAGCTCAAGAATTCCAATGACCACACAAGGTCCAATACAAGATTCCTCTCGGTAGTGTCATGCCTATTCCTATGACCACATCCTCTTTATGAAAAGTTTTTGGGCCTCCTCCAACAGGATCCAAAATCAATAGATTTTCCTAAGACATTTCCCCTCTTCACCATCTTAGCCAACTCATTTCCCTTACTAAAATCATCTATCTCTAGGGAGAGGAAATTTGGGAAGGAAACTTCCATCAACCCCTCTGGGCAAGAAATCCCATCAATCCAAGGCCTCCTGGCCTTTCAAAACTATCCATAACTATCTAGCATGTGAAATTCTCTTTTATCACCCTTTCCCACGGTAATTTACATAATTGACCATATGCACATTATCATTACAACAAAGGAACATTTATGTACATCATGCATTCATACTTGACCCTTAACTTGGGTCCCATCATCTGTAAAATTAAGTCGACAGGAAATCATAACTGAAAACACATGTAATACAAGTAATATTCATTTCAAAATAACCATCATGCAATTTCAAAAAACATTATTATATTTTGTATATCATAACATTATACTTTCTAATTTGCAATTGCAAATCACATTGCAATGTTTTACCTTTCATAGGTTCTTATGGTGCCAATAATATACCCATGCTTAATCATGATTATTTTTAATAAAATCATACCTTCTACAAAATATTGCTATACATAATACATTTTGTCAATAAATTTAGGATGCGTTTCACATGCCTTAATGTTCTCAATAATTCAACATGTAGAAAGTTATAGATTCTGTTACTTTTCATTAAGCACTTTCATCCATCAAATGTAAGCATAAAAGATAATAACACATTTTCTAGATGCTACATCCAAGGAACTCTAAAACAAAGCTTCCGTATATTTTTTTTTCCAAAATGACAGTTAAGGGAACAGTTCTTTAATCATTAACTTTCCCATAGTTTCTAACTCATGAATTTATGCATATGGATTTAATCAATAATCATTAATGCATATGAGTTAAAATGACCATCAAATCATCAATTCGTAAGGTTGTGAAGTTTAAACAAAGAATATAATCGACATCATTTGATTACTTTTATCATTGATGGAACCATCAAATCAAACATTTTAATTACATTGTTGTATCATTATCCAAGTTCTTCTCACCTTCAAGAACTTGTAGTCATATATATGCATTGTTTAGACAAGTATTCACTTTCACAATCATTTTAGTTTCATGCATACAATAATATTATGCATAAATGTAGATGCAAATATTTATCCATATAAAACACTAATTTGTCATCAATGTGTAAGTGTCAATAATCATTGTGGTAACAATCCAATCATTCTCAATTTCCATAGTGTGTATGTTACCAACAAAACAGGACCATGAAGTAAATTAGCACAATCACATGTTTATAGCTTGTAATAAGATTTAAACAAACGGATTCATACATATAATTTCTAGTATTTATTCATGCAATAATAACTAATCTATGCTACCAACCATCTTTAATTTAACAGTGATAGGACTCAATTGATAGTTATCCCTTATGGTTAACTTTTACCACTTGACTCATGTCCATTTTTAACATGTAAAGGGTTTATTTCAATATCTTATAAAACATCCTAATGTCCTCTTAAAGGAAACCCCCCGCCCATGCCCACCTTTTACATTCATACATTCATCTTTTATAAGTAGCACATTGTAACTTTAATCATTTCCAGTAAATGTATAATTAATGTTTGGCATATATGAAAAAGTTGGTAGTCAATTCCTATTTTCACTAGTGAGTTCTTAGGATTGTTCATATGTGCAACAAAGGTTTTATTTTATTTTATCAATATTAAAATATTATGAGCACAATTTTACAAAAATCTTTATTACTTACTACTCTTCAACATGCATCATGCATCTCATGTCAAAAGTATTCTACTGCATATATCATTATGTAGTTTGTTAGAATCGTACTTGAGATGATCCCACTAGTATCATATATCTACTTCTTTTACACTTACCAATTCCCAAATACATTAGTGCTACAACCTTTAGCTTTGATACCACTTGTAACATTCCCTGGTAAAGCTTGTGTAAAAACACATAGGATTATAAAAACAAAATTAAGAGAATTAAAAACATGTTGCTTTCCAACTTATTATTCCATAATCTTTATTGACTATCAGATCAAATCTTCATCATCACATAGAGTAGCTTTAGTAAAGGAATAGTAAGTTACATTAACATTAACAACCAATATTGTTCTAAAATCTCATCATAAACTTTATGATGTAACCTTGCATCATTTTCATGATTCTTTTAACTAATTAGTTTACCACACACTTGATAATATAAATGACACATTCTAAAAGGAATCAACACCATCGAAATGGAACCATAGGAAATCAAAACATTAGACACTGTTATACCCTAGAAAACCCATAGGGTGAAAACCAACAAACATTTAATTTTATTATTAAATTCTCAAGAGGGTTTTCACCCCTCATGCAATGGTTATAAGGGAGTCCATCCCTTGACCATTGTCATAGTATCTTACAAATAAATATCATATTAAATGCAACACAAATATCCATAAGCTATTACAATCATATTGATATTATTTACCCACAAAACCTTGAGAATTAAGTCTTTGCGACCCGATTCTTCTCATAATTGGATTATCCTGCAGCTAAGATTACTTCAATCATCATAGACCACTAGTTTATCACACACCATAATATTAAACACAATACATCTTTCATATGTGTTGCAATAATTTCGTACAACTAATACTATAATTAAACTTTGATATCACAATTAGATCAAATAGTGATCATACCGCAAATATTCATTAGTGATGCTTCAACATCTACTCATGTGCATCCATAAAACATAATGAAAATATCATGCCATGGAACTTTTTATTAATATTGCACATGCATTAATTAGAAGCACTAAATTTCAAAGTATGTATATAGATAATTCCCTCACACATAAGTCCACAATCTTTTCCAAAGAAAACCCACTAGAATCATCCTTATTATTTTAAAGGAAAATAATGCACTAGGTTTGGATTTTCATGCAAATACATAAACTTTTAACAATTGCATGTGCATACATAATATTTTCTCAAAAGAAATCTAACATCAACTTGCATGAAAATGCATAATATTTCTAAACAAAGCTAACATAATATTACATGCAACTTCACAATATTTCCAAAGGAAAGTTAGCAAAAACAAATTTGTGCATATAACTTCATGTTGATTCCAACAACATATTTTCCAATGGAAAGCTATTTGTAATATCTATTATACATGAAAACACATGCTCTATTCTAAACTAAAACCAATATGATAGTTTTATTTCTTGTGTGTAGATACATGTACTTATCCAAGGGAAATCAAAATATTTATTGTGTGAAAAACACATCTTTCTTTGCAAATGAAGCTAACTAAATCTTACATGCTAAGACACATTTCCTTTTTTTTTAAGAATCAAGTGCATAGCAGCCACTCTTTCATGCATGCAAACACCATTCTCTCTTTTCAATATAGTAACAAAATAAACACATATTCCTTCTAAGATAAATTAACACGATTATTATTGTTTGTGCATGTCACATAGGTATTATTTATGCGCGCATAAGAAATTTTTCTTCATTTCAAGAGACTAATAAAAGTAATAATATATTCTTTTAAATAAATCTAGCTAAATAATTGTTCTATCCATGCATAAAAAACCACATTTCCGTTTAGGAAATCTAACATAATATTTTTGTGCATGAAAGAGAATATTTTTTTAAAGATTCAAACATAATAGCCTACAATCACATATATTATTTATTGCATGTGAAAACACGTTTGTTTCCATGGAATCAAAAGTACATTAGTTATTCTTTGATGCACATAAATATTTATTTTAGAAAGATAATCTAGATTTCTACACATTACTTCCCTGCAATCTTTTCCAATTAAAATAACATAGTTTCTTTATATTTTTATGTGTAAAGTTCACACAAATTATTTTCAAGATATATCATGACTTATTTTCCTTGTATATGCAAGGTTCATATGGATTCTACTTTAAGAAGCTATCATTGCATCCTTTTCCTTCTATGTGAAAGGTTCATGTGCTATTTTCTTAAGAAACGACATAGGTTATTTGTTTATCTTCCATAGAAAATCCATGAAAGTTATTTTCACAAAAAATATTTCCAACAAAATAAATATTAGCCTATTTTTATTCCCACAAGAACCATGTAAATAGTTTCCAAGAAATTGATAAAGTTAACTTATTTTGGACATAAGGTGTCTTATCAATAAAACATGGTGTACTTATCTATATAGATTTATCCCTAATTTCTCATGGTGAGAAGAAAAGAACACATGCTCCCAAGAGAAACCAACTACCTTTAGTCCTGAAATGATCAAATATCACACCAAAAGGAAAAGCATGAGATGTTGTTGGCAGAAATTTTTCTCCATTTCCTTCAATGGATTAATAGACACCACAAAACCAACAACATGAAGTGAACCCAAAAGGCAGAGAAGTCATTTATATTTTTATAAAATGATCTCTTCTTCTATTGCCATTTATGCATATTCTATTAGGATGCCATAAAAAATATATCCGTTTTTCTGTCAGCTATTACTATTATGATGATCTCAGAGAATGTGAGATCCATTGTACTATTCTTTGCAGGAAAATATGCATCTATATCTCACCACTAAGACCCCTCATGTTAGCTTGTGTGGGCCTGATCGAAGTTCAGAGGTGATTTACCCAAGAAAATCTTGGTACTACTCGCCCTTTTGGAAACAGTCCGCAGAGTGCGGACTGAGGTCTCACCTGGAGTAGTATGGGAGGGTGCTAGAACTAGGCTTCCACACCTTGGGGATGTTTGATGAGCTTATGGGGGTCCGCGATTTGAGCCTATGTGCATGTAGCTATACACACTTGCTCTCCGTTTGCAACCTGCAATGTTTCTTCCATGCAACCCTACTTGGGGAACAACCCGTAATATCCGAGTCCCTTGCTATTTAATCTGTTATTATCTGGTTAATTAACTTGTTTATGTAAGACTAAGGATTATTATAGCATATTCAATAATCATATCAGTGAGTGTGATAAATAAAACAATATAAACATAAAGAAGGTAATGCACAACAGATACACAAAAATAGGAATCAAATTCTCTTTATTAATATTCAATCCTGATTACAGACTCGACACTTCCCTATGCACTCAGCTGCAGGGGTCTGTGCACTCAACTACACACTCTACTAGGCCTCTACGCACTCAGCTGCAGAGCCTCTTCCTACAACTATGACCCAATACACTTAGACTCCTACTCTAAGCTTGAGCCATTCGTATTATTTTTTCCTCTTCCTTCGCTCTCTGTACAACTTAGAGCCTCACTCTATTTATACAATGCCATGTTCTGTAGACCATGGGTAGGTCGACATTACTTTACATTACATTACATTACTTTAGGGCAGACAACCCTTTGACTTAACCTATACTTCACGCTCCGCGCCTGCAAATCGCGAAGTCTTACAAAACCTTTGACTAAAACTTGGGCTTTGAGCCCCAAAACATGCTGTGGGAGGATTCCATGCCCAACATGCCCCCAACACAATCATCATGACTCGTCCTGAGTCACTCTGTTAATGTGGGGACCTTAGCGCGGAGCCCCTCCAACTGGTACCATACTACTCTGAGGTCTGTGGTGCACTATTCTACAGTTTGCTGGACTTGTTGCATGCGCTCCTCTGATGCTTCTTTGTGAGGATCCACTACCTACCTTAGCATATATAGTCCCTACATCTGTGCGAGCTTGCCCTCAATGTCAGCCATAATGGTGAAGGCCTCATCAATCCAAGGTTGGACGCATGACTTAAGAAGTGCCTCTTTTTGTCTAGCGGCATCCACCTATTGTTTCAGTGCCCTTTCTTGCTACATCTTTGCCAGTAGTTCGGTGAGGATGTCTGTCTGTAAAGTTCCCCTGACATTATCATACTGTTTCTACAGTTCGCGCGCCTCTATTTCCAGGCGTTGTATGTTGGGGTCCTCCTACAAGGATGTGAGGACATCAAAAGCTTGGTCCAACATACCGGTACAGTCCTGCACTGCTCGTCCAATTTATTCTAGTCCTGTTTGAATCATGCTAACGCATTTCTCTCTAACTTCCAGAGGAGTGGGAGGCTATGCCTTCATCCGCAGCTCAACAATCTATAGGTTCATCTCTCGTTGCACTCATGTTGTTTCCTTGTGTGTGCTTCAGACTCCAGTTGCCAGATAGTGGATCCGCATCTCTGTTGGTAGGTCTACGGTGATGGAAAACTCTAGGACACATCAGAATGCTTCATCCACTATATTCACGATCTGTTGATTCTGTGATGCATGTTCACTAGCTGCAGGTTGAGGTGTTCAATGTTGGTCTTCTGCTCACTCATTACCTGAATCGTGCGACCTTCCCTAGCACGGAGCTTTGCTATTATGCCATCCTATAGCTAGTATAGTGTGTCTCGCAGAAGGGAAGCCAAATGTAGGCCAAGTCCTTTGATCCTACCCACAACGGCTCTGTTGTCCTCTTTCTTTGTTGTTAGTTCTCCTTCCGGTAGTACTACAGTATTGACCACATTTGCGCATAGCAGCTACTTTGTTGTTGATGTTCCTACTGCACCATAGGTGGCTATGGTTCCTTCTTGTGGGGGCCACACCTGTAGTTCCTACAGTTGTGCCCTTAGGATCCCCAGTACAATCTGCTACTCCGACATGGCTTCTTGGAGCACTTCCTTGGTGACCTCGTGAACCATGTCTCCGATGTCATAGAGGTCACCTTCTGTTAGTGTGATCGGTTCGATGGCCAATTCAGATGCCTTGACCTTTTTTCATGGACCCGATCTCTCTATGATGCATGGCCTTTTTAGCTGAGTAGACATTGTTCCCAGGTCCATTCCTTCTTCTGTGTCCTCTGCTCCATGTCCTATAGACAAGTTCTGGTCCTCCTTGTCCTGCGTTGTGGTGGCCCCTGTTACCTGCGCTACTGCTACTTATTCAGTGGCCTTTGTCTACTCTATGACTACCCTTGCTGCCTCGTAGATAGCCCTTACCTCCGCGACTGCTTGTTCATCACGCCTTTGTTGGGCGAACTTTGTAACATGCAACTTGGTTGCATCCTTCTGCTTTCATGTTGTTGTTCTATCCATCTTCGCCAGATCTGGGGTGCACCACTCAGGGGGCCATGATTCTAGCACTGAAAAGATTGCATCATCGATAGCGATGAAGGGGAGCTTGGTCCATTTTTGCGCCGAGTCCTTATGCGCTTTGATGTACACATAATGCATGTCCGCCTTGAAGTCTGCAAAGCTCCACAGACTGTTGTACATTGTGGGGGATAGGCGTGGTCATCTGTTTATCCACATCTGGATGCTCGCCTCCATAAGCACCTAGAATATCTTGGTCTCATGAATCCGCTTGATGTCCTGGGTGGCCCAAAGCGATGCATACTTTGCGGCCTCTGGTAAGTCTTGTTGATTACAAGGGAATTGACTATCCTCCAGCAATTCCTCTATTACCAGTCAAATAGACCAGAGTAACCACGTGTAGTGGAAGGTCTTGCCCTGCTCCTAGGCTTCCTTGTAGTTAGTCAAGAACTCCTCGCAGAGGAACTCAGCCCAGTTGAATTGGATCCCCTCTACATATTGTTCTGTCAGCGCAACTACCAGCACTGGTACCTCATCTCTGTGGCATTTTCTCATTACCTTCCCAGCCAGGAGCTGGGTGGCTACGCGCACCCGTTTATCTTTAATGTTGTTGATTACATAACCCCTCTTTTTCTTCTCCAATTTGTATTTTTTCTTCATGGCCTCTATGAGTGCCAAATCTCTGCTTTTGCCTACTATCGCCACAGGGTCATTTCCCTTATAGGGGAGTCGAGAAATCATATGGATGAGATCTACCGTGATGGGAATAGGCTCTCCTAGCCATAAGTACCCATCGTGCACCAGGCAAAGTAATTGCCTAATGATGAAAATAGTTATAGGCATGTGGTGGAATCGTGGAATCCACAACAGATGAAGTAATTCGGTCTTCTTTTATCGCCTGGGGGCAGACTTAGTTTTTCGACGTTGTTTAACTCACGATGAGGCTGAGAGAGTTTTGAATGATTGTCACTCTGGAGCATGTGGCGGTCATATGTCTGGGTATGCCACAGCTCAGAAGGTGTTGCGCGCTGGCTATTTCTGGCCGTCTATGTTTAAAGATTGTATCCTTGCCGTCAGAAAATGCCACAACTGTCAAGTGTTTGATCGCAAGATGTGCGCTCCACCTGCTCCTCTCCACCCTATAATTGCCGCTGGTCCATTCGCCAAATGGGGCATTGACTTTATTACTTGTAACCCTCACTCGGCCGGGGGGCATGCGTATATCATCCTTGCGGTTGATTATTTTACTAAGTGGGCCGAGGCGATGCCTACATTCGACGCAAGCGGCAAGACAGCTTCACTTTTCGTATTCAATCATATCATAACTAGGTTTGGTGTCCCACAAGCAATCATTACGGACCATGGAAGCCATTTTCGAAATGTCATGATGACTGAGCTTACAAGCCAGCTTGGTTTGCGCCACGATAGCTCTACACCTTATTATCCGCAAGCCAACGGTTTGGTTGAGTCAATCAACAAAGTTCTAGTCGTCATGATTCGACGGATCATTGGTATCCATCGAACGAATTGGCATAACATGTTATTTTCGGCGCTATGGGCATATCGAACTTCAGTGAAAAATTCAACAGGTTTCACCCCTTTTCAGCTAGTTTATGGCTTAGAAGCTGTGTTACCTATTGAGTGCGAAATCCCATCACTTCAAATGGCTGTCGAATTACTTCCAGCTACTTCCGAAGAGGAGAAACGGTTGTTATACTTAGCTAAATTAGATGAGACTCGACGTGACGCTACTTTAGCTATCGAGACTCACGCGAAACGAATGAAAGCTCAGTACGATAAAAATGTAACCCCTCGAAGTTTTTCGGAAGGAGACCTAGTATTATTATATGATCAAGCTAACGATAAACTAGGTGCCGGAAAGTTCGTTCCCATGTGGCATGGGCCCTACATTGTAAAGCGAAAGCTAGCAAAAGGGGCTTATGAGTTAGTTGATTTTGATGGGGACTCTTTGGGCAAACCCAGAAATGGACTTTACCTAAAGAGGTATTATGCTTAAAATGATGGATGGAGAAATTTTTAGATAGGTTAGATTTCCTTTCTAGCTAGCAAGTGTGTTAGTTTAGTCAGTGTGCTTAGCTTAGCAAGTGTGGTTTTTCGTCATTATTTTGGCTCATCTTGGTTTTACTCTTGATATTGTAGATGTCGACGCCTCTCCAAACATACATTGGATTCGCTGATGGTGCTTGTCGTAGTACACGGAATATCTCTTCCGCAGCTTGGGTTATCTATTCACCCTCTGACGAGTTAGTTTCTATGCATGGGGTAAGCCTCGGTCAAACAACGAATAACATTGCAGAATACAGTGCAGTGGTTGAATTATTATCCGAATCTATTTCATTTGGAATTCGACGTTTGATAGTGAGGTTAGATTCTGAACTTGTTGTATTACAGCTTAATAGAGTTTATGCCATTAGAAATCCTGTGTTATTAAGGTTATTTTTGAGAGTGCGTCTCTTGGAACGTGAATTTGATTACATTGAATATCAACATATTCCAAGGTCTTTGAATACATTAGCAGATGCAATTGCTTCTCGAGTGTTGGACAGACATTTATAATAATCATGCAAGTAAATTTTAAGACATTTCATCATACATGTTAAACAAGATAAGCCGGTAATAGTGATATATAGATATAGATAGAAGTGTGTCCAAAATATATACATCGTCTTCGATCATAGGTTTAACACACCTTATGATCGGCAAAATGATAGTACAAAAAGTCAAAAATGTCACATGTGACTACAAAAGTGACTAGTCAATCACTGGTGGTGCTCTCTGTACGACACCACTGCACGGGCTACTTTGCGCAGAAATCTCCTAAACGGTCCAGGGACCGCGACTACGAAGCGCTGAAGCCTCATAGGAATATCATCCATAGCAGTCTCAGGTATATCTGCCGTGAGACGCTCTAGATCATGCTCCAAATCAGCTAGTACTTCTGCTGTCGCATCCTGTAGGGCCGGTGCCGGTGCAGCTGGATGTCGTCTGTCGTAAGGCCGGAGATTGGCTGGACGCTGTAGTCCAACATCTGCATTTTTAAAATTTTACTGTTACTTTGAGACGATATATATGAAAAATAAAAAATACATAATTAGAAAACTTGTGAAAATGAAAGTACCTCTGTCATCCCATTGTTCTCCCTGTGGAAGAACCATGTCCGGATCACCTCTGAAATCCATTCCGGCATATGGAAAGTCTTGTATCACAAAAAGCTGGCCCTCTAGCCAGTCGAAGTAACTATCCGAGAATCGAACCACTGCAGCACCCTCGTCAGGATGCCGGGCCATCACCGCAACCCATCGAACAAGCTTTGGCTCCCGAGGACCCAAGTCATCAACAGTGAGTTGCTGAGGGATCAGCATAGGAACTCTCTCCAAGGCAAAGCTCACGACTAGAGGCCCATATCCAAAAGTTTTTAGTCGTCCGTTCTTTGCCTTGGTTAGTTGGCTCTTCATATGAGCCGACACAGCTTCGCACCAGTTGAAGATGGTGCCTTGGTAACAGTCAACTGCCATCCGCATTTGGGATCCGGAGGCAATGTGCAAGGCGGCCGCGCCACAAATCCTGGTGACCGTAAATGCAATAACTCTAAGTTCCGCCAGAGCGATGTGCTTTATCTCCACGCCTTTTTTATGGCGAGTCCCTGGTCTGCACCACTCCTCGCGGAGATCATCAAGGGATTGGCCACCCGGCCTGGTCCCCGCAAGGTTGAGTTGCTCACCTCTGTTTGGCAAGCCAGTGAGAAAGTATACATCCGAGGGCTCTATCTCGAGCTGGTGCCCTCCAATGTAAAAACATTGATCTTGAACGTTCCATCGCTCAACCAGCCATTCCAAAAATCTTACCTGGCCCCTCATGCCCGGTATGGTCCAATATTTGTACAATCCACATGTTCTTAAGGCATCCAGAGAGGGTTGGTGGTTAATCGCAGCTTCATCGTCCTCTACGTGCTCTCTCTCTCTCCAGTCTAACATGTTTTAGGTCCTGCACATCAAAAGAGTCAATTAGAAATTAATTTGAGCAAATTTGGTGGTTTTTTGAGAGAGTTGGGGTTTTGAAATGCGCCCTTTGCGGAAGACGCACCCCGGCTTTGTAGCACAGGGCGTCCGGACGCAGCTTGCCTGAAGGCGGACTGCGTCCCCCGACCTTTTTCCCGTGTGAGAAAAATTCGGGGGACGCAGGTCACCCGAAGGGCACCTGCGTCCGCCGAGGGGCGCATTTTGAACCCAAAACCCCCCCAAAAAATGAAACAGAGACCAAAAACAAAAAACTAAACGGATAAAAATGAAGAGTGGGATGTGTAAAATACCTCGGTGAAGCGGCGTTCGATTCCGACGGTCAGATTTTCCGCAGCAACCACGGGAAGTTTCTTGTCAAAAGCTCCTTTTTTCAACCTCAACAGTGAAACGGTAAAAATGACATGGTAAAAGGTCTTTTTATAGGTTTTTTGGATGAATTAGTTCATTTTTTACCATGAAAAGATGTTTTTGAATGTATTTTTGCCTATTTTAAACAGGTATGAGTAATGTGTCGCTTTTGTGCAGGACAAAGGGATTTCGAGGGAAATTGTAATTTTTCACAAACAAAATTTCAGAGTCATCTTTTAAGCCCTTTTCTGACTCCTGAAACATGAAAAGATCGCCGAGTGTTTCTTTTTCACTCGTTAAAACGGAATTAAAAGACGGTCCCCTTTTAGCTCTTTTCTGACCGCAAAATCAGGAAAAGATTGCCGGGTTTTTGTCGTTTCAAACTCGATAAGGAAATAAAACGACGTGTCTTTGATCGCTTTTTACTTTTCAGGTCAACGACACTATTATGAAAGTACTCCTTGGTCGCAAGATCAAGCGGTTCCCCCAGGTATTATTTTATACTTTTTCGGGCTTGAGGGACACAAACTTACGAAAAAGTTGAACGTGGAGTTTCCTTAAGTTTTTTCAGACTCTCTAAAAATGAAAAACGCCGAGTTTCTCCTATACTGGGCTCGTTAAACTTTTACAGTAAAGGACCTGTTCAATTACAAACAGGAACGAACCACTCCTTCCTAGGGTTCGAATTTAAACTAGGTTGGACTCGTCCGAAGGATGAGCTTATAACCAAGCATATGTTATCCTCCTCAAGCTTGTTAAAAATAAAGAGGTACTTGCCAGAAATGGTGGGGAAAAAAAAGAGAAGAATGAACCTATTTGTCACCTTTTGTCTCAGAAGAAACTTTATTACCGCTCTTGAACACGACACTTTTCATTCACCTGGGTTGGGAAATCTTTTACCTCACAGTTGACCAAATCACTTTGAAAATCTTTAACCGGGTTCAGGGATCAACTTTGAGTTATTCGTCACCAAACCATCTGTTGTGTCGTTATGTGTTCAAGAGGTCTGCAAGCAAAACTTTCATCTGCAAAATACTTGTCATCCATTTGACCATCCCTGAGTCAGTCCTTACAGCAACATTTCTTCAACTTGAACAATGATTTCGTGTTGCTGGCTTGCCTGCAACGGGTCGCTTTCTATCGACATCGACACATTATCTAGAAAGATGACTTAGGAATCGACAGTACCTTGAAGTCTGCATGCATCAATGGCAGGTTTCTCGCCTTTGACGTCAGTTTACATCATTGACTTTCGATCAGAGGATTCCGTGAAGTGTTCGACATCAAAACATCTATTCACATTTCACGGGTTGTGCTTGGTACTTTGAGGACCATTGACATTACTGGTGGTTTCTCTCACGCTTGTTAACAGTTTACATCATTGACTGGTAATCAAGTGGTTTCTACCATGTTCGACATCGAATCATTTAATCACATGGCTAGAATCGTACCAATTCGGGAAGTAGAAGTGAAGACCCTGGATCTAGTTTCTACCATCCAGGCTGCGAGGAGTTTTGTATTCATTGTCTATGTAGACTTATCATAAACAGATGGCTGCGTCCATACTGTGTCTACAAAAGTCTATAAAAATAATGTACTGCAAGATCATTCCTGTATCAGAATAGTTAGTCCATTAGTTAAAGTTTTGAATCTGAGTATGGGAATGCCTACCTCAGTGATGATATAATCTTATCCATGTATTTTGTGTTGAAAATTGCAGGTTCCAACCAGGCCATCCACAAGGCAATCCTTGAAATGATAAAGCGCTTCACCCTTCCTAGAATTACAAAACCCTATTCTATTCCAGGCTTCGCACTTTAGGGGGCAATCTGTTACACTAAAAAATGTCACCTTGACTACTTACAGTTAGTATGGCTCAAATCAACAGTCATGCTACCCTCTTAGGCAAGTCTCATGCCTCTGTTATCCATCTCAAACTCAAAGAAGAGAGAAAGTCTTGTAAAAATCATGTTTATCTCTGGGGTCGCAGGTTCTCTCTAGCCTTACCTGCGGGGACGCTGACCATGTTCACAAAATCTGCGTCCATGGACGCTCTGTATGTTAAGGGACAGGTGCGTCCCTCTGTAAAAGGCAAAATGCGCGAGTTTTATCTTGAAAAAGTTACTTGTGGTTACTTCTAGAACATTCTAGAGGTCGGTTTGATGAAATGGATGCGCCTCCAGTTGGTTCATGTATCTCTATTAAGGGGGAACTTATCCCATCAATAAGGGAGCTATCCCACCCATAGAGGGGGATGATCCCATCGATAGTGGACCTGAATAACCTCTTTACAGCACTATAAATAAAGGCATTGAGCCAAAAGGAAGAGAGGTTGGAGCTATACATTTTCTTTGGGTAAATGCTGCAGGATTTAGGTCTTCCATTAGAGCCTTTGTGAGGAGAGATTGTCTTCACTTGATTCTACTTGGGAGAGGGTGAGCTTTGTCAAAGTAGAGGAAAACCCTTGATGGACCCTGGGAGGAACTTGCACAACACCAAGGCCAGGTTGTAAGAGTTTCTTTGCTTCGTTATTAATACAAACTGGTTTATTTTTCTCAATAGCTTGTGTTAATGAGTTATTTCATGTGTTCCTTGGTCTGCATGTTGAATATATGTTTTATTATATGAAATGAAAGTTCTTGGTAATTGTTTGATTGTTTGTGGTTGCAGGAATTGACTTGAAGGAGGAGCTCATCCGGATCGTCAAGAACGGACTTCAACAACAGCGTTTTGGAATAAGGTAAGCCTAAACACTTGTAGTTTTCATGTTGTAAAAGGTGTTTTTAGAGAAAGATCACTCCATTTTGTCTTGTTTGTCATTAGAATGTCTTAGACTTCTAGGAAGGTCAGTCGTGTCCGCACCCTTGACAGATTCCGTGTGACAGATTCCGTGTGTCCGCACCCTTGAGGGTGAGCTTTGTCAAAGTAGAGGAAAACCCTTGATGGACCCTGGGAGGAACTTGCACAACCTCTCCCAAGTAGAATCAAGTGAAGACAATCTCTCCTCACAAAGGCTCTAATGGAAGACCTAAATCCTGCAGCATTTACCCAAAGAAAATGTATAGCTCCAACCTCTCTTCCTTTTGGCTCAATGCCTTTATTTATAGTGCTGTAAAGAGGTTATTCAGGTCCACTATCAATGGGATCATCCCCCTCTATGGGTGGGATAGCTCCCTTATTGATGGGATAAGTTCCCCCTTAATAGAGATACATGAACCAACTGGAGGCGCATCCATTTCATCAAACCGACCTCTAGAATGTTCTAGAAGTAACCACAAGTAACTTTTTCAAGATAAAACTCGCGCATTTTGCCTTTTACAGAGGGACACACCTGTCCCTTAACATACAGAGCGTCCATGGACGCAGATTTTGTGAACATGGTCAGCGTCCCCGCAGGTAAGGCTAGAGAGAACCTGCGACCCCAGAGATAAACATGATTTTTACAAGACTTTCTCTCTTCTTTGAGTTTGAGATGGATAACAGAGGCATGAGACTTGCCTAAGAGGGTAGCATGACTGTTGATTTGAGCCATACTAACTGTAAGTAGTCAAGGTGACATTTTTTAGTGTAACACTTCTCCACACCGTGTAGCCATTTCCGCGGCTCTAGTGTTGTGACTGACCCCTCTATACTTTGCTTCATGAGGCTCTCCATCTCCAAGTGTGGGAACTTCTCACTGTCTACAAGGTTCCAATACTCAAAATTCATTGTGTGTATGAGACCCAGGTGCGAGCCCTCAAACATAATTCCAGTAGGGAGGTGTGGCATCTGGAGTGCACTTTTAGTGGCATCCAAGTCCTTGGGTATCTTGGCTTTCCCTTTTCACAGAGGAACGTACTCCTTCAATTTCGCTGCAGCACACACTGGCTAGATCTCATCTTCCATGTCTTCTGTTGCCTCTATCTCATCAGCGAGAGCCTGTAGGTGCTCCCCCTTATCATCTGTATCAATGGTGACAGCCTTGCCCTTTTCTTCAATTGAAAGTTTACCGAACTGGGGATTCCTTGGGGAGATGCGAACTAGTCCTGCTGCCTACTTATCTTTCTTGGACCTCAGCATCTGAGGTGATTTTGGGATTTCTGGCACGACCCCAGTGTCTCCGGGAACATCATTTACCACGGGGTTTTGCGTAGCCTCATCGGTGGTTCTTTCTGCAAAGCCCAAACCTCTCCTGGTAGTTGTCATCCTACTTGAGCTATCTGTGGTTGTTCATGAACTTCAAGGCTCAAATCTTACTCGACGCTCAACACTCTGTACTCTAATGAACTGCTCAAATCTCAAATGAATAATTGTTGTCTCGTGGTTAGCCCTTAGAGTTTTATAGCGCCTTTTGAATTCAAATTCGACTATTCCCCCCAATTCTCGGACATCAATGCTTTCCTGATAGCAGATTGCCCCAAATCTAGCCCTTAATTTGTGTCTTAAATGCCCACCGCCCGCTCCCTTTTGTCTTAAATTGCACATCTCATCATGAATAGTGACACCAACTGTTACTTCCCATCCTACCTACACGACAGAGTAGCCCCCCATGCACAGGTCTGACCCTTGTGTCGTACTGATTCTACATGCACCTCCCTCATCATGCAACCCCCAAATAGACTCTTTTAGAGTCCCGCGATCTCTTTCAACTATATGGAGCACTGAGAGTGTGCTCCCTATGGCTAGTTAGGTGGTCACACCACCTGTGCGAGACTTCAACTCGCCTTTTAGCATAGTCCACAGAAACTCCTCAATTGTCTACGCAACAGCGAGTGTTGCGCGTTCTACTGTATGTAATGCGCTTCCCTAGTTACTGCATTTTTGTGAGGTGCAATCATAACCATGGTTTCGGAGTCATAAAATCCTATCGACAATCTTCTAATGCAGTGGTATGGTCATCTGTATCTTGCTTTGTCATCTTTAGTTTATCGATGTGCTTACATGATCTCGTTTCCCAGCCTTTTGATTTCAGTGTCCAACCAAATGCTTTTCTCCCTCAATCATACCCGGTCTTGTTCAAGTTCGTGAAGTCAAAGGTTCCCTCGCTGGATGGCTTCCTGAATCATTAGATGTTTGTCCTCGCGTAGATGTGTGATTTTTTCCTCCAGGTCTTCGCACACTGTCACAATTGCGAGAGCTATTATGTACGGACTCCTTTTGTATTCTCTTCAGAAATTATGGTTTTTACTCTGTTCTGCATCTTTGGAATCGTCTTCGGGTTTAGGTTTTTTCACATGGTCCTATAGGCCCATTGAACCCCAGGTACACATAGGTCCCAATCAGTTCTTATCTCTTGGTGAACTTTGTTCAGTACTCTACACACCCTACTGAATGCCTCATCATGGAGAATTGGTAGCACGCGTCACCTTTCCTACTACTGTGGTTTCTTCTGATTCTCTACTCTGGGGTGGTGTGCACTTGTGCAGACTATATAGCATATGTCTATAACCATCAAGAAAGGTGGTCGTGCAAGCTACTCTACCCCTGCTGATTGGCTTTCATTCGGAGATGTGGTTTTCCAAAACGTAGGCGCATCATCCTTCTGCATCCGTGCAATTCCTCAAAATTTCCTTGATGCATATCCCACCATTGTGTGGGTGTTGCGCATAGTGCCCATTTCAGCACATCGAACCGCTGCTGTTCTGGTACTACACTTTCAAATTTGCTCAAAAATTCATCCACCCTTGTTAATCCATCATATGTCAGTAGCTCCCTTGCCTTTGTTGTCACACAACGCAATGATCTAATCATCAGGTTGCAATTCAGCGTTGTTATTTCGTGCATTCGATTCTACCATCGCTTTATCTCTTCATCTGAATCTAAAGTGCAGGAGCTTTCGCGCTCCCAGGAAATTCTTCCATCTGCAGTCGGATTCACTCAATCCTGTTCTCACGCATTTATCTTGTAAATAGAATCTATATTTTCATCACTATCATGGTCACGCACCAGTTCAATGTATCGCGTTCCTTTGGTTGGATTGAGCGATACTAGCATGTGTAGAAACGTTTTCTCAAATATCATTTTGCGCTTCTGATCTGAAAATGAAACTACTTGTATTTGTTGTTTAAGGTATTCATTTCCATTAAATTATATGTGAAAACTGTTACTCATGTCTTGCAATTGAAACAAAGCGTTTTGGTAAATTTCTGAGTCTTATGTGTGAAGGAGTATTATTTCATTTTATTGTTTATCATATTAAATCTGAAAGATACAGAAAGATAAAATCACATAATATAACACAGCAGTTGATGAGGCAGTTCACCCCTCCTAGGATAGATCTTCCAGGGCCAAGGCCCCCAAATGGGTATGTCCTTACTCTTATTAGTTTCTCAAATTGGTTATACAGTGATAAGAAATCCTAAAGAGGAAAAATAAGCTGTGGAAATGAGTTCATAACATGGAAAACTGTAAAAATTGGCTTTTGTTTCACCTCCAATGGTTAACGATAGCCCAATACAGCTCCAACACTCCCTAGGCCTTGATGACTCTCCAAGATTCTCTACTGAAGAAGTACCTAAAGGTCAGCTTTTTTGACTCTGCAACCTATACCATTGCCTCTAGAATGCTCAGAATACTTGAAATCAAAAAACAATTCACTCCAAAAGGTTATGTCTACTGAAAGTTATGACCAACTGGAGTTTTGTCCAAGTTTGCCTAAGGAAACTCCACCAAATCTAGAAACTGGAGTTAACTGGCATTAATTTTAGCAATTGGCACTAAATTTGGAGTTCTACCATGATGACCACCAGCTAGCTATCCATAACCGTTTTCTTAAAATGCACGCATCTGAGCAGTTAATCCGGGCAGGTAATGTTTGTTAATGTTTAATGGGCGGTTGACTGTTTCCGCTACAGTTTTATTGGCATGTGACCACTCCTTGGGACTGCTGGTGGTTACCCCCAAACCAAAAACTGTTACATAATACATATTACCTATGTTCATAGTCTATTAAGAACTAATGCATAGCGCGAACGGTCAAGACTGTAGGTTTTCCCACGGGAGGTCACAGGTTCGATCTTGGTCAACCCCATAAAAATTTTACGAAGCCAATTTAGGGCCACGTGGTGGCCCCTAGGCTTGCCACGTGTCAGCCTCTGATTGGTCCAACAAAATGGAATATTCCAACGAATATTCTAGAGAATATTACAAGGAATATTCCTCAGAATATTTTTTTTAATTTTTTCAAAATTAAAAAATTTGCAGTTTACTGGGCATTTTTAAAATGCAATAACTCCTCCATATGGTGTCAGTTTTTCAAACCATTCATGACACCGGAATTAGGATGATGAGATCTACTCACTCATTCTAGTTTCAACCAATACTAAGTAATTCAAAATTTGAGCATTTTTTCCACTTAGAACATGATCACCTAATCACACCTCCCAAATGGGAAGCTTTTCGACCCCAAAAGCCTTCAATTACCTATTAAGAAGGTGAGGGTGCAACTCCCTCACCTTTTCCACCTCCATCCACTTTACCTTACTTAGTTTGTTGCCTTTAAGACTAGCTCGAACATAATCAACATTTCCCCTCCTCAAAGTGCGTGTCCTTTTGTCAAGGATAGCATCCTCTTTTAGCTCATCCAAAAATTCTAGAGAGAAATCATCTATGGATGGCAGTTGAATGTCACTTTCATGATCAGTAATTAAAGGAGGTTCATACAAACGTAAATTTTCCACATTCACAATAGAATACATTTGCATATATGAAGGCAAATCTAGTTGAAAAGCATTATTTCCAACTTGTTAAAGGATCTTGAATGGACCATAACGGATAGGCTTCAGTGTTTCACCTTCTCCTTGCATTCTTTCCTTACTAATATGCAGCGATACCTCATCTCCTTCTTGAAACTTATGATCAACTCTATGTTTATCATGTCTCTCCTTGTACTTGCCTTGAATTTTTTCAAGCTGTTCTTGAACTTGCTGATGTATGAGCTGAATTCTTTCAATGAACATGTGATCTTTTTCAATGTCACTGTGCCCATCAATGGCAACATCCTTCTCAAGAATGAAATATAAAGGTGACTTAGACAAATACCCAAAACAAGCTTCAAAAGGTGAAGTATTTGTAGAAGACTGCTTGGCTGGGTTGTAAGCATGCTGAATGTAATACAAGTGCTCATCCCAAAGCTTGGGATGCTTGTTGTAATAACCTCTCAAAACATGTACAATGGTTCTATTCACTATCTCTGTTTGGCCATCTATTTGGGGATGGAAAGCAGTACTCTTCTTCAACTTGGTGTCCATCATCTTCCATAGATTGGACCAAAAATTCCTAACAAATCTAGAATCCCTGTCACTAACAATAGAAGTAGGCAAGCCATAATGAACCCATACATGTTGAAAATATAAATCAGCATTTTGTTTAGCAGTTATAGTTTTCTTACATGGCATAAGAATACACATCTTGCTGAATCTGTCAACTACTACATAGAGATAATCATGTTGCTTTCTAGATAATGGTAGACCTCCTACAAAATCCATAGAAACACTTTCCCATGTTCTAGAAGGTATCGGCAATGGCGTATATAATCAAAGCTTCCTATTGCTAGGCTTGCTTGTAGCACATAATGAACAACCTCTAATGAAACGTGAAACACTATCTATCATGGGAGGCCAATAACAATACCTCTATAAATGTGCCACCATTTTTCTTACCCCAAAATGTCCAGCAATAAGAGAAGAATGAGCTTCTCTCATGATACTTAGTCTCTCTCCCTGTGGTATACATAACTTGCCCATATGAAATAGAAAATTATTATGTAAATGATAATCATTCTCCTCAACATGATTCCCTTCACTCAAGTTAGCATACACATCCTTAAAATCAACATCTGATGCATACTGTTCTATGTAGCTCTCATGTACAATAGAATCATTCTTAAGTAAAGTAGTAGCACTAATAATAGGCCTTGAAAGCATATCAACAACTTTATTGAAAATACCTTTCTTGTACCTTATTACCAAGTGAAATTGTTGTAGGAATCCCGTCCATCTGAAATGTCGTGACTGCTGCACTTTACTTTGCGACTGCAAGTACTATAAAGGCTGATGGTCGGTAAGAACAACTGTTTCTTTGCCCATCAAATAGTGTTTCCAGTTTTTGAAGCTTTGTACCAACAAATACAACTCCTTATCATATGTAGGATAATTCACAACAACACCATTAAATGTCTTAGAATGAAATGCGACAGGCTTACCATGTTGTAATAGAACTGCACCAATGGCATAATCACTAACATCGGTTTGAATCTCGAATGGCTGTAATGTAACAACTAGAGATGAACTTATCTTTTCTTTCAAAAACTCAAAAGCTTTCTGTTTCTTGCCTCCCCATTGGAAAGCATGCTTCACACTTGTCACTGCATGCATAGGAGCTGCTATGGCAAAGAAGTTAGAAATAAACTTCCTCCAATACTGATCTGCACCCAAAAAACATCTTACCTCTGTAATGGATTTGGGAGTAGGCCAGTTCACAATAGCTTCTACCTTAGAAGGGTCAATTCTCAAAGCACCTCCTCCTACTATGTGTCCCAAATAAACCAAAGAAGTCTTTCCAAATTCACACTTTGACATTTTAAGAAATAACTGATTTTTCTTCAAAATATCAAGTACTTTCTTAACATGCATGACATGCTCTTCTCTAGTATTTCTGAAAATTAAGATGTCATCTAAGTAGACAATAATGAAATCATCAAGAAAAGGATGAAAGACATCATCCATTACCCGCATGAAAGTTTCAGGTGCATTACATAAACCAAACGACATAACAAGCCACTCAAAGAGTCCTTGTTTGGTTTTAAAAGTTGTCTTCCAAATGTCACTTCCTTCAATTCTAACTTGAGGATAACCACTACGTAAGTCTAACTTAGTGAAACATTTAACATCTTTCAGCTGATCTAAGAAATCATCTATCCTTGGAAGTGGGTAACGATTCTTTACCGTTATTTTGCTCAATGCCTTGAAGTCCACACACATGCACCAAGTTCCATCTTTCTTTGGAATCAACACTATTGGTGACCCACATGGCAATGTTCCTGGTATTATGAAACCTTTGTCCAACAAGTCTTTAATTTGCTTCTTTATTTGAACATTCTCCATGATAGACATGCGATACATGCCTATGTTAGGAAGAGAACAATCTAGATGTAAATGGATTTCATGTTGAATCTCCCTTTCAGGAGGCAAACTTGGTGGTCCCTGAAACATCTCATTATGTGCATCAACCACATCATATAAATCTTATTTAAGCTTGGAATCACAATTTTAAAATGACTCATGATTCACATCAACCTTATTCTTGATCACAAGAAGTACAAAAATCTTACTTGAATTAACTAACCTTTTTACCTGTCCCACATTTACCATCGCTATATTTGCCTTCTTGCGATGTGCCCTAACAATGTACTCCTTGTCGTCTTTGAAAAGATGATATTTATTTTCATCGCGATGGATGATTGCTTTCCTGTCAAAAAAGTAAGGACTTCCCGAAACAATTGTTGATATATCAAGCGGTACTACATCAAGTTCAACTATGTCAATAAAGTGTGCAGTAATTGCAAAGCACAATATGCACTTTCTTGAGACTTGTAAGTTTGCATCCTTGCATATCCACCCAAGTGGATAAGGCTTTGGATGTGGAATGGTCTCAAGTTTAAGCTATTTGAACAAGTCTTCTGATATGAGATTTGCTTGTGACCCACTGTCAAACAATGTGTCAATTTTTATATGTTTTGAGACTACCCTCACATGGAACAATTCAATTCTTTCTTCCTCATTAGGAGCTTGTACATGATAGTTTGAAGTACAAGTGCTTTCTTTAGTTTCATTTTCATTTTCCTTTCCCTTCATACTTTTCAAACTCATGGCTACAATTTTGGTTTCATCCCCTAAATCATCACCTAAGTCTTGAGGTGTAGTTGTAGTAGCTGTAGTTTTCTTCTTTCCTTTGTTTTTGCTAAACGGATTTCCCTTTTCAGGATAAAGTTTCCAATAGTTTTTCTCTTCATGGCCTTCTCTTGAATAGTGTTTACATATCACTTTCTCACCCTTCTTTTTGACAGATGCATTCTTTTTGCCTTTTCCCTTAAAGTTTTTCTCTTTGTTTTTCCCCTTAAAAGGCTTGTTTCTACCCTCATCAAAAGTGTTTTCCCTCTAACCTCTAAATTCGTAGCTTGTATACAAACTTATTCTAGACTAGTAGGATTGAACATAAGGATAGTATGTTTAAGGTAGCTATGCAAAACACCTATATATTTCAGTAAAGTGTCTTGACTTTGTAAGTCTACCCCTAATAAAAGTGCTCTTCTCCTAAACTCTTGGGTGTAGTCTTGAACATTTTGTCCCTTTAGTTGTCTAAAGTTTTGCTAGTTCATTATAGCCTTTTGTAAATGAGCAAGAGGATAAAATTTCTTCTTAATTGCGGAAATAAATTCAGCCCATGTTAAAGTAATCTTACCATGTTTCTTAATTTCATACTTGGTCCTGGCTTCCCACCATACCAATGCTGCTCCATCCATTCTTAAAGAGGCTAACTGAATCTTGGTGTCGTCATCCTATAAGTTTTGTATCCTTAAATAAACTTCCAACTGTCTTATCCAGTTGTCAAGTTTCTCTGCATTGACTTCACTGTTAAACATGGTGTTATCGACATTTTTGGGCACTGCAAACCCAATCATAAATATCCATAAACCAAGGGCTCCTAAGTCCCTAAAAGTGTTGTTCCAACCCCTAAAAGAACAAGGTCAGCTGATTACATCATCTCCCAGAAGTTCTCCATGAAAAACTACTCAGAATTGGTCAAAACTGGACCATCTCACCTGCTCCATGGTCAAAGTGCACTGAACCCCACCTAAATGCACACAAGAGGTATGATGCATACTGAAAAGCCCTTCTATGGGGTGCGATGGGCGAGAGTGGACAAATGGCAGGGTCAATTTGCGAGGTGGAAGATCATGGAATCTTCCAGAAACTTCTCCTGTGACACTTGCCTCTTTGCATTCGCCCAGGGATGAGTAAGAGATCATCAATATCCAAGTGGAATCAATAACTATCAGAGAGAGGACACTTATCAAATCTCAGAGGCTGACTCACCCCCCTCGCAAACATCTATATATGGATCCCTCATCCTAGAGATCTAGAGGCTGGAATTTTATATCTTGTAAGGAAGTGCTGCTGGTTTCTTGGTGTAACATCATAGTGTTGGGTGATCTAAGATTTTCATGAGGTGAAGATGGGCTTTCTTTCTGAGAGGATGACACTGGGTCAGAACAATTGGTTGTAATCCTCTTTGCTATTCTTGATTATTAATAAAGCTATTCAAGTTTTCCTCCACATTCTTGTATAATTGATGATATATGCATTTCTGTGGTCAATATGTATCTGGTCCTATATTGTTTATGATAGTAGATCTCTATTCCTGGATAGTGTTATGCTGCTTTGATTCCACAGGTGCTCTTTGAAGCTGGGTAGACGAGGAAGTGAGTGGCAAAGATCTATCAGAAGGGAGAGGGATCAAGCAAGGAACCAAGCGCAAGACAGAGTTTGGTCTCCTTCGTTCCGCTCTTATCTACTTCTCATAAAGGAAAACAAAAGTAGTTTTAGTTTGTTTGTTTCTAAGATAGCTACTAGTCTTAGTGGGACTAGCAGCTCTGCATAGACACTAGATTTCCCGATAACAAAATGGCGACTCCACTGGGGAGCGAATATATTGTTTGTTTGTCTATATTTGTTTGCTTTATAAACTTACATACGGAGCCTGAAGTCAAGCCAGCTAGCCTTCGAACTGCATTTGCTATGCAAGTGCAAAGTAGATCAATGCTGCTTCAGTCTATCTCCGGGTTTTGTTTATGAACTGAAAAATCAATTTACAAACTCTCTAATTTCCCTTGTGGTGGCTCTAGTAACCTCCTTAGATCTACCCCTGTGATTTAATTACTGATTATCACTTTCTCGGCCTAAATCCCTGAACTGTGCTGCAAATTGTGATCAAGAACTAGATCAAAAGTCTCTCACTGTACCATTGCACCCTCTCTTCAAGGATATCAGTATGCATCGCACTTCTCGTGTGCTGTAGGTGGGATGCATACTAGAATCCCTGTGTAATAGGTGCGCTGATCAGAAAGGGCTAATTTTGCCTCCAGACTTTGGTTTTTTCACTCTTTTCAGCTCTATTCAGGAGTTTTGCTGTCTGTAGTCAGTATACCTCTGTTGGAAACCCCCTTCCTTGCCATTATTCCACCTCCATTGTGCAAAGAACTGTAAATGTTTTTATGTATTGTGAGCCATTTTCAGTTCTCTTTTACAAAGAAGTAGCGCAATTGAACTGCCGTTTCTTGATTTGGAAGTGTCGCAAGTGTCGTTTTCAGTCATAGAAGAGAATGTGATTGTTCTTGATAGTCGATTACATTGTTACTCTTGTATTTGATTTGAATTAGTAGTTTTTCAAGTGTCGAAAGCAAGTTTTCAATTCCGAATCACAAAGTGTCATCATTATCTTCATTTTGTCTTGAAAGGAAGCTTGTTAGTAACGTCACTTTAAAAAATAATTTATATTTGCGCTTAGCTTTCTTTTTATCATTCACACATTAAGAAGGTTGAAAACAAATACATGCATGTGCATTTGCATTTACCCTGTTTGTTGGTTTGATTTAGGACAGTGCATATAGTGTGTGCTCTCTACTCTATGTTGAAAGAATATCATCTCTCTTTCTTTAGTAGCTAGGATTTTCATTGCAAAAAGAAGATTAAATGATTTTTTATCATATTAGATTTCATTTTAGGAATTGTATATCTACATCATGCGGTGAACCTGAAAGGCAAATTTCTTAAGCAAGATCAACTGTAAAATAAATTTAATGAATCTAAAAACGCTTTGGAAACTAATGCACAACATTTAGAAATGTAGGTTAGAGACATATTCCGGCATCATAAAGCCTGGTAACTATTGTTTTCATTACTGGTTGGGTGATTCCTCCACTTTGAGACGACAAGTGCCAGTACAGACTTGTGCTCCCATGTACCGTCGAGTATATATTGGGAGACCACAATAGGCTATATCCTTTATCCAAAGGAAGCTGTGTCTGCTGCCCTATCGATCACAATGCATTGAACACAACATTCGGGAAGATTGACTGCTGTACTGTAAAAAGTATTCTGCAATTTTGTGATTGGTTTGGTAATCCCTCTGTCTAGAATTCCAGAGTAGTCTCTTTCGTTCCTTTTCAGACTCCTTAAAGGAAAAGGTCCATCTGAGCACTTGTCACTTCAAGCTCATTAAAAATTGAAGGCGACTAAAGTCATCTTTTGTTTTTTCTCGACTCTTAAGAATTGAAAAAACGAGTTGTGTCAAAGCGTCTAAAATTTATTTTAATCGGAATAAACATCACCTTTCCTACGTTGGTCTTAGGTTGAGAAAAATGGAGTCCACCAACCAAGGATTTCCCCTTGGAGGAAATCCTAGTCCTTTCTCCTCTTGGGGAGATGTTGGTGCACCCCATATGGCCACATTGTCGCTTCCAAGATTGACAAGTGGCTTGCCTGTATGGCTCTTCTCGACCTCTGTCGTTCAAAACACTATGATTCCTGAATAATCAAGTCAGCAACTAAAAGATACCAGAGTTTCCCCCCAACCTTCTACTTCATCTGATTCTCCCTCTCCTCCTTCCTCTTCACTTAATGGAGCTGGTAAAGCCAAAAATCAAGTAACTGAGAAGAAGAAAGAGAAGAAGAAGAAGGAGCCAAAGGCGAAAAGGGGCAACCAGGCATCATCTAGAGAAAATCCACACACTGCACCGTCCAAGCCTAAATCGCCATGTGTCATTTGCAAAGGAGACCACTATCATCGAGATTGTCCTTGCATCCCTCGGATCTTAAGGGACTGGTCTCCTCGTTTGCATAATCCGGTGTCATCAACCTCTGACGATCATGTTGAGGATACATCGTCAACTAGTGAAAGTGAAGTCCCTAGGAAAAAAGGAAAATGTAAATTTCTTTGTAAACTGTGTGAAGGCGATCATACCGTCCACCGTTGTCCCTTCTTAGACGAGGCTAAAAGAGTTTTGGACGACCGTCCGGTTTCACCGTTACGACTTCCTCCTGGATATAAGAAACTCTTGCCGAGTCCGTCACTAGTTGAAAATCCGACTGACACGCCATTGTGGTCGGCTGAAACGTCTATCATTGAAGATGAACCCTTTGAATCCACACCAGATGAAATTCAAAGGGTTGAGGAGGCATTTGACCCGGTCTTGCCTTTAGAAGGTCCATCTTTAGATGATACAGTCACTGGAGAGAACAAGAACGACACCGTTGAAATTCTCTTCGTAAACACAGACTCTGATGAACATGGGGGTAGTCTACCCATTCCTTTACCACAGGAAGGAAGTTCGTCAGAGTCATATCCGGCCGTCTATTCGGTCCCACCTCCAAGCAACCTAGTTGTTTCCTTCGATTGGAATCTACTAGGCAGACCCCATTTACCGGCTAATGTACCATTTCGAATCATTGCTCAAATATATAGAATGGTCATGGCCGGTACCATCATAGATGAAGGGGCTTCCGTGAGTATCCTTTCCTTAACTGCTTGGAAAGTGCTTGGTTCGCCATCGCTTTTGCCTGAAATGAGAAATCTAACAGGCTTTGACAAAGGAACCAGTCGACCGTTAGGGATCCTTCCCAATGTGCCGATAACATTGAGAAGGAAAACCATTAACATGAACGTAATGGTAGTCCAAAGACCCCTGGATTATAATCTACTCCTTGGATGCGACTATATTTATTGCATTGGAGCCATTGTCTCCTCACTCTTTAGAGTAATGTGTTTTCCGCATGAAGGAAGAGTGGTCAAGCTCGTAGACCAGCTTTCATTCCCCGGTTCACACATAGACAATAGTTAAATACTATCCTTGAATGGTCTTTTCACGCAAGGAATGTCTCGTCAATCCCCCATCCGTCCACCTGATGAGCGCAAGTGATTCGGGAGGACATGACTGAAACCCAGGGGGCATGCACCCTGGTCTGTTTCGACAGGAAAACCTTGGGTATAAGGTAGGTTTCCGCGAAGGATATATGACCGGTTTATGAGATTATACTGGAATAAGATTCCTTCGTCAAGGTTATGTGAATGGAGCCAGTTGTGCCACTCACCTTTGTTTATTTCGGTAGACATCGCCGAGGAAATGTTTTGTCTGCAGTGCGGAGAAAACAATCTTTAGTAACTTGGAAATTTTTCGCTATACCTGGGGGCATGCAAACCTTTTGGCATGCAAGCGAAGAGCGACCATTTATTTTTTAAATTTGTAGGTCCTCTAACCCTTTAAACTCGTAAGATTGATCGTTTCCTAACTTGCATAAAGAAAGGATCCGGGGCAAAGCTTTGTAAGGTGCAAGCTCCATAAAAAATGGCATCTTAGATGAGACATCCTTATTATACGACTCGATCGAATAGTTTTAAAGCGGAATTCAAGCTCATTGAAAAATAACACAAGCAATGAGCAAATGTTTTCCCCAGAGTTTAATCTCATTCATTAAAAAATGAACCAATTTCCAGTAAATAACCATTGTGAATGCATTATCATCAGCCTTTGAAGCCTTGGTCGTGTTCTCATCATCACCTCCACTTTGTATTGGCCGACCATTCACCTCCATTTGATTGTTTACCCTTTTGAGGAATAGCTATGAAGAGTGATCCTATTAGCCATCCTTGTGACACTGCCGTGATTGGAAAATTCCAAACCTTACCTGGAATTAGTTGCTACCCGCATTTATCACTCGTTCCTCGAAAAACGAGTCTCCTTTAAACTCTTTTCATCTGACTCATAAAATATGAAAAGATTGTTGAGAAATTGGCCTCTACAACTCGTTAAAGTGACTGGAAGTGCTATCCCTCCTTTAGATTTTAATCTTTTTAAACCTGAGGAATTATTACACAAAAAAATCAAGCGCTTGTTTTGTTCGGCTTGTTAAAATTACCGAAAATTCATTCCTTTTGTATTATTTTAAACTTTTTCGGACTTAAGGGATTATATGACGAAAAAGGATTGTTGGAGTTTTCTTTATGTCCCTTTTAGACTCTCTAAAATTGAAAAGGATCGAGTTATCTTTGTCATTAAACTCGTTAAAACCGAATAGCGACAAACTTGTCCATACAGACAAGAACGAGTTTCACTATCGCTAGGCTCGTTAAAACATAGCGATGAGTTTGCCCGAAGGGAAATTATAGAACAAGCATATGTTATCCTCCTCAAGCTTGAAAAAAATAAAGAGGTACTGGTCAGCAATGACTGGGGAAAAATTGGGAAGAAAAACTTGAAGAAACTTTGTTGGTAGCAAGTCGCTCTTGAACATGACATTTTTACTCCGCATCTGAGTCGGGTTGGGTTGTTCCGTTCACCGGTCATATCACCATTGGTCCATCACACCATCCATATTTGGGGTTAACACTACCAATCCATCATGTCAGTGTCGCCGATATGTTCAAGAGAAGTCGCTCAGAGAATTCACCTGTGTCTCATCCACTGCAATACATATACGCTCCATTCTTTCATGACCGCCACCCTGAACCTTATGTCATCAGATTTTTTTCACCTCCATTAACATCATTTGCTCCATTCCATGTCATTGATGTGGGATTCACTAAGGCCCTCTTATGACGGATCGCTTCTTGTCGACATCAGCTCATTATCTAGGAAGTCAATCTAGGAACAACCCTTTCAGTACTTTGAGGCTTGCATTCCTCAATGGCAAGTTTCTCACTTTCGGCGACAGGTTTACATCAATGGCATTTGACCTAAAGATTTTGCATGGTGTTCGACACCAAGTCCCTTATTCACACCACGTGAATTGTACTATAGTACCTTGAGGGTCATCATCATTATCGATGATTCCTCTCACGCCTGTTAACAGCTTACATCATTGGCTAGTAGTCGGGCGATGTCTTTCCATGTTCGACTCCAGAACATCTCTCACATGGATTGACTTGCACTTTGAGTGAAGATCGAACGAGATTGAAGACCCTGGATCTAGTTTCATCCATCCGGGCTAAGATATATATTTAGGAAAATAAAGACATCAAATGTACATCATTGCTGCACAGATAATCGTCCAACCCAAGGGATGATGGCTCTACCAGAATCATCAGTCTGCACGCACACGCTTTTCTATCTTATGTACATGAGAATGGATTTATAAAGCTGAGCATGGGAATGCCCGCCTCAGCTAGATCATGAAAATATTACGAAGATAATGTATTGTATTGTATCTTATTATAGGTCACCTTCCAACTTGAAAAAACTTCGGATCCTCATGATAAAGCATTTCACCCGACATGAAAAGATTAACGACCTCATGCTTTAGGGGGCAACTGTTATAGACAGTTTTTGGCACTGCAACCCCAATCATAAATGTCCATGAACCAAGGGCTCCTAAGTCCCTAAAAGTGTTGTTCCAACCCCTAAAATAACAAGGTCAGCTGATTACATCATCTCCCAGAAGTTCTCCATGAAAAACTACTCAGAACTAGTCAAAACTGAACCATCTCACCTGCTCCATGGTCAAAGTGCACTGCATCCCACCTAAATGCACACGGGAGGTGTGATGCATACTGAAAAGCCCTTCTATGGGGTGTGATGGGCGAGAGTGGACAAATAGCAGGGTCAATTTGCGAGGTAGAAGATCATGGAATCTTCCAGAAACTTCTCCTGTGACACTTGCATCTCTGCATTTGCCCAGGGATGAGTAAGAGATCATCAATCTCCAAGTGGAATCAAGAACTATCAGAGAGAGGACACTAATCAAATCTCAGAGGCTGACTCACCCCCCTTGCAAACATCTATATATGGATCCCTCATCCCAGAGATCCAGAGGCTAGAATTTTGTATCTTGTAAGGAAGTGCTGTTGGTTTCTTGGTGTAACATCACAGTGTTGGGTGATCTAAGCTTTTCATAAGGTGAAGAAGGGATTTCTTGCTGAGAGGATGACGTTGGGTCAGAACAATTGGTTGTAATCCTCTTTTCTATTCTTGATTATTAATAAAGCTATTCAAGTTTTCCTCCACATTCTTGTATGATTGATGATATATGCATTTGTGTGGTCAATATATATCTGGTCCTATATTGTTTATGATAGTAGATCTCTGTTCTTGGATAGTGTTATGCTGCTTTGATTCCACAGGTGCTCTTTGTAGCTGGGTAGACGAGGAAGCGACTGGCAAAGATCTATCAGAAGGGAGAGGAATCAAGCAAGGAACCAAGTGCAAGACAGAGGTTGGTCTCCTTTGTTTCCCTCTTATCTACTTCTCATAAAGGAAAACGAAAGTAGTTTTAGTTTATTTGTTTCTAAGATAGCTACCAGTCTTAGTGGGACTAGCAGCTCTGCATAGACACTAGATTTCCCGATAACACATGGGTAATTCAAATTTAAAATCTAGCTTTAAAAATGGAATTTTTCCAAAAGATTTAAGGTTATGAGATTGATTTACCGAGGTAGAGGATGACGATGGGGATCGTGGATCACCATTTCCTCCATGTCCTTTCTTCAAATTATCATCACCTTTCCTTCCTCCTGAAGAGCCCTCTCCTTCTTTCTGATGTTTAGACCTTTCTCGAACCAACCTATCATTCCTTTCCTAGTATAATATTCTTACCATCTTAGTCATGTCCAAAAACGCTTTTATGAATACTCGTTCTTCTTCTTTTGAATCCATGTCTTCAAGAACTTCTCCTTCCCTTTCAAACATACTTGAATCTTCTTCTAAGGCTATTGAGGGTGAATTAGAAGGTGGAGATAATGGCACCCTAGCTCTCCTTGGTTGAGGATTATCTTGTGCTCTAACTAATTGTCCTCTCCCTCTCTGAAGCTTAAGCCTAGTAAGCATTAAAACTTGCAAAGCAGTCAAATATATCTTTGCACAAAACTAATTCTCCAAAGTTGAGCTCTTATACCAACTGATCTGAAAATGAAACTACTTGTATTTGTTGTTCAAGGTATTCATTTCCATTAAATTATATGTGAAAACTGTTACTCGTGTCTTGCAATTGAAACAAAGCATTTTGGTAAATTTCTGAGTCTTATGTGTGAAGGAGTATCATTTCATTTTACTGTTAAGCATATTAAATTTAAAAAAGATAGCAAGATAAAATCACATAATATAACATAATAGTTGATGAGGTAGTTCACCCCTCTTGGGCTACATCTGTCGAGTCCAAGGCCCCCAAATGGGCATGTCCTTGCTCTTATTAGATGCTAAAATTGGTTAAACAGTGATAAGAAAGCATAAAAAGGAGAAATGAGTTGTGGAAATGAGTTTAGAACACAAAAAATAGTAAATATTGGCATTTGTTTCACCTCCAATGGTTAACCATAGCCCAAGATAGCTCCAACACTCCCTAGGCCCTTATGGCTCTCCAAGCTTCTCTGCTGAAAAATTACTTAAAGATCATCTCTGTTGACTCTACAACCTATAACATTGGCTCTGGAATGCTCAAAATACTTGAAATAAAAAATAATAAATAAATAAATAATTCGTTCCAAAAGGTTCTGTCTACTGAAATTTGTGACGAATTGAAGTTTTGTCGAAGTTGGCCTAAGGAAACTCCACCAAATCTGGAAACTAGAGTTAACTGGCATTAATTTTGGCAATTGGCGATAAATTTGGAGTTCCCCCAAGCTGACTGCTAGCTAGCTATCCGTAACCATTGGCTTAAACCATGCGGATGTGAGCGGTTAATCCAGGCGGGTAAGGTTTGTTAACGTTTAATGGGCGGTTGACTGTGTCTGTTGTACTTTTATCGACATGTGACCACTCTCCGGGACCGCTGGTGGTTATCCCCAAACAAAAAACTATTACATAATACATATTACCCACGTGCATTTTCTGTTAAGAACGAATGTGTAGCGCGGACAATCACGATTATAGGTTTTCCCGCGGGAGGTCACAGGTTTGATCCAGTCGACCCCATAAAAATTTTACAATGCCAATTTAGGGCCACGTGCCAGCCTTTGGGCTTGCCACGTGTTGGACTCTGATTGGTCCAACCAAATGGAATATTCCAGCGAATATTTTGGAGAATATTCTAGGGAATATTTCAAGGAATATTCCTCAAAATATTTTATTTTTTTCCAAAATTCAAAAATTTGTAGTTCACTGGGAATTTTTAAAATGCGATAACTCCTCCATACGGTGTCAATTTTTCAAACCATTCACGGCACCAGAATCATGATGATGAGATCTATCTAGTCGTTCTGGTTTCAACCAATACTAAGAAATTCAAAATTTGAGCATTTTTTCCACTTAGGACATGATCACTTGATTAGCTTCTTCAGATATATGACTCTGTTCATATCAGTGGCCCATTCTATTGCTAGTAACATAGGATAGGGATTGTTGTCATTGAGAATCTCTATCACTTCAAAATCCCCCTACACGCTCGCACCTTCAATATCGTCTGTTACCCCTTGCAATCTTCCCATGGGCAAAATCTTCTGTTGGTTTGCCATTCGTAACTAAATAGGGGACCATTATAGTGTGGGTCTTCCCATGCGTTCCCATATTGGCTTTGGTAGTACATTCGCATCCGAACCTAGATCCAAGATTACCTGATCCATTTTGTATTCACCTATTTGCGCATTCAACCTCATTTCCGTTCCTGTTTGCAATGCATGCTTTCCATGTTTC
This sequence comes from Pinus tabuliformis, assembly GCA_031772625.1. Lineage (NCBI taxonomy): Eukaryota > Viridiplantae > Streptophyta > Pinopsida > Pinales > Pinaceae > Pinus > Pinus tabuliformis. Next base: position 1,706,839,106 of record CM062816.1, on the reverse strand, counting down.
CGGACCATGCGCAGTTCTCCTGACCCTCCGCACCTAGTGATAAGTTCTTGTAGTCCTTTGACTACCTTGCTCTCACACAACAGTTTCATTTATGTCTCCAGAAAGGTAGTGAGAATTGAAGGATCCATCCCTAGTTCTAGTTGATCCTTGCTACCTGAACTAGAGGCCTCTATGAAGCTCTTCTTAGCTTCCATTAATGTATCCTTTGCGCATTCTAAATCAAACTTGGGTTCCTTTATAGGAGTCTTGCGAACCCATGCACTTTCTTCTGGCTACTTCCCATTATCATCTCTTGTGGTCATACCGTTCCTGAGCATCGTGTTTACATTTGGGTCTTCTTTGCGTGGCTCAGACCACATCATTTCTTAATTCTGGGTCAGAGGGGGCTGGAGGACCCCCTTTTTGCACATCCTTGCTATCAGCGAATGGAAGTCTCCTACTTCATGATCAAACTATGTACAATAGCAACACAATATTCTTCTCGGGTTTGTACAATCATGGGCATAGTGCCCTGGCCCTCCGCAATTGTAACAAATTAGTTGTCCACGACCCCTCCCTGGTCCCATTCCGCCTCGACCCCGATCGCACCCCTGAAATCCAGTGAGCGCCATCCTTGCATTTGGATCGAGGGCTCACGTTTCGGTCTACACCCTGTAGGTAGGAGTCTGATCCATCATTAGTTCATAGCTTTTGCAGCTGTGTTCATGATGGCCTACTGGCTTGTAGAAATTACAAAATAATTGCTCGGACGTCTGCGTATACTTCTGCAACAGATGACGATTGTCCGTAGTGTGGTTTCCTCCTATTTGGTAGATTGAAAACGATAGGGAAGACGTTGCGCTCAGCCTTTCCTGTGCCTTCGGTCTTAACGGCATCGGCCCTCCTCCTGCTAAGTAGTTTGCAAACACTGGACAGTGGTCCCTGTCGTGCCCTTGGTCTTTGCATTTTCTGCACCATACTTCCTCACGCACCTTTGTCCGAGGTGTCCTATCCTGTTTCAAACTTTACATTTCTAGACACAGATTCTATAGTTGTACTCCCAACCCAAGGTCTTGTATAAGGGTCTCATGTAATCTCATAGCCATCTCCAATGCTTTGGCCTGGGTGGAAAGTTTTTACTGTGACAGTGTCGTCCTTCAGTGTGGTGTAAGTGAGGCCAGAAACGATGTGTGATGCTATGCATCTGTTAACATCATATTGGCTTCGTGGATCGTACTCTTCAGCCTTTAGTCCAGATCCCAGGGGGTCTTGCCTGGGAGCATTACGATCTCCTTGAACTCGATGATTGATTGTGTTTCTGATTTTGGCCTGCTAAATTCCCTATTCAGCGCTGCCTGGATCTCTGCTATTCTTGCATTCGGGTGGTCATTAGAATGCTTGATATACCACGTTAATGTGATATCCTGTAGCACGCTCACTAGCATAGCCTTTTTAATATTATCATCCACAATGCCCTGTGCTTCCCATACCGCTCTTACCACGAACCAGAATTGGTCCAGATCTTCATTTCCCACTCCTTTAAATACTAGTAGTTTGATCACACTCACCATACTGAACTGTGGTGGTGGCGGAGGTGGGGTGGGTGGAGATGGAGGTGAGGAGGGTGAGACCGGTGGCGGTGTGGGTGGATGCAGTAAACACAGAATACGCTGCCTTATCAGAATGACCACACTTCTCAAAGAAGCTTTCGCGAGCTCTTCCTCGCTTTCCTGTGAGGGTGAAATTAAGGGAATGTTTTCCAAATCTTCACTACTTCCACTTCTGTAGATATTCCCGCTTCGCATAGTTCGAAACATTAATTTATTCACATAACCCACTTTTCACACAATAACATCTTAATCCAAGTGTTCAAAGATTTAATATACTTACCTCGTGGTCCCTTGAGAAAACGTCCTCCCGCCTCACTGTAGCTGACGGTCATGTCAACCGTGAACTCAGTGGTAAATCCTCCTATTATTTGGTCAAGCCAGTGGTCCATAAGTCACACTATCTTATCACCTGATGCTTCTAGTCTGCGCACTAATTTCGCAGTCCACACTATTGGTTTGTCAAACCTACACCCTCCCTGGCTGTCTGCTAATTTCGAGATCTACTCATACAACTACAAAGAAAATTTCATGGATTTCAGTATACAAGTAGCACTCCAACCACTATTCCTTAGATACTCTTGGATTTCTTTTTTCCTACGCCGTGAACACTTGAATCTTATTGTCCAACCACTCTTCAATTTCTTTCTTCGTTGGATTCTAGTGGCACAACATCATACATCCTTTATGCAGATTCTAGTCCCGGCAATGGAACCATTTTTTCTCTTGTATGGGCCTAAGCCAGGTTCAGAGGTCATTTAGCCAAGCAAATCCCAGTACTACTAGCCCTTTCTGCAATAGTCAGCGGAGTGCAGACTGAGCTCTCACCCGAAGTAGTATGGGAGGATGCTAGAACCAAGTTTCCACACCCTGGGGATATCTGATGAGCTTCTGTGGGTTCACGGTTTGACCCTGTGTGCACGTCGCTACGTGCACTTGCTCTCCCTTCACAACCTGCAATGCTAGTTTTGCACAGCCCTACTCAGGGTGCAACCTGTAATATCCAAGTCCCTTGCTATTTAATCTGTTATTATCTAGTTACTTAACTTGTTTATGTAAGACTAAGGATTATTACAACATATTTAGCAATCATATTAGTGCGAGTGATAAATAAAATAGTATAAACGTAAAGAAGGTAATGCACAATAGATACACAGAAATAGGAATCAACTTCTCTTTATTAATCTTCAATCCTTAATACAGACTCAACAGCACCCTGCGCACTCAGCTGCAGGGGTCCACGCACTCAGCTACAGACTCAACTAGGCCTCTGCGCACTCAACTGCAGAGCCTCTTCCTACTACTACAACCCAGTACACTTAAACTCCTACTCTAAGCTCGAACCATTCATATTCTCTTTTCTGCTTCCTTCGCTCTCTTTACAACTTAGAGCCTCACTCTATTTATACAATCCCATGGTCCACGGACCATGGGTAGGCTGAAATGACTTTAAATTACATTACATTACTTTAGGGCAGACAACCCTGTGACTTAACCTATACTTTGTGCTCCAGACCTGCAAATCACAGAGTCTTAAAAAACCTTTGACTAAAAATTGGGCTTTGAACCCAAAAACATGTTGTGGGGGGATTCCATGCCCAACACTTCATATCCTTTCTTCTTCCGTTAAACTCCACTTTCATTCCCTTTTAATCCATTCTCACTCACACCATATGTAAAACATTTTCTTCAATTGAAGTTGATTTCATAATTGTTATTGATGACCAACCGATTCATAAAACATATTAATTAAATAATCACCTCTCAAATGGAACTGTAAATGCTAGTGATACAGGGATATTACATTCCTAAAACAAGAAATCCTCACTCAGTTATGTTTTCAAGTATACTAATTACATTTTTATGGAAATATTTTTTTTGAATGCTCAATTCCATGGAGTTCATCAAGTTATTTTGAAAAATAAATTTCATTCTTGTACTTATGTGGAAAACTCAAAGATAGGTTAAAATACGAATTTCATGGTTCATTACAAAACCAAGAAAAACATGTTTCATCATAATTTAGTTTTGAGTCTGTTTAGTATACGCAAGCAAGTTAATCAAATACAAATTTAAATATTTCTTCTATGTACATATGTGAAAATTAGATTAACTGTAAGAGTTGTGTGATACTGTGAAAAAAGAGAGGAAAAGTTTGATAATTTCCAAAATACATGGCAAGGCGTGACCATATATATATATATATATATATATATATATATATATATATATATATATATATATATATATATATATATATATATATATATATATAGATATATATATATATATATATATATATATATATATCAAAACCACCACTTTATTAGATATAGATTGTCTGTGTAGAAAATTATGAATGCATTTAATATGTATATAATGAAGATCAACACCTAATTTATCATCATGGATATTGTTTATAGTGGAACAATTCTCTAAAACTCATTCAAAGCAAGGGATATTACAATTCCAATTTCACAATATTAAACCCAATACTATAAACCTTAATATTGAACACAATATTATAAACCCTAATATTAAATCCAATATTTTGTTAGAAACCAACACAATATTGAGGAGTGTGAACCAATATTATAGGAATTTTAAAACTTCATTCACTTCCAATTATGCTAGGACATAAAATTTCTAGCAATTAATTTATATGAGCATGATAAGAAATAACATACCTCAATGAGAACATGCAAATTCTTCAAATATTTATTTCGATTTCTTCACAAGGCAAGCTACAACTTGTTGTTACCAAGTTTTTTGGTTACAACCAGCACAAAGCATTAGGGGAATTTTGAGGTCTAAAATAGACCTCCTAAGAAAAATGTACAACAAAAGTAAACATTATAAGAACCAATAGCATTCAATATGATGATGCCAACCATGGGGGATGATTCACCATTTTTGGAGTAAAAGAAGTAAAAATAATAAAAAATAATAAAATAATAAAATATAAAACTACTTTTTCAACTCATATCTTCAACTTATCTCCCTAAGGTCTTACACAAATTTCAAGTGGGAATACTTGTTGGATGTAAAATTCAATTCCTCATCCAAGGAGTATCCACGTTCCATACTTTTGATGGAATCTGCTACAAAAAAAAATAAGAAACACATGAAAAAACATGATTGCAATCACATCTTTTCTTGTATTTCTCATTATTCATGTAGCAGGCTCCATCAAAAGTATGAAACATGGGTACTCCTTGGATGGGGAATCAAATTTTGCATCCAACGAGTGTTTCCGCTTTCAAATTGAGTAAACCCGTAGGGAGATAAGTTGAAAATACGTGTTGAAAAAATAGTTTTTTCTTTTTTCGCTCTAAAATTTGATGATGTAATCTAATATTATTTTATTATTTCCACTACTAGTTTTTAATTTCCTTAGGAGACCCATTTTATACATTAAAATTCCTGTAATGCAAGTACTCCCTAATTTATCAGCTACAACTAAAAGGAGATGTAGCCCCTGCTTTTATCAGCTACCACTCAAAGGCACTTCAACCCCTAGCTTTATCATCTACTAATAAAAGGAGCTTCAACCCCTAAGTATTTACCAATAACAATTTTAAGGAGCTACAACCCATTATTTTCATGCTACAACTTGCATGACCTTATTCATTCATCTTTCACATAATTTTCATACTCAAATCATGAAAGCCAATTCCTTCCACATCAATTTTTTTTACCCCAAATTCTCACCACCATAACATCACCTTCAACAATCCCTAATCATTGACCAATACACAAAAACCAACACACACACACACACACTAATCAACTCCTCTTCTCTTTGCAAATTCACTTTTGTTTATATAGAAATTTGAGTTCATAGTTTTAGTAATTGATCATTTATCTAACTTCAGCTTAATATCATGCATAAATGTATATTTTATTCATCTACCACTTTTCCATGTCTTCTTAATATTATATTTAGTCTTCTAACACTCCTCTACTGTTTCTCTTACAGAGACTAAGTTAAACTGCTCAAAAATGCAATTATGGATTTTTCTTTTACAAGTTTTAATTGTGACTATATAAATTTGTGCACTACCAAATTTGGCTAATTTACCAAATACACCACTAATTATAGCATTTTCAACCAATTTAACCAACTTCCACTTATTTGTGGCTAAATTGTTCATTGACTTCAGCAAATTTCCATATTTTCTTGTTTCTTCCAAAAAATCTATCAAATAGTTTTTTTCTTCAATCACTACTCTAGTGCCTGCCTATTAGTTATTTCACTAATATGACCAAGCACTCTGAACAACTCCTAATAAGCTTAGGAGCTTAATTATTTTGGGGGACAGGGTCTTTCTCCTATTGTGAATGGCCTAAAGGTCCACCCATATGACTGCCTGACTCACCAAAAATAAATACACATGAAGACTTCACCAAACATGATCCCTGAACCAATATTTTAAGAACTTCCACGTCACCTTGTCAACATCATCATTGCCATGTGGTGACTCCTAAGTTCTACCATGTGTCACTCAAATTTTTCCCACTTGGCCACACAAAGAGTCAAAATCAACATGTCTTGTGTCCTCTTTCTGTACTACAATGTCACCTGTGCTTATGTCATATGTTGATATCATGTGGCACCACAACTCCACCTCTACATCCACATCACCTATTTTGATGAATATAATTATTCCATGTGTCTTCTTTTGTTTTTTCCACATTGTCAACTCATATGGTTAAAGAGGGGTCTCGTGCCTTGGTTTTTTCTTCATTGAGTTTCTAAAAGGTACTAGAATAGGTTGGGTTCAGGGGTCAAATAATTTTCTTTGTTTCACACCTACTCTTGATCCCAAAGGCCCGATCTCTAACTAGGCCTGCTTGCAAAAGGACTGACTAGGTCATAAGTGGGGGTGTATCTATACCTAAGTCAAAACCTTGTTGACTAGAAACTTGTCCTTCATTGACTCTTCTCCTCTTATAAGTGATTAAATTTGACCTTCAATAACGTTTTTATATTAGAAGAGTTTTCAAACTTTAATACACTATTGGAAATCTCTTTCATATATTTTTCCATTTGAATGGCTTCTAACTTCATTTGAGGTGATCTATTCTACTAGAGATAGATCCAAAGTCTTTTCACCTTCACCATATTTTCCTCTACTATAATTGAGTTGATATTCATTATTCTTGCAAGCATCTTTTCTTTTGTCTTCTTCCTAATCACGTTTTTCATCAAACAAAACATATTTCTAACATTCACCCCCTTTAGCTTTGATGGCAATACCTTGATCAAACCAAGTCATCACCATTAAGAAATTAAGACCTTGATATAAGCGTGATGCATATATCTCTTCTTCTCCTCAATTAGATGTTTCTCCCTCTGAAATGTACTTCTTTTATGTTGTAGTGCGACTATGATATGCTTTTCCTTTATATAGGAAGCTTCTCTTATTTGATTACCTATGTGTTTCACCCTTTGTTTGAAGTTCTTCTTCATTTTTTTGATGACCAACACTACTCCCCTTTGACATAAATGGAAATGACACCAACATGATTACCCGATCATGTGGATCCTATGGACCTAGAAGTTGCATCATGATATGCTAAATTTTCTTGACTGATGCCTTTCTTCCTCTTAGGAAGATCTAGTGGAGGGAAGTAAAAGGAACTTTGGTGTTCAAATATGAATCGTGAAATTCACCCAATTTCACATTAATTGTCAACCCAGGGCTCTACAAGTTATTTCAAGGCTATCATGCATATTATATGCAAGCCACAATTTCCCTACCTAGTACTGAACATTCAACTATAAACTTAACAATATGTAACAACAAGTGATAACTGTAATAGAAAATAAGAGTAACAATAGTAATGACTGTAACATCAACAAGAGTAACATCAAAGCAGACTCACAGCAACACACCGATAATCATTCACAGTGATAAATAAATTAACTAAAATAAACCTATGCACACATATATCCAACATCACCTAGTCAGGAGAGTGGGCCCAAATCCCTTATGAGGGTTGTGGCAAGGCTAAGAAATCATGAAAAGCCCATAAGATCATAATTTCATTAATCAAAAGCATAATACATGTATGTTGTTACAGACTCAAAGTTAACGTAATTCCTTGCAATCTTAATTATTGTCTTTCATAGCCTCATAACTCTACTTATACAATTTGTAAATGTAACTCTACTTATACAATTTTTTAACGCTAACTGGGACTAGTGGTAGGAGTTGTACCATACTATGACGCTGACTTTGGGTCGGTTGAGACTGTTCTGGGACCAGTGGTACGTACTCCAAGACCATTCTGCTCAGGAGTATGTGGTGTAGTAGTCTCCCTCTTAATGCCAACCTCAGGTATGCCTGAGTAAACCAATTGTAATATATCGGAGGTCTTGCTTTGGCTTGAGGGGAATGGTCCCCTTTTGAGCTTTCCTTTGACACATCCCGGACATACACCTTCTTTCTCTACTTGGAATTTGGGCATCCCTATTACCATCTGTCTTACATTAGGTAGAGCTTTGTAATGAAGGTGGGCAAACCTCCGATGCCAAAGTTTGGACTAAAGAGTTGTGTCACAAGACATAACATCTAGCGGACTTCCATTGACCTGATATAATGAATCAACACTAAACCCAAGAGTAAAGGCATCTTTAACATTATTTTTCCATATACATACCTTGCCATTGCTGAAGGTTACCTTGTAGCCTCTGTCTTCCATTGCCAAGATGGACACTAGGTTCCTTTTGAGGTCAGGTGCATTTAATACATCCTAGAATTTCTAGCCTTCTTGAATGCTTGTCCTCTTCCTTGATTCCCAGCTCTCCTCTTACCTTTGCTGTTGAATTTGTCATTCCTTTGATTGCCATCAGAGGGATTTCGAGTTGCACCATTGCATACTGTACCATGCTTCTCTAATCATGATTATCATCATGCTGCCCATGTCCATGATTTCATTCATCATGATGCTCATGATCTCATACATAGTGACTTTCTTTATCGCAAATGTAACATCATCATTTTCTTCTAGCCTTAGGTCCAGCCTTTCCTTTTGATTTAGTCCCGGAATTATTTCTTTTCTTTGCATGAAAAGAAAAGGCAGTAGGAGGACCTTTAGGCATGGGCATTTCTTACACTTCTTCCCTTGTTTCTTCTTGAATGCATCTAGCCATTAATTCCTCGAAACCAGGAATTACATTATAGTTCAAAAGAGTAGTCCTGAACACATACCATTAGGATGGTAATCCTCCAAGAGTTGTGAGTGCCATTTCTCTGTCAGTAATAGTTTCCCCAATAGATAGGAGATCATTCTTGATCTCGATGATTCTTAAGAAGTATGCTTGCATACTTTCATCCTTACTCTTCTTGATTTACCTCAGCTTATTTCTAAGAAACAAAACTTGATTTGCATCATTAACTTTAAATAAACTCACCAGTCTATTGTAGATTTCCTTGGAGGTGTCCAGTTCAGAGATGTAGGCCACCAAGTGCTTGTTGATAGAGTCCCGGATGATCTTCTATTGTTTTGACTTCTCCATTTTTCCATTTGTTCCTGGCAGCAGGAGGTGCATTTGATGGAGGCTTAAAAATATTGCCTCTTACGTGACCCAACACTCCTTGATCCTCTAGGGTTAGATCGATAGACATCTTCCATCTGTGATAGTCAGCTTTCTCACGGAGCTTGTCTTCGGCAGGAAAGAGTGTTAAGGACCCCATAGTTCTTTTAGGATAGCCTTGCCAATATTCTCTTCGATGATTGCTCTTGCTCTTGCTCGGGCTTTGTCTTCACCACAGCTCTGATACCATGTTAAGTTATGGTATGTTCTATGCTTATAACAATTTACTTCTTTTTCTTATTATATTCCACCGATTAGCAATCACATGTACATAAAGTAAAGTGCAGATAGAACATTAAACGATCGACAGAAAACAAGCCAAGACAAGAGACACAAGATGTGGCGGCTAGCCAGGGAAAAACCCCGCAATGTGTGGGGAAACCCTTTGATCAAATCTTCTTTTATCTTCAATAATTCAGCAGAGAGAAATAGTACAATAAATCTGATTCATATCAGCAGTAGCAAACCCTAGATCAGCAGCATCAACATTAGCGACTTCATTATCAAACTAGGGCAGACCATATCTCACAAATTGACCGTCGGATTGACTTCATTCCACCACCAAAAGTTTTGGCTTCCAGAGGAGGTTCAAATGAACCTACAGCATAGTTCAGATGAGGATATCTTCTAGGCCACGCAAGTCAATCTTTACTTCTGCAGTTGCAGCTTCAGTTTCAGCAGTTTCCGGCTTCAAACTAGGGCATTCGATATCTTGCAAACCGTTCATCGGATTGACTTCATTCCACCACCAAAAGTTGCGGCTTTCAGAGTAGGTTTAGATGAACCTACAACGTAGTTCCAAAGAGGAGATCTTCTAGGCCACGCAAGTCAATCTTTACTTCTGCAGTTGTAGCTTCAAATTCAACAGCTTCCGGCTTCACATGTGTGAGAGAGAGACCCATTTCAGCGCAGTGGAGAAGAGACTCATTTTTGCACAGTAGAGAGAGAGAGATGTGATGAGATGAGTGAGTCCAAATGAGGAAAAATCCTCTTATATTTATACACAACGTTGGTGGGTGAATAGATGCGACTGTTGGGCTTCTGAGCCTACATGAGTTGTAGGTCGGCTTGATAATAATTCCATAATCAAAATAAATTCATATCTCCATGAATACTTATCGGAATCAGATGATCTTTATATCAATCCTACACCTCTCAACGAGAGGAATCTAATAAAAATATTATCAACCATGAATAAGATGACTCACATTAAGTTTTGCCCTGGTTGCCAATTTTAACAGATGATCAGCATGAAGCTATGTGAGATTATATTTTGCAGCCATTTCTACTCCCATAGGCTTATATCCATCCGTGTAGAGGTCTTCCTTACACCAATCCTTACCTACCTCATAGGTTGGAGTATATTGATCGGTTGGCAGCTAGATAATGGGGAGAGAAAACCTCAAAGCCATCCATTAGACCCCACGAAGTTGCATAGCTGTAATATACCAAGGTACCCTGTTTAAATCCCAAGAAAAATTGGGGGCCCAAAAAGGTTCACATATCCTGATAGCTGATGACGATAGTGTCTACCATTTCTGGCAGTTGTCCCGAGCCTTATCTTGACACGTAAAAAAAAAAATTGTGCATATGTTAACGCACCATTTCTGGGTTTCCAACATCTACCCTTTCCATCCCCTGATCCCTAAAAAGGTTTGGTGTTTGTTATAAATGTTCACAGACTGAAAATTATCCATCCAAAGGACACGTTGTTTGTTTGCTTGATTCTCTCCCAATGTGTTAAAGGCCTTTTTCCATTTAACTTGATTAATTGTGTAGGAAGTAAATGCTCTCAGTTGAATTTCTCCCACATATGGAACTAGGTTGAATTATTGATCATTGCCCAGAAAGTAATCATGCATATAGAGTTCACACATCAAGTGTTGATCTAGAATATTGTGGCTTTTCAGGATGCGCAAAAATTGTATTGGGTCCTCTATCACATGGTTGATTTCCTAGCGGATGCTTTCTAAACAAAAGAATAGATATTGTTCATGGAGGAACAGAGCATAGCTATGGGCAAGGGGTCAAAAATTCAGTACTTTTTGTTCCAAATCAAACATTTCTTCCTTATCATCCTTTAGTAGCCGCACCTTCCCTTCCAGTTCCTCGATTTTCTTCTATTGCTTCTCCTCCTTTCGTTTCTTTTTCTCCATTTTCTCCATGTAATCAGTAACTATTTTGTGGCTTGCTCACGCACTCCCTTCACTCCTTCCTGATCGAATTCTAAAGGAATGGTCCCCCATTGAAGGTGAGTTGCATTAGCTTGCCACCTCTAAATTTCTGCAATAATGAAAAACTCTCGTGCCTCGATCCAATGAAAAAATGTCTCAATCTGTGTAGCCATGGAGGTTGTGGGCATGTCCTCGGTCTACACTACTGCTAAGATGTTTTCATCCCCAGGTTTCACAGCATTCTTCTTATGCCTCCTCACTTTCCTTTGTAAGCATCATACCTGCTTCGTTAACTTGAAAATTTCCATTTTTAGCTACATGTTTTCCCTGAACTGTGACTGGTACACATTACACATTCCTCAATGAATTCTTGTTTGATAACAACATTCTCAATTGATCTTGCAGCTGGTGTGGGGTTTGGTGGATTGATGTTGAAAAATTTCTCAACCGATTCTTTCTTTACCCTCACCCCCTTTATTTGTTCCTCAACTCGGGGAGTGGTCCCAACATCTCCCCCTTTGGGTCTTGGAATCTCCTTATCTTCCCTTGGTGGCTCTGTAGACACTATAGGCTCCTGTGGGGTATGAAGGTTTTAACCTCGTACATAATTACCTACATACGAATTCTAAAACACAAAAAATAAACAATGCGAGAGCATAACAGATAAAACACATATACACAGAGATTTCCCCCTACATCCCAAAACTAGGACTACCAGCTTCATTTTTCATTATATTCTTTCAATGTTACAATACATATTTATACATGTCGAAGCATCCAATACAATGGACCAAAAACCATCGCGTCCATAAAGTGCGATTACGGGTACACCTCAAACCCCCTGTGACCCCCCCTGCTACACAATCGGTGCAATGAAGGGGGGCTTTGCCCCCCCTCTAACCCCCCCGGTTAACTATGTGGGCTAGTCATGGAAAGAATATAACACAACCCAACATTCTCCCACTTGTTGTTTTCTTTCCACAGGGGGCACAAGAGAGCTTAGTCATTTTTCCAGCCCTGAAACACCTATTGTCTCTCTACACCAAGAGAACTTCTCAGAGCTCACAGATTTTGTCAATGCATCTGCAGTATTCTTCAAAGTGTCTACCTTTACTAGCAACACCTTTTTGTCTTTATCATATCCCTCACAATGTGATACTAAACATCAATGTGCTTTGTCTTTGAATGATATGCAGGGTTCTTTGCCAAGAAAATTGTACTTTGGCTGTCATAGTCTATCCTTATAGCTCCTTGTACTAACCCCATATTTGAACACAATCTCTGCAACCAAAATAATTCCTTGCTTGCATGAGTGGCTGCCAAGTATTCTGCCTCTGTAGTTGATAGTGCCACTACAGATTATTTCTTACTCATCCAAATGACTGCACCTCCAAATAGGTTAAACACATACCCACTTGTAGATCTTCTCTGATCCAAATCTCTAGCCCAATCTGTATCAACAAAGCCATGGATATCCAAAACTCTGTCCAATCCTAGTTTTCCTTAGTAGCACAGACCATAATCACTAGTGCCACGCAAATACCTAAAAACCTGCTTCATTGTTGTCTAATGCTCCTTCCCTGGTTTTGACATAAACTTGCTCAATACTCCCACTGCATATGCAATGTTTGGTCTAGTATGGACAATTTCATACATCAGGCTACCGACTGCACTTGCATATGGAACACGGGACATGTCCTCTTCCTCTTCTTGTGTCTTGGGACACTATTCAACAGATAACCTCACACCTACAGGAATAGGAACCATCACCAGTTTATTATCCTGCATATTAAGCCTCTGCAATATTGTCTTGACATACTTCCTCTAGTTTAACCAGAGCTTCCCCTTAGCTCGATCTCTTTTAATTTCCATGCCCAAAATATAGTTTGCAGCACGAAGATCTTTCATGTCGAATTTGGAGGAAAATTGGGTCTTCAAGTCATGGATAATTTCTTTGTCATTTCCAACCAACAACATACCATCCACATACAAGACCAGATAAATAACATGGTCACCAATTATTTTGAAAAACACACAGTGATCTGCTTTGCTTCTGGTGAAGCCAAGTTCCCATATAAATGTATCAAATTTTTGATACCAAATCCTTGGTGACTGTTTTAACCCATATAGAGACTTCTTTAACTTGCATACCAGTTCTTTCTTACCCTTCAATGCAAAGCCTTTAGGTTGCTTCATGTATATTTCCTCTTCCAGATCCCTGTGCAGAAATGTTGTCTTCACATCCATCTATTCTACCTCAAAATCAAAAGTAGCAACAATAGATAAAAGTAATCTAATAGAAGTTACCTTGGCAAAAGGGAAAAAAATATCACAAAAATCAATTCCTGGCACCTAGGGATAACCTTTTTCTACCAAACGAGCTTTGTATTTCTCCACTTTTCCTTCTAAATTTGTCTTCTTTTTGAACACCCATTTGTTGCCAATGGGTTTCCTTCCAGCCGGTAACTCCACCAGATCGCAAGCCTCATTTTTGTGTAAAGATTCCATTTCATCAACCATGGCCTCTTTCCAGAGTTTTCCATCCTCTGAATCCACTGCTTCCTTCACATTTCTGGGATCATCATCAGTAACAGAAAAAGAAAATTTTTAACAGAAAGCAGATGGACTATACCTTTCAGGCTTCCTTCTTTCTCGAACTGATCTTCTCACAGCCGGAGTTTGTGGCTCTTCATCTTTTGATTCCTACTCTGCTGTAGAGTCTGATTCTTCCTCCTTTAGCTCAAACACTATCTTCTCAGGTTCCTTTGGTTGGACTTCATGTTTAATAACATCATTCACCTCTATGAACACCACACCTCTATTGTACACAACCTTCCTTGTTACTGGGTTCCAAAGCTTATAACCCTTTAAACCATCTGTATACCCAATAAAGATGCACTTTTCAAATTTACTATCCAACTTTGTTCTTTTCTCCTTTGGAAGATGTACATATGCATCACATCCAAATACCCTTAGATGTGAAAGAGAGGGTTTCTTACTAGTCGACACCTCTTATGGAGTCTTATCCTCCAATGCTAATGAAGGTGACCTGTTGACCAGGTAACATGCAGTATCCACCGCCTCTGCCCAGAATTCTTGTCCTAACCTGGCACCACTGAGCATGCTTCTTGCCCTTTCCATCAACATCTTGTTCATTCTTTCTACAACTCCATTTTGTTGAGGTGTATATGGAGTAGTCTTCTATCGTGCTATGCCACACATCTTATAGAATTCTTCAAATTCCTTGGTACAAAACTCCCCACCATTATCTGTTCTCAGCACCTTCATCTTCTTCTCTATCTGGTTTTCCACGAGAGCCTTAAATTCTTTAAACCTGTCAAAGACTTCAGATTTCTTCTTAAGGAAATATATCCATGTATTCCTTGAGAAGTCATCTATTAATGATACATATTACACAGACTTACCCAGTGATGGAACCGTCACAGGTCCAAACACATCACTGTGCACAAGCTCTAATATCTATTTTGCCCTCTTACCACTAGAGGGGAAACTCACCCGATTCTGCTTCCCATATACACAATTTTCATAGAAATAAAAATGCAGTGAGCTATTACTCATACCTTCTACCATACCTTTACCATCAAGTATTCTAAGGCCCTTCTCTCCAATATGTCCATGCCTTTGATGCCACAGCATGGTCTTCTCTCTAGAGACCACTAGATTTTCTGCTCCACATTCAGGAACCATAGAACTATTTCACCCATCAATAATAATGCTACCTTGCAGCTTGTACAGAGTTCCAATCCAAACTCCCCACATCAATACCAATGTTCCCCGAACCATTTTGCAGGTATCCTTCTCAAACACCGTTTTTACACCTGCATCATCCAGCTTTCTTACAAAAATCAGATTTCTAGCTAATGCAAGAATATGTAGAACACCCGCAAGTGTTCTCACCCTTCCACCTTGCAAATTGAACTTTACTTTTCCACGACCAACGATTCTAGCCTTTTTATCATCCCCTAAGAAGACATCACCACCATTGTATTTCTCATACTCATAGAACCACTCTCTATGGGAGTGAAGTGAAAGGATGCACTTGAGTCAATCAACCATGCCTCATGATCTACATGTGTACTTGAAGAAGCCAAGTACACATCCCCACCTTCATCTGAGGTGGTTTTCACCTCTCCAAAAGGAGCATCATCAGATCCCTTTCCTCTGTTAGGAGCTTTATATTTACAGTCCCTTTTGAAGTGGCCTTCCTTTCTGCATTTCCAGCACACCACCTTTACAGGGTTTCCTGGTGATTTAGATCTCCCACTCGATGACTTATTTTTGTTTCTGTTCTGGGACCTTTCTTGTATAGACAAGGCATCACCATTCTGGCTCTCCATATTTTTCCATCTCATCTCCTCTGTCAGCAAGGCTGACACTATTTCATCATACTGCAAGGTAGTTGCATTGCTACCTATTGCAATAACCAGAATATCCCACGAATCTGGTAGAGAACACAACAAATTGATGCACTTATCTTCATCTGAAATTTTAATATCAACAGATGCTAACTGACTTACCACAGTATTAAATGCATTCAGATGCTCTGTCACTGAGTCTCCATCTTTCATCCTCAGGTTATACAGCTTTTTCCGCAGGAACAGTTTATTCACCATAGACTTAGATTGGTACAAAGTCCCTAACTTGTCTCACAAAGCCTTCACCATAGCTTCCCCTGATACATTCAACAATACTGAATCTGAGACACACAATCGTATTGTGCTCTTTGCCTTCCGATCCAAATTCTTCCATTCTTCATCAGACACTCTTGTTGGTTTAGTACTCGGATCTACCCCGATCCACTGATCTTTATCGATCAACAGATCCTCCATCTTGAGTTCCACAACTCAAAACTCTGACCATTAAATTTCTCGATCTCTATCGTTCCACTGCTCGCCATCTTCTTTCACTACTAGAATCGATCTCGCAGATCTCCCACTGAACAGGGTCTACCATAGACCCAAGCGAAACCCCTCAGCAACAAATACGTCCCCTTGAAGCTAAAACTGCTCTGATACCAAATGTAGGTTTTAACCCCATACAAAAATTACCTGCATATGAATTTTAAAGCACAAAAAATAAACAATGCAAGAGCATAACACATAAAACACATATACATAGAGATTCTCCCCTGGATCCCAAAA
This sequence comes from Pinus tabuliformis, assembly GCA_031772625.1. Taxonomy (NCBI): domain Eukaryota; kingdom Viridiplantae; phylum Streptophyta; class Pinopsida; order Pinales; family Pinaceae; genus Pinus; species Pinus tabuliformis. The sequence goes on along the minus strand of CM062816.1, from coordinate 1,706,822,581 downwards.
CCGGGACTACCAGCTTGATTTTCCATTATGTTCCCTTTAATGTTATAATACATATTTATACATGCCGAAGCATCCAATACTATGGACCAAAAACCATCCTGTCTAAAAAACATGTGCGAAAATCATGCACAAAACCATAGGTGGGTTTGCACAATCTAACATCATGTCCAAAACCAAAATTTTCTAGGGCGCTACCCTGGACCCCATAAAGTGGGGTTATGGGTTCACCTCAAACCCCTTGTGACCCCCCCCCCCCCCCCCCGGCTACATAATCGGTGCAACAAAGGGGGGATCTGCCCCCCCTCTAACCCCCCGATTAACTACATGGGCTAGTCATGGAAAGAATAGAACACAACCCAACAGGGTAGTGTCAACAACAAGGTTCTCCTCTAATGGACCAATGGGGACAATATCATCCGTAGTCTCTTTAGTTTGTTCTTTGGTCAGAGTCAATTCTTCTATGACAATGTCGATCACTAATCCCTCAATTTGTGCAATTTTTTCACCAGTCGACATTGGTTCTTATGTAACAGTGTCGACAATGGTGCCTTTAACCACCCCAATAAATTTCAAGATCAGTGGAGAGGTCTCTTCCTTCACCAGGCACCTAGCGACACGAAACTTTCTTTCCCCTCTTGGTAAGGACATAATAAGTAGAAAATGAAAAATGCTTTCTTTAGTGGTCATTCTCTAAGTGCATGTTGCCTAAGGTCCTCCTTCCGTTGTCCTCACTTGCTGGTCTATGCTCCCTTTTTATTTTTATGCATGTCCTTCTTCTAGTTTCTCCTCCTACTTCACAGTTGACACTAGTTCTTATGCAGCAGTGTCGACTATGGCCCCTACTTCTTTCAAGGGTTCCTTAATCGCTTGAGAAGGTGATGCTGGACTTTGTGTATCATCACCACTTGCATCCTCATCCAAAGGTTCCTAGATTTCTTGAACATGTGATGTTGGTTCTTGTGTGTTAGCTAGACCTGCAATTTCATCCAAGGGTGGTGATTCTCTCCTCAAACTGGTAGTTTCCGCTGGTTCCTGTGGAACAATGTCGACTGCATTTTCTTATATCTCCATTTCTTCTGCTCCCATTGAGCCAATAGGCGACACTGGTTCTTATGGAGCAGCGTTGGTTGTGGCTTCTTCTATCTCCATTTCCTCAACTCTCGTTGAGCCAACAGGTGACAATGGTTCTTGTGGAGCAGCGTCGATTGTGGCCTCTCCTATCTCCATTGTTTCTTCTTCTTCCATCAATTCTTCCTCATCCTACTTTGAATGCATCATAGCTACAAGTTCTTCCTCTGCTAGCTTGATGAATTATGGCCAAGCCACAAAAGTTCGGGATAGAGCATGCACCACTAATAGTTTTACCAACCCATGATTTGTAAGGACCGCTAATGCTTATCTAGACCAACAAGTAGACTATGCCATTAGCTGAAGACTGTTCCATAGAAAATATGGCATGTTTCTTTAGTAGGTGCATAATCTAGCTTGACAATCTAATTTGCAACTTGGTCTCTTAAGGAATGGTACATGATTGGAATAGGTTTTGTCTTTGAGTGAAAAAACATGATTCTTTTACATGATCATGGAAGTTGGATTGTCATAGATAATAAGAATAGGTTAATCATAGAACACTTTTACATCTTGAAATTTTTTCTTCATCGATAAGAGCTAAGTGCAATAAGAAGTTGTTCTTATATATTATGCTTCAACTGTAAAGAGAGATATTGAAGCTGGCTTCGTATTCAACCATGAAACTAGATATTCTCCAAGAAAGAAAGTGCCACCAGTAGTGATATTTCAATCATTTAGATCACCTTCCAAATTAGCATTAACAAATAATTAGTGAAAATTATTTACCTCTTAGGTACCAAAATCGATAGTCCATTGTGGTTCTAAGGTATCTGAGAATCCTCTTGGATGCTAAAAGATAGATGTATTTGGGGTTGCTTGAAATATTATAATAATACTAATTTCCTCCATGATGTCTATTCTTGAGGCTATAAAATATAAGAGGTTGCCAATAATAGACTTCTATAAGTTCTAGTCCACTTTTGGTGATTCATTAATCTAGCTAAGCTTGCAGTCTATATCCATTGGTGTGTTCACTAAGGAACACTCCTCCATGCCAAATTTATTCATTAGTTCCTTGAGATATTTTTTTTGTGCACTAAAAATCCCATTGGGAGTCTGTACAATCTACAAACAAGGGAAATAAGAAAGTTTTCCAAGCATAGACATCTCAAATTTGACCTTCATATCAGTTGCAAACTAGCATGTTAGTGGATCTGAATCACTAGAAAATATAATGTCATCAACATAGACAAACACCACTATTAATTTTCCATTATTATCATTAACATACAAATTACTATCAGTTGCACCTCTTTTGAAAGAAAACTTGAGCAAGTAATCATCCAACTTAGAATACCAAGCATGTGGAGCTTGCTTGAGACCATACAAGGACTTTTTTAATTTGCAAACATAATTAGGTTTATCTAATAGTTGAAAACCATATGGTTGCTCTATATAAATTTCTTCCTACAAATCTCCATTTAGAAAATAGTATTTGACATCCACTGATATATCTTAAATTTGTTGAAACAAGAAAATGCGAAAAGCATTCTAATTTCCTCTAATGGAGAAAATGGAGCAAAACTTTCATTAAGATCCAGACCTTCAATTTGAGCATAGCATTCGCACACGAATATTGCCTTGTTACTGACCAGTTCTCCACTGTCATTAACCTTATTCTTCAAGATCCACTTCGATCCAAAGGCATTCTTGTTTATTGGTCTAGGAACAAGATCCCAAGTCTAATTTTTTTCTATCTAGTTAAGATTTTCATGCATATCTTTTAAAAAATTATGATCATAATTGGCCTGTATAACATCCTTTGGTTCCTCCATGGATAACAAAGATACATGTGTTTGAGTAGGGGTGGTTTAGTAGCTTCCTTCTTATATATACACATGTGTATAAATCACAAAAAAAATTATTAGTTGAGTGGTGTTTTTAAACATAACTTGAAGGATCTTTGGCTTGAGGACTAGAGGGATATTCATTGTATTTTTCTAAAAATAGCTCTTCTACTTTATCATCAAAGTTGATTGGATCATGGGAGCTAGTATTCACTGGTTGATTGACTTTAGATTTAACATATTCATCCACTTTGACATTAATAAAATCAACATTCCTCTTTGTGATTTTATTGTAGCATCTATAGCCCTTGCTATTTTGAGAATATCTAAGAAAAATAACTGCATCATCCCTTGTATGAAACTTACCAAGATTTTCATCATTCATCTTGATGTAGCATGTGCTTCTAAAAGCTCTAAGATGCTTAAATGTTGCATGTCTACCATACCAAATCTTATAGGGAGTATCACTACTATTGTGTGAATAACTTCTACCCAAAATATATGTTGAACATTCCCTTTATCCCATCATGGCCCTGGATAACTACTGAACTAATCTATTGCCTCTTTCTACTACACCATTTTGCTAATGATTTTCTATTACAGTGAACTACCTTTTGATGCCATGTTTCTTACAAAATTATCAAATTATTTTGAAGTAAATGCGCCTCAATTATTACTCCTTATACTCATTATTTTACAATATATCTCATTCTCAACCATGGCTTTAAAGTATTTAAACTTCTCAAAGGTTTCAAATTTCTCTCTAAGAAAAGAAACCCCCATCATTCTATTGAAATAATCAATTATAAGCATGAAATATAATTTAGATGTGGGTGTTTACGTTCCTTTTAGGCTGCACAAATCCATATGAACTAGTTACAATGGTTTAGCTCATGATCTCTCCTTGGGTTTGATTGGTAATCGAGCTTGCTTACCCAACATACAAGACTTGCAAATAATATTCTTAGGCTTTAATAGTTTTGGTAGGTCCTTGACTACATTTTTTTTTCCCAATCTGGCTATCTAATCCAAAATCAAATGACCAAGTCTCCTATTCCACAACCAACTTTCAGCAATATTCAACAAGTGACATTTCTATATTTTCTCTTTTAGAACATATACATTTCTATCTATTCTCATAGCTTCAGCTACTACTTCACTAGTGCCTGAAAACTTTATTTGACAATTATTAGCCTTTAAAATCACATCATAGCCTTGGTCACAAATCTGAGATACACTAAGTAGATTATTTTTAATCCCATCAACAAATAAGAAATACTTTGATTTACCTCTTTCATTTGACAAACTGACAATTCCTTTTCCAACAATCTTACTAGGTGCATTATTACCAAAGGTTACATTGTTTTTCTCAACTAATTTCCATGTAAAAAACTTACTTTTATCTCCTAACATGTTCCTGGAACAACCACTTTCCATGTACCAACAATTTTCTTCATTATGTGCATATAAAACATGTTGCATTGTTTTTAATTCTCCTTTTCTTTCCAGACTTGGGGATTTTGACTAGTTTGCTCAATAACTAGATGAAACCTCTTATTCTTAAATCTACAGTCCATTGCTTTATGCCCAAAGTTTTGATAGTTAAAGCACTGAGTCAAATTATTCAAAGAAGTAAATGGATTATTGTAATTGTGTCTACTCATCCTTTGTTATATCAATTGATTAATTTGTTGATAATTTCTTCTTGGTCACCTAAATTGCTTATAAGATAAATTCGCTATACAATTTCATGCTTGAAGACCATAGTTGGTACATGCAAAGCAATAGCCTGGAAATATGTCTGCATACCTCGAAGAAAATCGATTTTTGAAGCTTTTCTAGGCTATCCTCTGCATATTTCGATTTGGCTCACCAGTGTTGTTTGCCTTTGGTTAGAAAAATTCCTCTTGTTATTGCATTGTTGTTGTTGGGTATTAAGTTGCACATTGCTTTTGTATTTTTGTTATTATGTTGACTCTTCTTTTGTTGTTTCATTTTCTAACAAAGTTAATTGGTTTATTTCCCTTTAATTCTATTTTTCAGCTATATTCAACGTCAAATCCAAAACCATATCGATTTTTGGAGACTCTTTGTGTCTCTAAAAGATCTTTTAAATTTTTTCCCCTTCCAAACTTTTGGTTGAAAATAAATTGAGTCCTTTCCCTTTCCAACTCCTTTGTCAGCAAGACAACCTCTTTCTCAATATTTTCACATTCTTTACTCTTTTCACTGATTTTTTGGCTTAAGGTCTCTTGTATCTTCTTACGTTCTTTGATTTGCAGGAGTAATGGCTCAACATCTTCAACTTTTCCTTTGATCAGTAACTCCTTTTGAGATTTATTTTTCTTTCTCAGTTATATCCCTTCAAGTGCACTCACCATCTCTCCTTGTAATTCTACATCAACCTCTTCATCATGAGAATTAATGGCTTCAACTTCTAAATTGTCTATAGCCATAAGCACAAACTCTTTTGGAATTTCATCATCTCTATCCTCATCATAGTATTGCCTACCATCACTTTTAGATGAACTTGCATCTTGGGTGTAAAGGATCTTATTTTTTGAATTTTTCCTATCCTTTTGTACTTTCCTGAACTTTTCTCTTGGATCCTATTCCTTCTTCTTCTTTTGAGGACACTTGGAAGCATAATGACCAAATTTTCGACAATTAAAATGTAACTTACCTTTATAATTTCCTAAGCCTCCCTTGAGCTTCCTCCTGAAACTGGCTTCTAATTCATCTAATCCACAACAAGAATCATCATTCTATTCCTTGGACTTTTTATCTGCTTTGAAATCTAAATCCTTTGCTATAGGATTTCCATTATAAATTCTAATCTCGTAGGCAATGAGTGTACCAAGCATTTCATCTAAATAGAGATTTTGTGTATTGGTCATATCTTTACTAGTTGAAACCTTTAGATTAAATATCTTAGGAGGAGATTTCAACTCCTTTTGAACCACTACCGTCTCTTTTAATTTGTCATCAAAACCTCTTATAGTATTCACAACTTCATCAACTCTGAAGAAGTATTTTGCAATATTTTCATCATCATTCATATTTAAAGACTCAAATTGCATTCTAAAACCTTGAAGTATAGATTTATTTACCTTTTCGTCTCCTTCGTAGTACTTTCTCAGCTTGTTCCAAATAGATTTAACTCTTCAGTAGTCCATAACCTTGACTAGTTTCGATTCAAGTAGGCCATCAAGTAGGTCATTCATAACTTTAACATTGCATGTGAATTCCATATTCTTATATTTCGTAATTGTTGCTGGAGGAATTTGATATTCTTCTTCTACTTCATCCCATACTTAAACTCCGAGTGATCAAATGCAGGTCTTCATCCTTACTTTCCAAAACAGAGTTTCTTCCATTGAACATAGGTACCATGTTGTTGAGTCTTCCTTGTTTTCCATGGCCCTTGATCTTTCGTCTAGTTAGTAAACTAATCTAAAGTAACCTGACTTTCTCTCATACAAATTTTTATAAATTAGAAAAATTCTGAGAGTGGGAGTGAATCGGTTTTGTAGGGATTTTAAAACTTTCCTTCACTTGCTATGATACTAGGACACCAATAAACTTTTTAGAAATTATTTTATATGAGAATTGCAAGAAATAACAAATGTATCATAATGAGAACATACAATTTCTTGAAATATTTATTTCAATTTATTCACAAGAAAGCTGCAACTTGTTTTTTTGCTACAACCGGCAAGATGCAACTACTTCTTGATTTATTAGCTATAGCTAAAAGGATCTTCAAGCCCTAGGTTTATCAACTACTATTGAAAGGAAATTCAACCCCTATATTTATCAACTTCTACTAAAAGAATATTCAACCCCTAAGTATTTACTAGCAAGTACTAGAAGGAGCTATAACAATTGATTTGCAAGCTACTACACGCATGACCTCATTGATTCATCTTTCATACAATTTTCATACTCAAACCATGAAGGCAACCTCATTTCACAAACAAATAATTTTTGAACTAAAATTATCACCACCATAAACATCACATTTAGAAATCCTTGACCATTGATCAATCCACCAAAACCAACACACACACACTAATCAATTTCTCTTCTCTTTACAAATTCTCTTCTATTTATATATAAATTTGAGCTAATATTTTTAGTAATTGATCTTTTAGTTAAGTTTAGCTCAATATCATGCATAAATATCTATATCTATTCATCTACCACTTCTATCATGTCTTTTGAATTTGAACTTTAGTCTTCTAACATTCCTCTATTATTTCTCTAATAGAAACTAAGTTAAATTGGTCAAAAATGCAATTTTGGAGAAAAATATCACATGTTTTAACTGCGACTTTCTAAATTGGCGCACCACTACATTTGCCTAATTTGTCAAATAAACCGCTAATTATAGCATTTTCATCCAATTTCACAAAATTCCACTTATCCGTGGCTAAATTATTATTCAACTTAAGAAAAATACCATATTTGGTTGTTTCTTCCAAAAAAATCTATTAACTAGTTTTGTTCATCGTTGACTGTTGGAGTGTCTTCATGTTAGTGCTTTCACCAATATGACTAAGAATTATGACCAAATCCTAATGGGTTTAGGAGCTTAATGAGTGCGAAGGTCAGGGCAATTCTCTAGTTGTGAATGGCCTAAAGGTCCACCCATCTAACTAACCGACTTGGTGAAAATAAATACACATGAAAAATTCACCGAACACAACCCTTGGCCTGATTTTCAAGGAACTTATATTGGATAGATTTATTTATCATTTTTATGTCAGAATATCAAATCCTAATATTAAACAAAATATTATAAAATCTAACATTATAAATCCTAACATTAAACCCAATATTAAACCCTAATACTAAATTCAATATTATAAACACTAATATGAAACCCTAATTTTAAAATATTGTAATGTGGCTTTGAGTAAATTGCAATGTAATGTAACATTATGACAATGATTTCCACATTGATTGTCATATTGAGATTGATTGTCACATTGAGACAATGTTTGCCACAATGTGACGTTGAATAAATTTCTATACCATGTGAACCTCAAAATATTAAATTCAATCTTATAAACCATTAATATTGTAAACCCAATATTGGTACGATGAGCAAAATGTTTGGCTAGCGGAGAGGAAGCGATGATAGCAAGTGAATAGGGTTAGGGTTTCGGATCGGACCGCCTAGAGTAGACCTGAACCCGGGACAAGGTGCAGGGGAAGCCTGCTTCCATTCACATTTGCTCAGAGAGTCAAAGACTGCAGATACACACGAAGGGCAAGAGATAGAAAGACAACGGAACTGGCAAAGAAATGGTAGTCGAAGTCAAGAGGGGAGAGATCCCCTCCTACAAAAATGTAGCAACTGGGGAGTCAAGCAGAAATGGAGTGCAAGGAAGCACTAGAAAAAGTTACAGAGGCATGCCGGTCATGGGCACATGCTGGTAAGTAGGGTTAGGCAGCAGATGTTTACTGAGGGTAGTGAAAAAACCCAGGTTTGTAATCCTTAACAACAAACTTGAAGAGTACAGAAGTTATATGAAGGATCATGCTTTAATTTGTAAGTTTGTGGGGATTTGGCTGTCTAAGAAAGATTTGGCCAAATGGATAAAGCAAAGATGGAAACCTATGGGGAAAATAGACCTAAAACTAGGGGCAAAGGGTATTTTTACAGTTATTTTCTCTAACCTAGAAGACAAGGAAAGGATTTCTGAGGGAGGACCCTACTTTCTAAATAATGCTAGTTTATTCATGAGGCACTAGGAGGACTGCCATAACCCAGACAAAGAAAAAATTCTAGCGGCACCTATCTGGGTCAGACTATTTGGACTCCCGATTGAGTTCTGGGATCCAGAGATCCTAGAAGGAATAGGAAATAAAATTGAAACATTTGTCAAAGTAGCTGAGACCACTAAAAGAGGGATACACATCTTAGGAAGGATATGTGTATATATGAATATAACAAAACCGTTTCCAGAGTTTATTGAGATAGAATACCATGATGAGGTATGGCAACAACTAGTAGATTATGAGCACATTCCATTCCACTGTAGAAGATGCCATGAATATGGCCATCTCTTTAAACAATTCCCTTTAAATGCAGTTGAAGAATCAGTAGAAAGGAGAGAGGAAGAGAAGAAGGGAACAGAGGTAAACGGGGAGACCAAAGAAGGATTCAAAGAAGTCCTCACCAAAAGGAAATCTCTAAAAGGAACGAACCATTTGCAACCACCTATAAAATAGCACTACTAGAAAATCAAAACAGATTTGAGATCCTTCAGGAAGTGGAAATGGAAATGGAAAAGGAGGACAGTGACGAAGAAGCAGTGGAGCTTTCAAAAGGGGCAAAAGAATAGGACACAATGCAAACAAATACGGAACAGGAGGGGGAAGAAGATAGCATGGACTCGCCAAAAGACCAAACTCAAATGGAGGTAGACCCACAAAAAGACAAAGGAAGCGAAGAGGAACAAGTAATGAGGAGACTGTTACATGAATGGAGGCATCTAGATGAGAGATTTATACCGGAAGAACAAAAGCAATTATATAAAGACATGTTTCAAAAATATAAGGAGAAGGTAGGGGTAATCATGGAAAATCAACCAGAACAACTAGGAGCACAAGGAAACCAAAGTACAGGAATGGGCAATGCTGGAAAAGGAGGAAGAAAATGAGGTAGACGTCCAATGAGTGAGACCATCCAAATGGTTGGGGAGATGCTGGTGAATTCAAGAAGAGTCATACCTCTTTCAAAGGTATTCCAACAACCTCCCAAATTATTAAAATGATAATTACAACCTGGAATATTAGAGGGCTTAATAGCAAGGGGAAACAGAGATATCTGAGAGATAGGTTGAAAAAAGATAAACCCAACATAATGATAATTCAAGAAACTAAGATTAGTGCATAGAAATTGAAAGAGATAATGAGGAGATTTAATCCCCATTATGAACTAATGGGTCAAGATGCCATAGGCAGCGTAGGAGGTCTGGAAATTTTGTGGAATCCAGAGGAAGTCCAATTTGAAAACTGGGTAAGCATGCCCCGAATACTTTCAAGCACTTTTAGAATGATAGGCTCATCGGAATGGATATTCCTCACAGGGTTATATGGCCCGCATCTAACGGGAAAACACAGAAGCTTTCCTCAAAACATGGGAATAATCTGAACGTTATTCCCAGATTTTCCATGGATTGCAGGAGGGGACTTTAACATGATTACAACCCTGATGGAAAAATGACGAGGCCTAAGAAGAACAGACCCAGACATGGAAGCCTTTGGCGACATGATATAAGAATAAAGTTTCGTGGATATTCCCTTAATAAATGGGATCTACACATGGAATAATAGAAGAGGAGGCAAAAATCAAATTGCATCAAGATTGGACAGATTTTTAATATCTGAACAAATTATAAACAGGGATATATTCATAGAAACAATGATCCTCCCAGCAATGGGTTCAGACCATTGGCCGATCAGGCTAGAAATTGACATCAAAGCTAGCCCAAAAAAGCGACCATTCAGGTTTGAGGCCTTTTGGCTCAGGGATCAGTATTTCATGTCAAAAGTGGAAGAGTGGTGGAATCAGAGCCAACAAAGAGGAAGAAGCAGAATGTAGACATTTCAACTAAAATTAAAAGAACTCAAAGGGAAAATTAAAAAATGGAACAGAGAAGAGTTTGGGAACATATTTAAATAGTATTAACGCTTAGAACAAAATATGAGAATACTGCAGCAAGAAATCATATCAGAAGGTAGAAGCGAGGAAAGAACCAGAGAAGAAGGGATAGTGATAAGCCAAATGGAAAAACAAAGAAAATATGAGGAGATCCTGTGGAAGCAAAAGTCATGAATAAATTGGCTTTGTGAAGGCGAAAGGAATACGAAGTTCTTCCACCAAGCCATGATCCAACAGCGACAAAGGAATAGAATATTCTCCATCAAAAATGGGGAGGGTCATTGCCTAACCCAGCATGAGGAAATGGAACAGGCTCTAGTTGGTCACTTTAAGGACATCCTTACAGAACCTTAAGTGAATAGAGAAGAATCTATAGGAAGGATATGCAATTAAATCCCAAGGATGATTAGCAGGGACCAAAACCTAGCTCTCCTGAGGGTAGCAACACTGGAAGAAGTGGAAGAAATCGTGAAAGGGATGAAGAAAAATAAAGCTCTAGGACTAGACAGATTCATAGTGGAATTCTACCATGCAGTCTAGCACTTCTTGGGGTAAGACATCTTGGAGGTGGTACAAGAATCAGGAAGAAATCAGAAGGTATGTCCTGGCCTTAACTTAAATCTTTTGTCTCTTATTCCCAAAACTGCTAAATTGAAAATTGCCCAGGGTTTTCGTCCCATTGCTCTTTGTAATGTAATCTATAAGATTATAGCCACCCTGATGGCCAAGCGGCTAAAGCCAATTCTGTCTAGTATTATCTCCCCAAAACAAACTGGGTTTGTTGAAGGGAGACAAATCCTAGATGGCCTTGTAGTATCTCACGAAGTAGTGCATTCTTTGAAACACAAAAAGGAAATGGGAATGATGATCAAACTAGATCTATCAAAGGCATATGACCGTCTAAACTAGGATTACCTTAATACAGTATTAACGACATTTTGCTTCTGTAATAGGTGGGTAAAATGGGTTTATGATATGATTTCCACTCCTAATTTTTCAATTCTCTTGAATGGAACACCAAATTCAAACTTCAATGGCACAAGAGGACTATGACAGGGGGATCCTTTATCCCCATTCTGTTCATCATTGCTGCAGAAGGCCTAGGACGATACCTCAAAAAATAATTGAGAGAGAGAAAAATCAAAGGGTTGAGGTTATGGGGAAGTAACTTACCGATTACTCATCAATAGTTTGTAGATGACATTATGCTTTTCTGTGCAGACTCCCTAAGAGAAGTAAAAAGGGTTAAAAGAATCCTTGACCTCTTTATGGAAGCATTAGGAACTGAAAATAACAAGGAAAAATCATGTACATTCCTCTTCAACACGTCGAGCATGGTCAAAGCCCACCTAACGAGAATTCTGGGTTTCCGCCCTAGTGAATTACCCACAAAATACTAGGGTAATCAACTAGCTTTAAATCCTTTGAAGATAGCGAATTGGAAACAAACCATTGAGAAACTCAAGAATAGATTGGCTAATTGGTCTTTCTGATTTCTGAATATAGCTAGAAGAATAGTGCTTCTCAAATCGATTCTACAAGCAATCCCCATCTACCGTCTTTCAGAAATGGCGATTCCTAAAGGGGTATGTACAAAAATGATGGAAATATTCAAAAAAATCATCTGGGGAGGGCCAAAGCAACAAAATAATTGGGCTCTGATATCTTGGAAGGGAGTGATAAAAAATAAAGAAGAAGGAGGTTTGGTTCTTAGAGATCCTTATACACTGAACCAAGTAATTGGGGCAAAGCTTTGGTGGAGATGGATGAGGGGTAGAGTTGATCTATGGAAAAAAATATGGACTCAAAAATACAATATGCCACAACCACTGAAGGTATTCTTAGACTTGAGGAAACTCCAAGAGGTTTCACATTATCGGACTTGGCTAGCCAAAATAGAGACATTATATTCAAACATGCATTCTGGGAAATAAGGAATGGAAATTCAGCTAAATTCTGGGATGAAGCCTAGCAGCAAAGAGGGAGAATGATAGAGATGAAAGGCCTGCGAAACACATGTCAGAAGGCTAAATTTGAAGGGCTAAATTATGTAAGTGAATACTAGAATGAAGAAAGTCAAGTGGAGACCTGGAGAACCTAGAAGAAACTGGAAGAGTGGGATAGTCATATTGATACTAAACAAAAAGAACTATATGTAAGAGAAATGGAGTCAAGAAGAATAACCATTAGAACAGGTCCAGATATACTAAGGTGGGGTAGATCCACGAAGGGAACCTTCACGACTAAAGAAGCCTACCATCTAACTATTCAGCAGGAGCAAGATGAAAATGCACCCATGTGGAAACAAATATGGCAGAGTAACTGGTGGCCGAAAGTAACTATGTTCTTATGGTTAGTAGGAAAAGGGCGAATTTTGACTTGGGATCAGATTTAGAAGCATGGATTCCATGGACCTCCCAGATGCAACCTATGCAAGCAGGACCAACAAACGCAAGAACACCTTTTGAACACATGCCCTATTGCTCAGCACCAATGGGAAGAAATCAGGAAACTATTCGAGAAATCAAACAGAGACCATCATAACATTAAACAAGCCATTAAACAATGGGGGCAAGGTCAATTTTCATGTTCGGTGGTCAGAAGAGCCTGGAGTCTAGCGATGGGTTTTAATATGTGGCTAATATGGAAAGAAAGAAATCGGAGAATATTTCAAAACAAAGACAGATCTCCAGAGATGATCTGGAAGGGAACCCAAAATCATATAAGGGAAACTATCCTAGCGGAATCCTGGAATCAAGAAGAATGGAAAGCAACTCTAGAAGAGGAAAGGATCCTAGAAAGCCTAAATCTAGAACAAGGCATGGCGCATCCCCAGAAGCAAAATAACCAAAGAACTCATAATCAGAGCCGAGCCAAGTTCAAATGCCCACGTGATGGCTTCATCAAACTAAACTTTAATGGAGCCTCAAAAGGAAATCCGGGACCAGTAGGGTTCGGAGGCATCTTTAGGGATAATCAAGGACAGATAAGATGGGTTTATGTTGATCGGGGTGGTATAATGAACAATAATGAAGCTAAATTAATGGCAGTCTATCAAGGACTTAGAATAGTAATCCGAAATGGATACACTAATTTGGAAATAGAAGGAGATTTGAACCTAGTAATAGAAACGCTCAGGAAACTGAATAATGGCAAGAACTGGGAGAAAGTAGCGTAAAGTTGGAGGATGGAAGGACTAATTCAAGACCTAGTAGAAATAATAAAATGCATTGGGTACAAGATCATAAACCATGTTAGGAGGGAGTGTAATAAGGTAGTGGATTTCCTCGCTAATTGGGGTTGCAATGAACAAGGAGGAAAGGTAGATCTAGTATATGGCTAATTCATTGGGAAGAACAATGGTGGGGGCCTCTCAAATCAATCATTACCCAGGATAATAATGAGATCACAAACTCAAGATAATGGATACAGATGGCCCCCGATTGGGGTGAAAGAATTGGAGAAGACATGTGAAAAGATTGTGAAGGGGAAATGGAGGCAAAGCTTGCCACCATACATTCTTATAATTCAACAGGACACGGGGACAACATGTAGGCAGGGTAGAATCTCGAGGCGTAGAGGTGACAGGGAAGTGGAGGAAGAGGTAGGATGGAACGGCAGTGGAAGGATGATGAGATGCAGGGTAGGTGGAAGGAGGTTAATAAGGGTGGCAAAGAGAAGTATCAAGGTTATTATGCAACAAAGGAAGGAGACGGTTGGAGCTCGGTGCGAACTAGTGTTTTCTGAAACTTTGCAAAGGACCGGGTACATAATCCCAAAACCAATCCCTGCATTTCTTTCAATCTTTAGTAGTACTAAAGAAGAGGGGGGAGAGCTAGGCACAACAGAGAGAGGGAGAAGTGAGACGGAATTGGAATTCTTTCCTGCTACAAGCAGTAAGGAGGCAGAGGGTGGCAGGATGAGAAATGCTGAGGAAGAGTCTAGTAAGGTTGGGAACCATGAAGACCAGGGTAAAAGCATGTCGAGATCATGTACATACAGTGAACAGGGGCAGCTTGAGGAGGTTAAACAAGCTATCTGGGAGGTAGAGAAGACTACCGAGAACATTCACTAACCACATCCAGTGGGAGGAAAGCTTGGGAATAACCCGACCATTGGAAAAATGTGGAAGGGGGAGGGTAAAAATTGGGAGAGGGAAGCATAGGATACCAGAGTAGAAGTAATTACGGAGAATCTAACCTTTGATGTTGGCCATGTTAAACAGGTGGTAGTAAGGAACAAAATGGCATGCCTAGGTAGAGGAAGGGGGCGTGGGGGCAGAGGCAAACATAACCAGATAGGCCGACATGAAACAATGCCCTCCTCGCCAACATCTCAGAAACATAGTTGAAAAACCATGAGACAAACTGTGCAAGAGGTGGAAAAGGCATATAGAGAAGGAACCGACGAGGACATTCGCAAGCTCATTCAATAATTGGAGGGAAATGTAAGGGAAGGAGATTCGAAACCTGAAATGGAAGAATGGGGAAACCTCATTCCTGACCTGGGCAACACTAGGGGACGCATGACCCTATATAAGCAGGCCTTACATGTGTTATTGGGTGCTGAAGCGTTTACTCGCCAAGGCGATGGAGCAGGTAGCAAGGGAAATTGTTGAGATGGCCCAGGGTTGGCCTAATATGAAGAGAGAAATGAAGAATCTCCAAATCACTATGCTCATGTAGGACAACAAGCTGGATGAAATCCAGCAGCAGCTGAAGAAGATTGCTCCAGCAACGAGGGACGCAGAAGCACCTGCTGAGATTGTGGAAGATTAATCCTTTAGTTTAAGGAAATGGCTCACCATGTTTGCTCCTTGAGGATAGTATTTCTTTTTCTTGTTAGTAGTTTTAATGACTGTTTGGAATCCGCTTAGTAGTTGCTGTTGTGAAATTTATCTAGCATGGATTAGTAGACTTATTATTTTTTGTTATTGGACGGCTTATAAAAACTTAAGGTGGCCAACAGATCTAGTTTCCTATTTTGGCGGGTTGAGGCCACCAAAACGATGTATCTGGTATAACCTGTTTTTATATGAATAGAGAAAGAGAGGTCCTACCATAGCTTACAAAAAAAATAAATTGTAAACCTAATATTATAAAACCTAGTATTGAACCCAATATTATAAATCCTAATATTAAACCAATATTATAATAATACCATGGTCAACTATTTAAAAAATGACTATCAAGGTTGTCTTTGTTTGACTATGTTCACTAATGTGGTTGACTACATTTGAATGTTAATATTAATCATTAATAATTGCAGGTTAATAGGTTTGATGGAAGATAAGCGTTGAATATCAAACATAGTCGAACATACTCAACAACAACAATAAATGTGGTTGATTATAATTGAATATGATTGAGTTATGTTGAATGGGGATGATCATGAATGAACAAGGATGACTATTATTAAATATGGTATACATAGGGTTCACCAAGTTTGATCATGGTCATTTATTTAAACAACTATAAAGGATGACTGTGTTCACTGATGGGGTTGACTATGTTTGACTATTAATATTAATTATTAATAATAGGTGATTATATTTGATCGACAGTAAATAGTGTTGATTGTTAAACATAATAAAACATATGTTTGAGACATGTTTTCAACAATAATCACATCAAAATTCATTTGTCGACGCGTTTCGAACCAGCGAGTGTGGTTCACCGTCAGGACAAGATTAAGAACCAGACCTTGGCACCAAATTAAATAGAGAGATCGAGCATTCCAATGGCTAGAAAGAGACAACTAATTTTGACCAAAGGGAATGGCTATAATTGATTGGGAAACAACTATATTTGACACAACCAATATTTAGGGAAGAAATAGATATTTAATTAATAAATTAGTTAATTTGTTAGATATATTTAGTTACTTATAGATTTAAATAAAATAGATAAATCTAATAAATTAACTAATTTATTAATTAAATATCTATTTCTTCCCTAAATCTTGTTTGTCTCAAATATTTTTTTTTCCCAGTTAATTATAGTCATTCACTTTAGTCAAAATTAGTTTTCTCTTTCTAGCAGTTGGAATGCTCGGTCTCTCTATTTAATTTGGTGCCAACGACGCGTTCTTCATCTTTTCGGGACTATGAGCCACACTTGCTCATCCAAAAATCATCAACAAATGAATTTCAATGTGATTATCGTTGAAAATATGTCTCAAACACTTGATAATGATGACACAAGCCTTAATTCGATAATAATAAAAAATAGTCAACCACATTAGTAAACTAGTGTGTTTTAAACCATATTAATATTAATATTATTAAACATTTTTATACATCGACTATGAGTGTCCATGGTTTTACTATGTCATCATGTTGACTCTAGTTATGTCAAGCACGATGTTTATGGTTAACTATAGGCATGTTGACCATGGTTAATTATAGGCACAAATATTAACTACATGGTTAACTATATGGTTTATTAACTATATGCTTGACCAAAATTTACTGAAGATGACTATAAGTGAAAAAGGATGACTATAATTGACCATCAGTGAACAAGGTTGACTATTATTCACTGTAATAAACATATGGTTGATTAAGGTTGACAATGTTTGAGTATTTAAACATCGACTCCAAAGGTTAATTATGTTTGACTAGGTCATGAGGTTGACTCTCGATATGCATTTATGGTTAATTATAACCATGTTAAGCATAATGTGTATCATTCATGGTTGAACATGATGTTCATGTTAACTATGTTTAACCAAAACAATCATGATTATGATGTGTTAATAATTAGATTAATATGTTATTAATATGTAAATTTAAAGATTAATATATTAATGTATAGTTATTATTATATTATTATAAATTTATGAAGGTTTTAAAAATATTATTAATTTTTTAATGTTATTAATAAAATTATTAAAATTTAGTATTAATGTCAATTATTAAAAATTCATATTATTATAAATATAAATATTGATATTGATATTAACCTACATATTAATATATATTTTTTGTATCCCAAAGGAACCTAGCAGCTCCCCTCACATGTAGCTACTAGAAAACCTCTGGGAGTCTATGTCCTATCCTCCTCTCTGTAAATCTGGTCAAAACCATAGGGATTTGAACCTTGGATCTCTCAGCTTTCATAGATTTCACATCAATTCAATCACCAACTGAGTTTCTCCCCTGAAACAACCTAAATATTGATATTAAGATTAAGATTAAATTATTAATATTATTAACTATAGTCTAAACTCTCGACGAACGGATGAGCGCGGTGTGGAGGGAGCTCTGTAGCTAGGGTTCTAACCACAATCTCAGACGGCGTAGACTGTTCAGACGAGGCAACCATCACGGGCCTGACCTCCAGTTCTCTTTCGACAGAGCAGTACGGGGTATAATCGCAGGGCACATGGATCCCCCCCGGGGGGGGCGTCAACGCCCTCCCCCAAAGCAAATACTACGCAGCCAGGGCCTGAGAGGATGATCATGTTCGGTTCTGTTGATGAGGAGGCGATTAACAAGGAGATCCCGTAGCGTTACGGGCATAATGAGACAAGCAATCAGGCAGACAAGACTGGTGTTACTCCAGGAAGAAAGGACAAACCAGAGGAAGGATCGAAGATCACTTCGAAAACCTGCAAACCAATAGCAGCTGAATGACCCAGAATAGAGCTTCCCGGCCAGAAGATTGACGAACAAATCCAATACATGAGGGATCATGCCCTCATCGGGAAATTTATAGGGTTCTGGCCGACAGAAAAAGCCCTATATGGATGGATCGCAGCTAAATGGAAACCCAAAGGCGACGTAACACTGCAGCTAGGACCGAAAGGGTTCTTTACTGCGATTTTCTTTTGCCTAGAAGACAAATATAGAATCCTGGGCGAAGGGCCATATTTTTTCAACTCAGCTGGACTGTATCTAAGGGAATGGGTAGCAAGATTTAACCCGGACAAGGAAGACCTCACCTGGGCTCCAGTCTGGATCAGAATGTATTCACTTCCAGATGAATATTGGGATGAAGATATACTCAAAGACATAGGAAATGGATTAGGGGAATACATTAAAGCGGCGGAAGAAACAAAGTTGCGCAGATACACATCCTATGCCCGCATCTGCGTTTTCATGTGCCTGGACAAAGCCCTGCCAGACTCGGTAAGTCTTTCTCATTGCGATAATGAATGGATTCAACCCTTGGATTACGAACATGTTCCTTTTCATTGTCGAAAATGCCATGCTCTCGGGCATTTATTTAGGGATTGTCCCCTAAATGCCAGAAACAATGCTACTGACCCCTCAGACTCTTTGTCCCTTGATGGCTTCACCAAAGCACCCAGCCACAAACGAGCGCACAAAAAGCCTTCTACCAAAAAAAAGCCCCAGCAAGACACTGCCTCTGGCCCTGCTACAAGGAACAGCTTTGAAATTCTAGCTCAAACCTCGGAAGAGCAAATCCCGTTCTCCAAGCCCAGCTCCGCGCCCACCTCCTCCTCCTCCCAGCCTCCTCTTTCGGGATCCCCTTCTGAACAACAAACCCCCAAAGCTGCTAAGGCTAACCCCAAAGATAGATAAAAGGAGCCTACAGAAAAAGATAATGATATGGACGTGGATGGAACTCCAGATCCCCCCCAAAGCTTAGATATATCCACAGAAGGAAAAAGTCAGGTGCAACAGATGGATGAAGACCCAGAAAGTATAGATCTGCAAGGAGTAGACATTTTAGAGCTGAGCTTATCAGCAAAAACAACTAGGTATCTAGCCAGGAAGCCATTGGATGGAGGCCTTCCCCAAAAAGACTCCAAAAAGAGGGGAAGAAGAATGGATCTCCAGCGAACAATAGCAATAAGGAAAATCCTGGTGGACTCAGGTAGGTATGGAAAATTGACGAAGTACTACAAACCTTCTATTAATAGTGAATCATGAAGCTCATTTGATGGAACTTAAGGCGGCTCAATAGCCCAGGGAAACTCAAAATGTTAAAAAATATGATAAAGATGGAAAAGCCGCAACTATGCTTTCTTCAGGAAACCGACTGTAACAGCTCTACACTAGGAAGCATCCTTTCTAAAGCATGGCCAGGTTGTCAATCGGTGGCAGTGGATGCATCAGGAGCATCAGGGGGGCTTGCCATTGCATGGAACACGCAAGCGCTAACTCTCTCCGACTTCCACGCTTCTCACCACCTCATTCAGGCTACCTTCCACATTTTAGGCACCAACATACATGGAAACCTCTCAAATGTTTATTTCCCGCAGGAAGCAGGAAACAAAATAGCTCTTCTCAATACTATAGAAGCTCTGAATAACAACAGATTGCATCCTCTATGGATCACTAGAGAGGATTCTAACATGATCACCAAGTTGGAGGAAAAGCTTGGGGGAAGAACTAGGTTGGAACAGGAAAACACCCACTTTAAAGACTTCATCCAGAATACCTCTCTAATAGACCTACAATATTGTAATGGCACTTATAATTGGAGTAATCGAAGAGCAGGGAAGCACCAAATCGCTTCCAAACTGGACCGATTTCTCATATCAAATAACTCGGTTCACTTAGGAGGAGACATAGCTGCTGCTATTCTCCCCCACTCAGGCTCAGATCACTGGCCAATCGCCCTCCAGTGGCAAAGACCAGGCAATACCACCAGAAGGCCCTTCCGCTTCGAAGAGTTCTGGCTCACCCACCCTACTTTCAAAGACTTTGTCAGAACAACTTGGACAACCTTCACTCCGCCAGAAGGCTCCAAGATGTTTCAGTTCCAACAGAAACTCAAATATTTAAAATACCATCTAAAGCGTTGGAACAATGAGACCTTTGGAAACATCTTTAAGGTGCAACATGACTTAAATAAGGAAATGGCAGATCTCCAGCAAAAAATAATCACAGGGGGTCACACGGAGGGGACCCTGGAGCAGGAGCATCGCATCCACAATCAGCTGGAGGAGAGGAGAAAGCAAGAGGAGATTTTATGGAAGCAGAAGTCCAGGATCAGATGGCTAAAAGAGGGCGAACAGAACACCAAATTCTTCCACCGAACCACTGTTCAACGAAGAATGCACAACAACATCCCCTTCATTCAGAGGCAAGGTGGGGCAAGAGCAAAACAACATGAAGAAATTGAGGAGGAGTTCCTAAATCACTTCAAGCAAGTTCATCTAGAGCCCAATGCAGACAGGCGACCTGCGATAGAAAGAATAACACATAATGTGCCAAAACTAATCACTGAGGAACACAATGAACTTCTCCTTCATCCTATACTAACTCAGGAGGTGGATACAACCATGTCCCAGCTCAAGGAGGGAAAAGCCCCTGGCCCAGATGGCTTCACCACAACTTTCTTTCACACTTTCTGGGAGCTGATAAAATTGGAGGTCTGGCAAGTAGTGGAGGAATCGAGAGCTCTTCATTGGCAGCTTCCCTTTCTCAACTCAACTTTCATTGCACTTATACCAAAAGAGGCGGACTCTATTACCCTGGACAAATTCCGTCTGATTTCTCTTTGCAACGTCATATACAAAGTAATCTCCAAAGTCATCGCCAATAGGTTAAAGCCCCCCTTGCCACTGCTCATCTCTCCGGAACAGTCTGGATATGTGGAAGGGAGATAGATCATGGATGGCATTATCCTCTCACATGAGATTATACACTCCCTCAAGCATTCCAATCAGGCAAGTATGATTCTAAAGCTTGATCTTTCTAAGGCCTTCGATAGGCTCAGTTGGACTTACATTCAGCAAATGTTAATTGCCTTTGGATTCTCTCCCATGTGGATCCATTGGATCATAAGTCTTATCTCCTCCTCCTTCTCCATTCTCGTGAATGGGATCCCATCACAACCCTTAAGTCCCTCTCGAGGAATCAGGCAAGGTGACCCTCTCTCCCCCTTCCTCTTTGTTTTAATGGCTGAAGGCCTGGGTCGTCACATCAAACAAGCCCTCCTCTCCCAACAGCTTAAAGGTCTCTCCATTCACCACTCCCCAGCTATAACTCATCAACAGTTTGTTGATGACAACATGCTCTTTGGCTACCCATCTGTCCAGGAAGCCTCCCGCTTCAAAGCCCTGCTCAATGACTTCTCTGAGGCCTCAGGAACCAGCATCAATAACACCAAGTCGTAGATCTTTTTATTTCACACTCCACCTGTTGTTAAGACTGTTGTTGCTCGAATATTGGGATTCCCCATTGCCACTCTCCCTTCCAAATACCTTGGAGCCCCCCTTATTGCTTCAGCCATCAAGCATTCCTCCTAGCGTACTCTCATTGAGAAGCTCGAATCCCGCCTCAACCTTTGGACACACAGAACACTGAACTTGGCCAGTCGTGTAGCGCTCATAAAGTCAGTTCTACAGGCAACGCTGCTTTACTTATTCTCAATCCTAGCGACGCCTAAATGGGTTCTAAAAAGAATTCGGGATCTACAATGAGGATTCCTCTGGGGAAATTCAGCTACAAACCACAAATGGTCCCTGGTAAAATGGACCACTGTCTGCACGCCCAAGGAAAAAGGGGGCATTGGCCTGAGAGATCCCACTCACAACAATGCCATCATGAGCGCAAAAACTTGGTGGCAATGGCTCTCTAGCCCAGAAAAACCTTGGGCCACCATTTGGACTACCAAATACGCCAATCACAAACCACAGGAGGAGCTCATCAGGTTCACTCCCAATGTCAAAGGATCACTAATTTGGAATGCGGCCAAACAACACTTCCAGTTGATACAACAGCATAGTTTTTGGGAAGTAAGAAATGGAAGAACAACACGATTTTGGATGGATGCCTGGAACCAAATGCCATAGCTTAGCCACATTCTTAATCCACTTTCGAACTCCGTTGGAGAGGAACAACAACAAGAAAAGATTTGGTAGTATTGGACTCAGGAGACAGAGCAAGGCTTCAAGAAATTGAAACAAGGTAACCAGCTCATTAGAAATGAGGATTACCAAATCATTGAGGATCTGGAAAGGGAGCTACGCAAAAGAAGCATCAGACATGCCGAAGGCAGAGACATTCTACGATGGGGGTACTAGCCTAAAGGCGCTTTTACTACTTCTGAGGCTTACAAAATTATGTGCAATGACCCTACACCCCCTGACCCAATTTGGAGCAAAATCTGGGGGTTAGGTTCTTGGCCTAAAGTCTCCTACTTCCTTTGGCTGGTAGGACATCAGAGAATCCTCACCTGGGATAAACTTAGACGCAGAAATTATCATGGCCCCTCTATTTGTGTTAATTGCAAATCCCAAGAGGAAACACTCCAACACCTCCTGGACTCTTGCCCCTTAGCCAATCAGTTGTGGGAGAAGGCAAGCTTCAGATGTCAAAGAAGATGCAGACTTGAGGAAGACATAACCAACTCATTGCGTCATTGGCAATATAATCCATAGAAAAGTGAAATTCTCAACCATTTATGGAAAATAATCCCTGGGCTCCTCTTATGGAGCATATGGAAGGAAAGGAACAAACGCATATTCAAAGATCAATGCTCTCCGATAGATAGTATCTGGAGCACACTCTGTGGGAATCTCAAAGAGACGTTGATGCTCCGCTCATGGACAAAGGAGGACCTTCCGACTCTAGACAATGAGAAAGCCATTTTGGAAAACTGGCAAATGCAACTCCCTCAGGAATCTCACAATAAAGGCCCTCCTAAAAGCAGCAACCTAAAAAAGGTCTCCTGGACTGCCCCTCCAAAGCATACCTTCAAGCTCAACTTTGATGGCGCCTCAAAGGGAAACCCTGGAAATGTAGGCTTTGGCGGAATTTTTAGAAATCATGAAGGCACGCCCCTGCTAATCTACTATGGAAACATTGGGTGGGACACCAATAACTCAGCTGAGTTAGAGGGTCTATGGCAAGGTCTCCTTCTCTCATGGAAACACAACTTCCAACCCCTGGAGGTGGAAGGAGACTCTCAAATCCTTATTAATATGGCCAAGCATCTCCTAAATGGATCTCATGCAAGGAAAATAGCCACCAGTTGGAGGCTCGAAGCAAGACTGGAAGCCATAGAACAAGCGCTCCACAGTAACAGGGCCATCACCTTCAATCACATAAAGAGGGAAGGCAACAAGGTCGCAGACCTTCTGGCCAATTTAGGGGTGGAAAATGAGAATACTCTACTCACAGGAACTCTGGACATTATATCGAATCATGATCAGGCACAGGAATGCACTCGTCTGGTCCAAAACGATGTTGCTCCCCCGGATGCGGCTGATTGAAGCGACGGGACGGGCGATCAACCACAGCCACCTGCCAGCCATGCGCAGAGGAGCAGTTCACACATGGGGGCAGGATCACTATCTGCTGCGCGGGAGTGGGATTTATGGCATTCAGCAGGGGAGCATAAATGCTCCGTTCACCTCAGCAAGCAAGCTATGGCCCGGCTCCTCGGCTCCCATGAAGGCTGCAGTAATGGCAGGAGGGCCTTGAGGCATAGGCAGGTGCGATATATACGGTTGTGGGTTGGGCTTCACTGCGCAAATTCATGGTCTGTTCACTGTGCATATTCATGGTTTGTTCATGCAGCCTCTGGAGCTGCGAGTCGCTCCAAATGTTTGCCTTTCTATTTGGGCTAATCCCCCGCCTGCTTATGGTCTCCCCGTGATTGTTCTGGAACTCAATTTAGCGTTGAGCTCTATTCAATTTGCCCCTGCAATCATGGTTCGGCCTCGACAGTGAATGCTCAGCCGTCGAGGCACCTCCTGTGGAGGATCTTCGCTCCCCCCTGTCGACGAAGAATCTCCCCATTGCTGCCATTGCCATTGCCATCGCACTAAAGGTGCAAACCCCCTTTGGTCCAGTCAATTCCTAGATACCAGCGCTTCTAAATCTGCTTCCTCACCCACCTTTGGCTCTGCCATTTTCAACTTCAACAATTCTTTAAACTGTCCCCGGATCAACGCCCATGTTTCTGTTCTATTCATTGAGGAGACCCCTAATCAAAGCGATTCTAAAGACAATCGGGGGAGGATGCCAGCTGATGGCTCTCCGAAAGCCATGGAGACTCCCTCCGCAGATCCTGTGAATGTTTCAAAAAGCCCTCTTGCTGGTCCCTCGGGAGCTCAGGAGGCGATGATCAGCCAAAATGAAGATGTCAAGATGGAGACCGTTCCAATAGCAGCAAGGTGGCAGAATTCGGGTGGTGCAGGGTAGTGGACGAGGATCCTGAAGACTAGATGCAACTAGTGAGGGCATTCGGCCACTCTTGTTGTTTTTGGATATGTTTTTGTATCAAAGTTGTGGTGTTACTGTCTTTGTGTCAATGTTGATGGCAAATTGTCTATGTTTGGGTTCTGGAATTTTTTCTCTGTGGCTGGGAAAGTGTTTGGTTCCCCTGCGCGGGATTAGTTTGTTGTTCCACTGGCGCCCCTGCGTGGGTTGGTTTTTTGGTCTGGTTAGTCCTCGGAGACTGCGGTCTCAGCTGTTCCAGGCTGCCATTACTTCCAGGCAGCTGGTTCTTTTTGTTTTGTAATGATATAATTGTTCTCTGATTATGTATATAATAGAATAGTTCTAACGAGAAAAAAAATTTATTAATATTATTAATAAATTTATAAAACTTTTATATGAATATGAAACTTATTATTAGTAATATTAATATTATGAAACTTTAATATTGTTTATCAAACATTTATATTAATATTAATAGACTTATTAATAATAACTTTAATACTAAGTTAATATTAAAAGTTAGGGAAACCCGCAATGGATTAAATGGAGGCTACTACTTTACATCAGAAATAATCCTCTCCAAATAGTCTAGGTGACCAAGGATCTTGAAAAAGCACAAGATTCCTTCAACATTTAGGCCCCTTAGCATCATTCGGAGTTATATTTAGTCAGTTAAGGACCCTATGAACCCCAAGTATGGGAAAGGTATTTACATCATTCCCTGTTCCTATGGGACTCCTTATATTGGTGAAACTGGTCGATCAATAAATCAAAGGATTTATGAGCATGCTACGAACATCAAGCATGGTAGGTCTCACTCCTCTGCTTTGGTAGAACATGCGGAAAAGACAAATCACTTCATCTGCTTAGAAGAGGCTAGCTAGGGTCTTAGTGAGGATTGACCATTCTCATCATCACAAATTCAGAGAGGCCTTAGAACTTGAAAAGAGACTTGTTAATCTAAATAGAGACGATGGTTGGAGTATCAACAAGTGTTGGATCCCTTCTCTAGCTTCCTAATATATATATATATATATATATATATATATATATATATATATATATATATATATATATATAGCATTATCCTTAATTTAGTTTTGTAATATTATTAATAAAATTATTTGATTAATAATAATATTTGTAATAATAAGATTTATTATAATACTATTTTAACAATTTTTTATTATATTAAAATTTATTATAATGTGAATTTCTAGTAATAATATTATCTATAATAATATCTGTATTGGTATCTTTTATTGGCTATAGTAAGCCTTCTTCTAGTTTTGTAATATTTTTGATAAAATCAATTGGATTCATAATACTATTTATTATAATAGTATTTTAATAATATTATACTTAATATTATAATTTGTTATAATAAATAAATATATATAATAGTATCTATAATAAATTTATTTTGGAACTCTTAATTTGAACTTTTCTTTCGTCAAATCATAATATTATTAACAAAGAGTAAGAAAATAAATAGTAAAATATTAATAATGGCTATAGAGTCAAACTAGCCATTATATTCTAACCATTAGTTAGCTTCTCTCTACATCTATTTATTTCGATGCCTAGATTTGATTCCTCATCTTGTTCTGAAAATGAACCACACTAGCTGGTTCGAAACACGTCGACGAGAATTTCCCTTATGTGATTTTTACTGAAAGATTCGTTGTCAAAATTTATTCTATTTCTTTGGTTTGTATGTTTAAGCAAGTAAAATTTCATGTATTGGAATCCATATAGACTTTATGGTTAATAAACCTAAGATATGCTTTATTTATGATTCTCATGATATGTTTCGTTTTGGATAAAAACTCTCTTGTATTACCAACGATTTGTTTCCTAGTAACACACAAGGTGATAAATAATGTGTACCTTTTATTTAACCAATGAAAGATTTTAAGTTACAAAACAAAGATCATAATCATCCTATAAAAGAGTAAAATTTAATATTTATACATAACATAAAAAAGAATACATAAATATTAAAATAAAATACTAAATTTAAATATAAATATAGATATAATTCATATCATATATATATAAGTATTAACATAATATAAATATAATATATTTAGATAATTAAAAATATATTCTTATATTCTTATAATTTTATAAATTTTATCCTTGATTGGGTGATCATCATGGTTAATGAAGGGCATGGCAGGGAATTAACACCCTTGATCATGCAACATTCAAGTTAATGAGGCATGTTATAGACATATCCGGTGGAAAGCGAGAGTCGATGTCTCTAGACAAGTTAAGAAGTATATATGATAGTTTTAACCCTCGAGAATGATGTTCGTTGTGCATGTTAATGGGAGGCAAGGAGGCGGAAAAAAACCTGTTTTTTGGGTGCACGGGGTGGAATTCTAACTTCCTCATCCCTGGCCCTTCAATTTGTGACAATGTAGAAAGGAGTTCCAACTAGCTCTAGAGACGATGTCTATTCCACTGCACATTTCAACATAAGAGGATTTAGGACCCGGGATCATGGTGGCCTTCTCATTCATTATGTTGGGTCTTCGTGGTTTGGGTGGAGTGACAGAGATTGGGCATGGAGGAAAAGGAGACATCAGTGGGGTTCAAACAAAACTTCAATCCTCTCGTAAATTTATCATTCTAGGTTTCATGCTTTCCATAATTTCTCTCCTCTTTCTGATATTAATGTTTATATGTTGGGCCAATGGTGTGGTTCTTAGCAATTGATGGTGGTTTTGTAGCTGGTAATTGTAGAAGTTTAGTGGTGAGAGGGAAAGAACTCCTCTACACATTGGTGTACAGTGTTATGGTCAAGAGTATTAGGTCAAGAGATGGCTTCCTTGGGGGCACATATCCTATAGTATCTTGCAACTATTTTCAAAGGGCTCTCTAAGATATCTTCATCCCTTATCTAGATTGTGTCTTCTTGTTTCATTTGATTAAAATTCTAGTGGGAAATTTGGGGGATTTTGTCATTTCTCTCTAGGGTTATCCTCCCCTCGCCGGATCTTTGAGTATTCTAGAGTTTAGATGGGTGGTGTGTAGGCTTTGCCTCCTAGTGTACTACATGATTGGTGTGTGTGGAAGGTTTTTTCAGTCCAAAATTTTGATATAGGGAGGGGAAGTCATAGACAACAGGATTCTCTATGGCTCTCACTTCTCTACTCGCATTAAAATTGAGACTGTCGGAGAAACTTGGGGATTTCAAAGGAATATCTACATACCGCATTGCGATAAGGTAAGTTGGCACAATATTGATAATTTAGGGCCCATGCAATGCCAAATTGGTTGTGCACGTAGTGGTTTTGGGCCATGAGGACATGGGGTCAAACATTACATGGAGAGTCATGATTTAAGGGAATAATTGGACTATAGCATGTTCATTCTCCTAGAAGAATAGAATTTCCCCCTCCTTTTGACTCTATCGATAATCAACTTCAATAGGTCACCCTGGTTCTATAGTAGCTTACATGCAACTGACACAAGGACATGAATGGAGTCATTGGTTTTATGAATGACCTTCAACATTACCAATGACACTTGATGGACAAGTTGACATCTTCATGTCACGACTAGAAAAGAATCCATGAGTTGTTAGAGCATCTAGAAGGCAGGATAGAACATATGGAAGGACATGTCCATGAGGCCTTTTGACATCCTCCATCACCGGGAAATGGGTCATACAATCTAGCTTTGAGGAGCTTCTTAGATCAACGATAAGTGTTGGATGTATTCTAGTTCTTATTATATTTTGGTATCCATGGGCTACATGTATGTGGTGTTTTAGTATGGTTTTGTTGCTGATATTGTGGGTTTACTATTATCTTCTTGCCAACAAATCTTGTAGGAATAAGGCCAGAAGACTTTTTTTTCCCAGCTACTCACAGCGTATGTTTGACATGAATTAATAAAAATGCTAAATTATATATATATATATATATATATATATATATCTAGTGGTATTTTAGTATCGTTCTGTTGCTAATAATGTGGGTTTACTATTATCTTCTTGCCAATAAATCTTGTAGGAATGAGGCTGAAAGACTTTTGTTTCCCAACTACTCACAATGTATCTTTGACATGAATTAATTGAAATGCTATAATATATATATATATATATATATATATATATATATATATATATATATATATATATATATATATATAGATATAGATATATATATATAACATAAAGTGAAATTATCTTTTAAAGAGATTTATCCCTTGCTATATTAAAACCAATCTAAATCCATATTAACTTTGGATCTATCAAGTGTCGAGACGGATCAAATCTCTTGAGGTACAAACTTCTTTTTTTAGTGAAAAACTTGAGGAAAGGTTTGCACCTTGAGGGATTTTATCCCTCTTGGAGCTTGATAGACCTAGATTTAAGATGGATATAGCCTAGTTTAATTATTAATAACTATAGTTATTAATTTCATTAATCTTTTTTAATTTAATTTTTTAATGTAATTTCTTTAAGTCAAAATGTTTTAATTAATAATTATATTTCTTATTTCTACTTTTATTTATTTTTACCCATTCAAGTTGTTTAGATAACATAACATGATGAGACATTACAACATCTCTTCCATATTGGGTTGGAGAGCATCTCTCAAACCAAAAATGTAATAAAGTTAAATTAAAAAAATAATATTTATAAAATGTTTTGGTTGTGAAATGAGAGATGATTTTTGAGAATGTTGTATTCATGAGTCAAGGTGTTGGCCCATGATACTATAACAAAGCCTATTTACAAGTTAATAATATCCATTGTAAAGTGGGGATGAATATCCATGGTTGAAAATCTTGATGTATTGTAAGTTTTTATGTGTTACTAATGAAATGTAAATATGGTTACAAAATTATTATTTTAATTTATATGGAAAAATGGATCTTAATTTATAGTTACTATTGATATATCATATATTTTAATGTGGTAGATGATTTAGATATATCTCAAAAGTAATTATATTTTTTTTCTTTTAGATTTAATTAAAAAAATACTATGAGATTTTTTTGGTAAAGAATATATGGTTGACGAGTTTCAAACCACCAAATGTGATTCATCATTAGAACTACGATGGGGAATCTTATCTCAGAATGAAGTTAAATAATGTAGAGATGAAATTGAACTTCAACGATCATGATAAATCCATGTATCATTTAATAACATTTCAATTTGTATAAAATCTTTTTAATATAACTTCTAAGAACATATTAATTAAAGAAATAAATTTAATGAAGGAATTGGTGATCCTTTTTGGAGTTTTTGGAATACTTTTGGTTGCAATCCAGCTAAAAATTAATTTTTTTGACTCCATATATGGATTTAATATCACCTGTCAAACTTGTGATTGCAATGAATCAGTGCCAAATTTTAGACAAATTAGATCAGAAAATAATCTGGAAAACTTTCCATAGAATCACACTTAAATACTACTTGATAATCAAACAAAAATCAAGAACAAAAAAAATATATATATATTAAAAATTAAAGGGAAGGAGTATATATATATATATATATATATATATATATATATATATATATATATATAGATATATATATATATATATATTATATAACAAAAATACTAACATAAATTAAATATTAGAAAGTATAAAATAAAGAAAAAAAATAAAGCAATATAGAAACGAAATGACTTTCGGGACCATTTTTCTGGTTAATTTTAATCTAAATTTCACAAAGATTTTTAAAAACTTGAGTTTAAATTGTTTAATCTACATAATTACATTGCTCCATGGTTTTCAAGGGTGTTCAATCCATTTATGAATTTGAAATGTATTTTAAACAACAAAAATCCAGAAATTGTATTGTCATAATTTCGTGAATTCCCGTAAAAAAGTTATTTCATCTATAAGTTAGACTATGCCCAAAACGAATGAGAGTAAAACATTTCTTTTAATATTAAAATCTTTCCCATAGGAGAAAGAGTAAGAAAGATTTATATAAAGATATTAATAAATAAATATATAGATATACATTCATAATTATATATGTAGTTAATAAACATATATATAATATATAAATATAAAAAATTATAACATTAGAAATAAGAACATAAAAATAAGAGGACAAATATTATCAATAAAAGGTATCAATGTATATAAAATATTTAAAAAATATTTTTATTGTGAATTGAGAGATTATTTTTGTGCATGTGGTATTGTAAAAATGTCTTTTAATTTATAGTGATTATTAGTTATTTTTGTATCCCAGAGGACTTGTCTCATACTAACTACTAACATGTCACAAATAAGAGGATTTGAACCTTGGATTCCTCATTTTTCACATATTTCACATTACTTCTATCACCAATTAAACTATTTATATATTTTAATGTGACATATATATTATTGAATTTCACAAATCCATATCACTAAGATTGTATAAATGATTCCTGAAACCGGATCTTCCTTTCAATAGTTAGCACAAGTTTGAAATTAATCTATGATCATTTTTAAATATATAATAAATTAAAGTTAACGTGGATTCAGTTTAAATGAATCGTTATACCTGATCATCGTTTCAATGGTAATTCTGAGATAAAAATTAATTTATGGCCAGACCGTAAAGCATATGTCTTAACTCATGAGTTAATAATTATATTATATATTGAGTTCATAATTATATTATATAGCTATAGAGCACCTAGATTAACTTATATATTAATGAGCAGATTTTAATTATATAAATTCTCAAATTAATTATTATATCTATTTGTTATATAATTTCATTTCCTTTTATTTTTCTTTTTCCTTTTTCTTTTTTATTTATAATTTTTTTCTATTCATTTGTTTATTTATTTTGATTCATCACTTAATCTCCGCATTATTTTCTCTTTATTTTATTTATTTTATTTTAAATTTATTTCAGTTCTTCCCGTTATTTTGAATTTATTTTATTTCAATTATTCATTTATTTTATTATTATCTAATTAATTAATTAATTATCATTTTATTATTTATTTTAGTTTATTTATTTGACATTTTTATTAACAGTTAATTAACTTTAAAATAAAAATAACTTCATGATATTCACCCATGGTACAGACCCATGATATTCATGTGGAATATAGCCTATTTAAAGGGTGAAATTAAATCATCATAGATTTATCTTAAATCTGAATCTACCAACCACAAAGAGGGATCAAATCTCTTGACATTCAAACCTATTTTAAAGGGAAAATATATTTGATCCATTTAGGCCCTTGGTAGATCTAGATTTAAGATAGATCTAGGTTGGTTGCACCGAGAGACACTCTCCCACCGAGTATGGTAGATATTTTGTAATGTAATGTCCTATAACGTAATGTGATGTCATGTTTAACCCTAAAAATAAAAATAATCCTACATGAAAATATTTACTTGATCAAAATAAAATAAAAATAATAAAATATTTGACATTAAAATGAAAATAACTTCACGTATTCACCCGTGGTATTAACCCATTGGTATGAGAACCTATGGTAATGACCCATGGTATTCATGTCGAGTATAGCCTATTTAAAGAATGAAATTAAACCATCTAATATCCATCTTAACTCTCAATCTACCAATAGTAGAGAAGAATCTAATCTTTTGAGATGTATCTCTTAGTTCTAGAGTTAAATTGGATCTAGGTTGGTATTTGATAAGTTAAGTAATTGTGCTGAGAGGAGCCTATTATGATAGAGATGTTGTAATGTAATTTCATGTAAACATTTTACTTGGCCAAAATAAATAAAAACTGGTCAAAATAAAATAAAAATAAAAATAACCCTAATAAAAATAAATTCAAACTAAAATCTAAAAAAAAAAATAATCTACGTTATAATCAGTTTTTTAATTCATTTTTTATGGTATTTAAGGTAAACTTGACTTGGTTAACTTATCAGTGGTTTTTCAACCTAGAGTTTATGATAATCAATGATATTGTCCTATGGTATTCATGTGGAATATAGCTTATTTGAACAGAGAATTAAGACGACCTAGATCCATCTTAACTATGGATCTACCAAGTGCTTAGAGAGATCAAATCTCTTGAGATCTAAATCTAGAATAATAAATATATCTAAGCTATATAATAGAAAAAATTATGGTGGTATTTCCATTCCTAAATAGTGTAAACTCAATTTATATTTGATGCTAAGAGAGATCAAATCTCTTGAGATCTAAATCTAGAATAATAAATATATCTAAGCTATATAATAGAAAAAATTATGGTGGTATTTCCATTTCTAAATAGTGTAAACTCAATTTATATTTGATGAATTAAGTAATAGGCATCTAGGTTTAATGTTTAAGTCAAAGAGTAAAGTTCATATTAAGCATATTGTTATAATTTCTGGAGTACTTGAGTGCTATTGTTAGATGGCTTATGGTTAAAAAAATATTTTTCTTATAAATGAGAAGATATATTGCTTATTGAGATGGAATACAAAACCAATGTTAATTAATTAAAATATACTATATTTGATTATATATATATATATATATATATATATATATATATATATATATATAATTTATTTGAATAAGATAAAAAAAACCATGGTCAATTAATTGAAGTATACTATACTTAATTATATAGAAAAAAAATGCAATTGAGTGACTGATTATTTACCAACATGTTTAGATCCTTAGGATCCTTAAAGAGTAGAGTATGGATTAAAAGTTAACATAAATATGATTATATATAATAATAAAAAAAGCAATTCAGCAACGGATTATTTACAAACATCTTTGGATCCTTAAAGAGTACAATATGGATTAAATGTTAATATAAATATGTTTGTAGTTATATTTGGAATAAAAGTGGAGGAGGTGATATTTTCTCTCAAAAGATTTGAACTACATTTATATTGAGTGACTGATTAATTACCAACATGTTTAGATCCTTAAGATCCTTAAAGAGTAGAGTATGGATTAGATGTTAATATAAATATGATTATATATAATAATAAAAAAGAATTGAGTGACTGATTATTTAGAAACATCTTTAGATCCTTAAAGAGTAGAGTATGGATTAAATGTTAATATAAATATGATTATATGTAATAAAAAAAACAATTGACCGACTGATTATTTAGAAACATATTTATATCCTTAAAGAGTAGAGTATGGATTAAATGTTAATATAAATATGTTTGAAGTTATATTTGGAATAAAAGTGGGGGAGGTAATATTATCTCTCGGAAGATTTGAACTACATTTATCTCTTAACATGAGGTTGTTTTATGATTTTTATTGTATTTAATTTTTAACCTAATTTTCTAAATTTACAATTATCGAAATTGAAAAGAATTAAATTTATTGATGGTTAAATTTTATTATTATTTAATTTTATGTTATAAATTAATTCTTTCATGTTAAATGATAAAAAAGTTACAACTTCATAAATTTGATTATTCTTTGTATGCTAAATTCTAATTTAAAATGAATTTACGTTAATTTTTTTTGTAAATGTTCTTGTATATATGTATATACATTTTTTTGGTCATAAATATATGTACACATATAATTATTTATTTTTTGTTTTCATTGCAAATAAATATTTATTTATTTATTTCTTTTCATTAAATAATATCTCCCCATACATAGTCATTTATTTTTGTATGTTATTTAATAACAATAATGGGTAGTAAAAAAATCCAATTTTTTTAATCATTATGAAATAAAAGAAATAATACAATATCTTTTTCTAATTCTATTAGTAACTTATCAACATAAATAAGTCTTCATTAGTTTTTTATTGTTACAAATTATTTAAAAAAATATTTATTTCGTTACTTCTATGAACAAGTAAATATTTATTATTATGTAATAATATGTTTTATATATTCTAACTCAAACATAAAGATTTTGTAACTTGTATTTTGTTTTATGGTAACTTATTTTTAATATAACATACTTTTAAACTATAGAGTTTCTCTGAGTAGAAGGGACAATGAGTTATGGCTCATTTGTCCCTCCACTTCTACATTTCTCTCCTCGACACTAAGGAATATCATATAGAGCTCCTCTCAGGAACAATGAGTTATGGCTCATTTGCCCCTCCACTTCTACATTTTTCTCCTCGACATTAAGGAATGTCAAATACGTGATGCATAGAAGCTACAACGCGTTGTTTCTAGTTTTAATAAAGGTTTTGGTGTATTGGTGATATTCCTGGTGGCTAGCTCTACGTGTAACCCAAACACCCTGTGTAATGCAAATTTGTTTAGGCTTTTGTGCGAGGATTTTCCTTCATCCTTTGTAATGAAAATTTGTTTAGGCTTTTGTGTGTAGATTTTCCTTCAAGGTTATGTAAATGAACTCGCTTTCATTTTTTTTGAGATTCTTAATCAATGTTATTATATTCATCCTCTCCATGAGTCAACATGGTATATGGATGAAGCTATATCTTATGGGACTGGGCTAGAATAAGAAATAGTGTTTGGACACATTGATAGTGGGATTTGAAAAAGTGATGCTCACGATTTTTTTAGATTCTTGAATAATGTTATTCTAGCCATTCTCTCCATCAGCAAATGTGGTATATGGGTGAAGCTATATCGTATGGGACTAGGCTAAAATAAGGAATCGTGTTTGGACGCATTGATAGTGGGATTCAAAAAAGTGATATGAGGATTCGAAAAAGTGATAGATATGAAGGAGGTGGCGAAAGTTCAACTAAATTGGTTTCTAAAATGTTAGGTTAAATAAATAAGACTAAAAAAATGGATTAATAGTGGTCTTTTTAGGCTCCTGGTCTTGTTATCTTGTGGTAATGTAGATTATGGATTATATGTAACGATGTTCCTAAAATGTATTAGGATTTTTTTGTAATGTTCTTGGAAGTGAAAAGTGAAAGATTACTGAAAGATTACTTGGTTACTCCATTCAAGTTTGTTATCATAATAATAGATTTATTTATTTGTTTTTTTAGTTTTGTTTTAATACGAAAGTATTATCTGTGATTTATGTGTGTCACTATGTTTTTGTTATTAGTTATTTTTTTTTGCATTTTTATTATTAGATTTTTTATCAAATTAAGATTTTGGATTTAGTTGTTTTTTTTTTTCTGAAGTGTTTGGCTTGTATTGCACATGTGATAAAATCATGATAAACCTATTTATTAAGAGTTTTTGTAGTGACAATTTTTGTATCGAATGGATGGTAAGTAGCTTAACAATGGATTTTAATAAGTTCAATGGAAAAAATTTTGATGTATGGAAGCTTAAGATGGGGATATTCTAGTAAATAAGGAACAATAGGTGGCTATAAAACTAGGTACGAAACTTGCTACTATTTCAAAAGAAAATTGAGTTCAAAGTAATGACAAGGCGAGGGGATGGTGACATAAGTTTTAGGATAGAAAGAATGAATAATTCATTTTTATTATAGTGAAGTTGAAAATTTTTAAGAACATGTAAATGGGCATATGGCTATAAGACCTAGTAAGACATGTGTAACCCTAGTAAATTATCATCAAATTCTAGACATAAACCTACGTGATAAGGTGCAAACATGGAGGATTCTTAGATACCTTAGTTATAGACTTACAAAAGGAAACAATGTTACCAACCTAACTAAATGTAACCTCAAAACCAGAACTTTAGCGCCAAAAACACCTATTTTTGTGAAAAAACAAGAAATAACACTCTAAAACTAAAAAGTGGTGATGCTACATCACCCTCTTTTTTAGGGTTGAAATCCCAACATATTAAAGCCATGGTATGAAAAACCAAAATCAAGATTATGGATAACCTTAAAATTCCAAGAATTTTCAACCATGGCATGGAAAACCTTAAATTCTAACATTTTTCAACCATGGAAATAAAATCAAATATCATAAGTTCAAAAACCCTTAAAATTTCAACATTTTTTAACCATCTTAAAGAACATTAAAAATAAACACATAACTCAAAGAGTAACTTTACCCAAAAAAAATTCTTTCAAGACTAAAATTATTTAAAAAGTTGAAATAAATTTTTAAAGAGAAAAAATAGAAAATATATAGTATTTTTTTTAAATAAATTAAAAACAAATTATGTAAAAAAAATTAATTTCAAAATTAAAGGATAAATAGATTAAAAAGACATAAACCTTTTTAAAAAATTTCACCTATATATATTAAACATTAACCAAATAATAAAAAACTAAAAATAAATAAAATAAAAAATAATAATATAAAAATTAAAGAAAAAATAAATTAATTAAAAAACTAAAAAAGTGAACAAAATCATATGTGAAATTAAAAATTGAAACATTAATCTATGATGTGGGCAAAGGGTGATGGCTGGCATCACCCCTCTGCCCGCCCCTCTGCCCACACTCACTGTGCCACACTACCTGTGTGGTCATCGACTTGACTAGTCTCGTGGGTCATGTGTTCGTTGACTTGGATGACCCTGTGGGTGGTGGGGAAATGTTGGGCATCCTCAACCTACACAAAACATATATTAATAAGAAAATCTATGATCGCACAGTCCATAAGTGCAGTAATTATTGTTTTGGGATTGTTATTGTGTACATAGGTTGAGCAATGTCCAACATTTCAGGTGGATACCACACCCATCCTTAGGGACTAATGAATCAGAAAAAGACCCATATTGAATAGTACATCCATGCTTATTCCCATCACCATCTTACCCAGAAATTTGTCATCTTAAAAACCCTCTTTTCCAGAGCCATCCACATCTCTAATCCCCAGTTCCTCTCTAAAGAGAAATCTCATCTTAGAAAATCCATTAAAAATAATGGTTATTCCTCTAGCTAAATTAATAAGGCTTTTCAGAAAGCTCGTCTTCCTTCCTCTGAGAATCCTCCTACCCACACCCCTATAGCTATGATTTCTCTACCCTATATTAAATGAAACACTGGTCACATCTCTGAAATTTTAGCAAAGAAAAACCTTAAAATTCTCTTCAAACCCATTAAGGCCCAAAAGAAATCACTCAAATCCCCTAAATAACAAATGGATCCTTTGACATGCCCTAGAGTTCATAACATTCCATGCTCCTAGGGCATTCTTATATTGGCCAAACTAGTAGATCAATAAAACCTAAAAAAACACATTGTTGATACTTATCATAATCATTTTCAAATTTTTCCATAACACTCCTTCAATTCTAAATGTCTCATATGCTTTGACCAAGTTAAAATCCTCGTTCCCACCCACTTGTATTCCACTCAAATTATCTATGAAACCCTCAAAGTTGAAAAGCGTCCAAATAACTTTAATAGTGAACAAGACTAAAAATTAAGTCATTCTTGGAAACTTCTTAATTTACAGCTTTAGACATTGATCTCCATCTCAATTTCCGTGTTCCCATATTCCCCTTTTTAGTCTTTTATTTTTTGATATTTATATATATTTATTATTTTATTTCATTTTTAATAGTTATTATCATTTTTTTTAACTAGTTGTTTAATATCGTGATTACTTATTATTATTTGTTTTTAATAAATTAATAAATTAATATCATAATTTAAATATTATTTTTCAAAAAATAACCATTTAATATAGCCTTTACTTATTAATATTTTTAATAAATTAATAAACTAATATCATTATTCAAATATTGTTTTTCAAAAACGAGTAATATTTGGTTTTAGTAAATTAATTTAAATATTATTTTTCAAAAACTAACCATTTAATATAGGCTTTACTTATTAATATTTTTAATAAATTAATAAACTGATATCATTATTCAAATATTATTTTTCAAAAACTAATCCTTTAATATAGTCGTTACCTATTAATATTTTAAATAAATTAATAAACTAATATCATTATTTAAAAATTATTTTTCAAAAACTAACCTTTTAATATACTCGTTACTTAATAATATATATTTGTTAGTTCGGAAAATGTTAGCCAAAAATTTCTCTTATATGATTTCTATAAAAACATTACTTAAATTATTATCATTATTATGCCTAATAATTTTGTAATAGTTATTTATAATCATTTTATTATTCTTACTTCTCATAATTATTATGACTACTTTGATTAACTTTAATATATTTTTCATCTCCTTATTTCTCTCTTCAACGAATGAGTCAATAAAAAAATTTAATCATTGTGTGAGTTTTAAAATAATAATTGATTGTTTTAAAATTTAATATTTTTTTTTTAATTTAAATTATTAAATAAAATATTATTTTTGTTTAAAAAATTCAAATCTTATTTTTAATTTATACGCATTTATCATACTATTCTATTTATTATCATAATGTTCTCTTTATTAGAAATCATAATATATAAGAGAAATAATAAATAAATATCTTATTAGTTATTTTGATTAACTATTTATCTATTAAATTTATAATGTTCTTTTCAATCTCATAATCTAAATATCTCATTACATATTTATAATCTTATGAGCTCATTCTTTCTTAATTACTATGTTGCGTTCTTCCTTGAGAATGAATGTGGACAAAAAAAATGTTTTTATTTTATTTTATTTTTAATTTTAAACAATTTAATGTTATTTATTTATAATTTTTGAATTTGGTTTTTTCATATTTTTTTAATATTTTTTAATTAATTCATTTAATTATAATTTCTAAATTTTAAATTACATCTTTATTTTTATGTTTTTATTTATAATTTTCTATTTATTTATTTTGTAATTTTTTATTTAAAATTTGTTAGTAAATTTTTCAAAATAATTTATTTTAATATTTTAAAACATTTTATTAGTTTTTTTCTTTAATATATTTTTTAAATGCTTTCTCTTACTTTTTTGAATTTTCAGGTGGAACTTCATTTATTTTTAATTTTTTAAATTTGAATTTTGTAATATCCCTATCGTGATTAACCCCACGTAAAAGTAATTTCAATTTACGAATCAGTTATTAACTGATTCTTGGCTGTTGTGGAACTGAACGAGAATGAAGGAAACGAGGAGTTAACGTGGCCTGGGAAATTATTACGCATGGGGTAGCAGAGTGATGGTCACGTATTCTACGCTGACTGATTTGGCGGTGAAGTAATGGCATTCCACTATAGAATTCCATGCCCAGTTTTTATTCGGATAGGCTTGCGGATTTGAGGGATCGTATCTTGATTTTGTTAAACACCGGATTTTATTTGGCAGGCCAGTCTTGGATCGATGGAAGCTTACCGATATGAAGTAGGGTATCTGGATATATGAGTTTGCGAGGTAGAAGGAGAGATGTATTTGAATAGCATCAAGTTTGGCAGAAACTCTTATGACTGTATCGCTGCCTATCTACACGCCTGTTGGAAGGTTCTAAGCCATGTCAATGCGCATCGCTAAGGTATTTAGTTGACATGTTAAGGCATCTACATGAAGAAGAAATGTTGTTGCAAGAAGATTTTCCACGGAACCCTGTTTGTTGAACACTGTGTTGTGTGGAAACCGTGGAGACATTGTAGATGTCAAAACTCAAGAACCTATGATTGCTCGTTAGTGCGGCAGTAGAGAGTCGTATATTGACACGAATCGTTGTTAAAGCCACCGACGTGAGATTAATAGCCAGGCAGTTTGCTGCTCCAACGAAGTCAGAACGTCAAGATGTGGTAACCGGGCTCCCAGTTGCTTCTCTCCGACCAAAGGAATAATGCGTTTGTTTTTCAGTCGATGGTACAACTGGAAAAGATAAGTATCTGGCTCTTTTTCTGCTAAGAAAAAATGCATGTGCGTAGCTGACTAATGGAAAACGCAAACTCTTCCATGTAGACACGTTTTACTGTTTTGCATTATTATTTTCCAGCGAGAGCTGAGTTCAATGCTAGGTAATTAATATATGAAGTGAGCCTATTTGATTCATATTATCAAATGCTCAAGTTTATGTAGAAACCTGTTATACCATGACTGCAGCTCGCTTAGGTGCATTGAATGTTATCTAGTTAGTCACAATGCATGCAGATCCTAAATTATATGGTAGAATACTAAGAAAGGGGATATGTGTTACACACATCAAGAAGGATGATTACGATAAGTTAAGGGATGCACTAAGGATTAGCCATCGGGTTATAGAGGTATGTTCTTGTATGGACAGAGCTATTGAGTCATGTTTCTTTAGGAAAATGATATGTGATTACCTTATGCTAAACTATTATCTTAGTTTCTTGTTGAACAAGATGGGTAAGCACAAGAGATTTGTGCTAGCTTTCATTAGAAAGGGTATACATATGCATGCAGGAAGAGACAACAAGTGGTGTTATTTTGGTTTACATGTTTGTAGGCAACAAAAGTAATGGCTAAAAGACTAGCTCTTTTGGTAAAAGTTTATGTAATTTTTCATGTAAATAGATATTAAAAGATCTCTTTAGAGGTTGATTATTGTTTGAATAATATTGTAACTAATCTTGTTGCCAAGATTGTTATTATGACATGCTTGCTCATGCACATGAGTAGATATTAAAAGATCTCTTTAGAGGTTGATTATTGTTTGAATAATATTGTAACTAATCTTGTTGCCAAGATTGTTGATGACTGCATTAACAGGAAACGATGGCAGATGGAGCCAAAGGAAAGTGATGTTTAACATTATGGCAGGAAAAGGATTATTCGTCCATGGAGATGAGTTCAAGCTGTAGTATTGTCCATTGCTAGAAAAATTATGCCACAAGGAATGTTGCATGTGGCGGTATGTAAGTGGAAGATTACATGGAAATTGTATTAGCTTTTAGCTAGTTATGAGACAGCTTAATGATAGTTCATTGTAATGAATTAAATAACAATGGTTAAGGGATGGAATCCCTTATAAGCCATTGAGTGAGGGGTGAAAACCCTCACGAGCGTTTAATAATAAGATTAAACGTTTGCTAGTTTTCACCCTACGGGGTTTCCAGGGTAAATTGGTGTTCAAATGGTGTGATTGCCTTTTGTGTCCATTGATAATGATGAGTCCTTGTTGATGATGGTTCTTTATTTGATGTGACAACTATAATGTCTTAGTACATGATTATCTAATATGTTTAAGGATATCAAGAAATGGATGCAAGGATTCATGAGACAGTTTATGTTATTACAGTGGTGGTGAAAGGTTATGCAATGGTTATGAAACTTACTGTCTTTGATGGCAATTTACTTGATGTAATAATGAATAGTATATCTACGGTTAATGATGATTTGTGGAGTTGTGAATTGATTAATTACTTGTGGTAATTGTATAAAAACTTCTAACTCCCTACTTTTACATGCGAGGTTATCGGGGTATGTGACAAGTGGTATCAGAGCTAAAGGTTGCAGCACTGGCACCTTTGGGAATTGGTAAGCGGAAAACAAATTGAGGTATGCCACCAGTGAGCATTAACTCAGGTATGAGTTTAATCATTCACATATTGATTTACATAGTACACTATTTTTGGCAGGATATGTGTGATTCATGTTTATAACTGCTTTGAGTAGTAAGTAATAAAGTTGTTGCATAACTATGTTCATGAAACTAGATTCCTGATGAGGATAAAAGACAATGAAACTTTTGTCGCACTTACGAACAATATTAAACACTCATTACAAGTAAGAACAATATTGAACATTCATTGAGGAAAGTGACAACGAACTACCAGCTTTTGATTTGCAAATATGGTAATAACAATGATACATTCATTAAACAAAATTGAAGTTACAATGAACGAAACTTAATGAGTCAATGCATGAATATAAATTATGGGGAACATCCTTGAATATGATGACAAATTGTTTTAAAAGGACATTAGAAGAACCCCTTAGATAATGAAAACATGCATTGAGTCAAGCAGCGAGACATGGTTGTCATAACTAACTTTTGATTCAGTCTTGTCATGAATGCATGAAGACGATTGGTAGTGAGATTGGTTAGTGTTGTATGACTAACCCATATAACTTATATGCATTAATTCAATTGGACTTAAGATTATTACAATTCGAAAATAAGTGAAGGTTGATTGATGTCACATGCATGGAATGTGTGTATGAAGATTTTTACTCTCTCTGTGCTATAGTCCAGTTGTTCATGAGAAGAGTTCTTAATTTTATTCACCATGAGAATGCATGATGAATAGTATATGCTTATGTCTTAATAGATTTAATGATGATTACCCTCTAATTAAGTGAAATCCATTAGCATGGTATGTGTTTATCATTACTTGTTGAGAGATAAAAACCATTGGAGCCTCGATTTAATGATGGTTGAATTTATCTCTACTATGGGAATGATGGATTTCTTATGCATGTTGCATTCCAGTGTGAACTTAATTGGAGAGGCATGTTCAGTGGGTAACATTTCTAGGACCCATTCCTGGTATAATTACATGTGATAATTATTCATAAATAGACTACCTGTGTTAATACAGTTGTCAGTAAACATTAACTACCTTCCCCAACCATAGATGCTTCCAAAGGAAAAGGAAGCAAGGAGAAGGAAGAAAGCCGTGCTGTAGGGACAGACGGAGATGGGAAAAAGAGATCGCTAAGTCTGGTGATGACCAGATAGAGCAATCTTTGAGTGTCAGAATTCTTGCAGAAGACTCTAAGTCCGGGGATGACTAGATAGCGCTCGATGTGCATGTGAGTATTCCCTTGACCATGCTTAAGGAGTTGGAAAATGGTAACTATAGTGTGTTGATGATAAAGATTTTCATAATGTCTCCTTGAAGTCATTATTCTGGAATGGTCACATAGTAGTGTTATGATAGTTGTTGCATCTAGCATCAAGCGGTAACTCTGATGCATGGGTGACACTTAGGAGATTATGCTTCTAATTGCATAAGTAGAGCAATTGCTTCCGGTAAGGGTGGTTTAATTTGTTAGTTATGAATGTTGATCCATGGATAAGATAAGTATCTTGCTCACTTTCTTGAAGAACATGTATGAATGTTTTATATGATTTC
This sequence comes from Pinus tabuliformis, assembly GCA_031772625.1. Lineage (NCBI taxonomy): Eukaryota > Viridiplantae > Streptophyta > Pinopsida > Pinales > Pinaceae > Pinus > Pinus tabuliformis. The sequence goes on along the minus strand of CM062816.1, from coordinate 1,706,779,010 downwards.
TTAGTGGAGAAAGTATTTGAATGCATGCAGTAAAAGAATGGTTCTTTTATAGATTTTCTTGGTAAAGAAAATGTGTTAATGCATGCAATTAAAGATTGAATATTTTGTATGTTTTCTTGGTAAAGAAAATAGGTGGTTCCTATTAGAAAGACTCCACGTGAGTCTTGTGTGTGAAAGGCTTGTCTCTTGTCATTTTTTCTTGGAATAAAATCCTTGCTAAAAATAGCCAAAGTATCTTCTTGAGAAAAGAAGATGAGGCAAATAAATGTCCTGAGGACATAGCATGGAAGGTGGCCAAGTTTTCTTGAATTAAAATATGTATCTTTATTTGATAAAAGCTTCTTGGAAAAAATATATATATATATGCTAATTGCATTATGATTCTAGTTAGTTTCTAAGTTTTAGTGAAATGATTATGCATTACATGCATGATAAAAGATAGCTAAGGATGTGCTTCTAGGCACATAGATATTCATTTCTAACTTCTTGAAGAAAGAGTATATTACATAATATACATAGTCTCATCCTAAGAGTATGCATACTTCATGTATGAAGATGAAGGATTTTATGAGAATTTTTCTTGAAAATAAAAATAGAGGTTCTTTCCTTTAAAGACACATTAGAATAGTGTTCATACAAGAACCAAAATCCTTACTGGTTTCATGAAAAGAACTATGTGCATTGAAGTAAAGTAATTGTGTTAGGAGAACACATGTTGCATATTGGTAGCTATTGTGACTTTGGAATTATGAGTCTGTGTGTACTTAGAGAAAGTGGTCATGTTAGCTTCCTTGGAAATAATAATCTCTTGGAGAGATTGTCTTGTTGGATGAGCTGTGTTGATTGCTTGATTTTGATGCATAAAGGATAAGTAAACCTTGTTTTTATATCTTGATTTTTATGCCTAAAGATGGATATCTTTAATAATTCCCTGAAAGGGAAGATAGAAGAATGAGGTTAAAATGACTTCCTTTAAGAAAGAGGTATGTGGTTTGTTGTATGAAATGATGGTAGTCTTCTAGTGAGGGGAATAAGTGTTGCATACATTAAAGAAGGGCTTATATGATAAGCAATGGTATGCACAAAGATTAGTCATTGTGACATAAGAGTTATGTTCTTGTATGTTAGAGAAATTATGTTTAATTACACTAACAATGCATGACTAAAGCTAGCCATAGTAAACGTAAGATAATACTCCAGTAATGACGATTTGGATTAAGACAACAGACTATGGCAAAATTGGAAATGTTTGGATTATTAACTCAACTGTTGTCGACATTTATACATTGGTGAATATTTGCATATGCTTTTATACATGACAATATTGTATGCATGAACATTCTTGGAAATGGAATACGTGTTAACTGATGCATATTTATAACTAACGTTGCTGATGGGATTAAGTAGTGGTAGCTTAATGGCAACAAGAAAACTCATCACGTAAATTGCTGCAATGTGAATTGCAATCATAAATGAGAAAGAATGATGTTATATGATATGCATGAATTATGTTATTTGGAAATTTGCATGCATACAACGTGTATGATAGATATGTTTCCATCAATCTAGATGTTGTGGACCCATGATGAGGGATAAGTGTAAATGCATGGTGTACATGCATGTTTATTTTGTTAATGATAATGATTATATGGTTCATTGTGTAAATTACTTTGAGAAAGAGTAACAAAAGTGAAATTTAACATGCCAGACAGTTGCAGATAGTTGGGATGGTGACAGTTACCTGCCCGGAAGGGTTGATGGTACTTTTCTGCCCGGATTGTGAAAGGCTGGAATGCCTTGGGTTGATGACAGTTACCTGCCCGGAGGGGTTGATGGTACTTGTCTGCCCGGATTGTGAAAGGCTGGAATGCCTTGGGTTGATGGCAGCTACCTGCCCGGAGGGGTTGATGGTACTTGTCTGCCCAGATTTACTCTCCCTGGAATTCTTGAGCTGGTTGGCCAGTGGAATTCCATGTTAGACCTGGTAAGGTCTCTATCAAAGAAACTGTCTGGATGTGAAAATGACTCGGTTTGGTTGTGGAAACCAGTTCCCATGGGTTGGGAATTCTTTAGTCTATTGTGATTTTCATGGCTAAAGGAATTAACTAATCAGTTGTATGTGATGTTAAAAATAAATTCTATATATAGTTGTGTGAAATGTGTTATGCACATTCAATAGGAAATGAGTTTAATGTTCAATAAGGAGTTATTGGAAATTCTAATTCCTTTATCATATTATTAATCTTGTAAATGTCTTAGTAGGGGCTAAGACCATTTTCAAACGATGCAGTGATTGACTGTTTTGATGATTAGAGAGCTAGGTGCTCTTTTGGTACATCTAGAAGCGCTTTGTGGATGCCTTTAGTGAGAATTCGCTCAGTGTGCACATGAGCAGTGATTTATCATTTGATGATTAGTGTTAGTGCTCTTTAAGTACTTGTAAAAGTACCGTGATTTAGAAATCATCTAGCATTGCACAATTGACTGTTAGTCAAACGTATTTCATTTGACTCAAAAATAGTGACTAATGCGATTGAATTTATTAGTCATATATTACAGGAATTACTTACCATGGAGGGTTGAAGTGTTGTCCAACCACTATTAAAATGCTTACATGAAAGTATTCATGATTTTCAAGAATAGATGGTAAGTAATGGTAAGTTGACACAGAGAATTGTTTATTATGAATGAATAAGGGCCAAGTGGTGGCGATTAGAAGTTGCATATTTTTGCAACTATTGATTCTTATAACTAATGATATTTCTTATGACTATATCATTACTATTTTGTTTGTCGTCTTTTCTTGGAATGGAATCGTTGATTTCAAAAAGAAAGGATCACATTTTGTGTGGTTTAGATGGTAATACCATGAGTAAAGTCTAAAGTTCCAATGAAAGATGAACACCGAGGACGGTGTTCCTGTTAAGGGGGGGAGTATGTAATATCCCTATCGTGATTAACCCCACGTAAAAGTAATTTCAATTTACGAATCAGTTATCAACTGATTCTTGGCTGTTGTGGAACTGAACGAGAATGAAGGAAACGAGGATTTAACGTGGCCTGGGAAATTATTACGCAGGGGGTAGCAGAGTGATGGTCACGTATTCTACGCTGACTGATTTGGCGGTGAAGTAATGGCATTCCACTATAGAATTCCATGCCCAGTTTTTATTCGGATAGGCTTGCGGATTTGAGGGATCGTATCTTGATTCTGTTAAACACCAGATTTTATTTGGCAGGCCAGTCTTGGATCGATGGAAGCTTACCGATATGAGGTAGGGTATCTGGATATATGAGTTTGCGAGGTAGAAGGAGAGATGTATTTGAATAGCATCAAGTTTGGCAGAAACTCTTATGACTGTATCGCTGCCTCTCTACACGCCTGTTGGAAGGTTCTAAGCCATGCCAATGCGCATCGCTAAGGTATTTAGTTGACATGTTAAGGCAGCTACATGAAGAAGAAATGTTGTTGCAAGAAGATTTGCCACGGAACCCTGTTTGTTGAACACTGTGTTGTGTGGAAACCGTGGAGACATTGTAGATGTCAAAACTCAAGAACCCATGATTGCTCGTTAGTGCCGCAGTAGAGAGTCGTATATTGACACGAATCGTTGTTAAAGCCACCGACGTGAGATTAATAGCCAGGCAGTTTGCTACTCCAACGAAGTCAGAACGTCAAGATGGGGTAACCGGGCTCCCAGTTGCTTCTCTCTGACCAAAGGAATGATGCGTTTGTTTTTTCAGTCGATGGTACAACTGAAAAAGATAAGTATATTGCTCTTTTTCTGCTAGGAAAAATATGTATGTGCGTAGTTGACTAATGGAAAACGCAAACTCTTCCATGTAGAAACGTTTTAGTGTTTTGCATTATTTTTCCAGCGAGAGCTGAGTTCAATGCTAGGTAATTAATATATGAAGTGATCCTATTTGATTCATATTATCAAATGCTCAAGTTTATATAGAAATCTCTTATACCATGACTGCAGCTCGCTTAGGTGCATTGAGTGTTATCTAGTTAGTCACAATGCATGCGGATCCTAAATTATATGGTAGAATACTAAGAAAGGGGATATGTGTTACACACATCAAGAAGGATGATTATGATAAGTTAAGGGATGCACTAAGGATTAGCCATCGTGTTATAGAGGTATGTTCTTGTATGGACAGAGCTATTGAGTCATGTTTCTTTAGGAAAATGATATGTGATTACCTTATGCTAAACTATTATCTTAGTTTCTTGTTGAACAAGATGTGTAAGCACATGAGATTTGTGCTAGCTTTCATTAGAAAGGGTATACATATGCATGCAGGAAGAGACAACAAGTGGTGTTAGTTTTCTTTACATGTTTGCAGGCAACAAAAGTAATGGCTAAAAGACTAGCTCTTTTGGTAAAAGTTTATGTAAATTTTCATGTAAGTAGATATTAAAAGATCTCTTTAGAGGTTGATTATTGTTTGAATAATATTGTAACTAATCTTGTTGCCAAGATTGTTATTATGACATGCTTGCTCATGCGCATGAGTAGATATTAAAAGATCTCTTTAGAGGTTGATTATTGTTTGAATAATATTGTAACTAATCTTGTTGCCAAGATTGTTGATGACTGCATTAACAGGAAACAATGGCAGATGCAGCCAAAGGAAAATGATGTTTACATTATGGCAGGAAAAGGATTATTCGTCCATGTAGATGAGTTCAAGCTGCAGTATTGTCCATTGCTAGAACAATTATGCCACAAGGAATGTTGCATGTGGCGGTATGTAAGTGGAAGATTACATGAAAATTGTATTAGCTTTTAGCTAGTTATGAGACAGCTTAATGATAGTTCATTGTAATGAATTAAATAACCATGGTTAAGGGATGGAATCCCTTATAAGCCATTGAGTGAGGGGTGAAAACCCTCACGAGCGTTTAATAATAAGATTAAACGTTTCTTGGTTTTCACCCTACGGGGTTTCCAGGGTAAATTGGTGTTCAAATGGTGTGATTGCCTTTTGTGTCCATTGATAATGATGAGTCCTTGTTGATGATGGTTCTTTATTTGATGTGACAACTATAATGTCTTAGTACATGATTATCTAATATGTTTAAGGATATCAAGAAATGGATTCAAGGATTCATGAGACAGTTTATGTTATTACAGTGGTGGCGAAAGGTTATGCAATGGTTATGAAACTTACTGTCTTTGATGGCAATTTACTTGATGTAATAATGAATAGTATATCTACGGTTAATGATGATTTGTTGAGTTGTGAATTGATTAATTACTTGTGGTAATTGTATAAAAACTTCTAACTCCCTACTTTTACATGCGAGGTTATCGGGGTATGTGACAAATTTTAATGTTTTTTTTTAATGTTATATTTTTCTTAAATATTTTAATTATAGTTTTTCAATATTTTTGGGAATAAATGATTTTTTTTTTTTTATTTCTTAAAAATATATATAAATGTTAAAAATGAAAATGATAATTTTTTTCAAATTTCTTAAATTTAATTTTAATCTCAAATATAAAATAAAATTTTGATAACTTTCAAAAAAACTTAAAAAATAAGCTCTAAAATAAACAAACTAAAAATAGAAGGGTAGACAAACTTTAAGTATTGAGTTTTGGGGCTTTCACATTCATAATATTTGGTCATTAATGACGCAGTTGAAAAATATTTGAATTTCAATCTTAAAAGGTTGGTGGGTAGTGATGGTGCATCACCACATTTGCATTTCAACGTGTTTTTTCATGCCTTTCATAGTCATGATATTGATCACTAATGGGATGATCAAAACAACATTGACTTTTAACTTTGAAAGAGAGAGAGAGAGAGAGAGAGAAATGTTGCATCAACACTTTTGCATTTTACTTTAATTTTCATATTTTGTGTAATCATGGTAATTTTAATGCCATGGTTAAAAAATATTGGAATTTTAACATGGAATGAAAAAGGGTGATGTTGCATCACCATTTTTTGAAAATCAACATGAAAATCATGATTTGATGTGACCTCCAAAAAAATAAGAACCAAGTAAAGTTTTCATTAAGTTGGTAACATTGTTAAGGGTATCACCTAAAGGTGAATGGTGATGACTCACTTGGAAAACTTGGCAAGAATGATCAAGGAAACACCAATGAAATTTTAAAGGGGGAATGCTAGACTAAAATTGACTTGGTGAAATATCCAAATAACTAGGTTAATAGTGATGGTTTTCAGGCCCATGGTTTTGGTAGTTGATGGTATTAGAGCTTGTGAATTGCATGTAATGAAACCCTTAAAAAGATTGCAGGTAATTCTTTATAATGTGCTTGAAGGTGAGTGGTGAAGGCTTAATTAGCTAGCTTGGTCAAGGGAATAATTGATCTATTGGCCAAATTTTCTCAATTTAGATTTTCTGAGATAAATAAGGAGATTTGTTGCTATGTGTTTTATTATTACTAGCTACTAATTATTTTCTCTCGCATTGTATTTCTATTAACAAATAGTATCAAAGTAAAAGAAAACCTCTTGCATTGTATTTCTATTAACAAATGGCATCAAAGTAAAGGCAAACCTCGACTCTGTGGCATGCCAAGAGCTAAGGTTGTGAACTAGGGAGAAGCATGTCTGTCATTATTTGAACAATATTTATATAAGAAATGAAGGGATTTGTGTGTGGTTCCACTAATTGTGGTTAGAAAGAAAAGAAAAGGTCTTATGGATACAACAAGAAACTATCATGGTAAGAGTAAATTTGTAGTGGTGTCATCTCCAAAATTGTAGGCAAGGCACACTAATGTTGAGTAGTTTGCGGTTCATCAAGAAAATGTAAGCTACTATGTGCATCCATGTGGCCTACATGTCAGACCATGACAAGGTTGTTATATGGGAGTTACACTTCAAGGCATTAGGCCTAGAGCACAAGGAGCAATATGGGCCATTGGGGGGTTTTCATTGGAATAACCTACTATTTCCATCATAAAAGAGGATTACAATTTATGGGAATATAGCTTTTAGGGAAAAAATGTTATTGTTGATGGTTATTGCAATTAGTTGTTTTCTCTTGCATTTTTAGTTTTTCTTTTGATATAAGAGTAACATTTTGGCTTCAAGGGATGCCTTTATTATTATTATTATTATTATTATTATCCAATTTTAAGGTCACGGTCAAGCCAGACACCAAATTTGCGTATGAAACCCCTTTGTTTGTGGGACAAAGAACCCACCTCTGAGCAGTGATTTGACTACTAAGTCTACAAAGGCATACATACTCCACCGCCCTATGGTTTTGAACCTGTGACCTCTTAGAAAGAAACACATGTTGTTAACCATTGCAAACGGTTTGGTTTGGTTTAGTCCTATGATAGAATTATGATAAGCCCTTCAATGGGATCCCTATGTAGTCAATTTTTATATTCAAATAATGGTGAGCACTTCTAGTGTATAAATATTCGATAGATAAAACTTTGAGTTTTGAAAGTTCAAGATGGACGATCTTATTACAGATATGGAAAAGTTGGTAGTTGTATAAGACTTATTGCTACACTGAAGGAACTTTGAGATTAAATCAATGATAAGGTAAGAAAATGATGACATAAATGCTAAAATAAATCCATTACTCTTGGTGAAAACATCATAAAACCAAAAAATAAAATATATTACATCAAATACGATAGGTTATGTCAACTACCCATTAAAAAAAAACTTATTAATTATTATGTTAAAATAACTTTATAATAAAGTGAAATTTAACTTAGTATAAAGTAAATACAAAAATAGAAATTCTTAAAATTGAACGTGAAAGCTGATTTAATTATCTTTCTAATATTACAACTAACTAATATCGTTGACAATGAGTCTTGAGAAACATCTCCCTCTTCTTCTAAATTAGAATCCTCCATGGAGTGTAGCTACTCCAAGATTGAAGGTGAGATAGTTGCAAATAGCATTTGTCAAGCGAAATAACACGGAACCTACGGGTTTAGTTGAGAAAGGACACGTTACATAGGTTTGCTTTTCAAAAAATTGTCTATAATGGATCTGTATTTCCTTTGGGACAATTAATCCAACAGCATAGATACCATGCTCTGTAAATAATTGTGACGACAGACACTAAACAAAGACTTTTCGTTTTTCGAATAACTTTTTGGTCAGAGACTTTTATATCATTATAGCATTAGATTCTAAACGATTTTTAATAGAAATAAAATTATCAATATTAAAACGCTTAATAAATATTTTTTTCCTTAACATCTCGAATATTCAATTGGAAAGAAATTCTCTCAGAGAGACGTGGACATGTATGCTATGCCAAATTTAGATGAATTGGATTAATGGTCCACACAGTATTGGATTGTTGGCCTCACGATCCTACCGTAGCCAATCTTATGGTATCTTTTTTTAATATTATTAGTCAGTGCCCTATACCAATTGTCATGTGTGTGTATCCTCTAAACCTACTACCTATATCCATCATATTTAGTGTAAAGTAATTTTATGTATTAAAACTAAAGAAGAAGATGAATGTTGAAAGACTTGAGCAATTGAAGCATGTGCATTGATTTATAGAAGTTGCATGCACCATGCACTTGGCTATGGCTGACTGACACGGCTTGCATCTTCGCTATTGTGATTTGGAATAGAAGTTGGTGTTCGGTTATGGGAACAAGTTACGTATGGGTGGCTATGAGCAATTGACGCATGTGCATTGCTTTATAGAAGTTGAATGCACCATGCACTTGGCTATGGCTGACCGACACCACTTGCGACTTCGCCATTGTGATTTGGTATAGAAGTTGGTGTTCAGTTATGGGAATAAGTTACGTATGGGTAGGTATGAGTAATTGAAGCATGTGTATTGATTTATAGAAGTTGCATGCACCATGCACTTGGCTATGGCTGACTGACACCACTTGCGACTTCGCTATTGTAATTTGGCATAGAAGTTGGTGTTCAGTTATGGGAATAAGAGATTGTATAATAGTATTTTATGGATATTTTTATATAATTTTGCTGACAGTTTGAGTGGGTATAATGGTTAAGAGTATGTGTTCTAAATCAAAAAGATAGAATATGTATATTTTCATAAACTTAATAGCCAAATAGATGAGGTGGATCTCTTGTCTTACAAACAAAAGATATCATACAACAATTTGATATCTCCCTCACCCTTGATTTTAAAATTAAATAATAAATTGTAATAAATTGTAAGATAATATTTTACTGATATTTTTCTATAAATTTAATGATAGCTTTTTATATATTATTATGTTTAGTAAACATTAAAACAGATTTAATTTTTTATATATTATTATTTGTATTAAGCATTAAAAATCTTATTTATAAAATTTATATAGATCCATTATTATACAACGACGCTGACTACGCATGAATATACAATAACCAGAGGATGCATCATGCCGGTTAGCTTCCATCAAAAATATGAACGGGAATTCGATGTCTATGGAGACATTTTTATTTTTATTTTTAAAACATATTTTATGGATTAAAAATTTTAAAACGTCAGGCGGGATTGAAAAGACAAATTTCGTTCAATAAGAATCTGATTCAGTATACGTTTGAACAATTTTGAGATGTAACTCTTAGATCTAGAGTTAAAATAGATCTAGATTGGTATTTTATAAGTTAAGTAATTGTGCCAAAGGAGCCTATTATGATAGAGATGTTGTAATGTAATTTCTTGTAAACATTTTACTTGGCCAAAATAAATAAAAATTGGCCAAAATAAAATAAAAATAAAAATAACCCTATGTTGAAATAAAAATAACTTCAAACTAAAATGTTAAAAAATAAATATTCTACCTTCTTAACTCATTTTTTATGGTATTTATGGTAAACTTGACTTGGCTAAGTTATCAATGGTTTTTCAATCCAGAGTTTATGATAAGCCATGATATTGTTCTATGGTATTCATGTGGAATATAGCAGATCCATCTTAACTATGGATCTACCAAGTGCTCAGAGAAATCAAATCTCTAGAGATATAAATCTAGAATAATAAATATATCTAAGATATAGAATAGAAGAAATTATGGTAGTATTTCCATTTCTATATAATGTAAACTCAATTTATATTTGATGAATTAAGTAATAAGCATCTATAAACTTTGTGACGGAAAATATTGTTTTGGTATTTTAATTTTGGTAAAACCATATAGAAATAAAATTGTCTTTAAATATATTATTAAACATGAAAATTATTGTTAATATACTAAAATAGTTTTTAAAACTAATTTATTATTAATTTAGTTAATTAACTTTTATTTTTTTTAATCTAGGTTTAATGTTTAAGTCAAAGAGTAAAGTTCATATTAAGCATATTGTTACAATATCTGGAGTGCTTGAGTGCTATTGTTAGATGGCTTATGGTTCAAAAGAATATTTTTCTTATACATGAGAAGATATATTGCTTATCTAGGTTTAATGTTTAAGTGACAGAGTAAAGTTTATATTAAACGTATTGTTACAATTGTTTGAGTAGTGTCGTTGGATGGTTTATGATTCAAAAGAATATTTTTCTTATAAATAAATTAGAAGATATACTCCTTATTTAGATAGAATACAAAACCAAGGTCAATTAATTAAAATATACTATATTTGATTATATATATATATATATATATATATATATATATATATATATATATATATAATTTATTTATTTATTTGAATAAGATAAAAAAAACCATCAACAATTAATTAAAGTATACTCTACTTGATTATATAGAAAAAAAAAGTAAATGAGTGACTAATTATTTACCAACATGTTTAGATATTTAAGATCCTTAAAGAGTAGAGTATGGATTAAATGTTAATATAAATATGATTATATATATATATATATATATATATATATATATATATATATATATATATAAACAATTCAGCGACTGATTATTTACAAGCATCTTTAGACCCTTAAAGAGTAGAGTATGGATTAAATGTTAATATAAATATGATTATATATAATAAAGAAAAAACAATTGAGTGACTGATTATTTACAAACATCTTTAGATCCTTAAACAGTAATGTATGGATTAAATGTTAATATAAATATGTTTGAAGTTATATTTGGAATAAAAGTGGGGGAGGTGATATTATTTCTCGGAAGATTTGAACTAAATTTATCTCTTAACATGAGGTTGTTTTATGATTTTTATTGTATTTAATTTTTAACCTAATTTTCTAAAGTAATATATTTAGATCATATGTATCTTAAATTTACAATTATCAAAATTGAAAATAATTAAACTTGATGGTTAAATTTTATTATTATTTAATTTTATGTTATAAATTAATTCTTTCATGTTAAATGGTAAAAAAATTACAACTTCATAAATTTGATTATTCTTTGTGTGCTAAATTCTAATTTAAAATGGATTTACGTTAATTTTTTTTGTGAATGTTCTTGTATATATGTATATACATTTTTCTTGGTAATAAATATATGTACACACATAATTATTTATTTTTTGTTTTCATTGCAAATAAATATTTATTTATTTATTTCTTTTCATTAAATAATATCTCCCCATACATAGTCATTTATTTTTGTTTGTTATTTAATAACAATATTTGGTAGTAAAAAAATCCAATTTTTTTTACTCATTAGGAAATAAAAAGAATAATACAATATCTTTTTCTAATTCTATTAGTAACTTATCAACATAAATAAGTTTTCATTAATTTTTTCTTATCACAAATTACTTAAAAAAAATATTTATTTCATTATTTCTATTATCAACATAAATAAGTTTCATTAATTTTTCCTTATTACAAATTATTTTAAAAAATATTTAATTCCTTATTTCTATGAACAAGTAAGTATTTATTATTATGTAATAATATTTTTTATTTCTCATTCTAACTCAAACATAAAGATTTTGTAACTTGTATTTTGTTTTATGGTAACTTGTTTTTAATATAACATACTTTTAAACTATGGAGTTTCTCTGAGTGGAAGGGACAATGAGTTATGGCTCATTTGTCCCTCCACTTCTACATTTCTCTCCTCGACACTAGGGAATATCATATAGAGCTCCTCTCATGAACAATGACTTATGGCTCATTTGCCCCTCCACTTCTACATTTTTCTCCTCGACATTAAGGAATGTCAAATACGTGATGCGTAGAAGCTACAACGTGTTGTTTTAGTTTTAATAAAGGTTTTGGTGTATTGGTGATATTACTGGTGGCTAGCTCTACGCGTAATCCAAACACCCTGTGTAATGCAAATTTGTTTAGGCTTTTGTGTGAGGATTTTCCTTCATCCTCTGTAATGCAAATTTTTTTAGGCTTTTGTGTGTAGATTTTCCTTCAAGGTTAGGTAAATGAACTCGCTTTCATTTTTTTTTTGAGATTCTTAATCAATGTTATTATATTCATCGTCCCCATGAGTCAACATGGTATATGGGTGAAGCTATATCTTATGGGACTGGGCTAGAATAAGAAATAGTGTTTGGACACACTGATAGTGGGATTTGAAAAAGTGATGCTGACGATTTTTTTAGATCCTTGAATACTGTTATTCTAGCCATTCTCTCCATCAGCAAATGTGGTATATGGGTGAAGCTATATCGTATGGGACTGGGCTAAAATAAGAGATCGTGTTTGGACGGATTGATAGTGGGATTCGAAAAAGTGATAGATATGAGGGAGTTGGCGAAAATTCAACTAAATTGGTTGAAAGAATTAAGGGAATATATATGGTTTTTAAAATGTTAGGTTAAATAAATAAGACTAAAAAAATGGATTAATAGCGGTGATTTTAGGCTCGTGGCCTTGGTATCTTGTGGTATTGTAGATTATGGATTATATGTAATGATGTTATTAAAATGTATTAGGATTTGTTTGTAATGTTCTTGGAAGTGAAAAGTGAAAGATTACTTGGTTAGTCTATTCAAGTTTGTTATCATAATAATAGATTTATTTATTGGTTTTTGTGGTTTTTTTTTTCTACAAAAGAATTATCTGTGATTTATGTGTGTCACTATGTTTTTGTTATTGGTTATTTTTTTTTGCATTTTTATTATTACATTTTGTATCAAATTAAGATTTTGGATTTAGGTGTTACTTTTTTCTGAAGTGTTTGGCTTGTATTGCATATGGGATAAAATCATGATAAATCTATTTATTAAGAGTTTTTGTAGTGACAATTTTTGTATCGAATGGATGGTAAGCAATTTAACAATGGATTTTAATAAGTTCAATGGAAAAAATTTTGATCTATGGAAGCTAAAGATGGGGATATTCTAGTAAATAAGGAACAATGGGTGGCTATAAAACTAGGTATGAAACTTGCTACTATTTCAAAAGAAAATTGAGTTCAAAGCAATGACAAGGCGAGGGGATGGTGACATAAGCTTTAGGATAGAAAGAATGAATAATTCATTTTTATTATAGTGAAGCTGAAAATTTTTAAGAACATGTAAATGGGCATACGGCTATAAGACCTAGTAAGACATGTGTAACCCTAGTAAATTATCATCAAATTCCAGACATAAACCTAGGTAATAAGGTGCAAACATGGAGGATTCTTAGATACCTTAGTTATAGACTTACAAAAGGAAACAATGTTACCAACCTAACTAAATGTATCCTCAAAACCAGAACTTTAGCCCCCAAAACTCCTATTTTTGTGAAAAAACAAGAAATAACACTCTAAAACTAAAGAGTGGTGATGCTACATCACCCCGTTTTCTAGGGTTGAAATCTCAACATATTAAAGCCATGATATGAAAAACCAAAATCAAGATTATGGATAACCTTAAAATTCCAATAATTTTCAACCATGGCATGGAAAACCTTAAATTCTAACATTTTTCAACCATGGAAATAAAATCAAATATCATAAGTTCAAAAACCCTTAAAATTTCAACATTTTTTAACCATCTTAAAGAATATTAAAAATAAAGACATAACTCAAAGAGTAACTTTACCCAAAAAAAAAATTCTTTCAAGACTAAAATTATTTAAAAAGTTGAAATAAATTTTTAAAGAGAAAAAATAGAAAAATATATAGTATTTTTTTTAAATAAATTAAAAACAAATTATGTAAAAAAAAATTAATTTCAAAACTAAAGGATAAATAGATTAAAAAGATACAAAGATTTTAAAAATCTTCACCTATATATATTAAACATTAACCAAATAATAAAAAACTAAAAATAAATAAAATAAAAATTAATAATATAAAAATTAAAGAAAAAATAAATTAATTAAAAAACTAAAAAAAGTGAACAAAATCATATGTGAAATTAAAAATTGACACATTAATCTATGATGTGGGCAAAGGGTGATGGCCGGCATCACCCCTCTGCCCGCATCACCCCTCTGCCCGCCCCTCTGCCCACACTCACTGTGCCACACTACCTGTGCGGTCATCGACTTGACTAGTCTCGTGGGTCATGTGTTCACTGACTTGGATGACCCTGTGGGTGGTGGGGAAATGTTGGGCATCCTCAACCTACACAAAACATATCTTAATAAGAAAATCTATGATCGCACAGTCCATAAGTGCAGTAATTATTGTTTCGGGATTGTTATTGTGTACATAGGTTGAGCAATGTCCAACATTTCAGGTGGATACCACACCCATCCTTAGGGACTAATGAATAAGAAAAAGACCCATATTGAACAGTGCATCCATGCTTATTCCCATCACCATCTTACCTAGAAATTTATCATCTTAAAAACCCTCCTTTCCAGAGCCATCCACATCTCTAATCCACAGTTCCTCTCTAAAGAGAAATCTCATCTTAGAAAATCCATTAAAAATAATGGTTATTCCTCTAGCTAAATTAATAAGGCTTTTCAGAAAGCTCGTCTTCCTTCCTCTGAGAATTCCTACCCACACCCCTATAGCTATGATTTCTCTACCCAATATTAAATGAAACACTCGTCACATCTCTGAAATTTTAGCAAAGAAAAACCTTAAAATTCTCTCCAAACCCATTAAGGCCCGAAAGAAATCACTCAAATCCCCTAAATAACAAATGGATCCTTTGGCATGCCATAGAGTTCATAACATTCCATGCTCCTAGGGCATTCTTATATTGGCCAAACTAGTAGATCAATAAAACCTAAAAGAACACATTGTTGATACTTATTATAATCATTTTCAAATTTTTCCATTGTTGAACACTCCTTCAATTCTAAATGTCTCATATGCTTTGACCAAGTTAAAATCCTTGTTCCCACCCACTTGTATTCCACTCAAATTATCTATGAAACCCTCAAAGTTGAAAAGCGTCCAAATAACTTTAACAGTGAACAAGACTAAAAATTAAGCCATTCTTGGAAACTTTTTAATTTACAGCTTTAGACATTGATCTCCATCTCAATTTCTGTGTTCCCATATTCCCCTTTTTAGTCTTTTACTTTTTGATATTTATATATATTTATTATTTTATTTCATTTTTAATAGTTATTATCATTTTTTTTAACTAGTTGTTTAATATCGCGATTACTTATTATTATTTGTTTTTAATAAATTAATAAATTAATATCATAATTTAAATATTATTTTTCAAAAAATAACCATTTAATATAGCCTTTACTTATTAATATTTTTAATAAATTAATAAACTAATATCATTATTCAAATATTGTTTTTCAAAAACTATATTTGGTTTTAGTAAATTAATTTAAATATTATTTTTCAAAAACTAACCATTTAATATAGGCTTTACTTATTAATATTTTTAATAAAATAATAAACTGATATCATTATTCAAATATTATTTTTCAAAAACTAGTCGTTTAATATAGCCGTTACCTATTAATATTTTAAATAAATTAATAAACTAATATCATTATTTAAAAATTATTTTTCAAAAACTAACCTTTTAATATACTCGTTACTTAATAATATGTAATATTTTAAATAAATTAATAAACTAATATCATTATTTAAAAATTATTTTTCAAAAACTAACCTTTTAATATACTCGTTACTTAATAATATGTATTTGTTAGTTCGGAAAATGTTAGCCAAAAATTTCTCTTATATGATTTCTATAAAAAAACATTACTTAAATTATTATCATTATTATGCCTAATAATTTTGTAATAGTTATTTATAATCATTTTATTATTCTTACTTCTCATAATTATTATGACTACTTTGATTAACTTTAATATATTTTTCATCTCCTTATTTCTCTCTTCAACGAATGAGTCAATAAAAAAATTTAATCATTGTGTGAGTTTTAAAATAATAATTGATTGTTTTAAAATTTAATATTTTTTTTAATTTAAATTATTAAATAAAATATTATTTTTGTTTAAAAAATTCAGATCTTATTTTTAATTTATACGCATTTATCATACTATTCTATTTATTATCATAATGTTCTCTTTATTAGAAATCATAATATATAAGATAAATAATAAATAAATATCTTATTAGTTATTTTGATTAACTATTTATCTATTAAATTTATAATGTTCTTTTCAATCTTATAATCTAAATATCTCGTTACATATTTATAATCTTATGAGCTCATTCTTTCTTAATTACTATGTTGCGTTCTTCGTTGAGAATGAATGTCGACCAAAAAAAAACTGTTTTTATTTTATTTTATTTTTAATTTTAAACCATTTAATGTTACTTATTTATAATTTTTGAATTTGGTTTTTTCATATTTTTTTAATATTTTTTTAATTAATTCATTTAATTATAATTTCTAAATTTTAAATTATTTTTTTATTTTTATTTTTTTATTTATAATTTTTTTTGTAATTTTTTTTTAAAATTTGTTAGTAAATTTTTCCAAATAATTTATTTTAGTCTTTTAAAATATTTTATTAGTTTTTTTCTTTAATATATTTTTTAAATGCTTTCTCTTACTTTTTTGAGTTTTCAGGTGGAACTTCATTTATTTTTAATTTTTTAAATTTGAATTTTAATGTTTTTCTTTAATGTTATATTTTTCTTAAATATTTTAATTATAGTTTTTCAATATTTTTGGGAATAAAAGATTATTTTTTTTAATTCTTAAAAATATATATAAATGTTAAAAATGAAAATGTTAATATTTTTCAATTTTTTTAAATGTAATTTTAACCTCAAATATAAAATAAAATTTTGATAACTTTCAAAAAAACTTAAAAAACAAGCTCTAAAATAAACAAACTAAAATAGAAGGGTAGACAAACTTTAAGTATTGAGTTTTGGGGCTTTCACATTCATAATATTTGGTCATTAATGACGTAGTTGAAAAATATTTGAATTTCAACCTTAAAAGGTTGGTGGGTAGTGATGGTGCATCACCACATTTGCATTTCAATGTGTTTTTTCATGCCTTTCATAGTCATGATATTGATCACTAATGGGATGATCAAAACAACATTGACTTTTAACTTTGAAAGAGAGAGAGAGAGAAATTTTGCATCACCACTTTTGCATTTTACTTTAATTTTCATATTTTCTGTAATCATGCTAATTTTAATGCCATGGTTAAAAAATATTGGAATTTTAACATGGAATGAAAAAGGGTGATGTTGCATCACCATTTTTTGAAAATCAACATGAAAATCATGATTTGATGTGACCTCCAAAAAAATAAGAACCAAGTAAAGTTTTCATTAAGTTGGTAACATTGTTAAGGGTATCACTTAAAGGTGAATGGTGATGACTCACTTGGAAAACTTGGCAAGAATGATCAAGGAAACACCAATGAAATTTTAAAGGGGGAATGCTAGACTAAAATTGACTTGGTGAAATATCCAAATAACTAGGTCAATAGTGATGGTTTTCAGGTCCATGGTTTTGGTAGTTGATGGTATTAGAGCTTGTGAATTGCATGTAATGAAACCTTTAAAAAGATTGCGGGTACTTCTTTATAATGTGCTTGAAGGTGAGTGGTGAAGGCTTAATTAGCTAGCTTGGTCAAGGGAATAATTGATCTATTGGCCAAATTTTCTCAAATTAGATTTTCCGAGATAAATAAGGAGATTTGTTGCTATGTGTTTTATTATTACTAGCTAAGCTCGCATTGCATTTCTATTAACAAATAGTATCAAAGTAAAAGAAAACCTCTTGCATTGTATTTCTATTAACAAATGGTATCAAAGTAAAGGCAAACCTCCACTCTGTGGCATGCCAAGAGCTAAGGTTGTGAACTAGGGAGGAGCATGTGTGTCATTATTTGAACAATATTTATATAAGAAATGAAGGGATTTGTGTGTGGGGTTCCACTAATTGCGGTTAGAAAGAAAAGAAAAGGTCTTATGGATACAACAAGAAATTATCATGGTAAGAGTGAAAGTGTAGTGGTGTCATCTTCAAAATTGTAGGCAAAGCGCACTAATGTTGAGTAGTTTGGGGTTTATCAAGAAAATGTAAGCCACTATGTGCATCATGGATGTGGCTTACATGTCAGACAATGACAAGGTCTGTTATTTCCATCATAATTTTGTAGGTGAGGGTAAAAGAGGATTACAATTTATGGGAATATAGTTTGTAGGGGAAAAATGTTATTGTTGATGTGTTATTGCAATTAGTTGTTTTCTTTTGCATTTTTAGTTTTTCTTTTGATATAAGAGTATCATTTTGGCTTCAAGGGATGCCTTTATTATTATTATTATTATTATCCAATTTTAAGGTCAGGGTCAGGCTAGACACCAAATTTTTGTATAGAACCCATTTGTTTGTGGGACAAAGAACCTACCTCTGAGCAGTGATTTGACTATGAAGTCTACAAAGGCATACATACTCCACTGCCCTATGGTTTTGAACCTGTAACCGCTTAAAAAGAAACACATGCTGTTAACCATTGCTAAGGGTTTGGTTTGGTTTAGTCCTATGATAGAATTGTGATAAGCCCATTCAATGGGATCCCTGTGTAGTCAGTTTTTATATTCAAATAATGGTGAGCACTTCTAGTGTATAAATATTCGATAGATAAAAGTTTGAGTTTTGAAAGTTCAAGATGGAGGATCGTCTTATAGATATGGAAAAGTTGGTAGTCGTATAAGACTTGTTGCTACACTGAAAGAACTTTGAGATTAAATCAATGATAAGGTAAGAGGAGATTAAATCAATGATAAAGTAAGAGAATGGTGACATAAATGCTAAAACAAATCTATTACTCTGGGTGAAAACATCAGAAAACCAAAAAATAAAATATATTACATCAAATACGAATAGGTTATGTCAACTACCACCCAAAAAAAACTTATTAATTATTATATTAAAATAACTTTATAATAAATTGAAATTTAACTTAGTATAAGTAAATACAGAAATAGAAATTCTTAAAATTGAACGTCAAAGCTGATTTAATTATCTTTCTAATATTAAAAATAACTAATATCGTTGATAATGAGTGTTGAGAAACATCTCCCACTTCTTCTAAATTAGAATCCTCCAACCCTGCATATGCATAAAAGAAAAAATAGATGGAGTGTAGCTACTCCAAGATTGAAGGTGAGATAGTTGCAAATAGCATTTGTCAAGCGAAATAACACGGAACCTACGGGTTTAGTTGACAAAGGACACGTTACATAACATAGGTTTACTTTTCAAAAAATTGTCTATAATGGATCTGTATTTCCTTTGGGACAATTAATCCAACAGCATAGATACCATGCTCTGTAAATAATTGCGACGATAGACACTAAACAAAGACTTTTCGCTTTTCGAATAACTTTTTGGTCAGAGACTTTTATATCATTATAGCATTAGATTCTAAACGTTTTTTAATACAAATAAAATTATCAATATTAAAACGCTTGATAAATATTTTTTTCCTTAATCTAAAAAATATATATTTATAAAACAACATGCAAGAAGACTTAACATCTCGAATTCAATTGGAAAGAGATTCTCTCAGAGAAACGTGGACATGTATGCTATGCCAAATTTAGATGAATTGGATTAATGGTCCACACAGTATTGGATTGTTGGCCTCACGATCCTACCGTAGCCAATCTTATGGTAGCTTTTTTTAATATTATTAGTCAGTCCCCTATACCAATTGTCATGTGTGTGTATCCTCTAAACCTACTACCCATATCCATCATATTTAGTGTAAAGTAATTTTATGTATTAAAAACTAAAGAAAAAGATGAATGTTGAAAGACTTGAGCAATTGAAGCATGTGCATTGATTTATAGAAGTTGCATGCACCATGCACTTGGCTATGGCTGACCGACACCACTTGCGACTTCGCCATTGTGATTTGGTATAGAAGTTGGTGTTCAGTTATGGGAATAAGTTACCTATTGGTAGCTATGAGTAATTGAAGCATGTGTATTGATTTATAGAAGTTGCATGCACCATGCACTTGGCTATGGCTGACTGACACCACTTGCGACTTCGCTATTGTAATTTGGCATAGAAGTTGGTGTTCAGTTATAGAAGTTGGTGTTCAGTTATGGGAATAAGTTACATAGGGGTAGGTAAGAGATTGTATAATAATATTTTATGGATATTTTTATATAATTTTGTTAACAGTTTGAGTGGGTTTAATGATTAAGAGTATGTGTTTTTTTTAAATTATAAGTTCTAAATTAAAAAGATAGAGTATGTATATTTTCGTAAATCAAATAGCTGAGATGAATCTCTTATCTTACAAACAAAAAATCTCATACAACAATTTGATATCTCCCTTACCCTTGATCTTAAAATTAAATAATAAATTGTAATAAATTGTAAGATAATATTTTACTGATAGGTGAGTTGGAATTACCTCCGCTCACCATGTGGCATTTAAGTTAATGCACCTCCATCAAACATTAATACTGCTAAGTGAAAGTGCGGGTGGTAGATGTGTTACCCACGTATCATGACAATGTGTAAGGGTTTTTAAAACATAAACATATATTATCATGCCAAGAACTATATATGTGCGTGAAGGGGTTTTAAACATAAACATTTATAGTCATGTTAAGAACTATTTACTCATATAGACCGGGTATCATTTATACCCGATGACTCAAGGTGGAGTTAGGTAACAAGTAAAAAAAAAAATTTATGTGTGTTGGCATAGTTGAGTTGAGATCGTGACAAGCTTTTTATATATTATTATTTTTAGTAAACATTAAAACTGATTTAATTTTTTTATATATTATTATTTGTATTAAGCATTAAAAATCTTATTTATAAAATTTATATAGATCCATTATTATACAACGACGCTGAGTACGCATGAATATACAATAACCAGAGGATGCATCATGCCGGTTAGCTTCCATCAAAAATATGAACGGGAATTCGAGGTCTATGGAGACATTTTTATTTTTATTTTTAAAACATATTTTATGGATTAAAAATTTTAAAACGTCAGTCGGGATTGAAAAGACAAATTTCGTTCAATAAGAATCTGATTCAGTATACGTTTTTCCTCCCACGTCTGAACTATTTTAAGATGTAACTTTTAGATCTAGAATTAAAGAATTAAAAAGGATATAGATTGGTATTTGATAAGTTAAGTAATTGTGTGAGAGGAGTTTATTATGATAGAAATGTTGTAATGTAATTTTATGTAAACATTTTACTTGGCTAAAATAAATAAAAATTGATCAAAATAAAATAAAAATAAAAATAACCTTATGTTGAAATAAAAATAACTTCAAACTACTTTATAATTAGTTTTTTAACTCATTTTTTATGGTATTTACTGTAAACTTGACTTGGTTAAGTTATTAGTGGTTTTTCAATCCAGAGTTTATGATAATCCATGGTATTGTCCTATGGTATTCATGTGGACTATAGTCTACCTAGATTCATCTTAACTATGAATCTACCAAGTACTCAGAAAAATCGAATCCTCCCTATCAGTCAACATGGCATTCAACATGGTATATGGGTGAAGCTATATCTCATGGGACTGGACTAGAATAAGAAATAGTGTTTGGACACATTGATAGTGGGATTTGAAAAAGTGATGCTGACTATTTTTTTAGATCCTTGAATAATGTTATTCTAGCCATTCTCTCCATCAGCAAATGTGGTATATGGGTGAAGCTATATCGTATGGGACTAGGCTAAAATAAGAAATCGTGTTTGGACGGATTGATAGTGGGATTCGAAAAAGTGATAGATATGAGGGAGGTGGCGAAAATTCAACTAAATTGGTTGAAAAAATTAAGGGAATATATATGTTTTTTAAAATGCTAGGTTAAATAAATAAGACTTAAAAAATGGATTAATAGCGGTGTTTTTAGGCTCGTGGCCTTGGTATCTTGTGGTATTGTAGATTATGGATTATATGTAATGATGTTATTCAAATGTATTAGGGTTTTTTTTTATTTTTTATTTTTGGGTATGTTCTTGGAAGTGAAAAGTGAAAGATTACTTGGTTAGTCTATTCAAGTTTGTTATGATAGTAATAGATTTATTTATTGGTTTTTGTAGTTTTGTTTTTCTACAGAAGAATTATCTGTGATTTATGTGTGTCACTATGTTTTTGTTATTAGTTATTTTTTCTTGCATTTTTATTATTACATTTTGTATCAAATTAAGATTTTGGATTTAGGTGTTACTTTTTTTGAAGTGTTTGGCTTGTATTGCACATGTGATAAAATCATGATAAACTTATTTATTAAGAGTTTTTGTAGTGATAATTTTTGTATCGAATGGATGGTAAGCAATTTAACAATGGATTTTAATAAGTTCAATGGAAAAAATTTTGATCTATGGAAGCTTAAGATGGGGATATTCTAGTAAATAAGGAACAATGGGTGGCTATAAAACTAGGTACGAAACTTGCTACTATTTCAAAAGAAAATTGAGTTCAAGGCAATGACAAGGTGAGGGGATGGTGACATAAGTTTTAGGATAGAAAGAATGAATAATTCATTTTTATTATAGTGAAGTTGAAAATTTTTAAGAACATGTAAATGGGCATGGCTATAAGACCTAGTAAGACATGTGTAACCCTAGTAAATTATCATCAAATTCCAGACATAAACCTAGGTGATAAGGTGCAAACATAGATGATTCTTAGATACCTTAGTTATAGACGTACAAAAGGAAACAATGTTACCACCCTAACTAAATGTAACCTCAAAACCAGAACTTTAGCCCCCGAAACACCTATTTTTGTGAAAAAAACAAGAAATAACAATCTAAAACTAAAGAGTGGTGATGCTACATCACCCCCCTTTTTAGGGTTGAAATCCAAACATATTAAAGCAATGATATAAAAAACCAAAATCAAGATTATGGATAACCTTAAAATTCCAAGAATTTTCAGCAATGGCATGGAAAACCTTAAATTCTAACATTTTTCAACCATGGAAATAAAATCAAATATCATAAGTTCAAAAACCCTTAAAATTTTAGCATTTTTTAGCCATCTTAAAGAACATTAAAAATAAACACATAACTCAAAGAGTAACCTTACCCAAAAAAATTATTTCAAGACTAAAATTAGTAAAAGTGAAATAAATTTTTAAAGAGAAAAAATAGAAAAATATATACTATTTTTTTAAAGAAATTAAAATCAAATTATGTAAAAATAAATTAATTTAAAAATTAAAGGATAAATAAATTCAAAAGATATAAAACTTTTAAAAATATTCATATATATATATATATATATATTAAACATTAACCAAATAATAAAAAACTAAAAAATAATAATACAAAAAAAAAAAATAATAATTAAAAAAATAAAAAAAGTGAACAAAATCATATGAGAAATTAAAAATTGAAACATTAATCTATGATGTGGGCAAAGGGTGATGGTTGGCATCGCCCCTCTACCCGCCCCTTTGCCCACACTCACTGTGCCACACTACCTGTGCGGTCATTGACTTGACCAGTCTAGTGGGTCATGCGTTCGTTGACTTGGATGACCCTGTGGGTGGTGGGGAAATGTTGGGCATCCCCAACCTACACAAAACATATCTTAATAAGAAAATGTATGATTGCATAGTCGATAAGCACAGTAATTGTTGTTCCGGGATTGTTATTGTGTACGTAGGTTGAGCAGTGTCCAACATTTCAGGTCGATACCACACCCATCTTTAGGGACTAATGAACCAGAAAAATACCCATATTGAATAGTACCTCCATGCTTATTCCCATCACCATCTAACCTAGAAATTTGTCATCTTAAAAACCCTATTTTCCAGAGCCATCCACATCTCTAATCCCCAGTTCCTCTCTAAAGAGAAATCCCATCTTATAAAATCCATTAAAAATAATGGTTATTCCTCTAGCTAAATTAATAAGGATTTTTAGAAAGCTCATCTTCCTTCCTCTAAGAATCCTCCTACCCACACCCCTATAGCTATGATTTCTCTACCCTATATTAAATGAAACATTAGTCACATCTCTGAAATTTTAGCGAAGAAAAACCTTAAAATTCTCTTCAAACCCATTAAGGCCCGAAAGAAATCACTCAAATCCCCTAAATAACAAATGGATCCTTTGGCATGCCCTAGAGTTCATAACATTCCATGCTCCTAGGGCATTCTTATATTGGCCAAACTAGTAGATCAATAAAACCTAAAAGAACACATTGTTGATACTTATCATAATCATTTTCAAATTTTTCCATTGTTGAACACTCCAATTCTAAACATCTCATATGCTTTGACCATGTTAAAATCCTTGTTCCCATCCACTTATATTCCACTCAAATTATCTATGAAACCCTCAAAATTGAAAAGCTTCGAAATAAATCTAATAGTGAACAATACTAAAAATTAACCCATTCTTGGAAACCTTTTAATTTACATCTTTAGACATTGATCTCCATCTCAATTTCCGTGTTCCCATATTCCTCTTTTTAATCATTTACTTTTTAATAATTATATATATTTAATATTTTATTTCATTTTTAATAGTTATTATCATTTTTTTAAACTAGTTGTTAAATATAGTGGTTACTAAATTAATAAATTAATATCATAATTTAAATATTATTTTTCAAAAATTAACCATTTAATATAGCCTTTACTTATTAATATTTTTAATAAATTGATAAACTAATATCATTATTCAAATATTGTTTTTCAAAAACTAGTAATATTTGGTTTTAATAAATTAATTTAAATATTATTTTTCAAAAAACTAACCATTTAATATAGGCTTTACTTATTAATATTTTTAATAAATTAATAAACTGATATCATTATTCAAATATTATTTTTCAAAAACTAGTCGTTTAATATAGCCGTTACCTATTAATATTTTAAATTAATTAATAAACTAATATCATTATTTAAAAAATATTTTTCAAAAACTAACCTTTTAATATTCTCGTTACTTAATAATATGTATTTGTTAGTTTAAAAAATGTTAGCCAAAAATTTCTCTTATATGATTTCTATAGAAAAACATTACTTAAATTATTATCATTATTATGCCTAATGATTTTATAATAGTTATTTATAATCATTTTATTATTCTTATTTATTTATAATTTTTGAATTTGGTTTTTTCATATTATTTTAATATTTTTTAATTAATTTATTTAGTTATAATTTCTAAATTTTAAATTACATTTTTATTTTCATCTTTTTATTTAATAACTTTTTTTATTTATTTTGTAAATTTTTATTTAAAATTTGTTATTAAATTTTTCAAATAATTTATTTTAGCCTTTTAAAATATTTTATAAGTTTTTTTCTTTAATATATTTTTTTATTGCTTTCTCTTACTTTTTGGAATTTTCAAGTGGAACTTCATTTATTTTAAATTTTTGAAATTTGAATTTTGATGTTTTTTTTTAAATGTTATATTTTCCTTAAACATTTTTAATTAGAGTTTTTCAATATTTGTGGGAATAAAAGATTATTTTTTTTTAATTCTTAAAAATATGTATAAATGTTAAAAATGAAAATGATATTTTTTTCAAATTCCTTAAACGTAATTTTAACCTCAAATATAAAATAAAATTTTGATAACTTTCAAAAAAACTTAAAAAACAAACTCTAAAATAAACAAACTAAAAATAGAAGGGTAGACAAACTTTAAGTATTGAGTTTTTGGGGCTTTCACTTTCATGATATTTGGTCATTAATGACATGGTTGAAAAATATTTGAATTTCAACCTTAAAAGGTTGGTGGGTAGTGATGGTGCATCACCACATTTTCATTTCAACATGTTTTTTCATGCCTTTCATAGTCATGATATTGATCACTAATGGGATGATCAAAACAACATTGACTTTTAACTCTGAAAAAGAGAGAGAGAGAGAGAAATGTTGTATCACCACTTTTGCCTTTTACTTTAATTTTCATACTTTCTATAATCATGGTAATTTTAATGCCATGGTTAAAAAATATTGTAATTTTAACAAGGAATGAAAAAGTGTGATGTTGCATCATCATTTTTGAAAATCAACATGAAAATCATGATTTGATGTGACCTCCAAAAAAATAAGAACCCAGTAAAGTTTTCGTTAAGTTGGTAACATTGTTAAGGGTATCACCTAAAGGTGAATGGTGATGACTCACTTAGAAAACTTGGCAAGAACAAAAGGAAACACCAATGAAATTTTAAAGGGGCAATGCTAGATTAAAATTGACTTGGTGAAATATCCAAATAACTAGGTCAATAGTCATGGTTTTCAAGCCCATGGTTTTGGTAGCTGGTGGTATTAGAGCTTGTGGATTGCATGTAATGAAGCCTTTAAAAAGATTGTGGGTACTTCTTTATAATGTGCTTGAAGGTGAGTGGTGAAAGCTCAATTAGCTTGCTTGGTCAAGGGAATAATTGATCTATTGGCCAAATTTTCTCAATTTAGATTTTCCAAGATAAATAAAGAGATTTGTTGCTATGTATTTTATTATTACTAGCTACTAATTATTTTCTCTTACATTGTATTTCTATTAACAAATAGTATCAAAGTAAAATAAAACCTCTTGCATTGTATTTCTATTAACAAATGGTATCAAAGTAAAGGAAAACCTCGACTCTGTGGCATGCCAAGAGCGAAGGTTGTGAACTAGGGAGAAGCATGTGTGTCATTATTTGAACAATATTTATATAAGAAATGAAGGGATTTGTGTGTGTGGTTCCACTAACTGCGGTTAGAAAGAAAATAAAAGGTCCTATGGATACAACAAGAAATTATCATGGTAAGAGTGAATCTGCAGTGGTGTCATCTCAAAAATTGTAACCAAGGCACACTAATGTTGAGTAGTATGGGGTTCATCAAGAAAATGTAAGCCACTATGTGCATCCATGTGGCCTACATGTCAGACCATGACAAGGTTGTTACATGGGAGTTACACATCAAAGGCATTAGGCCTAGAGCATAAGGAGCAATAGGGGCCATTGGGGGTTTTCATTGGAATAACCTACTATTTCCGTCATAATTTGTAGGTGAGGGTAAAAGAGGATTACAATTTATGGGAATATAGCTTCTAGGGAAAAAATGTTATTGCTGATGTGCTATTGCAATTAGTTGTTTTCTCTTGCATTTTTAGTTTTTCTTTTGATATAAGAGTAACATTTTGGCTTCAAGCGATGCCTTTATTATTATTATTATTATTATTATTATTATCCAATTTTAAAGTTACGGTCAAGCCAGACACCAAATTTGTGTATGAAACCCATTTGTTTGTGGGACAAAGAACCCACCTGTGAGCAGTGATTTGACTACTAAGTCTACAAAAGCATACATACTCCACTGCCCTATGGTTTTGAACCTGTAACCTCTTAGAAAGAAACACATGCTGCTAACCATTGTGAATGGTTTGGTTTGGTTTAGTCCTATGATAGAATTGTGATAAGCCCATTCAATGGGATCCCTGTGTAGTCATTTTTATATTCAAATAATGGTGAGCACTTATAGTGTATAAACATTCCATAGATAAAACTTTGAGTTTTGAAAGTTCAAGATGGAGGATCTTCTTATAGATATGGAAAAGTTGGCAGTTGTATAACACTTGTTGTTACAATGAAAGAACTTTGAGATTAAATCAATGATAAGGTAAGAAAATGATGATAAGGTAAGAAAATGAGGACATAAATGCCAAAATAAATCCATTACTCTGGGTGAAAACATCATAAAACCAAAAATAAAATATATTACATCAAATACAATAGGTTATCTCAACTACCAATTAAAAAAAAAGAACTTATTAATTATTATGTAAAAATAACTTTATGATAAAGTGAAATTTAACTTAGTATAAAATAAATAAAAAATTAGAAATTCTTAAAATTTAACGTGAAAGCTGATTTAATTATCTTTCTCATATTACAACTAACTAATATCGTTGACAATGAGTCTTGAGAAACATCTCCCTCTTCTTCTAAATTAGAATCCTCCACCCCTTCATATGCATAAAAGAAAAAATAGATGGAGTGTAGCTACTCCAAGATTGAAGGTGAGGTAGTTGCAAATATCATTTGTCAAGCGAAATAACATGGAACCTACGGGTTTAGTTGACAAAGGACACGTTACATAGGTTTGCTTTTCAAAAAATTGTCTATAATGGATCTGTATTTCCTTTGGGACAATTAATCCAACAGCATAGATACCATGCTCTCTAAATAATTGTGACGACAGACACTAAACAAACTCTTTCGTTTTTCGAATAACTTTCTGGTCAGAGACTTTTATACCATTATAGCATTAGATTCTAAACGATTTTTAATAGAAATGAAATTATCAATATTAAAACGCTTAATAAATATTTTTTTCCTTAATCTAAAAAAATATATATTTATAAAACAACATGCACGAAGACTTAACATCTCGAATTCAATTGGAAAGAGATTCTCTCAGAGAAACGTGGACATGTATGCTATGCCAAATTTAGATGAATCGGATTAATGGTCCACACAGTATTGGATCCTACCGTAGCCAATCTTATGGTATCTTTTTTTAATATTATTAGTCAGTCCCCTATACCAATTGGCATGTGTGTGTATCCTCTAAACCTACTACCTATATCCATCATATTTAGTGTAAAGCAGTTTTAATACATAAAACTAAAGAAGAAGATGAATGTTGAAAGACTTGAGCAATTGAAGCATGTGCATTGATTTACAGAAGTTGCATGCACCATGCACTTGGCTATGGCTGACTGACACGGCTTGCATCTTCGCTATTGTGATTTGCTATAGAAGTTGGTGTTCGGTTATGGGAATAAGTTACGTATGGGTAGCTATGAGCAATTGAAGCATGTGCATTGATTTATAGAAGTTGAATGCACCATGCACTTGGCTATGGCTGACTGACACCACTTGTGACTTCGCCATTGTGATTGGGTATAGAAGTTGGTGTTCAGTTATGGGAATAAGTTACGTATGGGTAGGTATGAGCAATTGAAGCATGTGTATTTATTTAAAGAAGTTGCATGCACCATGCACTTGGCTATGGCTGACTGACACCACTTGCGACTTCGCTATTGTAATTTGGCATAGAAGTTGGTGTTCAGTTATGGGAATAGGTTACATATGGGTCGGTGGGTAGGTAAGAGATGTATAATAGTATTTTATTGATATTTTTATATAATTTTGCTGACAGTTTGAGTGGGTTTAATGGTTAAGAGTATGTGTTTTTTAAAAGGTTACAAGTTTTAAATCAAAAAGGTAGAGTATGTATGTTTTCCTTAACTTAATAGTCAAATAGCTGAGGTGGATCTCTTATCTTACAAACAAAACGTCTCATACAACAATTTGATATCTCCCTTACCCTTGATCTTAAAATTGGATAATAGATTGTAATAGATTATAAGATAATATTTTACTATTTAGTAATAGCTTTTTATATATTATTATTTTTAGTAAACATTAAAACTGATTTAATTTTTATATATTATTATTTGTATTAAGCATTAAAACTCTTATTTATATAAATAAAATTTATATAGATTCATTATTATACAACGACGCTGAGTACGCATGATTATACAATAACCAGAGGATGCATCATGCCGGTTAGCTTCCATCAAAAATATGAACGGGAATTCGATGTCTATGGAGATATTTTTATTTTTATTATTAAAACATATTTTATGGATTAAAAATTTTAAAACGTCAGTCGGGATTGAAAAGACAAATTTCCTCCCACGTCTGAAGTATTTTATGTTTTATGCATATTTATGAGTATTAAATTTTTTGTTATAAAATTTACGTAACAAAATCGCATATAACATGCTTTTGAGAGGCCCATTTTAGTTGGGTATTCACCAAAACTTTTTGATTTTGAAAATTTCCTAAGTTTTAGTGTTGTAACCATATTAATATTAAGAAACCTTGATGAGAATGGAGTATAAGAGCAAATTAAATATAGTTTAAGATTCTCTAACTAAAAATCCAAATAGATAAGAATAAGAGCTTTGTCCTTAATATCCAAAGGATTTTCCTCAACCTTTTTTGTGACAATTGATGGGAAAAGCTTCAAATTAGAAGTTGCCTAGAAGATAATATCACACCCTCATAGAAGATAATATCACACCCTCATAGGACAACTAGTCATAGTTTCAATCTCAGAGATGTTTAATGGTAATGTGTCATTTGTTTTGTCCTTTAATTTACTTGATCTTATTCAAATAGAATTTTGTTAAGTTTCAAGATTTATTTAAGGTTTAAGACATATTTATTTAATGGTAATGTGTTGTTCGTTTTGTCATTTAGTCTACTTGATCTTATTGAAATAGAATTTTGTTAAGTTTCAAGATTTATTTAAGGTCCAAGACATATTTATTTAATAGTAATGTGTTGTTCGTTTTGTCATTAATCCTCTTGATCTTATTGAAATATAATTTTGTTAATTTTCAATATTTATTTAAGGTCCAAGACATATCTAAGATTTTGTTTTTCCACCAATTTTTAAGTTATCAAGTATGATACTATCTAGCTAAAGAATTGTACTTTTTGATTTCCTATACTATCAACGCGGGACTCGGATTTGGTAAAAAATTAGTTAATAGAAATATATTAAAAAGGATAATTCATTTATCAACCCATAATTTTGGTTCAAGGTAGGAAAATTCTCATTAATTTAAAACTAGGTTACAAGTGCCCTATAATTCAAGACCAACATGAGGACTGAAAGAATGCCAGATGCTCAGGGGTACTATAGCCATGAAGAAGAGATCACAGTTATGAACATTAACATGGGTAATGTTGAAATATATTCAAATGGGAATGGAAGGGATAGGTCATAATATAGAGACCTAGAGAGATCTGTGAGTCTCAAAATGAAGGTGATAAGCCACAAGGCTAGTAACAAGAGTCTGATAAAAGAATAATAACAAATTAACACTCAGATATTATAGATCCTTAATATATTATAGATTAGAATGAACTAGAGATCTAGTTCTAGGAAGAAAAGGAACATGACTCATGAGTTAGGTGGAAATATGTAGATTCTAGGAACTCTAGGAGTGTTGTCCAGTAGCATCCACATGCATCAAGGAAATCAACTAAGAGAGCATATGTTTCCTTAGAATTAGGAAGTAATCCCAAGAATTTCACTAGTGAAGCAACCAAGAAGGAGGCCCAACAAATATAGTTTGCAAGGAGAGCTTATGAAGGTCAAGCCTCCAACATTTAATGGTGAGCATAGGAAGGAAGAGGAAGACGAAGCTTGGTTGTTAGAAATAAGAAAGTACCTTTAGCAACAAGATTACTCATCCAATTTAAAGGCATTAATTGCAATATATCACTTGAAGGAAAAAGTTAATTGGTCGTGGGAGAAGCTCCAAGAAGTAAAACATTTGAATGAAAAGAAGATATCATGGAGGAAATTTAAAAAGTGTTTCTAGAGGAATACCTATTTGAGCGCTACTATGAAAGGAAAATGTAGGAGTTCTTTGAACTCAAGATATGAAACATGAAAATGGAAGATTATGGTTAGAAATTTTCTGAATTATTGAAGTGTTTTGATTTTATAAAGGATGAAAATCTAAACACACATAGATTCATGAGTGGGTTGTCACAATTTTATGGTGACAAAATTAAATTTGATGAACCAAAGAATTTAGGTGAAGCTATCAGTAAGTAAAAGTAGCTCTATGTGTAGGGAAAAGATAAACCAACCTTTAAAAGATTCATGAGTGGGTTGTCACAATTTTATGGTGACAAAATTAAATTTGATGAACCAAAGAATTTAGATGAAGCTATCAATAAGTAAAAGTATCTCTATGTGTAGGGAAAAGATAAGCCAACCTTTTAAAAGACTTGGGATGAAAAGGAAATAAACAAGATGGAACAAAGGAAGAGATGGCTTAAACCCTCATTTTTCAAGAACAATTCTCAAGAAAATCAACAAACTCAACCAACCTATAGTGAACCAAGGGGAGTTGATCCATTGAGTAATAGTCCAAGATTTTAGTCCATTAGGTCTTGAATTCGTGGAGGAGAGAACATGTATAGGGAATTCCCTCACAAAGAACGGAAAATGAGAATTGTACTTCACATCCAAGGAGTTGATATAATGGAGGACATAGGTAGAAGCATGGAAAAATTTCGGGGATAATATTCACAAGTGGACTAATTTTCCATGCTTTTTCCACGAAAATGATTCACCAATTTCCATTTTTTATAAAAATAAATTGCCCAAATTTTACAATATAAAATTATTTTACCTTACAAATTTCCAATATTATATATGTTAGAAAATGTAACTATGTTCGGTCATCATTAATGTACTTGTCAAAAGAGTAAAGAAAATATTTTTTATGGTTGTAACAATGACTTATCAAAGCATGGGATTCATGCTCGGGTCATCATTATATTAGTCAAAGTCCCCATTGTCAACTCCTAGGATTAATATTGAGTTTATAGAGTCATTGTGCATAAAAGGAGACCCTTATTTGGATTTTGAATCATGTAAAAAGGTTTTGTATCAAGTCAAATATGGATTATGTACCCTCCACATCAAGTCATCCTAAGAGAGATCAAGTTAGCCTAAGGACACTAATTCGGCCCACAAGAAGCCTATATACAAGATGTCGAAGTCATTTGAAGCATCAAGCAAGTTCAATATCACAAGAAGAGAAGGAGAAGTGCGAAGTCCGTTGTCAGGAGGTTGAAAGAAGTGTGAGTTTGGGGAAGTCTATAGAGAGGAAGAAAATCGAGATTTTGTTGCCTCTCTCTCTTTTTTGCGTGATCTGGATTGGGAAATCGAAGTCTCCTAAGATTTCATTGTTTCCAGAAGTTGCATCTTTCTAGAAGTTGTTGCCTAGACAAAGTTATTGGAAGAGGTTGAAGATCTGGAAGGTTGACTTGGTGTGGAAGGAAAGTCTGGTCTTGGTCTAGGATAAATAGTCTCAAAGAATAATATTGAAACAAAAAATTATCTTCACTGGGTTTTCCCCTCGAGGGGGGGTTTTCTCTACCATGTGCCTATATCTTGTGTCACTTGTTTTGTGATATTAATACACACATAATATGGTAATTTCTTGATGAAATATAAGATAATAAAGAATTAAAAGAAGAAAACACACTCACAAGTAATTATCAAGAAAGGGGAATCAAACCCTTCTATAACTACTTTGATTTTCCATCAATATAGACACTATATATAAAACTATTATAAATTTGAATAATTTTAAAAATATATCAATAAAATTTTATCGTTTTCATATTAGGGACAAGTGATATTCTCCAATGTTTTTAAACTTTAAGATAATTTTTCATCCTTAAAATTCCCCTTGGGTAGAAGCATGCCCAAGATTTGTGTAGCATTGGACAACATGGAAGTTGAGCATTAGGTGCATTTGATTGAAGTGGAAGGCAAGTAAAACAACTAGTGTATTGTCATTTTAATTGATGTTAGAGATAGTCATAGTTGTCTTGATCCTAATTTTTTTGAAATATTTAATTGGAATCAAACTAAGCTTGAAACGAATTGGTTAGTACAATTAGCTACAAGAGCTAAAAGAGGAATAATTGAACTTATAAAATAATGTCAAATGAATATGAATGGGTTGGATAGAGTAAAATATTTAAATTTAATACCATTGGGATCATATCATTTCCTAATTGGTATGTATTGGTTGAAAAATCATCATAAAATACTTTACTATTATAATAAAACATTTACTTGTCTTGATAAAGAAGGGAAGAAAAACAAGTGTAGGGAATTCCAAGGCCAAATTTTGTTAGGGAAATATTGGTCATGCATCTCAAGAGAAATTTTAGAAAAGGGTGCCAAATTTATGTAGCTTACATGGGGCAGAATCCAAGGATTATGCACCATACATTGAATACCACTTGTTACTTAAGGAATTTGAAGATGTGTTTGTTGAAATTCTAGGGTTAGCATCTAAAAGATACATTGTCTTCTTTATAGACTTACTACTCGGAGCTTCCATTATTTCCAAAGCACTATACATGATGAGCACATAAAAACTTAGAAAATTAAAAATACAAGTAGAAGAAATATTAAAGAAATATTAAATATTCCCAAGTGTGTCAGCTTTGGGTGCCCTAATGTTCTTTGTTAAAATAAACAATGGTACACTAATATTGTGTAATGATTTTACGAAGCTAAACAAAGTTATAGTGACTATTAAATACCCTTTACAAAGAATAAATAACTTGTTTGACTAGCTCAGGGGAGCTACTAAGTTGTTTTCCAAAATCAATATGAGATCAAGGGATCATCAAGTAAGGATTAAGGAAGAGGACATCAGTAAGACGAAATTTCAAACTCGATATGAGAATTATGATTTCGTAGAGTTACAAGTTTGGTTATCTATTGCATTAGGTGTTTCCATGTTCCTTAAGGATGACATTTTCTAGAATTATTCGGTAAGTTTGAAATCTTATTCTTGGATAACAGCTTAGAATATTCCAAATCTAAAGAAGAGAATTAAAAAATTATGAGGATGGTGTTATGGGTAATTAGATAGCATCAATTGTATGAAAAAATAAGTTCTCATTTTATTGAAGACAAATTCATTATTTGAGTCATATCATTTTAGAGGAAGGGATAGAAATAGACCCAAAAAATATTAAAGCAATCAAATAGTGGCCAACAACCAAAAATGTGATAGAGGTGATATATTTCGTGGATTTAGCAGGCTACTATAGAAGATTTGTTGGCGGATTCTCATTAATATCCCATCCTACCAATTTCTTGTAGAAGAAAGGTGTTAAATTTGAATGGTATCATAAATGTGAAGAGGCCTTTCAACATTTAAAAATGTTGTTAACAAGTGCACCTATATTGAAGATATTTAGCTCAAATGAAGATTTTGTTGTGTGCATAAATGCATGTAAGGAGGGGCTTGGAGGAGTTATTATGAAAAATGGGCATGTGAAATGCTATGAGTCAAGAAATCTAAAGGAACATGAAAGGAGCTATGTCATTCATGATTTAGATCTGGAAAACATTATACATGCCTTAAAAATATGGAAGCATTACCACATGGGGAAATTATGATCTGACCATAATGGTTTGAAGCATTTGTTTGGATAACCATATTTAAATGCTAGATGCCTAGAATGTTTTGCTAATTCTAACTTTGAAATTGAGCACATAAAAGGTAAGGAAAATAAGATGCTTGATGCACCCAGTAGAAGGGTGCATAAAACAAATATTGCAACGATAAGAATATGTAAATTAAAATGAAAAACTTACAATTTTAGAGGCTGAGAAATCATATTAGAAATGCATGAAAAAAAAACTTACAACAAGGTAAATTACATCCAAAGTACAAGAAACATGTAATAGGAAAAGATGGAATTGTTTTGTAGAAAGGTAAGATGTATGGCCAAACTCCTAGAGGCTAAATAATTTTTTGTTGAATTAGATGCATAGGGTACCGTATGTTGGACATCCAAGGTAACAAAATACAATCTCAATAGTCAGAAAACAATGTTTTTGTCTAGGTGTGAAAAAAGAGATGATTGATTATATATTCAAGTGTTTGGAATGTCAAAATGTTAACATTGAACATAGACACCATGTTTGGATTGTGAGGTAACATAATGATGCCAATTTTTCATAATAGCTCCTCCAAGCCCCTCCTTACATGCATTTATGCACACAAAAAAAATCTTCATTTGAGCTAAATATCTTCAATATAGGTGCACTTGTTTAGGTTTACGTGAAGGGAATTTCCAAGTTGCATGGTGTGCCCAAGCAAATTATTTTAGGAAGGGATCTCAAGTTTACATCTAACTTATGCATAGGTTTTTCAATGGATGTGGAACTAATTTAGATATTATCATAGCATACTATCTAGAACTAGATGGCGAAATGAAGAAAGTCAATTAGGTTATTAAATATATACTAAGGATGTTTGTGATGGAAAAACCATCGAAATGGGAGGAATATTTTCGCTCATTGGAATGGGTACAAAGCATATTTGAATATGAACCCATTTGAAGCCTTGTATGGCCGAAAAAGTAAGACACTTATGAGTTGGGACAACCTAGTTGACAGGGCCATTGTTGGTCCATACCTACTCAACGAAATGTAAGATCAAGTAATAAAAATAAAACAAAATTTCAAGGCTACCCATGTGTTGGGAACGGGATCCCCCAAGGAAATTGGGGCTAA
The DNA here is from genome assembly GCA_031772625.1 of Pinus tabuliformis. NCBI lineage: Eukaryota > Viridiplantae > Streptophyta > Pinopsida > Pinales > Pinaceae > Pinus > Pinus tabuliformis. Next base: position 1,706,742,583 of record CM062816.1, on the reverse strand, counting down.
AAGCCATGTTCGGGTCGAATTTTGTAATAAAGTTGTAAAGACTCGGAATTTTTTGGTCGCAAAGCGCGAAGATGTCATGAGTCATAAAGGATTGTCTACCCTTACTTTGTAAAGTAAAGTCGGTTGTAAAAGATCTACCCATGGTTCACAGACCATGGGATTGTATAAAAAGAGATAAGTAAGTAAGCTCTAAGTTGTTTTAAGTCATAATATATAGAAGGAGTCTTGAGCGATAAGGAGAGAAGTCTATGTTTTGGGTCTTAGTGTAGGTAGAGACTCTGTAGCTGAGTACGCAGAGGCCTAGGGTAGAATTCCACAGCTGAGTGCGCAGACCCCTACAGCTGCATGTGTAGGGTGGATAGAGTCTATAATCATCTGAAGATATTAATAAAAGGAATTACTCTACAAATTTTTTGTCTTTGTTTCCTATTAATGCATGTTGTCCTACTATGAATGAAATTCATTTATAATGCTTATGTGGTGCGCGAATGCATGTAATTATGTTGGTTAATTGAACACAAGTAAGGATATTTGTTTACACGATGCTAACTGTGATTGTGTAATAAGATAAGTAAGACACTTAAACTAGTTCTGGAATCTGCACGATACGATTCCCTAGTAGCGCGAAAGTACCTAAACCATAGGTTAGGACTACACGAAGGCCAATTGTACCCCTTCGCGGAGGTACTGAAGGGCAGAATAAAGGGCTAGACTGACAGAGCCCTAGATCTCAACAACACGCGTGAAAGCAGGAATAGAAGGAATAAACCGACATCATGACCATCTTAGGGTGTGGAAACTCAGTTCCAGCAACCCCACATACTGCTTCGAGTGAGACTTCGGTCCGCGCTTTGTGGGCTGATGCCAAAAGGGCTAGTAGTGTAGAGATTTATTTGGCTAACTAACGTTGAACATGGGTCAGGCCCCTCCAAGCCAACAAATGGCTCCGATGCTAGGACCAGAATCTTCATAAGGGATGTTTGATGTCATATCACTGGAATCAAACTAAGAAATAGATCGGAGACTGATTGGATAGGAAGATCCATGAATTCATGGCACAGGAGAATAGAAACCCGTGACTGACAAAGGAACAGTGGTTGGACAAGTAATTATATAGAGAAATCCACGAGCTTTTTTCTGTTCCTTTCTAGTTGAGCTATACGAGTGGATCACGAAGCTAGCAGATAGCCAAGGAAGGTGGAGACTTGACAATCTCGTTTTTTAGACCCCGAAGCTAGTTCAGAGACTAGAAGCCTTTATGGATAAGATTGCCCGCATTGTCAATCATTGGCTCAATAGCATCATAGGGGGATTTGTGACTGAATTTGCAGTCGATACCTCAGTCAGCTACAATAAGGCGGTGTGGCACTTTTTCAAAGGACTGTGAGGTAAGTATTTGAATTTTTTGAATACCTGGATTAAGATGTTATTGTGTTAAAAATGGGTTATGAAATTACGTTGATGTTCGGAGCTACACGAAGTGGGAAAACTTACAGGAACGAAGGAAGAAAGGGTCCTAAATGTATTCCATTGATTTCATCTCCATTGGCTGACGAAGAGGGAGTAGCGTAAGCTTCTCCGCGAAATGCTATTTAGTTAATAAGACAAGGTTTCCCACGACTACCACCTCCACCTACACCACCTCCAACTTCACCACCATCACCTGCGACTTCACCCATACCGCCTCCACTTCCACCATAGTTCAGTATGGAAAATTCAGTAAAATTTCCTTTGTTCAAAGGCTTAGGAAATGAGGACCTGGATTGGTTCTGGTTTGTCGTGAAAGTTGTATGGGAAGCCCAGGGCATTACATATGATAACATGAAGAAGGAAACATTGGTTAGTGCTCTGCAGGATCGCGCACTAACCTGGTACATTAATTACTCTAGTGATAACCCAAACGCTGGAGTGGAATACATCCAGACTGCTCTGAATAAAGAATCTAGTAGGCCTAAATCTTAGGCACAATCGATTGTGGGGTTCAATGAAATCGTGATGAAACTAGGTGAGGCGCCTTGGGAATTACATCAGAGGTTGAAGTGTAAAATCCGTGAAGCTAACATGAACTTGACAAATGGAGAGCACCGCGAGTGGTTCGTGGCTTCGCTCCTGCCTCACCTAAGGGTTGCACTGTCACAACAGAAGATAATGACTCAAGCAAAAGCCTTGGAGATTGCAGTGAGACTGCATGAAACTCTGATGCAATATCTAAATCTGGGGGTTCAGCAGATCCATGCATAGTTGCAAAATCTTTTCCTTAATATGCAAAGCTTGAAGCAGGACAGAGCACTTCGACCAGAAGTGCATGAAGAAGTATGGTGCCTTAAATGCAAGGGTTAGGGGCATGAAAAAGGCCATTGCTTGGTCTTTGCAAACTACATTGCAAGAGGGGGACTGATACCTTTAAGGTCAAAATCTCAATTAGGACCAAGTGTGGGGCCTACATTGTGGTGTGCTATATGTTAAGTGGAAGGAAAACATATGATGGATAACTGTCATTTGTTGCAGAAGTTTGTACAAACACCGCAACAATTGTTCTGCAATTTCTATAGGTCGGTAGGGCATGATGAGCACAAAGGTAGAAGTTATGAATTGATGATGGATAGAACAACCACCTATAAGATTCATGTAGAAACATGCCCCCCTAACTAGAGTGCAGAGATGGCGCAAATAGGCTTTCAGGGGTGCAGACAAGGCCGAGGCGAATGAGGCCAAGGTGGAGGAGGACCTGGTAGAGGTCAGTTACAACTAATCTTCTACAATTGTGGAGGATGAGAACACTACACCCACGATTGCATTAACCCAACACATCCGTCGTGCAAATATTGCACTCTGTTTGATCATGAGACGGAGGATTGTCCTACACTGATAGCGAGGATACATGACAAAGGGGTGTTATCACCTCAGCTGACTTAGAACCTGTAGATGATGAGGTTTGAGCCTCACGAAGAGGATATGAATGTGAATATAATGCTTCGAAGTGGAGTTGAAACAGGGTATGATAAGGGAAAGCAACCTGAAGACAGCGCATGGGATCGCAAAGATCCGACGAAGGAAGTTGGATTTTATTTGCAACACGCATGTGAAACATTCATGGAAGAAAAGAAGAGCTTCGTTGAGGCCTCCACCCCAGGGAGCAAGGATAAACTTGATCAAGAAATGGACCCTTCTATGCTTAAAACCATTCTAGAGACCTGCATGAAGTTGTTGCACAACAACAAGGTTGTGAAGGGATTATAGGAGCTTATAAATAGATGTGCCAGAAACACTCCAGGTGAACTGCGCATGGTACCTAAGATAGATAAGCATAAAAAAGGACAGGACAAGAGATGAGGCTAACCACGCAGATAGCAGAGTATGAAATGGATTAGGTTATTTTGGATCTAGGGTAAGATGCAGACGTCCTACCAAAGCTGACTTGGGAATGGATTGGAAGACCCGCATTGTAGTGGTCTCTGATTCAGTTAAGGATGGAAAATCAACAGAATATCATCCCCATGGGATGGTTGCAAGGGGTGACTATGTATATTGAAGGCGCAAGTGCGTTGGTTGACTTTGAGGTAATAGAAATTGTGGATGACAACAACCCCTAACCTGCGCTCCTTGGCATTAATTGGGCTACTAATATGAATGGGGTAATCAACCTAAAGAAGCGAAAGATGACCTTTGATAAGAAATTGTTGTGCGTAATAGTACCCGTAGATCCTCCTAAAGGATCACGCTATACTAAACCAGTTTGTGATTATGAGAGTGATGATGATCTTGACTGTATCTATAAGATAATAGCGCGAGACTAAGATTGGGTGAATCCAACAACGAATGGAGGAATTACATGGGATCGTAAGAGTTCCTGCACCTCTAACTTTGATGAAGAATTAGAACACTTGAAGAATTGGTTACATGAAGTAACCACGCTGAGCTGTAACATGATGACCCTGTCACTGCATTGTGTGTCATTGAGAGTAAGAAATCTGCCCACTTATGATGGCCTAAATGATGTAGATATATTCCTGGACGCATTTGAGATGGAGCTACCAGAGAAGTACTGCTTCTAGGCTTTGGACTAGGCACTACGCGCTACGCTCGCAAGGTGGTGGGTTATGCACAAGGGTAGTTTTGATGATTGGCATGAATATAGGATGATGATGAGAACATGCTTTGGGAAGCCAAAGGTACGAATAACAGACAAATATTATGGGCAGGATAATCCACGTGTGCACTTGGCCAAATGGGCTCAAGCTTATGGACAGAAGCCCCAACCTGAATGGGTGCACTTGTTTTGTCACACCCCGGATGTCATCACGATGAACTAATACTTAGAAACAGATCTCCACGATGCTACATGTGAATGGAATATTCTGTGCGAAGGATTCATAATGACATTTAGCTTTGAAGATGGGTTTGACTATATTAATGAGGTACTACAAGAACTAAAAGTAGCAATCTTTAGGATACCGCAGGATCCTTTGGGCCTGATTCAACCTGATTGGACTACTCGGCTGAGTCAAGCACTAGATTGCTATAACGTAACCACTGAAGAAGAATATGAGGATACGCAAAATATTAACATCCCTGAAATGGAAGGTCATCACGATGTTGAAGGACCACAGATTGAGAGTCCCGATATAACTACACCACTCAAAATGAAATATGTAAATATTGACATGGAGGTAGAACCCAAATTCGCAGAAAATGGAGATTACTAGGATGATGTGATAGTGGATAAGGTCGTTGAATTGCTCCGTGAATACCATGCTTTATTCCCCACCAAGTTTACGGATTTAAAAGGGATAATCGAGGACCTAGGTGTTATGAAGATCACGTTGAATCCTGACATGAAGCTGGTTAAGGAAAGACCTTACCATCTCAGTCTGAAGTATAAGGAGAAGGTCTACGTAGAACTACATAATATGCTAGCATCAGGCATCATTGAGCCTATGGAAGAATCTGATTGGGTAAGCCCAATGGTGGTACAACAAAAGAAGTGAAGGATGAAATAAGGATATGCGTGGATCTCAGGAAGTTGAATGACGCTTTTGTACATGATCCTTTCCCAACTCCATTCATTGATGAAGTATTGGACAATGTGGGTGGCCAAAAAGCATATTCCTACACTAATGGATTCTCTGGGTACCACCAGAGAAAAATTGTGCTGGAGGATAGAAGAAAGACAACCTTTGCAACTGAGTGGGGTTGTTTTCAATACACGGTAATACCTTTTGGATTGAAGAATGCGCCTGCTATTTTCTCTCATTTAGTTGTGGTAGCGTTCAAGGAATTTATTCACAAGTTCCTGGAAGTGTACTTTGATGACTATACTATGTTTGGACTAGTGAAATGCCATGTGGCAAGTTTGCACCTGATGCCAGATACCTGTCGAAGATACCAAATCGCGATAAATCTGAAGAAATGCCTACTTTGTGTTCCTTTTGGGACCTTGCTGGGTCATGTGGTTTGTAGACATGGATTGATGGTAGATCCCATGAAGATCATGATGATACTTGACTTAGAAGCACCGAGGAGTGTGAAATAGTTGTGCGCTACCCTAGGTCATACTGGATATTATATAAATTTTATCAAGAGCTATGCCCAGATCACCGCACCTATGGAGAAGTTGTTGAAAAAGGATGTCACACTCTGCTGGGACAAGGACTGTAAGAAAATCCTGGATGTACTGAAGGAAAATATGGTCACTACACCGATTTTAGTCTTCCCGGATTGGAAGAAGGAGTTTCATGTCCATGTTGGCGTATCATGTATAGTTCTGGGAGCAATAATGACAGAAGCTAGCAGAGGAGACTTGGACCGTCTTATAGTGTTCGTGAGAAGAAAGTTATCCAAGGTGGAGAAGAACTATTCCACCACCAAGCGTGAAGGGTTAGCCATGGTATACGCACTCCAGAAGTTCAAACACTATTTGCTGGGTGGCCATTTTAAGATGTATATAGATCATTTTGTGTTGAAATACCTAGTCAATAAGCCTATGTTGGGGGGAGAATCTGCAGGTGGTTGTTATTATTCCAGGAGTATGATTTTGAAGTTATTGTGAAACCTAGGAAACTGAACACAAGACCAGACCATCTGTCACGCATCAAAATAGGGGAAGAGCCCACTAATTTGGAAGAGGGATTGCCTGACATGTTGCTATTTGCAATGTGCGTCACATATGGTAATTTTGAAGATATCATACACTTCCTAACAATAGGAACTACCCCTGAAGGATACACCATCCAATAGAAGAAGGAGTTAGTGGTGCGCATGGCAGGCTTTTCTCTCATTGCCAGGAATCTGTAAAAAATGGGGTCTCATGAGATATTTCAGTGATATGTACCAGAGTTTGAAAGGAGTATTATCCTCTCAAATGCTCATGGAGGCATCACAGGAGGACATTATGTAAGGATAGCGACTGCGCAGAAGATTTTATACATAGGGTTGTGGTGGCCAACCCTCCATCAGGATTCAAAACTGTACTGCAAAGCATGTGATGTATGTCAAAGGATAGGAAAACCCTTGCAGAGGGATGAACTGCCTCTGAATCCATAAATGAGATTACAACCCTTTGACAAATGGGTGATAGATTTTGTGGGACCCATTCAGCCTCAAGGGAAGAATACGGGAATGAGGTACATTATCACCATGACGGAGTATTTGACTCGATGGGCAGAGGCACAACCTGTGAAGGATTTCATAGGCACGACCACTAAAATGTTCCTCTTTCCGTATGTACTGACGCGATTTGGTTGTCCAAAGATTTTGATGAGTGATCACAGTATGCACTTCCTGAATGAAACAATTAGTGTGTTGACGGAGGAATTTCAGGTATATCCCCAGAAGAGCATGCCTTATCACCCACAGGCTAACAATATGGTGGAAGCATTCAATAAAGTGTTGGAGAATGCGTTGACCAAGGTTTGCAATGCTCAGTGAAGTGATTGGGACCTATGCATACTTGCAGTACTATGGGCCTATCGAACGACATGCAAGAAGTTAACTGGACAAACACCCTTTAGGATTGTATATGGTATTGAAGTAGTAATGCCCATGGAATACATTGTGCCTAGTTTGCGCATAGTGGCACTCACAGGTATGATGGATCGCGGAGCCCTAGAAGATAGGCTCGCACAACTGGCTGAGCTTGAGGAAGAAATATTTCTAGCTGGATTTCGCCAACAAGTCCAAAGCAGCGTGAAAAAGCACGGCATGATCGGCACATTAAGTTGCGCACCTTTAAGGTAAATGACCTGGTTTTATTATATGAAAACAAGTTTTATAAACTTCCAGGGAAATTTAGAATGCATTGGTTAGGGCCCTATGTCATTAAGGAGATTACCAATGGAGGAGCGATGCAGCTAGTCAAATTGAATGGAGATCGCTTCCCAGGAAAGGTGAATGGCAGTCACTTGAAACCATACATTGGTGGTCTGACGATGTGACTATATGAATGTGGCACAGTCTTAGCACTCCAAGTAGTTGAAAGGAGGTGCGAGATTATAAACTACACTGCCAGGGTTGGGGAGCTGCACGATTGGGGAATTGTGCAAAACAAGGAAGTGTCAAAGGTTTTGCGACAGTGCGAAGGGAGTTGCGGTACCCAAGGAGAAATCATGTAGGTCAGCCAAAAAGTGACCATTAAAGTCACTATTCATGATTTAACGATAGAAATAAGGCCAAATGGAGCGGGTGGCCACCATTTAAGACGAAATTTATGGGTTAGATCCTTGAAAATCTGCTTCCAATCCAGAATTAATGAACCAAATTTGGGGGATTTGAATTCAAAATTCCCCTTAAATTATAGGTTGTTGCCTAGCAAAAAACACTTGGCATTTTCAGAATTGAGTTGTTGAGATCTTAGGCGCACATGAACCAAGAATTCTTCGAGGCTCTAATAGCAAGTCCAGCGTTTGAAAACTTACTAGAGATATCACGAGCATTGCTGATGAGCGTTATGTCGACACCTTCCATAGCCATGGACATTGAAGCAGTGATGCCCAAGGAGGATATGCCAGAAGTGGTTAGCGAAGTAGAAATAGCTGCTCTAGAGGTCGCCAAAGTATTATCAGAAGTCCCCAAATGACTAAGGATGCTGAGACCAAAGCCGACCCTAACCAAGGAAAGCGAGAAGGACAAGAAGGGCAAGTAGCATGTGATACCAGTGTGCGCATCACCGAGAAGAAACCCAACCAAGCCCAACACACCAGAAAATGGCAAAGCCATCAATCTAGAGCCAGAGTAGGAAGAAATCGAAGACATCCTGATGGATGATGAGGATGTGGGGGTAGACATGGAGGAAGTTGAAGCCCAGGGTGCTGACCCTATCACTCAGTTTCCTGAGTATTTCCCTCCGTGCAAAGGAAAGACCAAGGTCTAAAAAGATATCAACGAGAGCAAGGTCCCCTTTCAAACCCCTCTACTGTCGAATGAAATTATTTTTGAAGGGCCACGATTGGGGTGGGTTCCTTTGTTAAAGCTCGAAAACTAGGACTTGGCCAACCATGAGAAGTTCACACACTTGGTGACCGAGCAACTAATGCATCGCATTATTGATACAACCAGTGGAATGACCAAATTGGAGTTGCGGAGGTGGCGCAAAGGAGTATACAAGGCAAGTCTACTCAACCTGCTATGGGTACCGCACTAGAACCGCACCCCAGTTATAGTATTGGTCATCAAGTAGTTTCTACGCTTGGTGCATGATGGCTGTATGTGGCTGGAGGAGCCAATACCTGTAAATGATAGGCTGATCCATAGGATCACAAAGTTGCCTTACATAAGAGAAAATTTGGCCATGATATTTGGTGGAAATGGTGATGATCAGGCCCTCACAGAGGCCATGAAAGAGAAGTTTAAGCCGGTAAAGAAGCTACGTGGATATGCCATATCTAGCATCTACGACCCTGCTATGAAGGTGGCTACACAGATTTTAGCAAGGAATGTGATGAGGAAGTGTCATGATGAGGAGGTGTCGACACCTGTCGTTGCACTAGCAGCCCAGTGCGCCGAAGGATTTTCAGTTCAATTTGGCAGACTATCTCTGCGGTGAGTTCCTTGTGAACTGCGATGAAGCACAGGAGCTCAGCAAGATGTTCCACTACACGTGGCTCTTGCTTTCTATTGTGCTGGTAGCATGGGAGCTGCCAGAGGACAACCAATTCCCTTTGGTCATGCCAGACCTACCAGAAGCAGCAAAGTACGCTTTGATGTGGGCGACCAAGGATGTGCAGCGCATCAAGGACAGTAATATCTTCTTGATCTTGATTGAGATGAACATCTGCATGGCCATTAATTGTAAGCCACGGTTGTTGCCTACGGTGTTTTCCTACCACCAAGGCTACGAAGAGTTTAAATCAGATTTTCACCATGTGTCCATCAAGGCGCGGAAGGAACTTGCGCAAAAATGGTCTGACTTACCTTACCTGGAAATGGATGACACCATTGATGCAGTACTTGATCGATGGCCAACAGAATGGTGCACCACAGTAGACTTGGTGATGGGAGGAAGAAAGTCTGCCACGTACAAAAAAAGGAGGAGGCAAAGCTCAAGATGACATAGCTAGCAAAAAAGAGAAAGAAGCAGGCCATTGACAAGGCCTAGGTGGAGCGTGATGCCACTCAATAGACAGAGAAGCAAACAGGAAGAAAAGAGTGGGGCTCTGACAAAAGCAGAAGGTCACCTTCACCCAAGATAGAGGATGGACCAGCAGATAGAACAACATGGCACAGACCCATAGGCAACGTCCACCCACATCACGCATCTAAGGGACCAAGAGAAAGGAGGGTCCATGAAGAAATCCAAGGCTACTAAGACATCACTGGACCCAATCACCCTCACGGAGGGTAATTTGCATGACATGGTGACACAGTGCAGGATGTCACCGCAGAGGCCCTACAACAATTTGAGCAAAAGGAGTAACTAATCTTGGGGGTTATCTAGACAAGTTTACAGGAGCTATAGAACTGCGTGTCACAGGGTAGCATGGTGTCCACCAGCCTTGCTATCAGCACTTCAAAGGCTACCAAGATGCTGCATGCGAAGTTCTCCAATGTGTTAGTGCTGCCTAATGGAGCACTGACCATGAAGAATGAAGATGACAAGCCCACTGTCAACGCCCTCAAGGGAGTAGGGTTGAATCTGGAAGCGCTCCCTGGCGAGGCACTCCACCTTTTTCAGGATGGAATGATTGCGAAGTTGAGGGCCCGTGAGCATCACGCCCTCCAGGTGGTTAGTGATCATCAGATTAATAATGAGTAGATGGCACTACAGTGAGACTCCGCAATCACTGTTGTGACTGAGGAGACCAAACAGAACAAGCATATAATGCAGGTCGTCAAGGAGGCATGCGCAATGGTCCCAGAGATGGCTAGTCCTGAGGAAGAACAAGTCGAGGTGCGCGTTTGCAAGCTGGCTACAGGGGTGTGTGACACCCATACAGAAATGGCAAGGGTTCAGTTCTATTTAAACCTGCAGATCATCAAGTTATAGTTGAAGGCCCAAACTTGCACCCCACCAAAATTAAAGGAGCAGTGGGTGACTGTTGTCACAGAGGCAATCACGACGGTTGATAGTAAATTAGCTGACTGCATGCAACTTTTTGAGCAGTCGTCCAAGGTCTTGAAGAGCTTGAATGAGGACCCCAATGTACAATGACTGGAGACAGAAGCGTGCGAGCTATAGTAGTGCTATGGTGAGGTTGAAGGCACAATGGGAACTGTTTCACTCACACAAAGATTGGGAAAGCTGTAGGAGGCCAAGTAGCTGAAAGAGCAAGTGGATGCAGCACTGGAGAAAGAAGCAGTACTGAAGGTGTGATTGAAGCCATGGCTGGATGAGGCTTACACGATCATAGCCTCTATTGAAGGAAAGCTTGCAAATTTGCAAGCAACTCAGCAAAAGCTATAGGCCGATAGTTCAGGAGCTGTGACCGAGCAGATGGTTCAAGACACGAAGAAAGCGACTGCAATGTGCACTACCAAGGCTGCGGTCGTACCAGTCGAGCTGGGAGGTCATCAGAATGGGATCCCCCGAGGATAGTTTTGGGGCTAAAAGCCAATGTTTGGTTCAAATTTTTTAATAAAGTTGCAAATACTCTGCATTTTGTGGTCGCAAAGAGTGAAGGTGTCATGAGCCATAAAGGGTTGTCTGCCCTTATTTTGTAAAGTAAAGTTGGCTATAAAATATCTACCCATGGTCCATGGACCATGGGATTGTATAAGAAGAGCTAAGTCAGTAAGATCTAAGTAGTTTTAAGTCATAAGATATAGAAGGAGTCTTGAGCAATAAGGAGAGAAGTCTAAGTTTTGGGCCTTAGTGTAGGTAGAGTTTCTGCAGCTGAGTATGCAGAGCCTTAAGGTGGAAGTCTGCAGCTGAGTGCGCAGAGGCTGAGGGTGGAAGTCCGTAGCTGAGTGCGCGGACCCCTATAAATGTGTGTGCCGGGCGGATAGAGTCTGTAATCATCTGAAGGTATCAATAAAAAGAAGTATTTTACAAATTCTATGTCTTTGTTTCCTGTTAATGCATCTTGTCCTACTGTGAATGAATTTCATTTATAATTCTTATTTGCTGTGAAAATGCATGTAATTATGTTGGTTAATTGAACACAAGTAAGGACATCTGTTTATGCGGCGCTAACTGTGATTGTGTAATAAGATAAGTAAGACCCTTAAGCTAGTTCTTGAATCTGCACGATACGCTGCTCTAGCAGCATGAAAGTACCTGAACCACAAGTTAGGGCTACATGAAGCCCAATAGTACGCCTTCGCAGAGGTACTAAATGGTGGAATAAAGGGCTAGACTGACATAGCCATATAAATTAACAACCTGTGCGAAAGCAGGAATAAAAGGAATAAACCGACATCACGACCATCTCAAGGTGCGGAAACTTGCTTCCAGCATCCCCCCATACTACTTGGGGTGAGACTTTAGTCCATGCTCTACGGGTTGATATCGAAAGGGCCAGTAGTGTAGGGATTTTTTTGGTTAACTAACGCTAAACCTAGGTCAGGCCCCTCCAAGCCATCACTATGGTAAAAATAAAAATAAAACAATACTATGCATATAAGAATAGGTTAAACACGTAACTTAAAGTTGGTGATCATGTCTTCTAGAGAGTGAAGGTGAAGAAAATTTTAGTGAAAGTGGATAGTTGTACAAATTTTATAGCTTAATATTGTGGATCATTTGAAATCTTAAAAATGATTGGTCAAGATGCATATAAGATTGCATTTTCAACATACATGCATATCAATAATGTGTTTCATATTTCATTTCTTAAAAAGTATGTCCATCATGCTAACAATGTAATTGAGTAGAATATTATTCAAGTGGAGCTTGGGGGAGACTTTTAGTTCCAACTTGTGCAATTTTTTGACAATAAGGTCAAAGTACTCCAACATTAATCCATCACCCTTGTAAAGGTTCAGTGGACCCATTTTAGTCTTAAAGATGCAAGGAGGGAATAATATATTCACCTTTTTGGATAATCATATTGAGTATATGTGTAGATATAATGCACTAAGGATAGTTCGTAAATAAGGGGGAATGGAATGTAACACCCCATCTTCACCCCTAGATTTTAAATAACATGTACATATAAAACTTAGGCTGATGATACAATACATATTAATTAGGTTAGTGATCAAACGATTATTTTTGGGGCTAGCATGCCCATGTGCATGTGTGTGTTAGAAAAAATACTGATAGAGGTGGGTGAATAAGTATTTTTAAACTACTTAACCTTTTCCTTTTCACATTCAGATCTCTTTACGCTACTATTATGAAATAAACCTATGTATTTATGCGAGTGTAATGAATAAAAGTAGCGTATATATAGCTAACTAACTTTTCAGTTAATTCATCAATTGTTTATCTTGAACTAGAGTATCAGTACTTCATTGGACATTAATTAAACACAAACCATACACAGTAAGAACAAAACAAACCATCACACATAAGAAACACATCAAAATTCATGAAAACTAGGATTTTTAGGTGGAAAGTCAATGAGGGAAAACCAATGTTGTTTAAATCTATATAGTCTTCTTTTATTATAAAGAGAAATTTCTTACAATCTTGTACTAGCACAAACTCATACCAGTACCGATGAACCCACCTACAAAAGGTTACAACCTTCTCCCATTCTCCAACTTCTACTGGAAGGGAGCTATAGCACCCTTATCCTCTACTCTTTGTGGATCACTTTTCAAAATATTGCAAATTGGATCCATTCCAAATATCAGATAGAAATATTGAAATCAACACTATATCAAGTCACTCAACCAACTCGATCACCAAATCAAATATTGAAATAACTTATTCAAACAACCATACCAACTTATATTATTCATCACAGAAACCAAATCCTATCACTGCAAACCTTGATTAAACACATGTCATAATATATATGCTATTGTTCAGAAGCGTACTCGCATATTTACGCACTTTCCCTTCGGAAGACCCATGTAAAAATCTCAAAACACAAAAATTTGAAACTGAATTACTGCACTACTAAAACAAATACTGAAACTCATACTAACCCCATCACAGATATCTGAACCACATACAAATCATCACATAGAAACATCATTATTATTCATCAGTTCAACGCAAACAACACTATTAAACACATATTATCATGTAAGACTTCATCGACAGACAACAACAATTATAATAAAATAAACCAATCAATGTCATCATCTCACACTGGAAAATCATGACAGATGTACATGACCCTTATAAATTATTTCCACGTATGTGTGTGCTTTCCATCCTTGACACCCACGTACACATATGTCCATACTATAGAATATATGCATGACAAACCGGAAGAAGATTCACATATGTACGTGACCTTTTGGAAAAAGACATGTGTACATATATTTAATTACTCATTCAAACCTTTGTTGCACTCTAGAACACCTGTCAAACCCAAAGCTAAACGTACACCATAACAGATACACATCATAAAATCATCATCATAGATTTATCAAACCATAAGAATATTATTCAATATACAATCATTTCAGAGCTAATAGATCTAATCGATTATCATACTCCTTGGTGCACACTTACTCTAGATCAAACCAATCATCAATAACCCAATACATGCACACTTGGAATTGTGATCTCCATCTCCTTATATAGCTTATCCCTTAAGAAATACCTTAGGCCAATTTTGTAGTTATGTTAATGGTATTCTTTAACAAGATCAAATATCCATTGTCGCACTCATTACTATGGGCCAATACCATGGTAAAGACCCCTAGTTTTGAGAATAATATGTTTCAGAAACTGTACGTGACTTTACTTCACGATACCCACATAAGTATGTTTCCTTTCTTCGTAGGACCCATGTATACCTCTTAAAACATCACCTTTATCCTTCCTCTATCTTTGAACTAATATTGCTTTATCCAATCTCTCTCTCACATATGTATTGGCCTATAAAGACATTCTACTACCATCATGTTGACATGATTATCAAGTAGGTTTCCATCAAGAAGAAAACATTAATCATAATTCCCATAATCTCCCCCTTTCGACTTGATGGCAACCACTTTGGTGTTTGGTCACCACCACCTATAGATACACGTAACAATAATTGTATATATACCAAGCTTCTCTCCCAAGTCACCGAGCATTCCAAAAAACCAATATTTTCTCCCCCTTTGACATGAAGGGAAAAGGGTTGATCAATGGTAGATGAAGACCTCTTTTGTAGAGATGAGCACCGTAGATCTAACGCAGTTGAATATGAGCACTAACCATGCTCCCCTTGAGCGTATGTTGAAACTTATAGAAGATATAGAAAGAAGTACATGATGCTATGACTCAACCAAATTTTACCTTTGCTATAACTAGTGACTCATGCTTACATTAATGACCCAACACAGTGGGGTTACATATTTGACTCAACTTTACATCAAATGCCCAAAATAATGGGATTACATACATAATGAACTTGACTCCAATAGTTCAATCATGACTAAATATAAGAACTTTAATTCATGGGTCTTTATATGACCTTTATATGAAGAGAAAAATATGACATTTATAACCAAAACCAAAGACCTAAATAATGAGGTAACAAGACCATGATATTCATCAGTAACCATCATTTACCATATAAGCATGAGCATTTTCTAGCAGCAATATGAGAATTATTATGCAACAAGGAATGCTCAAGAAATCAAATGCCAACAATGTGCACTATTAGAGATATAGAAAATTCTCCCCCTAAACTTGTGCCATTTGTTCACTGTCAGGATTGATCATATTCACCAGTAAATTCATCAAAGAAACTTCATAAATTAGTAAATTCATCAAAGCAAAAATGTCATTTAGAAACAAACATGAGCCAATATCACTTCTAAGTTTCATTTGAGCAACAACAGACTGTAACCAGTTAATATCAGAGGAAGAGGGCCAAATAACCATTGACTGAAGTATACCAGAACCTCTCCTTGAGTCTGTCCCATAGTTTCTTCTTCATATAGAAACATACGCTACTGTCAAGAACCAAACTCGTGTATATACATGACTTTCCTTCATGGTATCCGCATATAGAAATTAAGTTGTAGTAATTTCAGACTCAGCTCCCCTTAAACATGAAAGATCTATCAGAATAATTAACAAAGTGATGAAGTAGAGACCACTCCTAGTTTTTGTCTAAGATATTCAAAGGAATCACGTAGAAGTGGTTTAGTAAATATGTCTGCAACTTGTTTCTCTACGGGAATATATTATAGTTTGACGTTTTCTTCAAGCACCTATTCTCTGAGAAAGCGTTATTAAGATTTGAATATGCTTGGTTTTTAAATGCATGACAAGATTTTTAGAAATACTCATGGCACTAGTATTATCACACAAAATAGGTATAGGTTGAGGACACATGATTTGAATATATCGTAATGTTTACATAATCCATAAATGTTCAATACAACAAGATGCAGAAACAACATATTATTCCTCATCAGCAGATAAAGCAGTGGAGCTTTTTCTTTGCTGAAACACAATACTAAGCGAGGTCCTGTTGATGGCCCGGAAATCAGGTCAACAACAAGGGGGATACCCACCCGGTCTGGAACTTGGTTGGCAGCTCCTTGTCTGTTTGGTATAGCGGGTCCGACTGGGGATAATGGGACCAGTTTCCCAATGTGAGGGGTGTGTGTGTGTGTAGAGTTTGATGATACTGATCTAGAAGTATTCTAAGCTAATTTAATTCTTACTTCTAAACTGACTCTATGCTATTGTAATCTAACAAAAACAACACATCTAATCTACTCTAACCCGGGGTATATTTCTTCTATTATGCGATCTAAAAAGATTTCGAACAATAACTGGTAATAAAGATCATTCAGCTATCATAAGAATATAAATCAATTAAGATAAACCATTCTGCATAAAAAGTCAGGCAAAACAATTGTGAATAGCATATCGCATAATAAGTTATTCATATGTTAAGCACAAATAAATGACTCCACCGTACAGAAGTGCCAAATGGTAACCCACACATTCATACATTAACATATAAACAACTAAAATTGCATATCACTTTAAGAATATAAGCAGAAATTGGTAAAGAGATAAAAGTACCATTTATGACTGATTTCACTCATAAACTTCAAGCAATAATGTTTTATCTCTACTTGTTCTAATATCTACTAAGAGTACAGAAGTGCAACATCAGTAGCAGACATTAAAATGCAAACATAAATAAATCTCGATCCATCCATTTGTCAAAACCTCCTCTGAGGGTGCAGAAGTGCATGTTCCGAGGACAAGTTTTTGACAAATTTCAGGACCCTTCTCCAATGCAATGAGAAGGGTTAAAATACTACTACCTAATTCTAATAATAGTATTATTACAAAATTTTAGGATGCGGTTTTCAAACGACCGTCCTTTTTCTAATCTAGTCGAAGAAAAAAAAACAACATTCTAATTGAAGTCACTTATGAACTTGGTCCTTAAAGTTGCAAGTGTTCAGCATAGGCTTGAGAAGAGTCAGCTGACTGATTTCTGCGCTGAGCTGGGCTGCGAAAACGGCATCTACGAGAGCTGGCGCTACCTTTTCGGCTGCGTTTGTAATGCATTTCACCATCATCCATTGGCTGTGCGGTTTAACCAAGTACGCCCAGTAACATTCCCAATTCAACCTGGCCAATGTTTGGATTTCTTTCCCTTTTGCCTGCACTTTCTGCCTCCATTCTATTTCCAGTTGCAACTTGTTTGGTAGGTACCCCGGGGTGGTCTCTGTAATTAAATTGGCCCTGTGTAAATTCTCATTTACACAGTCGATAAGAATGCTTGCCTGTGTTGCCGCTGTCTCTGTTGCTCGCTCCGCCTGCCTGATTTGATCGTCCCATTTATTAAAGAGCAACTCCTTATGATTTTCATTTATCCTAGGTGCACCTACCCTTTTCCCTTCATCATCATCTTGCCAAGTCAAATATTCTGTCACCTTCTTGTCATTCTGATCATAGTCACTCCGCAAGTCCACCACTTGATTGGTGATTTTGTCGCTCAGCTCACAATAGTGACTCCACTATGATATTTTACGTTCCAACTCTTCCTGTTGCCGCAGTAGTTGCTCGTTCAAGCCAAATAGATTCTGAAATAAATTCTGCTAGCTTAGGCTCATCTTTATGCATTTCTTGTAAAGTCTGCAATTGTTTTTCTTTCTCTTCGAGACTCCTTTGATAGCCTATTTGCATTTGTTGAAAGTCTTCCTGTAGTTTCTCGAGTTGTCTGGAAGCTTCAGTGTTAGCGTTGGCTTGTTGCAACTGTTGTTGTAGTAGTTGTATATGATTTTCTTGTTCCTTCAATAGTTGTTGAACTTCAGAGGCCTTGTCAATAGTTGCAGAAGCATATGCTCCTGCAATCTGAGACAGCTTCGTAAGATTTTCAGTCGGATTATTATTGGGGTCTTTCCATAAGACGTCCAAATGTCCAGCATCTTGCGACAGCGTATTCTCTAGTTTTCTTTTCTTTCTCTGTCTCCTTACAACTGCTTTGTGTTGGGGACTATAGAATACATCGAGTGGGGGAATTTCTTCTACGTTAAGTAGAAGCTCTGAAGGTGGAGCGATAGGAAGGTGTTCTGCTTCTGCGGCACTACTGACTATGGTTGAAACCACTTCTTGCACCAGCTGTGTATTATTCACAGGTGTTTTCGGGGCTTGCCCTTCAAGATTGATCAATTCATTGAAGGTTTCCCACTCTTTATCTAGCTCGTTGTGACAAGTGGTGCTTTGATGACAGGAGGGGGAAGATTTCTTGGTGGGGAGGCGATCACTTGCTGTTGAGACATTGCACTTGACTGAGCTGTATCTTTGGTTGTTTCTTCGTTTTTTCCTTGGTCGTAAACAGACTCTTCAGGATGCTCAGATACTTTTTGCACGGCGTTGGACTTAGATCTGGAAGTGATAGAGTTTTCACTGAGGCTAATGCTTGGAGTTGGTTCTCTAGCAGGCAGTCGCAGCTTCTCTAGCGGAATACTGGCCAGCCTTCTTTCTCTGTATAACGTGAATTTTTGGAGGTCACCTGAAGATAACCTCGACTGAGCTTCCCGCAAAATTTCTTGGAGCGAACTCTTATTCTGAAACAGGTCATCAAACAAATCTTTCTTTCTAGAGAACACTCTTATCTTGACATTCGTGGTGAATTCTTGGGCCACATCATTTGGGTCGAATGGCCTCGCTGGGAATTTAAATAATTGAAGACACGTCACATTCTCCACTTTGCCAAAAGCATGTCCTACATCGAACAAAGAGAAGGCCCCACAAGTTACGGGAAATTGAGGCCATATGGCCTTCTTCTTGTCCTTTAGGTCTTTGGTCAGGCCGCCTTCAGAACAGGTTTGATAAGCGATTTCCCGAGCCAAAAGTTTATGAGGGTAATATAGGGGTAGGACATGTGGAGGTACAATGATTCCAAAAACTCTATTGTAAGTAAACCATTCTTCCCCGAACCATCTCGCGATGGGGATGATGTCAATTTGTGCCTTGGGAGAGCACCTTGGGGGGTCTTTGTCATAGATTATTTTATATAGGGGCCAAATAAGCCCATGGCAAATCTGGTAGAAGTGAGGGGCAAACTGGGAATCCCATAATACCTTATGGTAAACATGGATGGGCAATGGGTCTTGGGTAGTCCATTTCCAACCCATAGCAGGGAATTTAGATACAAGACAAATAGAATCCATAATATATGCAGACAGATAAAAAGGAGGGTAGACCCTTTGAGACAAGGATCTCTTCGACCGGTAATTGATAACAGCTGTGTATAGATTATCAGAAAGAATTTTGGCCCAATCTATAATGTCGGCGTTTGTGGAAGCATCAATTAATGGTAGCCATTCAGATGAAAACTTGGTGATATCCGGCATCCCAAATAACCTACAGAGCATGGCCGCAGCAAAACAGTATGGAGAGGTGAGGGAACCAGTGCTGTACATACCGTTTTTATCCTTTTTTAGCGGCTCGTCTCTTCTAGACCATTCTTTAGTGGTGTCTGATAGATCTGGATTCTCCACCGCGAACTTCTTAACAAATTGTGCGTTATAGGTCACTTGCGGTTTTGGAAGATGATACATAAGCTTCAAATCTTGCGCAGCAAACGATCCGACGAGCCCGTATCCTTGAACTTTGAAATGTCTATTGTTTAAGTCTGCATCATCCAGTATCCACTTGATCATATCCGTATATGGTAGAATTTTAGGTCTTGCCACTATTCTGTGAAGAAATGAACATGCTAGGTCCTCTAAGGATGCCTCAGAAGAGTGCGGTGCATCCACGACAGCAGCAACCTTCATTATTCTAGGTTTTTCCTCTTCTAGCAGCCTGTACATGGCTTCCCATGTTGATATCCCTGCGTCTCTGTTACAGGCCATGTCTGTGTACAAAGGCGCCATCTCCTTAGTCTTCTCCTTTGCTTCGGAGCTTTGAGCTTTATTTTTCTTTCCCATTTCTCTCTGCGTTTGTGTCTGAGTCGTCTTAGCTCTTCGTTCCTGCAGATTACGAGTGAAATGGAAATGACTGATCCAGAAAGGTGATGGGAGAGTTTTAAATGCAGTAGATAAATCAAATATGCCACCTTACGTGAAGTAAATCTCTACCAAGGCACGCGTCTTTAATCCATTTAATAACCGACAACTAATTCATTTACTATCATTAAAAGCACATGATTTCAGGTCAGATTATGGTAAGTGGCTTTTCTTTGAATGGCGTGCCCAGAGGATTCGTACTGAAGTGATTTATGATTTGCTGACGTAACCTTGCATATCGCGCGATCGCTAATCGCATCATCGCAAATCGCAAGGATGTAGCATCGCAGCGATCGCAACATCGCAGATCGCAGAAATTTGATGTTTGCCAAATCTAGCCGACTTATTTCTGCGATATGCGATCTAGCGATCGGCGTTATCGCAGATCGGTGAATCTTTAAGTTTTTCCTTATGGGCACTACTTTGTTGCGATGCGATGTTATTGTTAACACGAGGGTCGTGCGCATATTGATTTTTCAAAGAGAATTGAAGGTATTTCCTATCCTTTTGCAACGCGACTTTAAAGATTTTCTTCTCATCATAAACTTAGGCTTAAAATATCCAAGAGGCTTTTCCTAAGCATATGATTGTAACCTCAAAAAGAAACTCTTTCTTTTCCTAAAAATTTAATTAAGGGTCCCCATTCATTTAAGCATCTTGGTTGATACTTAAATGAACTAGGGGGGTGTTGTTGGCCACAACAGGTCCCAAATAGAATGCTCCTCTACTAGTACTCTTTCGATCATCAATGTTACTATCCCAATCTGTGCATATGTAAGCATGAAGACAAAAATATGCATCTTTGAGATACCATAGGACATAATATTGAGTTCCTTCTAAGTACTTTAATATTCTCTTGACTGCATGGAGATGACTTTCTTTAAGATCTACTTGAAATCATCCAACAATCCCAACTACATGCATGATGTTTGGTCTTGTACCTGTAAGGTAGAGAAATATCACGATCACAGATTTGTATTTTGGTTGATTTACTAAGGGAGAATGACCATGTGAGCTGAGGTTACATCCTGTTACCATTGGTGTGCACACAGGCTTGCAGTCTTCCATTCCATATTTCTTTAAAATAAGCTTGAGGTACTTAGTCTGTGAGAGAAATATGCCATTATTTGCTTGTTGAACTTGAAGACCAAGAAAGTATGTTAGTTCATCAAGTAATGACATTTCAAAATCTTATTGCATGACTGAGGCAAAACATTGACTCATAGAATCTTGATTGCTTCCAAATATGATGTCATCTACGTAAACAATAACTATCAAAATTTTATCATCACCCATATTTATATATAGATTGTTATATGCAGATCTCTTAGTTAAACCTTGTTGTTAAATATACCTGCCAAGGCAATAATACCATGCATGAGGAGCTTGTTTTAGCCCATATAATGCCTTCTTGAGTTTTCAAACAAGAATTTTATCATTTCCTAGAATGAACCCTTCATATTTTTAACATTTCTTTTTCTACATACCCATTCATAAATGTTGATTTAACATCCATTTGATATACTTTAAACTTATGAAAGCTTGAAAATGCAAGGAACATTCTTATGGCTTCAAGTCTGGATACAAGTGCAGATTTTTCTTCAAAGCATATTCCTTCTTGTTGTGCATATCCTTCGCATACAACTATTTCTCTATTTCTAATCACCTCTCCATTTTCATGTAGTTTGTTTATTAATACCCATTTTATCCCAATAACATTTTTATCACGAGACTTTGGTACTAACTGCCATGCACGGTTATTTTCTATGTGTTCAATTCTTCATCCATAGCCTTAACCCAACATTCATCTTTGTTAGCTTGATTTACATTTGGTGGTTCAATTGTGGATAGTAAGGCTAGATAACTAGGAGTTCCAATAAGAGTTCTTCTAGTTTGTACTCCAGCTTCCTTATCACCTAGAATTTGAGATTTTGGATGATTTTTCTTAACATACCTTGACGGAAACTTTTCTAATTCTTTTGTACTGTCAATTCCTTCTTCTAATGCTTCATTGATTCCCTTTTCTACATCATTTTGGGTTTTTTTAGGAGTATCTCCGCCATTTGTTGGTGCTTCCCTTTTGGTACCTATGGATGCTTCATCAATCACAACATAAATGCATTCAAAAACCTTTTGAATTCTTTTATTTGTAGAATTTATATCCTTTGCTTCTACAGGAGTATCTAAGGAGAATTCCCTCATCATCTCTAGCTGCAAACTTTCCAAGTTTATCATCATTATTCTTTATGTAACATTTTCTTCCAAAGACTCTATAATGCGTGATAGTGGGAGGCTTACCAAACCATAGTTCAGGAGGAGTTTTGTCACTATTTACCTAAATATGAGCTTTGTTGAGGCTATTTACTATTGTATGTGTTTCTTCCCCCAAAAATGTATGAGGTGTTCTAGACTCATCAAGCGTAGCATGTGCCATTTGTTGGACTATTCTGTTCATTCTCTCTACCAATGTGATTTTTTGAGGATTTTTAGATATAGAAAATTGCCTCTTGATGCCATGTTGTTCACAAAAGTCGAAAAAACTCATCTGAGATAAATTATCCTCCTCTATCAGATCTAAGAAATTTGATTTTAAAATCTAATTCATTCTCTACTAGAACATTGAAGACTTTAAATTTATCAAATGCTTCATATTTATGTTTTAATAAGCCAATCTAACACATACGAGTAAAATCATTAATGAATAATATGAAGTATTTCTCCCCCTAAGGAGACTTCTTTCTCATAGGACCACACAAACTAGTATGAATAAGTTCAAGTTGCTTACTTGAGGTATCTTCTTTGGCATTAAAATGCACCCTGCTTTTCTTAACAAATTGACATGATTTGCATATGGTATTTTCTGGTAGATTGATGCTAGGCAAGTCGCGAAATGCTCCCATTATACTTGAATTAAGTAACTGATTGAAGGTTAGATGTCCTGATATTTTGTACCAGAGCCATCTTTCTTCTTATTTTATAAAGTAGCAATGTTCTAAACCATCTTCCAATACATAGACATTACTTGGAGTTCTCGTTCTCTTTATTATGATCTTACTTGTATCGAGATTTCGTACCACATAATTCTTTGACCTGAAAACCACCTCATGCCCTTGATCACACATTTGAATAACACTCAACAAGTTATGTTTTAATCCAACAACAAATGAAACATTTCTAGCTTTAAGCTTTTCTTTTGGCAAAACAATTCCTTTTCCTTTGATAGCAGCAAGTGAATTATTTCCAAATGTTACATTCTTTTCTTTCTTTATTTCATTAAAGGACATAAACTTATCTTTATTACATGTCATATGTTTTGAACATCCACTTTCAATGTACCACATATTTTCTTGATCTCCTGCATATAAAGGTAAACCACAATTCTCAAATTCTATGGTTTTGTTTTTCCATACCTTAGATGTTGTTTCTTTTTGTTCGTTCTGAAGAGTTGATCATATTTTTCTTTTGCATTCATTTTCTCTATGCCTAAAGTTATTGCAAAAGGAACATTTAGATTCATATTGAATAGGTGAGAAGGTATTGTAAGAGCATTTATTTAAATGAGTATCATTCTTTTGTTTTCTTGCTTCTCTAGTCATGATAGTTTTATAAGCAACACATTGAGTAACCTTATGACCAAAATTATTACAAGTGAACCATTAACCATTAAATGAAAAGGCCCTGGGAGTGTAGTACCTTGTTGCGTAGCTTTCCTTTGATTGTGATAAGGGTGATTCACCTGAGAACATTTGATCCCTTATTTCTTTGCTGAGAGCTAGAATTTTGTTGACTTCTTCATTTTACTACATTGGAATAACTTCATGAACCCGTTTCAGAAGATTTTATAGTATTTAATGATTCTCCATTGTATCCGAGCCTTATTTTTATAAGATGAGAGTGTTGTACTTTGATGATTTCTTCTAATGTCTCAGATCCTTTATAAAATTTACGGTTTATACTTTTTTATTTCTCATGTTCCTTCCTTAGACTTACAAATTCTAGTTCTAACTTCTCGTTATGCCTCTCTTGTTCTAGGATTTGTTTGTTTATAGTTTCCTCTACTAACTTAGCTTGTTCTAAATGGATTTTAAGTTCAGTTATTTATTCTATGAGATTATCCTTTTCTTCTAAAGCATCCATAAAAACATCATTAGACCCATCAATACATTTATCTTCAAATTCCATAAGTAATTTATATTCTTGATCAGACTCACCTTCTTCACCATTTGAAATACCATCACGATCTTCATGTGTGTAGAAGCTTCTCTTGTTTTTTAACCTTCCTCTAAAATTTAGTTTTGTTGAATTCTTCCCTTTCTCATAGTTTTCTTTATAAGGGCATTTATTAGCACAGTGACCAACTCTTCCACACAAAAAACATTTGAAAGGAATCTTACCTATAAATCTGTCAGTGCCTACTTGGAGTTTCTTTATAGAATTTGCTTCCTCTTCATCTAATACATACCCTGATTCCTTGAGATCCTCCTTTTCCTTTCCTTTAGAAGTAACTTTGAATGCAACTTATATGATATCTAAGGGACCCCCTTTTCTCATTTCATAGGTTGTTAAAATCCCATGAAGTTGTTCAATAGTAATGTTCTTCAAATCACGCATTTCTTCAATGGCAGAGACTTTCGAATCAAATTTTTGGGTTAGAGATCTTAAGATTTTCTCAACTAGTGATGATTCTTTTATTTTTTCACCAACATTTCTCTTTGAATTAATGATCTCATCTACCCTAAGAAAGAAACTTGCAATACTTTCATCATTATGCATTATGAGACTTTCATATTGAATTATAAGAGTTTGAAGTTTGGCAGTTTTTACCTTGGTGTCACTTTCATAACTTTGGATGATCTTGTCCCATATAGCCTTTGTGGTATTCAACTGCATGACTTTGACAAATTATTATTTTGACAAGGTTCTTAACAAAGCATTGAAAACCTTTGCATTGGTCTCATACTTTTTCTTTTTTGCTTCATCTTTGGGAATGGAGGATCATGGATATTGATAGCCTCTGTCAACCATTCCCCAAACATCTGCTCCAAGTGACTGTAGGTAAGCTCTTGTTCTGACTTTCCAGAAACCTGGATTGAATCCATTAATTAATGGTGTCCCGATAAACACTTCTCCATCTTGGTTTCTCATCTTGATAAATCATCCTTCAAGCGATGAAGCTTCTTCTGAAGGACATGATCTGATACTAATTGTTAAGAAAAATATTGAAGGCGGGTGGGGGGGGGGGGGGTGTGAATAAATATTTTTAAACTACTAAACCTTTTACTTTTCACATTCATATTTCTATATGCTACTATTATGAAGTAAACCTATGTATGTATGCAACTGTAATGAATGAAAGTAGTGTATATCCAACTAACTAACTTTTCATTTAATTCATCAACTATTTATCTTAAACCAGTGTATCATTACTTCATTACACATTAATTAAATGAAAACCATGTGCATTAAGAATAGAATAAACCATCAAACATAAGCAAAAAATCAACATTCATGAACACCCGTATTTTTAGGTGGAAACCCAATGTGGAAAAAACCACCGATGTTGTCGTCTTTGTCTTATTCTTTTATTATAAAGAGAAATTTCCTACAATCTTGTATTGGTGTAGATTGATACTAGTACGCAGGCACCCACCTACAAAAGGATACAACCTTCTCTCGTTCTTCAACTTCAACTAAAAGGGAGCTACAACCGGCTTATCCTCTATTCTTTGTTGATCACTTTTCAGAATATTCTAAACTGGATCCATTCCAAATATCAAATAGCTATACTGAAATCAACACTATATCAATTCATTGAACCAACTTGATCAACAAATCAAATATTTAAATAACTTATTCAAACAACCAAACCAACTTATATCATTGTATGTCCATACATCAAAATAGCAGACTACATATTGTTCATCATAGAAAATAGATATTTTCACTACAAACCCTAATTAAACACATGTCAGAATATATATGTTACTATTTAGAAGCATACCGACGTATATATGTGCTTTCCCATCAAACAACCTATGTACAAATCTCAAAATAGAGAAATATGAATCTGAATTACTGCACTTCTGAAACAAACCCTAAAACTCATAGGGACCCCATCACATATCCCTTAACCACATACAGATCATCACATAATAGCATCATAATTATTTATCAGTTCAAACCAACAAGCACTGTTAAATAGAGATTGTCATGTAAGACTTTATCCACAAAAAACAACAAACATAATAAAACAAATAAATCATTGTCATCACCTCGTATTGCAAAATCATAACCGATGTATGCAACCCTTATGAATTATTTTTTCATATGTATGCACTTTTCATCCTTGAAACTTGCATACAGATCTATCCATACTGCAGAATATATACACGACTACCCATACTAAGGTTCATGTATGTACACAACCTTTATCAAGAAAACCTATGTACATAAATATAATTACTGAGTCAACCCTTCGTTGCACACTAAAACACTTATCAAACCCAAATCTCAGCATACACCATAACAGATACACATCATAAAACCATCATCATAGGTCTATCAAACCATTAGCAGACTATTTAATATACAATCATTTCAGGTCTAACAGATTTGATCCATTATCATACTCCTTGGTGCATAGTTATTTGAAATCAAACCAATCATCAATAACTCGATACATGCACACTTAGCACTTTGATATCCATATTCTTATGTAGGTTATGCCTTAGCCAATACCTTAGGATCATTCCATAGTTATGTCGATGGTATTCTTTGACGGGATCAAATATTCATTTTCGCACTCATTACTAAGGGCCAATACCATGGTAAAGACGCTTGGTATTGAGAATACTATGGTGCAAAAACTGTACCCACCTTTGCTTCACCATACCCACATATATACGTGGCCTTTTTTCATAGGACCCATGTACACTTATTAAAACATCACCTTTATCCTTCCTCTATCTCTAAACTCATATTCCTTTGTCCAATATCTTTGTCACATGTATTGCCTGTATACTCATTCTGCAGCCATCATGTTAACATCTTTATCAAGTAGGTTTCCATTAAGGAAAACACATTAGTCATAATGCCAATAATGTGTGTTGATGTTTTTGGTCTACTATGTTTTTATTTTCATATGTTTTAAGTCTAGAGATCCTAGTTTGGTAAAGATGAGATTTCATGGACGTTAAAAAGAAATTTATTATTGTTGTTGAATGAGTGAGACAAAATGGTATGGGGGGTAAGATTCCATGTGCATTAAAAGGGAGCTTCATATGACGTAATAATTATTAAAGTGCACTAGATTTTAGCAAAGGTCCATGAAGTCACTAGATTGGGAAAGATGTCAAAAAGGTGGCATGTAGATAAAATGAAGAATGGTTGTAATATCAAGGGTAAGTTTTTAGAGGGTTCTTAAAGACCTTGGAGTGTAGCAGGAACTCCTAGAAACATAATGCTATGAGACATCCTTGGATAGCTAAGTTAGACACCTTGTAGGTAGTGGAATAGCCCAAGGGATTATAGGTGTATAGAAGAGGGTGCACTACATGGTTGTGGGGCTAATAAGGGATGTGAGCACGTAGGTTTGAGGATGTTTGGGTTTTCCACCTTGGCCTAGTTTATTTATGGTATTGGATACGTACTAGGTTTTGGGTGAGCTATTTCCCCATGGAGTCGAAGCCCCAACTTGGGGGTGGCTTGGTATTGAGAGAAAAAGAGTAATGTGTACTGGGTAGAATGTCTGAGGTCAGCAAGTAGTTGTTAAGAATGAAATAAAAGTATTTAGTTTCTATGATTATTTATTTTATGCAACAATAATCCATGTTTTTTTTGTGAATTTCATTCGAATTTCAATTTAAGGTTGTCATTTATTTAAAGATATGCTTGTGTACAAATTACCTAATTTTAAAATACATTTAGACATGAATAACAACCGTATAGGAAATAAAATAAAAGAGAAAATTTCCATAAAAAAGGGTTACAATGGTAGCAGGCAAAATGATATTCCTCAACTAGTGGATGGGGGTATTATTGGAAGTAAAAAAATGAAAAGCATAGGAAATCTAGGATACATAGGGTCACAAGGGTATAGATATGACCCACAAGGTATGTAGAATGCAATAGGAGGTGGTTAGGGACATTACAATGGTGTGTTTAGATTTATATATGTAGATGATTTTCATTTAATTTTTGGGTTTTACTTTCTCAACCTACTAGAGTAACGTTTTTCTAGCATGAAACATGGCTTCCTCGGATATTTCTTTCATTTTTGGCTCCAAATGGATTTTATGAGTATGCACATACCTTCTTTTCGGATGGTTCCTAGTGTAAGGGTCTATCAATACATGTATTAGTAAATACACGATTCATTAATATTGCTTCCTTTAAGGGTTTTGAAATTTTTTATGATGATGAAGATTAATTTCCCATTTTACAATTTTTTTCATTTGTAAAATTCACTACTAGATTTTTTTATGTGCACTTATACTAGTCTTGAAGGTTTAACTATGAGCTTACAATACACTAGAACAAGAACTTAAAATGAATTCCCTTATTTCAATCGTAGGCATGGTGTTAAATAGAAAGGAGAAATACAAAGAATGGCCCAGACTGATCAAGCACACCCTCATTTTTAGTGACTTATGGAATTGACTTTGTGAAGTAGAGGAGGACATTTTAGCTAACATACATCATATAAGGAGTTAACCATTTGGAATAAAAAGGGCAATAAATTCTTATGACATGGTTTCTACATTTGTAAGTGAAGGGGTAAGTTTTCATTTTGTTTCCACTATAGATTCTTATGGTGCATTAAATAAGTAAAGAATTATGTATGACTCATACTTATAATTGGAGATTCTATAACTAATGGTCAAGATATTCAACCTTGAGTTGAAATATGATGATCCCTTCACTCCAGATTCTAAAATCAAAGTTGTCATATCGCATGACATAGATGCCACTAGAGTGAAGATAGATATTCATATCAAAGGATTTTTAAATGCCCTCCACCTAATAAAGTCACACTACCTTGAATCCCTACAAGTTAGTGACTAACTCAGGTACATGACATTTCAATATCTAGTGGAAAAATTATAGGACAATGAAAAATATTTTTGTAATAGGAAGACAATGAATTATCTCCTTAAATAAAGAATCTTCCTTGATCAAAAGGGGAAGAAATAATGACATGATTCTGTTGGAGGAAGTGGTAGTAAAAGAGGACATGAAAGAAATAATTTCAGAGGTACGGGAGTAAATATTATCAAATATAATGATTTAATACTTATTGCATTTGTTGTGATATAGACGGATATGATGCATTAATGTGCAAAATAGCTTGGGAGAAGGACAAATAAAAAATAAAATAAAAAAGATAGAGGTAAAACAAAAGATATAATAGAAGGTAAATCACCGGAATATGTAGATTATATTGTTTCTCATTACAATTTTGTAATAACTAAATATTTGTTTCACAATTAATTTTCTTCTTGGAGAGATACACGGTTACTTGACATAGGTGCAACATACCACATGAAATTGCAAAGAGACTGTTATGAAACCAACTCACAAAGTAGAAGAATGAGATTGATCAATGACTTCAAAAGTAGTCTCTTTGAAGGGGAAACCTACTTTACATTACACAAATGAATAATTCTTGGATGATACAAATGACAAGACCTCCTTTCTATATATAGAATTATAAGGGTTCATAATATAATCAGAGCGGAGATAACAATAATAATTTAAGGGCACAATAATAACAATAGTGGGCTTATATGGGGCGCAATAATAACAATATGGGGACAACATTGGCACAACAATAGCAATAAGGGGCTACAATGACAATAATAATAAGGGAATACACTAATATTATAGGGACCTAACATGCCCCATTCCTTAAAAAAATTGTTTTCCTGAACACATAAGTAGTTTTGGATGCTTCTATATAAAATTCTCATCCTCCCATGTGGAATCATTAGTGTCTAAGTTTTTATACTTGATGAGATACTCTAAAATTCATCGATTTCGTAGTTGTCAAGTTATTGTTTCAGTGACTGCTTCAGGTTCCAATATGATTTTTCCTTCCTCGAAAAGTTTTGTAAATATTGTTTCAACTGGGAGCTTGTCACCTATAACCTTCTTTAAGCATGAAACATTGAAAATTAGGTGCTCTTAGGAAGAAGCAGGAAGTTCCAATTTGTATGCCATAGAACCAATATTTTGCAACACCTTGTACGGACCATAATACTTTGGTGATAATTTGTTATCCTTCTTAGCTTTCTTGAGGGACATTTGTTTGTATGGTTGTAGTCATAGAAATACCCAGTTACCTACATCAAAACTTCTTTTGCTACAATGTTGATCTTCTTGTTGTTTCATTCTATTCTGCGCCAAAGTTAGGTTATCGTTTAAGAGTTGGAGAAATTTTTTCTGATGCTCGATGTGATCTTCCACTACTTGAACCTTAGAATTTTCTATTAAATATGATGTGATGAATGGTGGATGATATCCATAAAGTTCCATAAATGGGGTCATTTTTGTTGCAGTATGGAAGGTAGTGTTATACCACCATTCATCCAGAGGAAACCATTTGACCAATTGTGTATGTTTATCAGATAGAAAGAAACGAATATATACTTCCAAACATTTGTTCAGTATCTCAATTTTCCCATCAAATTGAGGATGATAAGATAAGATATGAGCTATCTGAGTACCTAGATAAGAAAATAATTATGTCCAAAAATTTCCAGTGAAAATAGGATCTTTGTCGCTTACTATAATCTTTGGGTTTCCATGTAGCTTTTTAATTGTTTCCATAAATGCAGTAGCATCTATACTGGCTTTAAATGGATGAGATAATGAACAAAAGTGTGCATGTTTAGTATGTCTATCAATTGCCACCATGAGGACACTCTTTCCTTTGTATTTGGGTAAACCTGTGATAAAATCCATTGGAACCTCCTCCCAACGTTGACTTGGAATGGATAAAGGTTGTAATAGACCTAGGGTCTTAATTGTCTCAAATTTAGTTTTTTGACAAACCAAACATTCTGCCACACACTTTTGAATATCATATTTAAGGCCATCCCAAAAAAATTCCTTCCTAACCCTATGTTAAGTTTTTAAAAATTCTGAATGCCCTCCTGATGGACAGTTGTGAAATTCCAGAAGAATCTTTTGTTTGAGTTGGGAATTCTTACAAAGGTATAAACAATATTTATACCATAATGAATCATTTTTCTAGCTAAATGTATCAGATCTATTGGGATCTTGCTACAACTTTTTAATGAGTTCCCACAATTATTCATCATTCTTCCATTCATCCCTTGCTTCATTTATCCAATTTGGCTGGATAATAGAAATGGTACAAAGCAATACTTCCACATCCTCATCCTTCCTTGAGAGTGCATTTGCAACAAAATTTTTCTGCCCTTTTTTGTAGATGATTTAAAAGTCATAACCCAACATCTTTGTGACCCAGTTTTGCTTCTCTTTTGAATATAATCTTTGTTCTAAAATGTATTTAAGCCTATCATGGTTAGTTTTTACCTTGAAGTGTCTTCCCATTAGGTAAGGTCATCATTTCTTAAGTTCATGTATTATTTCCAACATTTCTTTCTCATAGATAGCTTTGTGTAAATACTTTCCTTTGATTGGATGACTTTCAAAAGAAATGGGTCTTTCTTCTTGCATTAAAACAACACCAGCTCCATTTCCTGAGGCATCACATTCCATAATAAAGTTTTTTGTGAAGTCTAGTGTAGCTAAGAATAGTGCTTGGCACATTGCCTCTTTAAGATGTTCAAAGGCTTTCGTCACTTCTGGAGTCCAATAAAATGCATCTTTCTTCAGTAATGTTGTTAAAGGTGCTTCTATTCTCCCATAATTATTAACAAACTTGTGATAATACCCTGTCAACCTGACAAATCCTCGCAAATTCTTTATGGATGTGGGGATTTTCCATTCCTTAATGGTTTTAATTTTCCTAGGGTTTACCTTAACACCTTCATGAGATACAATATGACCCAAATATTCCACCTCTTGTACTCCAAAGAAACATTGGAGGTTTTTACATATAATTGTTGCACTCTATCAACATGTTGAACATGATCCTTCTAAGACTTGTTGTAAATCAGTATATCATCAAAAAATCCTAAGACAAATTTTCTAATGAAGGGCTTGAAAATGGAATTCACCAAACCTTGAAATTTAGACGGTGTAATGGTAAGGCCAAAAGGCATGACCAAAAATTAATAATGACCGTCTTGAGTTCTAAATGTTGTTTTCAGAATTTCTTCAGTCTTCATTTTGATTTGATGATATCCTGAATGAAGGTCCAACTTGGTGAAGTAAATTTCTCCATGTAATTCATTCAATAATTCATCAGTTACAGGAATGGGAAATTTATCTTTAATAATGAGATTGTTGAGCTCCCTATAATATGGACACATGCACCATGATAATCCTTCTTATGCACCAATACTATTGGAGCTAACAAAGAACTTTGACTAAGTTGAATTATACCAGCCTTTAGCATTTCTACAACCATATGTTCAATTTAACTCTTTTGGACATAGAGATATCTATAAGGCCTGATGTTTGGACGAACACTTCCTGGAATCAAATGGATAGCATGATCATGATCATGAATAGGTGGGAGGCCTTTGGAAGTCTCAAATAGCTTGGAATGATTTTCCAATACTTTTTGGAGATCTAGAGAAATAGATGATTTTGATGTGGGAACCTCTACTGAACATAATTGTGAAATTAAGCCACGTTGTTCTTTCTTTAGAAGCTTTTTCATGCAATTATATCTAATTATCTTTCCTGATTTCCCTGAGATACCCCTTAATTCAACTTCCTTACCTTCTGAAAAAAATTCAAGAAATGTTCTTGAAAATTAAAATCTATCATACCCAAAGATTGTAGCCATTGGACTCCTAGTACAACATCAGCACTGCCCATTGGAATGGATGGACTATTCAACACATATTCTCCCATGGATAGCTTGATATTATGGAACTTTCTAGAGAAATTTATAGTTCCTCCATTTGCAACCATCACTTGACACCCTGGTGCTGGATATAGGAAGAAATTCAATTCCTTTTCTATCTTACAATGAATAAAATTATGGATACTTCTAGAATCAATCAAACTATTACCTTTTTCTTCTTCATGTGTCCTTCTATCTTGATAGTTTGATGAGTGGTAATTCTATCCAATGCATCACAAGATATGGTTGGATTCATTTCTTCTTTCTCTAGGCTTTGTTCCCGATGTGTATCCTTTTCTTTTGATGTTTCTTGTTTCTTTTCTTCCTCCTTTTCACAATCTATGTAAAATAATTTCTTCTCTGCACACTTATGACCTTTAGTGTATTTTTTATCACAACTGTAATGAAGCCCTTTTGCTCTCCTTTTTCCAATTCTTATGGTATCAAACTTGTAGGTTGTGGAAGGCTAGGGGAAACAACACTTCCATCTTTATAGTTGTGTTTGGTAGGCTTCCTTGTTGCCGTAATTTGGCTTTCAATTTTACTTGCAAACCTGAATGCATTCTCCAATGAATCAGGTTCCCAAAGGTGAACCTCATGTTGGATGTTACCCTTTAAATTCCCTATGAACACATCAATCCTATGCTCCTCTAGAATATATTTTACCCTTATATTCAATTTTTTTAAGTCCTCAATGTGCTCCACCATTGGACCCTTTTGCTTGAGATTTATCAATTGGATAAAAAGGTGTTTCTTTTTGTATCCTCATAATGCACTATGATTTCTTCCATAAAAACTATGCAAGTGACAATTTGTTTACAAGAGAAAAGCCATTGATACCATACAAAGTGATTGGGTTCCAAATATAAAGTTACAATGTGTACATTTTGTGTGTTTTTCAAGTTATGGAGTTCGAAATATTGCTCCATCTATAGTATCCATATTACGGGATCCTTGACATCAAATTTCCTCATATCAATCTTTGGAACATGGCAGGTCTTCAATCCAACATTAGAGTCTATGAAATCATGACTAACATTTCATTTCTCTCTAATCTCGGGTTTCCTCTACTACCTTTTCACCATTAGGAAGCATTTCTTGTAGGAACTTTTTTAAACCTCCTTTCAAATCTTCCATGTCTTTCTTTAAATCTTCAATGTTTACTTCTAAAAATTCATCTTATCTTCCATGCCATCCATCTTAGTTTCCATGCCATTCATCTTAGCTTCCACGCCTTTCTTTAAACCATCCATATTAGGTTCTGTTACTTTTCTTGAGAGTGAAATTTGTTGCACTTGGTCTCGTAATTTTGATATATCATGTTGCATTTCTTCTTGTTCTTCAGGAATCATGCTAGCTCTTTCAGGTTTCTTACTAGGTGTTTCCATTTTATTTCCTCGAGGCATCAATTAATGATAAATATCATTCACTATTCCCTTTGAATCACATCAAACAAATTTTTGAAGCCAAACTTATGAAAAATTAATAAAAAGACTACACATAGTTTTTCTCTTTGTAGGATCTCGATATTGAATCTGTTGTATATCTGTAATTTCGAATCTCCAAGGTCTAAAATTTGTTCTTGTGACTTCCCTTTGTGTCCTTTTTCCAACCCCACAAAGAGTAATCTCAAACATCCGACAATGACCAAATTATGGACTGGTTCAGTAGAGCGGACTTGTACGGAGCGTCACATGTCACTGTTTCGACCTTCGGGCGTGAAAATGATATACATAAAACTAAAGTTCATCCTATTTTTTTAACTGTTTACTAAATTTAAATCCAATGCTCAAAGAGAAAGTTATAATCGTTTTCCCAAGTTGACCTGTTTGAGATCGAATTCAGAAGCCTGCAAAACCCTAATTTCCTTAGTTTATATCTCTGGAAATATAGTGATACAAGATATGAAATTTGGTCTCAATGTTCATAACAATTTAGGATCAAATGGGTTTTAATTTCATCTTATGAATCTTTATATAAAAAAAAGTTATAGAGAAGATTCCACAATGACATGTTTGAAGCAACGAAACCCTAGAATCCAAAGCTCTGATACCAATTATTATGCAACCAGCTCACAAAATAGAAGAATGAGATAGATCAACAACTTCAAAAGTAGCCTCTTCAAGGGGGAAACCTCCTTTACATTATAAAAATGAACAATTCTTGGATGATACAAATGACAAGTCCTCCTTTCTATATATATGAGTCTAAGGGGTCACAATATAATCAGAGCTGACATAACAATAATAATGTAAGGGCACAACAATAACAATAGTGGGCTTCTATGGGGCACAATAATAACAATATGGGGACAACATGGGCACAAAAATAACAATAAGGGGCTACAATGACAATAATAATAAGGGAATACACTAGTATTATAGGGACCTAACAAAGACTTCTTTGAAGATTATATTGATAATGTAGTTGGACAAATGCATTTTCTAGATAAATTGAGCCTTAAACCATTAGGACTTGGAAGCATTAGGCTTAAATTTTCTGTATTTCCTAATTTTATTCTCCTTTCTATACTCTATGTTGGAACCTAAGGTTATGTTGTTTCATCACGCCTCTGGATCTCCCAAATGAAGTTAGTTGAAGAGTCACATAACACCCAAATTTTAGTCGAATGATCACCTAATGGAGTAGTCAACTAAGTGGTCACTAGGTTGGTTAAGTGGTTGAATAAGACAACCATTGAATGAATGATTGGATTAATCAACTAAACTATTGGGTCAACTTGGAAAATTAACTAGATGACAAGAAGTGAACCAACAAGATAACATGGTTTTGTTGGAGACACTTGTAGCAGTTGATACTCGTTGATGGATCAAATCCTCTGCAATCCAAGGAATACAGTGAATTAGATTATGTACATATTTAACCAAAATTTCAAGAGTCATCAAATATCATTACTAATTTAATTCGAAGTTCCATTTATTTCTTGGTTCATGGAATCAAAGCCTCATATTCCGCAATGTGGTTTGTGTAATTGAACTCCATTCTACAAGCAACAAGTGTTTTATTACCCTTTGGATTTATGATAATACAGCTAGATCCTACACCCTCTTTGGATTTGGAATCATTGAAAAATAAATACCAGAACTCAACATTTTATTTTACACATATTACATATGAATATGGCATAGGTGTTGATTAGTGGTTGTCATCTATGTCAACCCAAGCAACACCGAGGGCTACCCCGATGTTGGATGGTCATTTCGACTTGAAAAATTACTCTAATATGAGTCAAAGATATTATATATGGATTCTAATAATTGAGATGTTTCCGTTGAAATGTTGTACGCCCAGTAATTCTTCACGGTTTGAGAGATATTCATGTTTGAAGTTAGTAACCCCAGTTAGTGGGCTAAAACCTTATGGGGTTGTGACATGGCACTCATAATTGGTTGTGGTCATTGAATAGTCAATAATTATTAACGTTTTTTTTCTCCTAAAATCCCTTCAATGTTCACTTGTTGAGGACCCTTTCAACTCAAGACATTCATTTAAATAATGACCCTCATATACGCCTCTAGCAGGGATTTTGTGGCTTCAAACAGGTCATCATGGAATTTTCTCTATAACTATTTTTATATGAATCTTCAGAAGCTAAAATTAAAACCCATTTGAGCCTAAATCTTGATGAACCTATTTACCAAATATCAAATCTTGGTTCACCATATCTTTAGAGATATGATCTGAGGAATTTAGGGTTTTTGCGGCCTCCCGAATTCCATGTGAAATAGGTGACATTGGAAAAATCCGCATATCCTTCTCTCTGAGAATTGGATTCACATTTCATAAATAGTGAGAGAAATAGGACAAAATTTAGTTTGTTGGGTATCATTTTTAGGGTCGAAATTTGCAACAGTGACACATGGAAATTCATACAAATTCGCTCAACTTAACTAGTCTATAATCTGGTCATCGTGAGAGATTGGGCATAATCCATTCTTGAAGAATCCAATCTTGATCAGACCTGTGGGGTTCGACAAAGGAATCAGAGGGCTGCCACAAGATGATATTTCAGACCTTAGAGATCTGAAATTACATAGAGTTGGGTGTGGAGCCTGATTATCTTCTGTATTCAAAGGTTTCAGTCGGATGTATACCTCAGGAAGACTGTACACCCCTCCACATGGGGGGGTGTGGGGGGGACTTGTCCCCCCCGTGGGGGTCCAGGGGGGCTAATCCCCCCCGGCTGGGGGTTCTGGGGACCAGTGGTCCCTCGGTGGTGGTTCAGGGGAAGCACCCCCGAAGCTAAAATAGAAGTAAAATTGCCTTGTAAAAGTCTAGTAATGTCTAGTTAATCTGGGCCGTTCATTAGGCAGATGATCTGATAGTAGAAGTTATGTTTAATTTAGGGTTTTTTGCCCTAGAAGGCAACCCCTCACTATATATGAGGAAATTGTATTGCATCTATGTATATCTATATTCTGAGTGAGGAAGAGATAGGAGATTGAGAGAAAAGAGGGTGTTACAGCGGATCTATTGTAGGTTGTATCTCTTCAATTTGCTGGATAATATAAAAGGAAGGACTGGTTGTTTCTTCATGGACATAGCCCAAACTGGGTGAACCATGTATATCTATGTCTCTCTTGTTTTAAGCGTTTTCTATGTTTATATTTCTGCAATATTTTATGTGTTCCATTGCTCCATAATATATCATTTTCTAACACATACATACAACAGGTTCAATATCGAGCTCCTAGAATGCAAGAAAAAGCATGCATTCAAGGATCACTGCAGTAAGGACCACACCTTCATAGTCAAGGGTGACTCTCCTACAACAAGGTATGTATGATTAGTGTTTACATTTGAATTTTTAGTATCATCTCTGACATATTTTTTTTAGGACAACATAATTATATACAAGGTCTCAATTATATCACTATGTCTATACATGTCATGTCACAGTTATTTTTGATACCACATTTGGGATGTCCTATTCTTTATACTACAAATTTGATGCTACATCAAGTCTACTAAATCTATATGATGTTGTAGGTTCATGTTACTTGTCTTGTCATATTTTATAGAATGGTCTCTGTTGTTGCACTTAAAGCTTGGTTCATCACAAGTCTATGGTCTATCATCATTTTCTATTGTATATATCTTTAGTTCAGTTTCGGATATAGTCTTGCATAGTGTCTAGGCCTATATCAAGAGTGGGAGTCTTTGCCTACTGCTGCAAAAAATCAAAAACAAAAGTGACAAGCACACTTCAGCTACACATTGTAATCGTATTTGTTTTTATTCATTATTATCCACTTAGATGTGTTTTGTAGGCAGAGGTAAGTTGAAGGGTATTTTGTTTTGTTTTGGGTTTGGTTTCACCGAGGAAATTTTGCATAGATTCAACCACAACATCAAGAAAGCATTCAAGATTTCAAGTATCAAATCAAAGGAAGCATTGTTGTGGGACATCCTTTGAATGCATGACAACCATCTGCATATTGTGAAGAGGTATCAAGGCCAAGAGTCAACGGGACATCCTTTGAAGACATGAAAACCATCTGCTTATTGTGAAGAAGTATCAAGGCCAAGAGTCATTTGTAAAAGAGTCTTTTTTCTTAGAGTTGAAGAGGCAGTGCTAGGAGGTATAGGAGTCACCATTGGGAGGATGTCATGGTTCAGTTGTAGGTCATAGATTGATTGGGTATTTGGTCAAGTACACAAAAATTATTGTACATTCTAAAGTATTATATATTGTTGTCCTTGGTTTAGGAATCCATAGTCTTGTCTTATTTCAATCATTATAGGGTGGTAGGGAGGTGCTAGGCGGGTGTATGATGTCGCCTATAGGTTGGGGCCTGCGAACACTTCAAGGTGGTAGGGTGGTGCTAGGGTGAGTTTTGGCTTGCTAGGATGTTGGGGCATCCATTTAGTTGATTAATAAAGAAACCAGGGCATTGGGGCATCCTTCCAGTGGGAGATGGAGAAAAATATGTTTCTATAATTCTAGGAAGTTGATGCTTTCATTTCAGTTGGGGTTGAAGATTAATGAATTTATTAGAAAAGCGTTCAGTCTTCTTTTACCCAGAGAGGGTTTTCCACCTAAAATTCTTGTGCCTACTGTGTTCTTTTATTTACTGTTATTACTGCATAAACATTAATAATAATTGAATATTAACTAATGCTATGAAAATATTTAAAAGTATTAATCGCTAAGGAATACTTATTCACCCCCCTCGCAATATTTCCAACGATTGGTATTAGATCTTGGTTCCTTCAATAATAGCTTAATCACTGGAAGTGATTTTTTAGAGCATAGAGATGGGAAAGTCAAAGAAGCATGTTACAAGGAGTTCAAAGGAAGGTACAGGTACAACAAAATCTAAAGAAAGTGAGATTGTGCACCAACCCTTGATTTTGATGCAGATAATTACTGGATATGGGAATCCAAGATGGAAGTACATTTGCAGGCACATAGACTATGTGAATCAATTGTTTCTTTAGACACATCTACTGACGAAACCAAAAGTACAATTCAAAGGCTATGAATGTAATTTTGAATTTTTTTCCAAATTCTATGAAAACAAAATTTGGTCAATGTTCAACGACTAAATCTCTTTGGGGAAAGCTTCATAATCTCTATTCAACAAATAAATCAGGTCAAGATGTTATTGAAAATTTAGATCCTTCTGATTATGATGAAGAAATGGCAGAAACGAGTAAAGCAGAGTTCCAAAATCAAGTGATCAAGGTGATAAAGGAACTCAAATGTCAAAAGGAAAAGACAAGACTTTTGGAATAAGAATTGAAGACAGCAAAAGAACTCATCAAAGAAAATGAAGAGTATGAGAAGATGATTATAAATATTGGAACTCATTGATTGGAAGAAATAAAGAATATGGCAACACGAGACCTCAAGAGAGAAGTCCAATAGAAGCAACAAGAACTCAACATAACGTTTGCAGAGATTACTAAGATCACACAACATATGTAGGAAGAAGAAATTGAAAGGAAGGAATGTTATCAAAGATACATATCCATTGCTCATCAAAAGAGAAAGGAATTAGAAACATCTACGGTAGAAATAAGCAGGCTTAGGATTGAAAATGAGAAGCAGAAGGAACAGATACAGGTTCTAAATAAAGAAGTAGAGAAGACCACTCTTCTCAAGCTACAGGTTGAGGAGGCAGAAAAAATAAGGAAGTGTTTAAAATAATACTGAAAGGGGGGTTTAATTAGTATTAGCAAATAACTAACTTTTTCATTTCCATAATCATATTCATATACGCTACTTTACTTAAGGGAACCTGCGTGTACACGCAACTGTGTTTAATGCAACTAGCGTATATCCAACAAATTTATGATTCAGTTAATTCATCATATGTTCATCTTTAATCAGTGCATTATAACTTCATTATCCATGTAAATCGTAACCAGGTGCAATAAAAACAGAACAGATCATCACACATAAGAAACACGCATGAACACCATGATACAAGGTGGAAACCCAATGCAGGACAAAAACCACCTACTGTTGTCTTCCTTTAACATAAGAAAAACCTGTTTACAATCTTGTACTAGCATAGACTCATACCAGTATGTAGGCACCCACCTGCAGAAGGCTACAACCTTCTCTTGTTCTCCAGCTGCTACTCGAAGGGAGCTACAACCCCCTAGCTCTTATACTAGCCGATATGTTTACTAGTACATAGGCGCCGGCCTAATGAAGGCTACAACCTTCACTCGTTTTCCAGCTACTACTGGAAGGGAGCTCCAGCCCCTTGGCTATTGTACTGGTCGATATGTTTACCAGTACGTAGACACCGGCCTATAGAAGGCTACGAACTTCTTTCTTCCTCCAGGGACCACATTTCATAAATTTTCATACTGGATACTCTTGGATCACAACACCATAATATGAAGGCCAAGTTTCATCCAATTTTCATATTGGACTCATTAACAACATTGAAGAAAAAATAAATGATTACTGCAATACAACCATCAACTACACTTGCATCATCAATCTTTGAATCACCCAATACTGAATCACTGAAACCCTGTCATCAAAACACAGTCACCAGAACATAGAGCAGAACACAAAACTCTGCAACAAAAACCAGACCTAACTGCAACTCCAAATATCATACTTCATACTTTATACACTATTCGGATGAGCCAAACCAGTGTGTATATGGGCTTTTACCAAATCAAACCCGTGTATAGATTTGCAAATATTTATTCATAAATTTGCAGCTATTCCAGATATTAGTCATATCCAGGTCATAACATTTATACAATAAAACATGCATCAATAATCCAGATCTAGTCTATCCATGATCAAACCATCATCAACCATCATTAACTGCATAGGTGCATCCTTGGTTGAAATCAAGCAAAGCATCACGAACCCATAACTAGCATACTAGATCTCACACTTCATCAAATATTCAATCCTTGCACACTTGAAATTTTGCCTAATGATCTTCTTCTCCTTATATAGGTTTAGGCCTCTCTCAATACCATGGTCCAAAACCACGTAGGACCGATACCTTGGACCTAATAGCTAGGGTCAATACCTTGGACCAAATAACATGGACCAATACTAAAATACCATGGACCAAATACCAAGGACCAAAACTTAGTTTTCCAACACATACGCACATTTCCTTCTGTGAAAGTGCATGTGTACATTATACGTACCATTGTATATAGTGAACCTACATGTATATGCGACTTGGTCAATGGTGAACCTGCGCATACCTTTTCACATACGCGACTTTGTATACAATGAACCTACGTGTATACGTGGCTTGGTCAATGGTGAACCTGTGTATACCTTTGTTTCTTCATTCTTTGTTTTTACCTGCTATACTATGATCTTTTATCTCAGAGAGTTGCCACCAAGGACAATACCTATGTCATACCTGTATCATAATGCCAACAATCTCCCCCTTTGGACTTGATGGCAACAACCACACCAAGTCACTCTCCACCTTTGACATCAAGGGCAAATGGAAGTCCAAGATATTCTCTCCCTTGATATACATTCTGTTGTCCATACTCCCCTTGAGTACATTCTGAAATCTTTGATTGAGTTCCCCCTTTGTACATGCTAAGATGTATCAATCTGTCCATGCTCCCCTTGAGCACATGTTGAGTCTACAAAAATATTTTTCAAAAGAATAGCACGACTCTACAACTCAACTAAGTGAGTATGACCTTCCTATCACCAATGACTCATACATACATCAATCTCCCAACCAAGTGGGGATATACCAAATGTTTATACAAGAGTGAAATAGACATTATTACATCATCCTTCCCATGCAAAGTGGGGTTATAAATTAGGTCTTTTCATGACCTTTACATGAATTTTATAAAAATGACTAGCAATCTAAACAAGGCCATGATAGTCATCAACAACTATCATACACCGTATATGATCTGCACCATAAGCATATGTCACTAGCATCCAGACCTATAAATTGCAATACCATTCTCTTGGCCAACCAACAATAAGTATCAAGATGTATCATTTAGCCACATAAGCATCATCACAAAAGACTTTTAACCATAATGCCAACAATGCATTATTCGAAGCATATGCTCCCCCTAAACCTGTGCCATTTGTTCACTGTTAGATCTAATCATGCATAAATCAGCAAGAAGTATCAAGGCATCATCATTAAGTTAGAATCAAAAGCGCTTATAAACAACATCGTATGAGTACCAACACATTTCGACACATCATCAGAAGATTGTAACCATCATCAAATAGAGAAAGTAATTGACTGAACCATATTAGACCCTTTTTCCTGAGTTTTCCTCACATCTTTTCCTCAAACCAGTATATACATGACTATGCATCTTCGAACTCTCATATATACGTGACTTTTCTTCATGAAACTTGCGTATGAGATTTAGAACACTGAAGTTTCACACTTTCAGCTCCCTCTGATTCTGTCATGTCTGTATACTCTGCTATGCCACATCTCTCTAACTGTACTTCCTTCTTCTTCCATATCTTTGACTGTGATGATGTATTCTCCTTTTGGTATGGTGCCTAAAATCTTCTCCTGCATTCCTTTGCTATATGTCCAAGCTTGTTACATGTGTAACATCTTACATGTCTCATATTCCTTCTATAACTGTCAACAACTTTGTGACTGAACATATTGCAAGAAAAACAATACCGCCTAAAGTACTTGGAATGCGATGCTCTTTCTGTGTGATGGTCGTGAACCATTCTACTTCTACATCTAGCTGCAACATGCCCAAAATTATGACATACATAACATTCAATATTATTCATCTAAGGATATAACCGTCTATCACTTCCATATTTAGGAGCAAAAGATTTTCTTTGAAGACTATCTTTCCTTGGTTGTTGATGCGTTTGACCTCTCATCTCCTTGTTGAGCATTTCAGATTTTGCATTAGAGCTCCTTGCCTCACATTGTGAGCTAGATTCATCTTCAATAGATTCATAAAAACCAAGACCATTTTGATAGCAGGCAACCTTTTGCTACTAAGAATATCATCCAATATCTTAGCATTGTCTTGAAATCGTAATAGTTTATCTTTTTCTTCTAATTTACCTTTCAAGATATTTACCTCAACCTAATGTTGTTCTTCCTTTTCCAGATATTGCTTTTTCAATATTTCTTCAGACTCTCTTCCTTCTACCACTTTTTTCCTTATTTTGAGAATCTCGTTTTCTTGTTCTTCATTCTGCTCCTACAACATTTGATGTATTCAGAAGGCACACTGTAGTTGAGCTTTTAAGCTAATAACTTCTTCTTTGAGGGCACCCTCCCTTTTGTTAAATAGATCTTGTTGATCTATGATTTTATCTGATGCTTCATTTTCTTGTTCATCTTCAATGTGAGGTGATTCAAAATCTGAATATTTGCTTCCACCTAATGGCAGGTTGTCAATGTTCCTTTGAGTTGTCTTCTTATTCTGACATGCTTTCTTTCCCATTGTTCTATGGATCTCCTTCAAGCGATCAAGCTTCTACCAAAGGACCTGCTCTAATCCCAGTTGCTGGAAATAATATTGAGGGGGGGAGGTGAATCGATATTAGCAAATAACTAAATTTTTCATTTCCATAATCAGATTCATATACGCTACTTCAGTTAAGGGAACCTGCATGTACACGCAACTGTGTTTAATGCGACTAGCGTATAGCCAGCAAACTTATGATTCAGTTAATTTATCATATGTTGATCTTTAATCAGTGCATTAGAACTTCATTCACCATGTAAATAGTAACCAGGTGCAGTAAAAATAGAACAGATCATCACACATAAGAAACACACATGAACACCGTGATATAAGGTGGAAACCCAATGCGGGACAAAAACCACCTGCTGTCGTCTTCCTTTAATATAAGAAAAACTTGTTTACAATCTTGTACTGGTGCATACTCATACCAGTACGCAGGCACTCACCTGCAAAAGGCTACAACCTTCTCTCGTTCTCCAGCTGCTACTGGAAGGGAGCTACAACCCCCTAGCTCTTGTACTAGCCGATATGTTTACTAGTACGTACATGTCGACCTACTAAAGGCTACAACCTTCACTCGTTTTCCAGCTGCTACTGGAAGGGAGCTCCAACCCCCTAGCTCTTGTATTGGCCGATATGTTTACCAGTATGTAAGCACCGGCCTACAGAAGGCTATGGCCTTATTTCTT
The DNA here is from genome assembly GCA_031772625.1 of Pinus tabuliformis. Lineage (NCBI taxonomy): Eukaryota > Viridiplantae > Streptophyta > Pinopsida > Pinales > Pinaceae > Pinus > Pinus tabuliformis. The sequence continues at coordinate 1,706,697,889 of CM062816.1, read as the reverse complement.
CCTCCAGGGACCACGTTTCATAAATTTTCATACTGGATACTCCTGGATCACAACACCATAATATGAAGGCCACGTTTCATCCAATTTTCATACTGGACCCATCAACAACATTGAAGCACAAATCAATCACTATTGCAATACAACCATCAACTACACCTACATCATCAATCTTTGAATCACCCAATACTGAATCACTGAAACCCTGTCATCAAAACACAGTCACCAGAACACAGAGCAGAACACAAAACTCTGCAACAACAACCAAACCCAACTGCAACTTCAAATATCATACTTCATACTATATATGCTACTTGGATGAGCCAAACCAGCGGGTATACATTCTTTTACCAAAGTGAACCTGTGTATAGATCAGCAAATATTTATTCACAACTTTGCAGCTATTCCAGACATCAGTCATACCCAGATCATAACATTTATATAGTAAAACATGTGTCAATAATTCAGATCTAGTCTATCCATGATCAAACCACATAATGATAATACATTCCAAGCCTTATGATCCCAATCCATCATCCATCATCAACCGCATAAGTGCATCCTTGGTTCAGATCAAGCAAAGCATTACAAGCCCATAACCAGCATACTACATCTCACACTTCATTAGATATTCAATCCTTGCACACTTTCACTTTGGCCTAATGATCTTCTTCTCCTTATATAGGTTTTGGCCTCTCTTAATACCATGGTCCAAAACCACGTAGGATTGATACCTTGGACCCAATACCTGGGGTCAATACCTCAAACCAAATGCGATGGACCAATACCAAAATACCATGGACCAAATACCACAGACCAAAACTTAGTTTTCCAACATGTACACGCCTTTCCTTCTATGAAAGTTCTTGTGTACATTATATGCACCTTTGTATATAGTGAACATGCATGTATACGCAACTTGGTCAATGGTGAACCTGCGTATACCTTATCATATACGTGACTTTGTATACAGTGAACCTATGTGTATACGTGGCTTGGTCAATGGTGAACCTGCATATACCTTTCTTTCCTCATTCTTTGTTGTATACCTAATATACTGTGATCTTTCATCTGTGAGAGTTGCCATCAAGGACAACACCTGTGTCATACCTGTATCACAACGCCAACAATCTCCCCCTTTGGAATTAATGGCAACAACCACACCGAGTCACTCTCCCCCTCTGACATCAAGGGAAAAGGGCAGACCAAGATATTTTCTCCCTTGACATACATTCTGTTGTCCATACTTCCCCTGAGTACATGCTGAAATCTTTGATTGAGTTCCCCCTTTGTACATGATAAGATGTATCAATCCGTCCATGCTCCCCTTGAGCACATTTTGAGTCTACAAAAATATTTTCCAAAAGAATAACATGACTCTACAACTCAACTAGGTGAGTATGACCTTCCTATCACCAATGACTCATACATACATCAATCTCCCAACCAAGTGGGGATACACCCTTTTGACTCATCCACCAAACCAAGTGGGGATATACCAAATGTTTATACATGAGTGAAATAGACATTATTACATCATCCTTCCCATTCAAAGTGGGGTTATAAATTAGGTCTTGTCATGACCTTTACATGAAGTTTATAACAATGACTAGCAATCTAAACAAGGCCATGATAGTCATCAGCAACTATCATACACCATATATGATCTGTACCATAAGCATGTGTCACCGGCATCCAAACCTGTAAATTGCAATACCATTCTCTTGGCCAACCAACAATAAGTATCAAGATGTATCATTTAGCCACATAAGCATCATCACCAAAGACTTTTAACCATAATTCCAACAATGCATTATTCAAAGCATATGCTCCCCCTGAACCTGTGCCATCTGTTCACTGTTAGATCTTATCATGCATATATCAACAAGAAGTATCAAGGCATTATCATCATTAAGTTAGAATCAAAATCGCTTCTAAAAAACATCTTATGAGTACCAACACATTTCCACACATCATCAGCAAATTGTAACCATCATCAAACAGAGCAAGTAATTGACTGAACCATATCAGACCCTTTTTCCTGAATCTGCCCCACATCTTTTCCTCAAACCAACATATACACGACTACGAATCTTCGAGCTCGCATATATACGCGACCTGTCTTCATGAAACCTGCATATGAGATTTAGAACACTGAAGTTTCACACTTTCAGCTCCCTCTGAGTCTGTCATGTCTGTATACTCTGCTATGCCAAATCTCTCTAACTGTACTTCCTTCTTCTTCCATATCTTCGATTGTGATGATGTATTCTCCTTTTTGTGTGGTGCCCAAAATCTTCTCCTGCATTCCTTTACTATATGTCCAAGCTTGTTACATGTGTAACATCTTACATGTTTCATATTCCTTCTATAGCAGTTAACAGCTTTGTGACCAAACATATTGCAAGAAAAACAATACCCCTTAAAGTACCTGGAATGTGATGATCTTTCTGTGTGATGGTCTCTAACCATTCTACTTCTGCATCTGGCTGCAACATGCCCAAAATTATGACATACATAACATTCAATATTATTCATCTGAGGAAATAACTGTCTATCACTTCCATATTTAGGAGCAAAAGATTTTCTTTGAAGACTATCTTTCCTTGGTTGTTGATGGGTTTGACCTCTCATCTCCTTGTTGAGCATTTCAGATTTTGCATTAGATCTCTTTGCCTCACCTTGTGAGCTAGATTCATCTTCAACAAACATGAAAACCAAGACCAATTTTGATAGCAGGCGACCTTTGACTACTAAGAGTATCATCCAATATCTTAGTACTGTCTTGAAATTGTAATAGTTTATCTTTTTCTTCTAATTTACCTTTCAAGATATTTACCTCAACCTGATGTTGTTCTTCCTTTTCCAGATATTCCTTTTTCAAGATTTCTTTAGACTCTCTTCCTTCTTCCACTTGTTGCCTTAATTTGAGAATCTCATTTTCTTGTTCTTCATTCTTCTCCTACAACATTTGACGTATTCTAAAGGCACACTCCAGTTGAGCTTTTAAGCTGATAACTTCTTCTTTGAGGGCACTATCCCTTTTATTAAATAGATGTTGTTGATCTATGATTTTATCTAATGCTTCATTTGCTTGTTCATCTTCAAATTGAGGTGATTCAGATTCTGAATACCTGCTTCCACGTAATGGCAGGCTGTCATTGTTCGTTTGAGCTGTCTTCTTCTTCTGACGCGCTTTCTTTCCCATTGTTCTATGGATCTCCTTTAAGTGATCAAGCTTATACGAAAGGACCTGCTCTAATCCTAGTTGTTGGAAATAATACTGAGACGAGGGGGTGAATCAGTGTTAGCAAATAACTAAATTTTTCATTTCCATAATTAGATTCATATATGTGACTTCAAATAAGGGAACCCACGTGTACACGCAAGTTTGTTTAATGCAACTAGCATATATCTAAGAAACTTATGATTCAATTAATTCATCATATGTTGATCTTTAATCAGTGCATTAGAACTTCATTAACCATGTAAATAGTAACCAGGTGCAGTAAAAAAAGAATAGATCATCACACATAAGAAGCACACATGAACACCATGATATAAGGTGGAAACCCAATGCGGGACGAAAACCACCTGCTGCTGTCTTCCTTTAATATAAGAAAAACCTGTTTACAATCTTCTACTGGTGCAGACTCATATGAGTATGTAGGCACCCACCTATAGAAGGCTACAACCTTCTCTCATTCTGCAACTGCCACTGTACGGGAGCTACAACCCCCTAGCTCTTGTACTAGCCGACATGTTTACTAGTACGTAGGCGCTGGCCTCTTGAAGGCTACAACCTTCACTCATTTTCCATCTGCTACTAGAAGGGAGCTCCAACCCCCTAGCTCTTGTACTATCTGAAATGTTTACCAGTATTTAGGCGCCAGCCTACAAAATGCTACGACCTTCTTTCTTCCTCCAAGGACCATGTTTCATAAATTTTCATACTGAATACTCTTGGATCACAACAACATAATATGAAGGCCACAGTTCATCCAATTTTCATACTGGACCCATCAACAATATTGAAGCACAAATCAATCACTACTACAATACAACCATCAATGACACCTGCATCATCAATCTCTGAATCACCCAATACTGAATCACTGAAACCCTGTCATCAAAACATAGTCACCAGAACACAGAGCAGAGCATAGAACTCTGCAACAACAACTAGGCCTAACTGCAACTTCAAATATCATACTTCATATTGTATACACTACTTGGATGAGCCAAACTAGTGTGTATACACTCTTTTACCAAAGTGAACCCGCATACATATCTACAAATATTTATTCATAACTTTGCAGCTATTCCAAACATCAGTCATACCCAGATGATAACATTTATACAATAAAACATGTGTCAATAATTTAGATCTAGTCTATCCATGATCAAACCACATAATGATAATACATTCCAAGCCTTATGATCTCGATCCATCATCCATCATGAACCGCGTAGGTGCATCCTTGGTTCAGATCAAGCAAAGCATCACAAACCCATAACCAACATACTAGATCTCATACTTCATCACATATTCAATCCTTGCACACTTGCACTTTGGCTTAATGATCTTCTTCTCCTTATATAAGTTTAGGCCTCTTTGATTACCATGTTCCACAACCATGTAGAACCGATACCTTCGACCCAATACCTGGGGTCAATTCCTCAGACCAAATACCATGGACCAATACCAAAATACTAGACCAAAATTTAGTTTTCCAACATGTACACACCTTTCCTTCTGTGAAAGTGTGTGTGTACATTATACGCGCCTTTGTATATAGTGAACCTGCATGTATATGCGACTCGGTCAATGGTGAACCTGCGTATACCTTTTTGTATACGCAACTTTGTATATATTGAACCTGCATGTATACGCGGCTTGGTCAATGGTGAACCTGCATATACCTTTCTTTCTTCATTCTTTGTTGTTTACCTACTATACTGTGATCTTACATCTAAGAGAGTTGCCATCAAGGACAACACATGTGTCATACCTGTATCATAATGCCAACAGGAAGATCTTGAAAAGATGGTATCAAGAGGATCTTGCTCAAAAGCAAGAAGAACTTGATGCAACCTTTGATGATATCAACAAACTCAAGGGGTCGCAAAAAGAACACATCCAAGATAAGATAGATGAAGAAGCAGAAAAGAAGGAAATGAAAGATGGTAAAGCCCTAGTTGATGAAGGTACAAGTTCCACATCTTTGTAGGATGATTCTAAGAAGGAATTTGATCAAAGTGAAAATCCAAATAAGAATGTTGCAACTCCAAAGAACAAAACCAAAGCAATCAAGAACAAAGGACCACAACAAACTACAAAACCGCCTCCAAATAAGAATGAAAAATATTCCCGATATGTTCATTTATTTAATGGTTATTGTTTTTCATGCACTAACTATGGAAATATGTCCAAGGATTGTAAAGTTATTGACAGGTACAAATATCAAGGACCATTTCATCTGAATGAACCATTAAGGGACACACATTTATTTAATGGTTATTGCCTTTTATGTGCTAACTATGGACATATGTTAGGGATTGTGAGGCCTTTTACAGGTAGAATAATTATCTGCAGAACCATAGAAGCAAGTTTGCAGGATCACGAGACAGGTTCCACGTTGATTTTGTTAGAAGAGAATACATGCTAGAGGGGCCAAACATTCAATGTTTCGAAAGCCATAACTATGGCCATTGCACTCGTGGTTGCCGATATCATATGGAATCACCTATGGACAACACTGAATGCTTCAAATTTCATAACTATGGGCACATGGTTCAAGATTGTAGGAATAACAAGGCCTAGAAAGGGAAATTGGTACAAGAAGACCAAGCAGATAACAACGTTTCAACAATTATGCTCTCAGGATTTCTAAAAGAAAAAGGTCATGAGGAATTAGCAGTTGCTTCAGATAGTGACTCAAGTCGAGATGTCTCATTAGTTGAATCACTATTTTCAACAATTTGGCTTGTTGACTCCTTAATGTTTGTGGAGGAGGAGTCTATGGAACAGTATATTTCACAAGTATATGATTGACAAGAAGGTAGTTTGAACGATATGGTAGTTTCATTACAGGTTAAGGGGAACAAAATAATTGAAGTATTATAGGTTACCAGGAACAAGGCAAGAATAGCCTGCAAAGAATATGCATAGGTTCAAGGAATCGATTTTGAAGAAGCAATTTCTCCCATTGCCATAATGGAAGCTATCGGGATGTTTCTCACTTATGCTTGCTTGAGAAAAATCAAGGTCTACCAAATGGATGTTAAGTCATGTTTTCTAAATGGTAAATTGGAGGAAGAAGTTTACATTGAAAAACCTGAATGTCTTCTGCTCTCTGACAAAGAAGACTATGTTTACAAATTAAAGAAGGTTCTATATGGTCTTAAGCAAGCTCCTAGGACTTTGTATGCTCATCTTGACAGATATCTACATCAACAGGGATTCAAGAAAGGAAGTGCTAACATCAATCCTTATGTGAAAGTGGATCAAGATAACCTAACAATTATTGAAGTATATGTGGATGATATAATCTTCGGAAGCAGTGATGACAGATTAAGAAAAGACTTTTCCACAAAAATGCAAAGTAAGATTGAAATGTCTATGCTTGGCGAGTTGACATACATTTTATGGCTTCAAATTTCTCAGTAGGATAAAAGAATATTCATATATCAAACCAAGTACATCAAAGAAATGCTTAAGAAATTCCAGATGGAAGATTGCAAGCTAGTCCTTACCCCCATGGTAACAGGTTGAAAAATAAGCTTAGAAGATTCATCAAAATATGCGGACCAAAGGTTGTATATATCCATGCTTGGTAGTCTCCTATATGTGACAACCTCCTGGCTAGATGTGATGCAGGAAGTTATACAAGTAGCACAATTCCAGGTAGCACCAAAATAATTTCATATCAATGTTGTCAAAAGAATTATTCGATACGTTAAGGGCACAACAGAATATGGTCTCTTGTATCCCAAAGGAAATGATCTAATCATCCAAGCTTATACAGATGTAGATTGGGTAGGAAGTGTTGATGATCGTAAGAGTACTAGTGGAGCAACATTCTGCCTAGGTGGTTACCTTGTATCATGGTTAAGTAAAAAGCAGTCTTCAATCTTATTATACACAACGGAAGCAGAATACATCACAACAACAACTTGTTGTACTCAAGTTCTTTGGATGCAGCAAACCTTGCAAGATCTTCAAGTTAAGTTTGATGAGCCTATTCCCATATTCTATGATAGCACCAGTGCCATTAGTATCTCCAAAAATCCTGCGATGTATTCCATAACAAAGAACATTCCGATCAAATATCATTTCATTAGAGAGCAAGTCACCGAAAAGAATATCAAGCTTGAATATGTTGGCACAAAGGAATAAATTGCTGAGATCTTTACCAAACAATTACTTGGTGAAGAATTTGAGTGTATTCACCAAAATCTTGGGATTCTCCGAAGTTCTCCTTAGAATATTTCTCTTATCTGACTAAGTAGAAAGGGGGAGTGGAGGTGTGTATAGGTTTGGAAGATGATAGAGTGTCAAGGGTAGTTACCCTTTTCCATTGATGACAAAGTGGGAGAGAAGAAAGTAGGAAGAGGTGTCATGATCGCAGGGGGAGTACTTGTGTTTTCATTAATGCCAAAGGGGTATATTGTTGATAAGTGGTTTTCATTAATGTCAACCCAAGCAGCACTAGGGGCTACCCCGATCTTGCATGGGAATTTTGACTTGAAAACTTACTCTATTCTGAGTCAACGATATTCTAGATGGATTCTACTCATCGAGATGTTTCTCTTGATATATGGAACGCCAAGCAATTCTTCACGATTTGAGAGATATTCATGTTTGACGTTAGTAACCCTTGTTAATGGGCTAAAACCCTATGGGGTTGTGGCCTGGCACTCATAACGCGTTGTGTTCATTGAATAGTAAATAATTAATAATGTGTTTTTTTCTCCTAAAATCCCTACAACATTCACTTGTGGGGGACCCTCTCAACTCAAGACATTCATATAAATAATGACCTTCATATCCTCCTCTAGTAGGGATTTTGTGGCTTCAAACATGTCATCGTGGAAGTTTAGCTATAACTTTGTTTATATGATGATTAAAAAGCTAACAATAAAACCCATTGAGCCAAACACTTGATGAACCTCTTGACCAAATTTTAAATCTTGTTTTGCTAAAGTTTGGGAGATATGATCTGAGGAAGTCATGGTTTTGCAAGCTCTCAAATTCCATGTCAAACAAGTGATGTTGGAAAAATCATCATAACTTTCTCTCTGAGAATTGGATTCAAATTTCGTAAGTTTTGGGAGAAAGAGGACAGACTATGCTTTTCTGGGTATCATTTTTAGGTCCGAAGGTTGTAACAGTGATACGTAGTACTTCGTACAAGTTCACTTTAATGAACAAGTATACAATCAGTTCATCGTGGGAGATTGGGCATAATGCTTTCTCGAAGAATCCAACCTTGATGAGACCTATGAGGTTAGGAAGAGGACTCAGGGGGATACCACAGGACAAAATTTTAGACCCTAAAGATTTGAAATTACATACATGAAACAGGTTCAATATCGAGCTCCTAGAATGAAAGAAAACACATGCATTCAAGGATCATTGCAATAAGGACCACACATCAACAATCAAGGGTAAGTCTCCTACAACAAGTTATGTATGATTAGTTTTTACATTTGAATTTTTAGTATCATCTCTGCCATATGTTTTTCAGGACAACGTAAGTATATACAAGGTCTCGGTTATATCTTTATTTCTCTATATATCACAGTTAGTTTTGATACCACATTTCAGATGTCCTATTCTTGATACTACACGTTTGATGCTACACCAGTCTACTAAATCTATATGATGTTGTAAGTTCATGTTACTTGTCTTCTCATAGTTAATAGAATTGTCTTTGCTTTTTTACTTAGAACTTAGTTCATCAAAAGTGTAGGGTCGATCATCAGTTTCTATTGTATATATCTTTAGGTCAATTTTGGATATAGTATTGCATAGAGTCCAGGCCTATATCAAGAGTGGGAGTCTTTGTCTACCGCTGCAACAAGTCAACAACAAAAGTGAAAATCACATTTCAGGTACACATTGTAATTTTAATTTGTATTTATTCATTATTATGCACTTGCATGTGTTTTGTAGGTAGAGTTAAGTTGAAGGGTATTTTGTTTTGTTTTGGGTTTGGTTTCACTCGGAAAATTTTGCATAGATTCAAGAAAAACATCAAGAAAGCATTCAAGATTTGAAGTATCAAATGAAAGGAAGCATTGAAGTGGGACATCCTTTGAAGACATGACAACCATCTGCATATTGTGAAGAAGTATCAAGGCCAAGAGTCAATGGGACATCCTTTGAAGACATGACATCCATCTGCATATTGTGAAGAAGTATCAAGGCCAAGAGTCATTTGTAAAAGAGTCATCATTGTAAAGTTGTAAAAGAGTCATTAGTAAAATACTCATCATTGTAAAGATTGTAAAAGAGTCATTTTGCCTAGAGTTGAAGAGGCAGTGTTGGGAGGTATAGGAGTCATTGTTGGGATGATGTCAAGGCTAAGTTGTATGTCATAGAGAGATTGGGTATTTGGTCAAGTACACAAAAATTATTGTACATCTTGAAGTATCGTGGATTGTTGTCCCTAGTTTGGAAATCCACAGTCTTGTCTTATTTCAGTCATTATAGGGTGGTAGGGGGGTGCTAGGCAGGTGTATGAATTCACCTACAGGTTGGGGCCTATGAACACTTCAAGGTGGTATGGTGATGCTAGGGTGAGTTTTGACTCGCTAGGGTGTTGGGGCATCCATTTAGTTGATTACTAAAGAAACCAGGGCATTGGGGCGTCCTTGCAGTGGGAGCTAGAGAAGAATGTCTTTCTATAATTCTAGGAATTTGTTGCTTTCATTTCAGCTGGGGCTGAAGATTAATGAATTTATTAGAAAATCATTCGGTCATTTTTTATCTGGAGGGGGTTTTACAACTAAAATTCTTGCTCCTACTGCGTTCTTTTATTTACTGTCATTACTGCATAAACATTAATAATAATTGAATATTAACTAATGCTCTGAAAATATTTAAAAGTGATAATTGCTAAGGAATATTGATGCACCCCACCTCTCAGTATTTTGAACAATATGAAAGTAAGCATTTAAAGGTTATGGTTGATTGGCTAACTTTGACTGTCTAGGCAAATCCACGTAAGGAGATGAATCTGCCTGGAAGTTTATAGAAAATGTATCGACACATACTTCATATATATTTAGTTATATAATTTGATCCTAATATCTTACCCCTATAGAGTAGCCATAGATGGGACCAATTTGTAGAAAAATAACCATTCAATTCTGATGACCAGTCCCAACTAAGAAACATACCATAATGATAAGGGATATCAACAACGCAAAATTTCAATTGTCTAGAAAACTTTAGGATTGGAAGTCAGTTTGATAAGAAAATTAGGAAGCATTCCAAACATAGTAACATTAGATCAATCAAGATTAAAAATATAGGTGGCACACTTATAAGGTTGAACTCCTAAATTTTATGTGCTTGGTAAGGGAATTACATTCACTAAGGCTCCCGAGTCAACCATGAAATTATGAACATTTTTATTGAAAATATCAAAGTTAGAAAGAAAATGGAGCTCTCAAAGGAGTACATTTTCCCTATTAAATCAGCATTGTCGATTACCAATTTATTATCTGAAGATCAATCAGTCTCATAAACACTCTTATATGCATTAGTTGGCTCAATACCTTTAGCAAGTTTTTCAATCACTCTTAGGAGTTCAGGTTGGTTCAAAGGAAGGATATCATACAATGATATGTTAGCTTTTGAATTCTTAAGATAATCTATTAAACTATACTAAGGTATCATAACACCTAAGGCGATGCTAGATTGTTTGGTCAGGAAGAAGGACCCAAGTGCTGAGGTTGTTGTAGCAAATGGGGGTATATTTTCTTTTTGTTGGAATTAAACTCCTACTTCGAGTGTTGTATCCTCTAATATCCTTAGTCTCCTGACTCAAACATGGATGGATATCCCACAAACCATTGATTGTGAAAGAGTGATCCTTTCGTTGTTCTCCAAATAGTTCTTCACCTCATAAAGTTTTTCTTCGACACCTCATTTTGAGTCCAAACTAGTCTCCAAGGATTTCAAAGTATCTAATATATGTTGCAATTGAAATAAATTTGGAGGGGATATATTTTTATTAACGGATGGAACATATTTCTTGAAATGGGGCATATTTTAAACCGAGGTCAACTGTCCCTAGTACATTTTTTCAAATTAGTGAATTTTCTTGCTATATTCTTCAAATGCCTAGTCATATTCAAAAGTTCAAGGAATGAAAATTCCTTCAAGAAAACACTATTAGAATGTGTTCCTTGTTTTTTCGTAGAGGTTGAAGGCTTTCCTTCGTCAATCATTGTTTTCCCATGAACACTTATAAGATCCTTTTTCTATTTTCCCAACCTCTTGGAAATTCTCCTACAAGGTTTTCTTTTCCACTCTGTTGACAAACATCACCATAGACAATGGCAAGTTGGAGTGTAAAAATCAATGGCTATTTCACCTGTACGTAGATATGCTTTGGGAAACTTATTTTGAATGAGTTGAAATTTCTTATTGAAATATTTCACATTTTCCTTAAATCCCATTTTCATCGAAGAGAGTAAAAACCGACCCAACTCATAATTTTCTAAGTTAGGAAAAAGTACCAGGAGGAAGCTTTTCGTTCAAAAGTATATTGTAACAGGTGGTAAACCACGTCATCATGTTCCAAATTCATAAGCTATGTGAGTAACATAAACATCTTCTTATGATCATTTTGGGCATCACCTTTATGAGGATCAAACTTCAAGAGAAATTTCATAAGTTACTTGGGTAGTGGATGTTATGGCCCGAGTAAACCGACAACATCTTGAGCTAACCAAGGTCTATCAACCATAATTTATTTTATTGTATATTGGTGATGATGCAATTGTGAAAGAGGCTAATACGGTTTAGACGAAGAAGTTGGCTCTAGGAAATCAACAAATGGTGAATGTGGAGAATGAGGTGGGGATAGTGGTTTCCCAGAACTTTAGGCCAACGGATTTTCAAACCACTCTTTTGAAAATACTATGACACCGAATGGGGGGTTAGTAGAGAGATAACTAGAAGTTTCATTTTTTGACAATTTGGATCCAATAGACAGCTTAGATAAGGATTTCTTATCTCTACAAGTGTGTTCTATAGGATTTATCCCTTGTTCACATGATATAATGTCGGTAATTTGTCAACTTGGTTGAATTAATTCACTTAAATAAGGATTTTTAAGATTAGGGGATTCACTTAGGGGATAATACGATGAAATTTGAGTCGAAATCCTAACATGAGGTAGAGAAGTAGTAAGCAATTGCAAAGAAGAGGATGAACTAGGCATTAAATTTGTAACTATGTCTTTTTGGGCCATTCATATTTTACACTCTACAGTTGTGAAATATTATGGACTAAGACTCACTGAGAGAAATGGAAGAATACTTCCAATCCCTCACTGAGTGGCCCTCCTAGTTCCATTACTATTGACGGGAAGAATGTGAATTTTGAAGGAATATCTTTAACAAGGGGAAAAAACATAATTGCGAGTCTGAATTACACCCACTTTTATTTGTTGTGGTGACCTTGAACCAGTATGTGGATTTGGTTACCACTTAAGGGACAAATAATTTCTCTTGTCTAGATTATCAACTTTACTATTAGTAGTGTTCTTCATTATTATTAATTTGGTTCTTTAAGTTAATTGATGAAGGGTTAAAGGAAATTTATTGTCGGACTAAATAAACATGAGACAAAATAACTAGAATTCTTTAGTTAAATATAAGTTAAGAAGAAAACGATTGTGCACCTATCAATATATCGATTAAGAAAAAATAATAAGCACATAGAAGAATACTAATTAACAAATCTTATGAGAGCTTGAACATTCACATAAATATATGTTAATATGAAAGAGACAAGAAACTTAATGCAAACAATCTATTAGAAAAGGACTTTACATATATCTCTTGGATAGGAAAATTATATTAATGAACAAAATGAGGCTTTCATTTAAAAAAAATTTCCTCGACCAGTAATACCTTAGGTGCCATGAGGATGTTCTAACTTATCAGGCATGACTTTTTGTTGATGCATCTTCCAAGAAACACGTAAGTTTAGGATCTTAAAAATATGATGGTCTCTATCCTTCTACAGTAGCCACATAGTCCTGAACATTCAGACTGTTAGGCCTCATACATTGGTATTGATTCTGACCATATAACAATTGAGCTGGGTTACCTCCCTAGTGGGTGTGATTATGAATTATTCTATTGAATCTTCATCCACCCTTTCATTTGTCTTATCACAGGGACTATTGTGGCTCTAACATTAGTGATTTCATGCAATATCAGCTCAGTGGATACGAAGTTAGATAATAATCTTAGAGTCCCTCATCCTCATTCTTCTAACATTTCTACAATTGCATCCCACATCCTCTTGGCTAGCTCGAGTTCTCTGGTTTTTTTCGCTTTAGCTTCCTCATGTTCTAACTCTAGTGATTTGGGCAATGAATCAAGAGCATCCCTGTGTTCCTTTTCCTACTCTAGTATTTGGCTGAGAGTTGTGATGGACTTTTTATAGGCTCAACCTTTAGTATCCAGTTCTTGCAATGTATTTTGAAGCTAGATAAATGATTTTGGGACCTGTTGTAACTCATCTACAAATAAGTCTTTCTCTCTTTGGAATTCATTATTTACTCTTATTTCTCGATATTTCATCACTTGAATTTTGATTTGCATCTTCTTTGTTTGGTCGATCCTAGGGTTGATATTTAGTCTGTGTTCCTCCTTGAGTTTATTTAACTCATTAATATTAGCTTGCCTAAGATGTGTTGTCTGTTACTTATACTAAGCTTTGAAGGAATTGAATAAATTTATGCATTTTGTTTCTAATCCTTCCTATTTTCTGGAGTCCAAAAGCTACTTTTCGTCTTCCAATTATTGTTGCAAAATCTTTTCTATCTAATTTAATTTCTCCACATATAAGTATATACTTTGAGTGGTGACCTTGTTAGTTGTCACCAAGGCTCTAAAAACTAAGGTTGTGTTGATGGCGAATTACTATTTCTTTTCCTAGAAATACTCCAAATAATCCTTTGTTTTGAGCTTTCTAAAGCAGAAACCTCTTCTTCACTAGTTCTAATATTTTTCCTCTTTGAGACACTACAATCCTAGACCTACTATAATAATTTTCACCTATGTTGACAACCTCCTCTTCAATATCGCTTGGGTCATGCGAAAGAGGTGCTACACCTGTTTACATGGAAATCTGAAGGATAGAGGAGATTGAAATTTGAGGGATGATGGGACCATGTACTAAAGTAATTGTTGGGATGAGTAATTCCAAGAATTGTTGCTATTAGGAAGGTTCCAAAGATTTTTTTATCTCTTTTCCCTTATCAATATTGTTGTCTAGTATAATTGGTTTTGTCTCAAGTTCATATCATCAATGGTAATTTTCACAATGTTCGAGGTCCCTCCATATTGTGCCCACTTTTTTTGTAGTAGTCTCATATCTACTTCAAGCCTTTTATTTTCAAGAGATTGATCCTTAAGATTCTATTCTTGATTTTCTACTTCTTGGAGCATGTCTATTTCAGAGAGACGTCACTCCTTTTTTCTTTCCATTTATTCTCCTTCTAGAAGTTGGAGGTTCAGCATGTGCTCTTTTTTTCTCACCTAGATTCTCATATTTGCTTCCTTAGATGTGAAAAAGTCTTAAAATACTAAATCATTAGTATCAAATTCATCCTCACATAGATAAGTAAACCTTAGAGAATTACAATGTTCTTTTACTATGTCGTGGGGTTCATTCCTTCTAAAAGTGCATGTAAGAAGCTTTAATTCCTTGATGATGGCAGCTTCATTGATGATCTGAGGGAATTTTTTCAAAGTATAATAAAATGTCTTTAGTGGAAATCACAACAATGACCTATTATTATTATTTTCTAAATCCAATTCCAGTTCGACTCCTACTATCAGATATGAAATCTCTTGAATTGTCAGTTGGTTAACGACAAACTGAGGCATCAATCACAAGGGTGAAAAATATTCGAATACCTTGATGTATGTATAGTGTTCCTCATAATACCTTTTCCTAACCCCAATAATGGTAATGCTCACTTATTTTGATAATTGGGGTGTTAGAAACCAGAAGAGTATATGGTGGGTCCGAGCCCAAAATTGATCATAAATTTCTTAAAATAACTTAAGATATTGGTCTACCCACAACTCTTGGTAATATATATGAATAGGGGGGTGCTAAAGACCACTTCCATTGGATTCTCGGAAACTCATTTGTGATGCATAGAGCATCTAATAAATATGTCGACATGTAGAAGTACATGCTATAATTCTCTAGAACACCCTTCACCTTTGACAAAGCATTCAATAAATTACTTGATAAAATTCTTAGCAAATTGAATTTACACCATTTGGAAAATATTCATTCTACCAAGGGTAGCCAATCGATCTTGAATTGGGAGGCATTGAATTCTCCATAGAGTTGGTTAATATTTGTTTTAAGGTGGTGGAAGGGATCCCATTTATATTGTGTGGGATATTGTTTATTTGTCTGTTTCTTGAAGGGATTAGTGTCCCACCACCAACCCTTTATAATTTTTTTAGACATGGGATGAACTGCAAAGACATTCTCTATAAAATACTTGGCAGACTTAATGTTGGAAATAATACTGAAAGGGAGGGTGAATCAGTATTGTTAGATCAATAATTTAATTTTCAAAACTGATTTGTATACGCTACTTCAACTTAGTGAACTAGCATGTATACGCAACTATACTTCATGCAACTAGAATATATGCAGAGATCTTTTGATTTACCCAAATTATCACGTATTGAACTTTAACCAGTATATCAGGAATTCATTAGACAGTGCAGTAAAAGCAAAATAAAGCATCACGCATAAGCAATACACAAGAACACCAAGATATAAGTTGGAAACCCAATGTGGGTGAAAACCACCTATTGTTGTCCTCTCTATCTTCTTTTAATAATAAGAAAAATCAGTTTACAATTCTTATACCGGTGCACTCTTATACCAGTATGCAGGCTTCTAACCGCAGAAGGCTACAACCTTCTATCGTTCTCGATCTTCTACTGGAAGGGAGCTACAACCCCCTAGCTCTTGTACTAGCTGATATGTTTAGTAGTACATAGGTGTCGGCCTACAGAAGGCTACAACCTTCTCTTTTCTTCCAAGGACCATGTTTCATATATTTTCAGACTCTATCCATCAACAACATCATTCAATCATCAAATATATATGCGTCAACCAATCTCCTATTGAACCAACCACAACCAAATCAATCAATCACTTTGACACCCCATCAATCTGATCTTTCAGAATGTTGTCACCAGAATACAGTAACCAGAACCCAAGCTAGAACCCAGAACATTGCAACAACAAACAGAAGTAGCTAAAACATATTTTATAAGGTATACACTACTTCCATGTATCGAACCTGTGTGCATATGCACTTTCCTCAAGGCGAACCTGCGTACAGATCAACAAATCAAATTTATGATGTATACGTTGTTTTGATATGCAGAACCAGCGTGTATACGTGCCTTTTCTAAAGTGAACCTGCGTATAGATCTATAAATGTTGATTTAAACATTACAAAAATTCCAGACTTCAGTCATACCCAAATTATCATCTTTACAAACTACAACATGTGCCAATTATTCAAATAAATGATCAAACCATATAAATATAATTCACTTCAGGCCTTAAGATCCTAATACGTCATTAGATCTTATCGTTCATTCATCACTAAGGTTCATCCTTGGTTCAGATCAAGCACAACACCATGAGCCAATAACCTACATATTAAATATCACACTTTTTCATATATCTGATACTTGCACACATTGGCCTAATGATCTTCTCCTCCTTTTATAGTTTTAGGCCTTTCTCAATACCATGGACCAAAACCATTTAGGACCAATACCTTGAACCAAATACCTAAGGTCAATACCTCGGACCAGATACCTTAGACCAATACAATGGATCAAAATACCATGGACCAAATACTCGGACCAAAAATTTAGTCTTCCAAGGTATACATGCCTTTCCTTCTATGAAACTGTGTGTACGTATATGCGACTTTCA
Source organism: Pinus tabuliformis (assembly GCA_031772625.1). Lineage (NCBI taxonomy): Eukaryota > Viridiplantae > Streptophyta > Pinopsida > Pinales > Pinaceae > Pinus > Pinus tabuliformis. Next base: position 1,706,680,647 of record CM062816.1, on the reverse strand, counting down.
TATAGTGAACCCGTGTGTATACATGGCTTGGCCAATGGTGAACTTGCGTATACCTCTCTTTCTTCATTCTGGGAAGTCTAATCTATTACTCTATGTTGTTAACCTGTTGTACTATGATTTGTCATCTGAGTGAGTTGCCATCAAGGACAACACCTGTGTCATAATTCCAACAATCTCCCCCTTTGTACCTGATGGAAACACCAAGTCACTCTCCCCCTTTGTCATCAAGGGAAAAGGGTCATGCTCCCCCTGAGTACTTGCTAAATTCTCTTGTATGTTGAAGTGTGTTGATTGAGTTCCTATGATCTAGTCCATGCTCCCCCTTGAGCACAAGCAAGGTTTGCAAAAAGATAACATGACTCTATACATACATCACCAATGACCTTCCTATCACCAAAGTCTCATACATACATCCATCCCCCAATCAAATGGGGATATACCAAATTTGACTCACCCACCCAACCAAGTGGGGATATACCAATTGTTTATACAAGAAACATTACATCATCTATCCCATGCATAGTGGGGTTAGAAAGTAGGTCTTTTCATTACCTTTACATTAAATGATATACATGACATATACAATAGAGACCAAATATCTTAAACAAGACCACGATAGTCATCAACAACTATCATCAGTAGCATCTTTCAATCAACATCCAAACCAACAACCATGTTCCCCCCCTGATCCTATTCCACCTGAATAAAAAACAAGTATGTGAATCTGTACCATGATCTTGTAAGATAATGCCAACAATGCATTATTAGAAGAATATGCTCCCCATAAACCTATGCCATATGTTCATGTTTAGATCTGATCATTTCATATATTAGAAGAGTTATCAAGGCATCATCATCAATCAGATATACATCAAGTTATCAACAACTTATGAGAGCCAACATATTTCCACATTTCATCAATAGATTGTAACCATCATCAAGCTGAGCAGATAATTTACTGAACCATATCAGACCCTTTTCTCCTGAGTCTAGCCCACTACTTTTCCTTAAACCAACATATACGTGACTACGCTTCATGAAACTCACATATAAATACCGTTCTCTGAAGAAGATAGGATTAGCAGTAGGATGATGAAGGAACTACTCCAAGCTTTTGTCTGAGGTATTCAAATGTCTCTCTAGGAAGTGGTTTGGTGAATATATCAGCAACCTATTCTTTGGAGGGAACATATTCCAATTTGACCTTTTTTTCAAGCACTTGTTCACGTAGAAAATGATATTTTATGGGTATGTGCTTGGTATTTGAGTGCATGACTGGATTATTTGAAATACTGATGGAACTTGTATTATCACATAGAATGGAGATAGGTGGAGTACATGTGATCTGAATGTCTTTCAAGGTTTGCATTATCCAAATTAGTTGTGTGCAGCAAGATGCAAAAGCCACATATTCTGCTTTAGTTATAGATAATGCAATTGAAATTTGTTTCTTGCTGAACCAAAAAACTAACCTAGAACCCATATAGAATGCACCACCACTAGTGCTTTTTCTGTCATCAACGCTTCCTGCCCAATCTGCATCTGTATATGCATGAACTGTAAGATTTGTATCCCTAGGATACCATAAACCAAATTTTTGTGTTCCTTGAAGATATTTGGAAATCCTTTTGACTGCCTGAAGGTGTTATTCCTTTGGATTTGCTTGGAATCTTCCAACTATTCATACTACATGCATGAAGTCCGATCAGGTACCTGTTAGATAAAGTAGATTACCCATCATGGATCTATAAGTTGGTTGATGTACTGCTGTTGATTCATCATTGGAGCTGAGACTGATTCCTGTTACCATTGGGGTACATAATGGTTTAGAATCTTCCATGTCATTCTTTTTCAAGATTTGTTTGAGATATTTGGTTTGTGACAGAAAAATACCATCTTTATTTTGTTGAACTTGTAGACCAATAAAATATGTAAGCTCACCAATCAGGGACATTTCAAATTCTTGTTGCATTACTAAAGCAAAATTCAACTCATGGATTCTTCATTACTACCAAAAACGATATCATCAACATAAACAACAATTATTAGAAATTTATTATTATCAATCTTTGTATATATATTTCTATCAGTTAATCCCTTTGAAAAACCTTGTTGGTGGAGATATTTGTTAAGACGGTAATACCAAGCCGTTGGAGTTTGTTTTAGACCATAGAGAGCCTTTCTAAGTCTGGATACAAGTTTTGCATCATATCCAAGAATGAATCCATCTGGTTGCTCAATATAGATTTCTTCTTCTAAGTCTCCATTAAGAAAGGTAGATTTTACATCAATTTGGTATACTTTGAATCTCTGAAAACTAGAAAGAGCAAGAAACATTCTTATGGCTTCAATTCTAGCAACAGGTGCAAAAGTTTCTTCAAAATCTATACCTTCTTGTTGAGCATATCCTTTACAAACAAGTCTGGCCTTGTTTCTAATAACTTCTCCATTTTCATTCAGCTTGTTTTTGAATATCCATTTAATTCCTATGATGTTCTTATCATGAGATCTAGGTACTAATTCCCAAGTATTATTCTTTTCAATTTGCTCAAGTTCTTCATTCATGGACTTGACCCAACATTCATCTTTGCATGCTTCACTTACATTTTGAGGTTTGGTGGAAGATAGTAATGCTCGATAGCTTGAAGATTTTGTAATAGTTCTTCTTGTCTGCACACCTGCTTCTTTCTGTCGTAAAATTTCAGTTTCTAGATTATTTTTCTGAACATACTTGGATGGAGTCTTTTCTTCTATCGTTATCTCCTATTCTGGTGCTTCATTTTTTTCTTCTTCAGAATTAGTGTGATTTGATGTGGGAAGATAATCCTCATCATCTTCATAATCTTCAGCTTTTATCTGTTTTGGATTTTTGCATGCTTCATCAACCACAACATCAATACTTTCAATAATTTTCCCAAGTCTTTTATTATAACATTTATATCCTTTACTTCGGTAAGAGTAACCAAGAAGAATACCTTCATCTGCTTTGGGTTCAAACTTAGCAAGTTTTTCATCAGTCCTTTTAATGTAACATTTGCTTCCAAAAACTTTGAAGTATTTTACAGTAGGATTCTTACCATAACAAAGTTCATGTGGAGTTTAAGTGTTTTTTACCCAAACATTTTCTTGGTTGAGAATAGTGATGGCAGTGAATGCAGCTTCACCCCAGAAGGTTGTAGGAGTTCTAGACTCATCTAGCATAGCACGGACCATTTGTTGAACAGTTATGTTCATCCTTTCTACCACTCCATTTTGCTGAGGAGTCCTTGCAGTGGAGAACTTCCACTTTATTCCATGTTGTTCAGAAAAGTCAAAGAATTCATCCAAGGTAAATTCCCCTCCTCGATCAGATCTGAGGCATTTGATTTTGTGATCTGATTCATTCTCAACCAAAGCATTGAAGGCTTTGAATTTTTCAAAAGCTTCATCTTTATGCTTTAGAAGACCTATCCAACACATTCTAGAAAAATAATCAATGAACAATATAAAGTATTCTTCTCCACGAGGTGACTTTTTCCTTGATGGTCCACATAAATCAGTACGAACAAGTTCAAGAGGCTTACTAGCTAATCCTTCCTTTTTAGGGAAGTGTGATCTAGTTTTCTTATCGAATTGACATGATTTAAATATTGTATTTTCAGGAATGTTGATATTAGGAAGATCACGAATAGCCTGGAATTTGCATGCTTTTCTTATTTGGGAAAAATCTTAGATGCCCCAAACTTATGTGCCATAGCAAGTGTTCATCATTTTTGCTTAGATATCACTTTTGTTGTCCTCCATTGAGTATGTTTAAGTTGTTTGGAGTTCTTGTACCTTTGATCACAGTTTCTCCTGTATCAAGCTCACGAACAACACATCCATTTGATTGAAATACTACTTCATTTCCTTGATCACACATTTCACTAACACTCAACAGGTTATGCTTTAGACCATCAACATAAATAATATTCCTAGCTTTAACCTTTTGTTGTAAGAAAATAGACCCTTTACCTTTTATAATAGCAGGAGTTTCATTTCCAAATGAGACCTTATTTTCCTTTTCTAAGGCATTATATGAGTGAAGTTTTTCTTTGTCACCTGTCATGTGTTTTGAGCATTCACTATTGATGTACCACTAATTTTCTTGTCATTCTACATACAAGGCTATGCCATACCTTTTTGTTTTCAGTTCTTTCTTTCTCCATATTTTGGGTATTAATGGAGTTTTCTCCTTTTCAGATATTTGCCGAAATTTGCTCCTACATTCAGATTCTTCATGACCGAAGTTGTTGCAGATAGAGCATTCTATATCATTTTCAAGAAGAGAAAACTTATTGTAGGACCTTTTCATGATCCCTATCACATTCCTTTGATTTCATGCTTCTCTAGTCATGATGGTCTTGTAAGAAACACATTTAGTATCTTTGTGTACAAAGTTATGACATGAAAAACATTGGCCATTAAAGAAGTTCCTGCGATTATCGAATCTACTGACCTGGTGATTGTAGTTTCCATTGATATTCATCCTTGAAGTAGATTGAGCATGATTTACCTGGGGTTGGTTGTGGCTTCTATTCATCCTTGAAGTAAATTGAGCCTGATTTACCTGGTGATCTGCTTTATGCCTTTGCTGATGATTTTCAAATTTTTCACTGCTCTTTACTGCATGAAGATAGCTTTTAGTGGAGGTTGATGGTTTCTGTGCTTGAGATGCTTCTTCAGTATATCTAAGAACTGTCTTTATCAGAGGAGAACGTTGCACTTTGATAATTTCATTTAAGGTTTCTGATCCTTTAGCAAATCTAAGATTAAGAGCTTTTGTTTTCTCAAGATCCTTTCTTAGACCCACAATTTCACATTCTAGTTTTTCATTGTGTTTTTCTCTTTCAGCAAGTTTGAATGTCAAGGTATCTATAATCATACTCTTTTCTTATAAACATATTTTTCGTTTAGAGATTTCTTCATTAAGGTCATATTCATCTAATGCATCCAAAAAATCATCATCTTCATAAGCCATCAGAAGTCTATAGTCATTACTATTCTCATCTTCATCACTAATTGATAAACCATTGCTATCTTCATGAGTATAGTAACTCTTATTACTTACACTTTGTTTTCTATTCCAATTCGTAGATTCCTTCCCTTTATCATATTTATCTTTATGAGGACATTCAGCAGCTTAATGACTGACTCTACCACAAGAAAAACATTTGAAAGGTAGTTTACCTTTGAATCTTCTAGAACCCCGTTGAAGATTCTTGACAAATTTTACTTCCTCTTCTTCTTCTGAAAGATTTCCTGATTCATTGAGTTCTTCTTTTTATTGTTGAAGCTTTAAATGCAGCTTCTCCCATAGCTGATGGACCTACTTTTCTCATCTCAAAGGCAGTTAAGATTCCATGCAGCTGTGTCATATTAATAGTCTCTAGATCCTGCTTTTCTTCTATGGCAGATACTTTTGATTCAAACTTAGCAGACAAGGATCTTAAAACTTTTTCAACTAAAGTAACTTCCTTTATCTCTTCACCCAAATTCTACATGTAATTAACAATCTCATCTATACGTAAGAATTATCAAGCTATACTTTCATCATTTTGCATCTTGAGAGTTTCATATTGAATTCTGAGAGTTTTGCAATTTAGTATGTTTTACCTGAGAGTCTCCTTCATAGCTTAGAATGATTTTGTCGCATATTTCTTTGGCTGATTTGAGCAACTGAACTTTGACAAACTTTGATTGTGACAGACTTCCCAACAATGTATTGAAAGCCTTGGCATTGGTTTCATATCACTTTTTACCTGTTGTATGTGTAGGAATTGCTGATGGAAATGTATATCCTCCTTCCACGATTTCCCAAACATCTGTTCCAAGAGATTGAAGATAGGTTGTGGTTCTTACCTTCCAATAAACAAAGTTTCTCCCATCAAAGATGGGCGGTCTGATGGATCCCTCACTTTCTTGATTACTCATGATGATGGATCTTCCGTCAAGCGATCAAGCTTCTTCTGAAGGACCGGCTCTGATACCTACTGTTGGAAATAATACTAAGAGGGGGTGTGAATCAGTATTATTAGATCAATAAATTAGTTTTCAAAATTGATTTTTATACGCTACTTCAGCTTAGTGAACTAGCGTGTATACGCAACTATACTTAATGCAACCAACGTATATGCAAAGATATTTTGATTTACCCAAATTATCAAGCATTTAACTTTAACCAATATATCAGGAATTCATTAGACAGTGCAATAAAAGCAAAATAAAGCATCACACATAAGAAACACACAAGAAAACCAAGATATACGGTGGAAACCCAATGTGGGTGAAAACCACCTACTACTATCATCTCTGTCTTCTTTTAATAATAAGAAAAATCAGTTTACAATTCTTGTACTAGTGCAGTCTTATACCAGTACACAGGATTCTACCTGCAGAAGGCTACAACCTTCTCTCGTTATCCATATTCTACTAGAAAGGAGCTACAACCCCCTAGATCTTGTATTAGCTGATATGTTTACTAGTACGTAGGTGTTGGCCTACAGAAGGCTACAACCTTCTCTTTTCTTCTAGTGACCATGTTTCATAAATTTTCAGACTCGATCCATCAACAACATCGTTCAATCATCAAATATATCTGCATCAACCAATCTCCTATTGAACCAACAACAACCAAGTTAATCAATCACTTTGACACCCCATCAATCTGATATTTCAGAACGCTGTCACCAGAATACAGTAACCAGAACCCAAGCCAGAACCCAGAACACTGCAACAACAAACAGAAGTAGATAAAACATATTCTATAGGGTATATGCTACTTCCATGTGTTGAACCTACGTGAATACGTGCTTTCCTCAAGGAAAACCTGCGTACGGATCTGCAAATCAAATTTATGATGTATATGCTGTTTTTATATGCAGAACCAACATGTATATGTGACATTTCTAAAGTGAACCTGTGTACAGATCTGTAAATGTTGATTTAAACATTACAACAATTCCAGATTTTAGTCATACCCAGATCATCATCTTTACAGACTACAACATGTGCCAGTTATTTAGATAAATGATCAAACCACATAAAGATAATTCACTTCAAGACTTAAGTTCTTGATACATCATTAGATCTTATCCTTCATCAAGCGCTAAGGTTCATCCTTGGTTTAGATCAAGCACAACACCATGAGCCAATAACCTGCATATCAGATCTCACACTTTATCAGATATTCGATACTTGCACACCTTGGCATAATGATCTTCTCCTCCTTTTATAGTTTTAGTCCTTTCTCAATACCATGGACCAAAACCATTTAGGACCAAATACCTTGGGTCAATACCTCAGACCAGATACCTTAGACCAATACCATGGATCAAAATACCATGGACCAAATACTTCGGACCAAAAATTTAGTTTTCTAAGGTATACACATCTTTCCTTCTGTGAAAGTACGTGTGTACGTATGCGCGACTTGTATACAGTGAACCTGTCTGTATATGCAACTTGGCCAATGGTGAACCTATGTATACCTCTCTTTCTTCATTCTGTGGAGTCTGATCTGTAACTCTGTGTTGTTAACCTGTTGTACTATGATCTGTCATCTGAGTGAGTTGCCATCAAGGACAACACCTGTGTCATAATGCCAACATTTAACCTCAACCTACTGAAGATAATACATCTCTTGGAGCACAACAACCTTTAGAGAGGAAATAATTTCAAATTTATTGTTGAAAATGACTTCTTGCTTCAAATATTTCTCTACTAATGCCCATCTAGTCATGTCACTTTAAGGCATGACCAACGGTTTGGTGGAAACAAAATAGATCTTAAATTTTCTAATGTTCCACATCATTGTGTAGTATTTTGTTTGTGCATCGAACTTTGAATTAGAATATATTCAGTGAATCTCCCCCCAATCCATGTAACCACCCCGCTTATCTCACGGGGCTAGTCACTTGCTAATCCAATTTCTCTTGCACTAATACACTACAACAAAATAGGCAATTTGTGTCGTACTTAGTGCCATATTTTAGTGCAATTTTTTTACAATTGGTATGACCAACCTAGTGCTAAATCTGGCTCTATTGTACATATTTTAAAGCTTCGTTTTTCGCACCTGATTTTGCATCCTTTCTCATGCTAGATTTTTCATCTTTTCTTTACACTGAATTATGCATCATTTTTTGTGTCAAATTTTCCACCAATATTTGCATCTGATTTTATGAAAGGTTTCACTTCTAGTTTTGTGCCATTTTTTGCATCTATTGTTCATCATTTTTTGCATCTATTGTTCATCATTTTTTGCTTCCTTTTTTGTGCCACTCTTTGCTTCCATTTTTGTGCCATTATCTGCATCAAATTTACACCGTTTTTTGCATCCAATTTCCCACATTTTCTTGCATCCATTTTGTGTTGATTTTTTTCATCTAGCCTTACACTAGGGTTTGTATCTTGTCTTACACTAATTTTTTCTTCTAATTTTGTATGTATTTTTGCATCTAGTTTTGCACCTACTTTGGTGCCTATCTTTGCACCACATAATGAATTTGATTTAGCACCAAATTTTGCATCCATTTTTGTGCCCATTTTTGCGTCATTTTTTGGGCCATTTTTTTTACGTCCACTTTTGCATTTGATTTGCCTCCCTTTCTCACATCCCATATTGCACTATATTTTGCATCATTTGCTACATCCAATTTTGCATAATTTTTTAAACACAATTTCTTGCTTCCAATTTTACACCCTTTTGAGTATCCAAAATTTCATCTATATTTACATCTTATGTTAAGTCATGTATTATGTCCACCTCTACATCCCATTTTTTGTTTAATGTTACATTCAATTTTGAGTCATATTTTACATCCAATTTTTCATTTATTTTTGAACCAAGTTTTACATCACTTTTTGTATCCAACATTTCATCTCAATTTGCATCTAATTTTGAACTATTTTTATGCCCATTTTTGCACCATATTTTTCTGTCTACTTGTGTGCCCAATGTTGCACCATTATTTATGTCTAATTTTTCATTCAATTTTACATCCTTTTTGGTGTCTAATTTTACATCATTTTCACCATCCAATTTTGAATTCTTTTTGGTGTCTAATTTTTGATAATTTTCACATCCAAATTTGCATCATTTTTCTGCCTCATTTTGTGTCCATGTTTGAGTTTGAATTTTCATTTGATTATGCATCATTTTTGGCATCCAATATGGCTGCCTTGGTTTCACCCTTTTTTTAGCCTCATTGTGCATCTTGTTTTATGTCATTTGTTACATATTTATTTTCCTTTTCTATGCCTAAGTTTGCATCCCAAATTTACACCATTATTTGCATCATCATTTGGCATCTTAATTCACATAATTTTTTACTTCTTTTTATCACCCAACTTGGCATCCCCTTTTGCATCATATTTTACATCTAGTTTAAGACACTTTTTGTGTTCTTGTTTGCATCTTGTTTTAATTCCTAATTTAACATCCAATTCTACTCCCATTTTTTCTCCCATGGTTACATCCTCTTTTAAATTTGCATTTGACTTGTTGTGTAGAGTTTAATTTTATTTCCATTTATGATATCCTTTATGGATTCATTTTACTAATTTAAATTTCATAGTGAAATATATCACAATTTCTTAATATCATTAAAGGAGATATCACAATTCAAAGTGAAAACAATTTTATATAGAAATTTAAGGGAAATTGACAACATCCATGCATAAAAATAGCAATATCATCATATACAATAATTCTCTAGCAGAAGATCATTAACAAATTTTAATTTACATATATGAATACCAAATCAATAACCATCGTAGATATCACTATTCCAAAATAAATTCACATACACACAAGGAAAGAACCTTTGGTCACCTCTTCTCATGACCCAAAGGAATAATAACAATATGAAGAGATGTAAGATGTTTGGCATAGTCTATGACAACTAAGAATTCTCAGCAAGAAATCCCTTTCACACAACCTCATGTCAATTACTTTTCCAATTAGAGGAAATTTCAACTCAAAAATAGCCACCTAAGAAAATAAAAAACATTTGTTTTGACAACATTTGTTTTTTTACTCCGGATGCGGGTGCCAGGGACGCTAACAATGATGGGACTGTCCAGGGACCTGCATGACTGGCACATGGCGAGCATGTGCGCTGGACAGGAACGCAGGTGGTGTAATAAGGACAGGCAGATGAAGGTCTGCACGAAGGTAAATGAGGCAGGACGTTGCACGGTGAGCATTAAAAAGCAGCCTGTCTCCGCTCGCTTGAAAGGATTCTGGTCTGATATGACTTGGTTGGACAGAGTAATGAAGGGGGAGTCTCGAGGGTTTGGATTTCAGTTAATAAATATCCACAATGCCGACCCGCTGAACCAGAGACAAATTCTGTTTGGTATATCCGGGAGATGGGAGAAAGATGGGCTCTGGGGTTGCTCTGTGGCCGAAGAGGGGTGTCTTTCTGCGTCTGAGGCCAACATCATTTCGTGTGGAAGCATAAAGGGTAAAGCTCCATCAGCCGCTGGTGACATTGTTATCGCAGTTAATGTTCATTGCCACAAGATGACGAGACCTCGACAACGTTTATTGAGCCGTAGAGGCTCTGGTAATGACAATCCGGTGAGGCCTCCTTCTGAGACGGAGTCCATTCAGTCTCCAGTGCATCTAAGGGGATCAACACGCCTTCTTATCCCAAGCCAATTCCTGGATTCGAACACTCAGGAATCAGACAATTCCTCGGCTTTCGTTTCAGCAACTTTTTCTTTCAACTGCTCACTCCTACACCCTCGTATTACGGCCCATGAGTCTATTCTTTTCACAGAGGAAGCTCAGAATGAGGGCGAGTCCAGTGCTCCTATCCCCCAATCTGAGGAAGTCCACAATCTTAGTTTTACTCAGCCTACTTCCGAAACTAATCAGGGGCAGCCCCAGCCAGCCAATGCCATCAATTTCATGCCAGAGGCATATGCTCAGCCGGATTTGTAGGAACCAGAAGAGGGCTGGTGTAGAATTGTAGAGGAAAAGCCGCTCGAGTAATCCCAGTTCCAGTCCTCCACTTTTTTTAAGGCTCACTGCAACGACGGAATAGCGTACCAGTGGTTCGGTCTGCAAATCTTTGGTCAAGTTTTTGTGTACCTATCATAATGTCTATTGTCTGGTCTGTTGTTTGTCTAATGTGTGGCGATAATGCCTCTGTCTGGTCTGTTGTGTGTCTAATGTGTGGCGATAATGACTGTGTCGTGCAATACTCTGTTTCCGGCTACCTGCACCATACTGTTCTCCCCTACGTGGGATATAAGTTTCATGCTCTCCATTTTAGAAACTGTCATGAACAATCAGCCTTTCTCAAAGGCCTAAAGGATTTCTGCTCGGCAAAGTTGTAACAATGCTCTTTTTGTACATAATAGATTAATCTTATTTAGCAAAAAAAAAAAAAACAATTATTTTTTTAATATAAAAAGAAATTTGCATGAAAATAATTGTTATATAGAATTTATCCAATTAATAATAGTATGAAAAATATAGTGTTCACAAAGGTTATTAAGCTCTTATTACACACTATTTACTATTGCTTTATTATATTTTTTTCCTTACATATTTTTAAAGAGTATATATTTTAATTTAATTTATATTTTCTTATTGATAATAATAATAACAATTTAAAGTAAATTTATAATTTAGTTTTTATTTATTTATTTATTTAAATTTTGTCAGTATAAAATATATCATGAAATAAATATTTTAATGTGATATATATATATATATATATATAAGAACATATAAAATAATTAAACAAATATATTAATATAAATAATTCTAAAAACAAAATGTATACAACTATATTATAACATGTTTAAATAATAAAATACTACAATTTCGCCACATGTCAGCTTTTTGTATCACATCAAACATTTCTTGCTTTAGGTATTAAGGTGAGGCCATCCATGCATAACTTTTTAGGATCCCTTTGATATATGGTTGCAAGTCAATTATTTTTGCAACAACAATATATTCTTGTTAGTCATTGGTTCACATGGTTGCATGACAACCTTCTTTATTTCTGAAAGAAAAAATTGTACCTTTCTATTTAAAAAATAAATCAAATGTTACATACATATACATCGCCAAATAGGTCCAAAAATTAGTTCAAAACTTCACACAGGTCTCATGCCAACCTTATATAATGAGGAAGCAAATATCAAGAAACCAATATTTTCATAATTTTTCAAAGTCATTTCAATTGTAATTTGTTTGTTGGTCTTCCATCCTAATATTTAATCACTTCAATCAAGGATATAGATAACATGATGGCATTAGTAGTACTTCATTGGCACATGCATGGAACATCATCATATCATGTCTCAATAATTGTGGCATGTTGTATAACATATTAGAGATGTTATATTATAATGTAATTTATATCATATATTAGACATTTTATAATATAATGTAAGTTGTTACTTTGATTTGCAGTAATGTTTAACATTTTTTTTAATTAATAAAGGGAATTTATAAAAAGGGGAATGAGTTAATAATTGGTGGAAGTGATAAATTAATTGTTTTAAATATGATATATTTTAATAATATGGAATATATGTTTACCACTAAATTCAATATCTAAATTTCTCTAATGCACCATCCAATAGATAAAGACCCATTTGATGCCAAAAAAGTGTAACAATATTGTTTGTTTTTCAATTGGCCAACCATAGAAGATATGATATTGAAAAACACTCACTATGACTCTTATCATAGATAGTGAGAAAAAGTGGAATTAGAAAAAAACACTAGATGAGTGATATCGCTAAGTAGATTGAAGTTGTCGACTTGTTATTCTCATGATCTATATAAATAATAAAATATCATAGATGACATTTTGATGCTCCGCGAGGATATTTCCATTCAAAATCTTAAAAGAGAGCTCTAAGAATGCCATACCTCTGCAACAACTGAGTTGATATGGTATCCCTCCTTTTAATTGATTATTGAACAAATTGAGCTTCTTCAAATGAAAGAGATGTCCCAATTGAACTAGTATATGATGATGGAATGAATTTCTAGAAATATCGAGTGAGTCAAGAAATGAAAAATTGACGAGGGGAGGATAAATAAAGCCTTCCATATCCTTGGAACTGAGATCGAGAGTGGCCACTCTCTAAGCATGGAAATGCCTGCAGGTAATACTAGTCCAGTTGGACAAAGGGACTTTAGCACTCCAATAGGCCATGGAATTATGACGATCCTTAGAGATGATCTTATTAAATTCCAAGAGGAATTCATGATCATGAGTGAAAACAAAAGTGTGCCCCAAAATTTTGATTGCTGCATTTTCAAAATAATCTAATGTCACCCAAATTTTTCACAAAAATGGAAAAAATCAGCTAAAAACTTTTGATTGCTACATTTCTCAAAACATTATTATTTCACCCAACTTCTTTTCAACAATTTATTCGTGGATATGTAGAAGAAAAACCAATGAAAACACAACAAAAGTGTGGTTGGGGAAGGCTTTACCATTGGTTGTGGCGATTGTGGCATTGTTTCTCAACGCATGCTATAAACAAAGGATCTTCGATTGTGGCACTATTGCTCAAATCATGTTGCAAACAGATTTTTTAAATTAAATGAAGTAGCCCTCACTTGTATTTTTCTTCCAAAAAATACAAAAAGCAGGAAATGAGATTATTTTGAAAAATATATTTCTTAAAATGAAAAAGTGGCAAATATTAGAAAATTTATATGTATCCACATTTAACAACAAAGAAACAAAAATATTTTAAAAAAAATAAAAATTTCTAAAAATAAAAAGGAAAAATATCAAAATAAATTTGAAATGAGAGTTTTAAAGTAATATTTAAAAATATTACTAACTTTGGCATCTTGTTTCTAAACATTTGTGCATAGAATTTTTTTTAAAATGTTAAAAAATGTAATATTTAAAAATTTAAAAATATTACTAATTTTTGGTTTTTTGTTTCTAAATATTCGTGCATAGAAACACATGTTATTAATATTATATGGGTTCAAATTATTTAATTTCATTTTTTAATTAATACTTAACCCATGATTTATGCATCATTAAAACCACACTCAACCCATGATTTACCATTATATGGGTTCAAATTTTATAATTTCATATTCTAATTAATGCTTAACCCATGATTTATGTCTCATTAAAACCACACTCAACCCATGATTTACCATTATTTAAAATATTATCGATATTCTAAGTTATATAGATTAAGGTATTAATTTTATTTTTAATATTTAATATAGATTTAGGTCACTTCGGCATCATTCATGCATAAGGTAGGTAAATCATATTATTAAAAAAATCACTTACACCTAAATTAAATAATAAAAATTTTCCATGTCATTTTATCTGCCTAGCCACACATGTATCTCTATTAAATTTTAAAGGATATTAATCCATTTACACATTATAATTGCAAATTCAATATTAACCTTTTAAAATAATTTTTTCTCTAATTGGAAAGAAATCCCTTTTACACAACCTCATGTCAGTTACAAAAGTTATGACACAGTAAATCCATAATTATTGGATCCAAGGTATACAAAATCACTAGAATACAATGGTTTCATTGTTCCTTACTTACCCTATGGTTAGTCTTATCTAATATGAATAAATGGAGATAGTACTTCTCTATATATGCATTGTAACTATAATGTAGAGTAATGTAACAAGGTATGAGCTAATTTAATATTTCTCGGTAATGACTACTCAACAACTTAAATAAGTAGAGTTATTATGGATATTATCTTAGTTCTTAGAGTTTATATGACTCATAGTAATACAAGGAAAAGCAAGGATGTATAACACATCTCGTAGTAAGCTTTTCCTTGTTTATCATATATGGTATAACTAGTGATTATACGAAGATAACATGTAACTCCAACATCTCACATCATTAAATATGGAAACTCAACTATGAACATTGGTTCCCCTAACATTACTGGTTTTTCCCCATCTTATATTTTTTACTTAGGTTATGAAATGGGTGTTTCCACTATTATTGGGGTAGCCTGTCGAACATTTATCAATTGCAAAGGTATAAAAACTAAGTGAGGATTATGGACAAAGGTGCAAAGGTGGGGTGGGAGTAGGAGGATCCAAATTTACACTTTCCTTAGAGGAAATACAAGTAAATCTGTAGTCATATTACCAGATGTTTCTCTTGGATATATGAGGAGACACCTTGAGCAACCTTATTTTCTCATCTCAATGGTGATCACGGTGATAATTTGTCTAATTTTATTCACCCAATTTTTTATTAGTAGATCCCTTAATATAGAACAAGGCTTGCTCTATAAATCATTAGAATTGGTACCTTTAATCAAATACTCACTCTATAACCTTATAACTTATAACTTATTCCCAAAAAAAGACTCTTACTAGATAATGAATAAGTAGGATATAAGAAACTCAAAATAAGCCTTTGACTATTTAGGAGGTAATAATGAATTTGTATAGTAGTAGTTATCTAGGTCTCAACAATAGGAAGCAGGAGATAGATCTATAACTCCAATTATTTATTTTGACACCCATTTGGCTAACGTTTGACATAGTTATATGAAGGAGAGATCCCAGTAAGACTCTTTTAACACACCTTTATCTCTACCATTCTCATTTTTTGCACACCATGTAGAGTATCAATTCCCAATTGTGGAAATATACCATTGGATATATAAATTAGCTCCTTAGCTTTTAGCATTGGATATATAAGCATTGAAAAGAATGTAGGGTGTATTAAAATATTCTTAGACTATTCTATCATCAAATTTTGTAGAATTGCAGACTAAAGAAAGCTGAGCCAAAATTCTTGGCATATGTTTGAAAAAATTCAAAATGACACAACCAAGAAAACCTAATGAAAACCATAATTTTCTAGGTCGTTGATTTCCTTAGGAGAAATTAGAATAGTTCATGTAAAAATGCCTTGTAAACACCACAAATTGTGTCATCACATGAAGCTGACACGTATCTAGCACACATGGAGGAATGTAAGTGCTCCATGTAAACTTAGCACTTACTTCAATTCATAACATATAGTTGGAATAATATTTCACATGAGGTATTTAATTATTGGTGAAATAATAGTTATTGGGACATCAATTGAAAGGACAAATATTTTAACACAGTAAACTCAATTAAGAACCAACAAAGGTGATAAGTAGACCATGATAAGTAACATGAAAGATTAATAAAGAAAAAAGGAAGTGTATCAATACTATGGTTTGGAGGGGCAATTAGGATGATAAACTTGATTAGAGACCATAACTGGCATTAAGACTAATGTAAAAGTAAGTAAACTATAAGATATTATAAATGAACGATCTAATTTAGTAGAATAAAATGTTAAGTTATAGACCTGCATATAAGAGTTACATATTTCACACATATTATGTAAATTAAAAATACAAAGAACATAGATTAACTCAAAAGCTAAGTATTAGACTTTAAAAATGATTAAAGTCTAGTTTAAAATATAAATTTTGGCGACTTCAAATTTTATTAACCTTTCAAGACTACAATTATGGTTTGATACCAATGTTAGGAAGTCCAATAATATTGAATGCACTATAAAGGAATAAAAATTCACATTGATAATAGAGTTCCATAAGACTAAATTAAGAATAATCTTCAATTAGGAACTTTTTTTTAAGTGTGAAATGGTAGGTGTTACATGTTAGTAGAATTTCAACAAGCAACATGCATTCCCCTCAACATGCACAACCCAAGGTTAGTAAGGCCTAAATACCATAAGGGAGAGGAAGGATTTCTTGCCCATGAAATAAATATTTATAGATGCATAGTTCATTCCTTTTCAATTTTGCGATGGTTGTAGTTTGTATTCTAAGTAACATGAAAAAGATTAGTTAGGATAATTCTACTTCAATTCTTATATGGGTGCGAGTTTTTTGTTTTAAGCATAGTAGGGAAATCATGAGGGATTTATACTAGATGAAATCAATATTTAGAGATGCATAATTCCGTTAGAATTATCAGTGTATTATTCACACCTCAACACACTTATATGTATCACTAATGTATTTTTCATCATGTCTAGGACAGTCATTCAATCATTTATTATCATTTGTTGTAATGGTAGGGAGTGGATAAGGCCAACCTAGTAAAATTTGTACATGTAGGCTCATTAACCCCTAAGCAAAGCCCTTCTTGTGTTTAAGTACACCACAACTCTCATTTTTATTCTATCATATTGTGATATTCTTTATCTCCCTTATAGAGTGTTTTGTGCCTAAGGGTGCATAACTTTGTGCATATCTTGTCTAGCACACTTGTCCAAGTTCATCAGAATTTGTAAATACCTGAGGACATGGCTAGAAGTTATGGCCAAATTCTTTCCACACACTCTTAATAGGTTAGCCTTTGAATGGTTTGAAAACCTTTCCAAGAACTCTATAGAGACTTTTGATAAAATATGTGATAATTTTTTGGGAATGTATGCTCTTAAGTGAATCGATGTATTTGAAGTGGTTAGTCTTATATAATTAAAGCAAGGAAAGTGGGAATCTATGACCTATTTCCTCCGTAAATTCTAATTTTTGTTAGCTATATGTGAGACCAAGTTCTATATAGATGAGCTTAGGAAAATATCAATAGAAGGTATAAGAGAATATTTGCAAGTAGAATGTACTAATAATAAATAAATAACCTATTAGGATGTGACAAATAAAATGTTGGACTTATAAACTATCAACATTAAATATCAACTAAGAACTTCTTATTCTCCTATTATATCTATTGAAGTAGCTTCTCTTAGGTGACCCACAATCAAGAGTGACAAAGCCAAAAGGAAACAAAAATGATAGAAATGTTGTATGGGATGGTCTTACTTACTTAGGGCATGAAGTTGTTGCTACAACTTCTTCCACTCACGCTAATTCACCCATAAAGGTACTTTTGAAAAAGAAGGATCAACCATCTTCTTCAAAGCCAATACCTCTACAACCATCCACTCAACCTCCACCACCCCTAATTGTTCCATCTCCACCATAACTAGTGGAACAACATTTTGACAAGCTTACAAGGAATCCATTTCTTATTTTCCCTTTCATCCTAAAAAGTATTAAAATTATCATAGGAGACTAAGGCATTATATGGAAGAATGCATTACATAACAAAGAGTGAAGCACATAAAAGAAGAACAGTCACTTCAAATCAGTCTTATCCCCCTAAAAATTCCCCATTGGAAATCTTATGTAATTGATTCCCTCAGCATCCATCTTCATCTAGTCAGCCTCAAAATGCTCCAATTCTTCGAAAGAGACTTTTTATATTTAGACACCTACTTCTCTCACTCAATCTAGCTAGAAATTAGAACTTGCTTCATTATTGAATTTATACACAAGGGAGTATAATTTGATGTGAATGTTACCACAAGAGCTCAAGAATATGATGGGGTTACATGCTCTTAGTTGGGCAAAAGATATAGTAACCCAATAAGATCCCACTTTTATACCAAAAGGAAACAAATACCACTATCCCTCTAGCTCTTAATAAGAAACATATTATATACCTATGGGAAGGCCTCGCGTACAAGGTTATTTCCCCTATTATTTTTTTACTAGCAAATTTGTCCAACTAACATCTATATTATGAATTTGTTGTGAATTTATCCCACCTTACATGACCCTTTAGTAGGGGAAACATACCTATCCCTAGGATTTTATACAACCATATTCAATACAATTGAGTCCTCTTAGGTCAACCATATTGTTACTACCCCTCGACCTCCTTTCTAGGTTGAACAACTTCGCCCCTCTCCCTAGGAAACCATAGCCATAACTTTTATATTCATTCTCTTATGATCATTTCTTATTTGACCCTATTAAGGCAACAACTGATGAAGAAATGATCATAGTGGAATACCCTACTTTCTACATGTAGTGTACTACAGGGCCTTGCTATGTTAACTGTTACTTTGTAGTCTAAATGTGGTGTCACATGATGTATTATTTATCATGCATCATACTAATGTGGACATGAAATTTGTTGTCATTGGTGTAATGGACATCATCATCATTTACATAGTCATCATCATTCACATCATTATTGTTGATGATGATGACCTAGTTCAAAATGATGATATTGATGAGAAGATGACGATAGCTTGGATGATGATGCCAAAGATAATGATTATGATTATGACAATGACAATAATTAAAAATTGGTAATATTGTCCAAGTTCATTAGCATCGTTATCATCATAATCATTGTCACCATCATCATAATTTTCATCATAACCACTATCGCCTTTATCATTACTGGAATTATCATCATAATCATAATTCATGGCATTGCCATCATCTTCATTATCATCATCATCATCATTATTGACATTGTCATCATTTGTTCATAATTGTCAATGTCATAAGATATCATAAATGGAGAAACTATGCTAAGTGTTAGAAAAGGGATGTAAAAGTCAACACAAAAATTGGGGAAAAATAAATGTAAAATTGTATGAAAAGTGGATGCAACATAAGTAGATGCAAAACAGGATGCAAAACTGAACATAAAAGTGGATGCAAAAGCATATGCAATAGTCAATGCAAAATTGGACACAAAATAAGATGCAAACTCGGATGAAAAAGTGCAAGAAAACATGGGTGCAGTTGTAGGCATAAAAATTGGCGTGGATTGTGGTGAAACAAATGTGGATGCAACAATGGACGTAAAACTATATTTACACTTGGATGCAAAAAGAAGACAAACTCGGATGCTAAATAAGATGCACAAATGTATGTAAACGTGGAAAAAAACATTGGTGCAACAATGGATACAAAATTATATGCAAAATTGGATGCAACAAAAGTGGATGCAAAAGTAGATGCAAGATGAGAAGTAAAACATGATGTAATAGTGGATGCAACAGGGGATGCAAAAAAGTACACAATATTCTATGCAAACTTGGACACAAAAGAGGATGCAAATTTGGATGTAAAAAGTGAAATAAAATGTGGCTTGCAACAATAGGTGCAAGATATGGCAAAAATTATGGCACAAAAAAAGTGGATGTAACAACATACACAGAAAAAGATGCAAAATTGGATGCAAAACAAGATACAAAAAGGGATGTAAAATTGTGGATGTAAACATGGGTGCAATAGCTGAAATAAAATTGGATGCAAAAAATGGATGCAATGGAAGTAGATTCCAAAGTAGATACAAAATGAGATACAAAACCCAATGCATAAACCTGACACAAAAGTAAAAAAGAGATGCAATATTTGATGCAAATATTGGATGCAAAAGAGGACGTGAACATGGATGCAAAATTGGAAGCAAACGTGGGTATAATAGCAAGTGAAAAACATGGTGCAAAATGTGGCACAACAAAGGTAGATTCAATGATAGATAAAAATAAATACAAAATGAAGATGAAAATGAAGATGCAAAAAGGGATGAAAAAGTGGACGTAAACATGGGTGCAAAAGTGGATGCAACAAAAGTTGATGCAAAAGTAGATGGAAAATGAGATACAAAACCTTATCCAAATATTGACACAAAAATGGATACAAAAGGGAATGCAAAAATAGATGTGAAATTCGATGAAAACCTAGATGCAAATGAGGATGCAAACATGGATGCAAAATTAGAAGAAACAGTGGCTGCAAAGGGAGGTGCCAAACTAGGCACAAATTGTGGCACAACAAAATTGGATGTAATAATGGACACAATAATAGATGAAAAAGAACATGTAAATATGGATGCAAAAGTGGATGAAACAAAATTAGATGCAAAGGTAGATCCAAAACTAGACACAAAACTTGACACAAAACTTGGCACGAAGGGGATGCGAAAAAGGATGAAAAAATGGATGAAACAAATGATTTAAAAAAGGACGAAAAATGGGATGCAAAAGATGTTGCAAAATTTTAAGCAAGTGTAGGTGGGAAAAGTGGATGCAACAAAGGATGCAAAAAGTGTTGAAACAAAATTAGGTGCCAAACTTGATGCGAAACTTGGAACAAAACCTGGTGCAAAGGATGGCACAAAACTTGGCATAAAACCTGGTTCAAAACCTAGTGCAAAATATAATGCAATACCTGGTGCTAAACTTGGTGTAAGACTTGGTGCTAAAATCGGTGTAAATTTTGCACCATATTTGATAAATGGATGTAAATAGCACCAAAAATGGGCCCTAGACGTAAAACAGAAAGCAAAAAGGGACTCTAACCATAGGTTTTTGTTGTAGTGTTAGAAAAATGGGATAGTAATTTTTTTTTACTCTCATGCCCATTATCCTTTATAAATTATCCTTTAAACCCTACACATCCTTGTACTACACATTCATCCCTAAACTTTACATGGATTATTTAATTAATTTTATCACCCTTCTTCCCTTTAGCACTGCACTTTACCAGCGGATATAATCACTACACATTGGCAGTGTGCACACCATTGTTTTCTGATGATGATTCACCACCATCCAATAAACACAATTCCTCCCACCTAGTGGCTCCCTACATAACTGTATATATATGTAAATGAAGTAACTACATAAATTATATCAATGGGCCATGATGATCATGCTTCATATCAACGAATTCTAACGGGTCAACATAAATTATTGTTAAAAAGGGCAAGGGTGGTCCACAAAGCAGTTTATCCACCCATCTCCAGATCTAAGGTTGGGATCAATTGTGACACCCCTCCATCACCTTTTCTAAAATTACTACAAGGGTTGTTGGAAAAGGCAGTATCAAGTTTCCAAAACCACTTACAGGTTTGCAAACATGTGGATATCAACAAGTTGGCCCCCGCATCATACGTGTATCCCTAGCACATACAATAACCTACCATTTCACATTGGACCCACCTCTTCATCCTCTACACATCACTAGGTCCTCCATGCTATCCTTTTCATGTCATCCAGGTGCTACCTTCACATGACCCATTTTGAACTTCCATGGGTTGAGACCTTCGGAACAAGTCATGCTGGTCCTTTTGACCCTAATGATTCTCCTTGACTACTACCCTTTAATCCCCTAGAAAGAAACCTCTGGGAGGGATCCTTTGAGACATGTCATCCTGGTCCCTTCCCTTATGACACAGTTTGCTTGGGCCCCATCTCTCTGGCCTCATCCATAGTACTAGCCCGCCATGTCATCTCGCTACTTGTCACCACACTTCTCTTCTTATGCACTCTTGCAAATGTTCTGGGTTAATCTGTCAGGTTGACTTGTCATGTGGACCCACCCCTCAGCCAATGTGATTGTAACCAGGATGATGTGGATGCCACCATGTCCTGGCCCCATGTCATCCCACTCCCTCAAGGTGAACTCCCTTACTATATTTACAGGAAAATTTCCTTCAAGATGAGCTATAGTGTGGGCTCCATTCCAGCAAATGGAAAATTAATCTAATACTACACTATAAGCCTAACTAGCCCAGTGGCAAGTCATCCATGTCATTACCTTGCACTGCTGATTAAAATCTTTCGAGATATAGCCTCTAAGTGACGTCACACATCCTTTCACCGAAATGTAATAAGGAAAATTCCCTACACAGAATTCATGGCTTTGATGATGGGTCTCTCATCAGACCCTTTTAGATAAGGTTTCTCCTATTAAGGCTATAAGTTTGAGATCAATCCTAGATTTACAGCAATGCTGCTCGTTTCAATGTTGGAAATATGTTATCATTGATGTCAACAAGATATTCAATGATGGAACTAGGGTTTCCATTAAGTAAATGGTTGGAAATATGTTGTCAACAGGTGGCATCAAGTGGCATAGGTGTCAAGAAAGTGTCTCAAAGGAACAGGTTCTAGGCACGAGAATAAGAATCAAGGCGCAAAGAATAGTAGATATTTTGAAGCAATTTTTAATGAATTAGATGAGCTCAAAGACTACATAAAACCCACTCAAATAGAAATTTCTCTAAAAGATATTTCCAACAGTATAAATAAGTCTACAAATTGCCTCCTCGATCAAAAGATAAAGGTAGTCAAAGTTGGGCCTACAAAAGTCAAAATGAGTAGAATCCTAGAACCAAGGAACCTCGGAAGCCCATAACAACATTGCGATATGGTATTGAAAACAAGCCCAGAAACCCGAAACCTCGTAATCCCATAATGAAGGTTAGAGTGGCATAGTAGGGTTGAAATCCCAGAGGCTCGAAAGGCCCAGAAACCTAGAATCTCATAATGTTTTAAGAATTGGAATTTTGAAAAAGTGTCAGGCAGTAAGGCACCCAGGCTCTACTCTCTAGAGAGAGAATATATATGAACATGGCACAGTGGAAGCAAGATGCGCCATGCTGAGATTCCCACAATCTCTTAACCTATTTGGAATTAGAATTTCCAAAAGCATCAGGCAGAGGGGCTCAAGTGGTTGATCATTTTACGAAGAAATAAGATCAATGGAATGTAGCAGTTATAAATAGAAATAAGCACCTCGTAGGCCTTTGAATGGTCTTGGAACCTAAAGGCTTAGCGAAAAGCCACAAGTATCGGTCCTATGGTGAAAATTAATAGGTGTTAGAGAAAACGAGGCTAAAGTCCAAATTCGTCAGTTTTGGTAGCAATTTCTTATAGAAAATAAAAAGGGCCACGAACGCCTTTGGACCTATAGAAAAATTCTTAGGAACAATAGATGATTCAGCATCTATGTCGGTAGTAGTGATTGTTATCAAAGCTTTTTGGAATTTGCATGAACGAGATTGGAAATTATTTTTGGAATAAGTGATGTTGCAATACACTTGCATGGACAGTTGATTCATTAGATTTAGTTAAGAAACCCTTGAATTTTAAGCACTTAACCCAAACATAAAATAAATTGGAAGCTCGATTGGCACTGAAAAGAGAAATTGGAGTTATGATAGCACAATAGTAGTTAGGAAGCAGATTTGGAAATTCTAGTAAAACTGGAGGTTCACCAAATTTGGAAAAGCCTCGCTAAAATTTTTAACTCACCAGAATTGAGAAAAATAGTAGTTTAACTCAGAAATTATTGAAGTAATAGGTGAAGATAAAAAAATTAATTAGAGAACAAGTTCAGATGACATTTGTGAACTGAATAAAGGAAAAAGGTAAGAAAACCATGTAGTAGATGAATGAGCAAGTTAACCAGATATTGAAGCCGAAAATATCAATCTAGAATTATTTAAAAGAAGAATGCGAGCAACATAGTTGAGGTGATGGGTTGCAAGAGCATGTGTGGAAGAGTTGTTGTGAGATTTATTGGTGCAACATGATGCATGATGGTGGTATACATCAAGGGTGAAATAGAAACCAACCTTGGTCTCTGAAAGGTGTTTCGGAGATGCATAGAATGCATTGGTAATTAGGGTGACACTATTGGTGTTTCTCAGTAATTAGTGAATTGTTGAGGGTATTGGTGATTGAGGAATTTTTTTTATTTGAAGGTAGAAATGGCACTCATTGTTTCTAGTATGAAAATGGATGAAATATGAACCAATGAATCTCAAGCAAGTTGTAGCTTGAAAAATCAAGGGTTGGTGTACCTTCAAGTGGATGTTGGAAAATATTTGGAGTTATAGCTCCATTTAGTTGTAGTTAATAAATGAAGGAGTTGTACCCGCTTGTTGTTTCTATCTAGAGAATTTTAACAAAAAATTGTAGCTTGTACTCTGAAGCAATAAAAGAGAAGTCTTGAAGAATTTATTTGTTCTTTGTGTTCCATTGTGAATTACTGAGGTTATTTCTTTTCATGATTATTTATTAGTTGTAAATAATCTATGGTGTCCAATTGATCTACCACAAGTAAAATATTTTTTTATTTTTTTTAAATGTTGAAATCCTTACAATATTGATTCACCCCCCCTCTCAGTAGTGTCCTAGTTTCCAACATTCAGAACTCTACCATGGCTCAATTAGGAAGTTCTTACCAAATTAGAAGGAATATGCTCATTCTTGAATCTCGTGGTTTTCATAAGGGCTCACTCACTTCCCGCATTGTGCAACATTCTCAAAAAAAATCTAGCATGGCTTCGCTACGGTGGTTCTTTAAACACATAGAATTGCACTAGAACCCTACCATGGCCATTAAAGTTTACTAAGGCACCCACTGGTGTTATCCCACTAGAGCATAAAAGATACCTTCTGTGGTGCCGATAAAAAGGTGTCTTGTGAACTCCTAATTACCTCACATTAATTATCAACCCAGGGACGACTTTTTATTTCAAGAGTGTACTCTGTCTGAGGCGGCTATTTACTTAAGAGTAATGTTTTCCAGTATAGTGCTTAAAACCCAAAAGTAAATGAATGCTTGAAACAAAATCTAATTGGAACAGCAAGAAACTGAAATGTTCTAAACTAAATCATTCATTGAAACAACCATCAATCGAGGATATAGTAGCAATAACTCAGTCCTCTAGAAATTGATGGAATAGAGTATGGACCATGGATCTGGGAGCGTGGTAGCGTCTGCTGAGGCTCACGACAGCCTTGGACCTTCTCTCACACCAAAGCAATAAATGCAAGTAAATGGACAGCAGAAAATAAATGGAACAGCAAGTCTAAAATGGAACGGCCGTAAATGGAATAGCAAACTAGAATTAAAGGAATCTGAACAGCAAACTCTATTTTAATGGAAGCAAACAACAACCAAGCCAAATCAAATAAATCAGACAAAAAACGGAAATAGAATGGCAACAAATTAGAAATGAAATATGGAACAGCCTACGGTGCTAAAATAAATAATACACACAGCGTACAGGGATATTAAGAAACGGTAATCTCAGTCTGATACGCAAGTATTAATCCTGGTTAGAAAGGGTAACGATTACAATTCATAATGGAACCACAATGTCAATTGAACAACAATCGTATGAAGTATAAACCATGGACAAATACAATAATACCAGCTTAAGAAGGTTGCAGCTTGATTACTCCGCAATTAAATAACAATAGCAGTCTATAGAGAACATCAATGTTACATTAACGACTTTAAAGAGATAGCAATATGTTATAAGATCAGAATGCACATTACGACTTTCTTGTTGCAGAGAGCGATATATGAAATATATAGAACTGCAATATAAGATAATAAAACACACCAGATTACCAATTCAAGCTGATAATACAAACCACGCATAAACCAAAAAGATAATATACAGCAGCAGCAGCATACTCCACCAGAGGCTGGGCCCTTAGCCGCCAGCGGATGCTGCGGGGTTACTTCAGAATGAGAAAAATGAACAGCACTCCCAAATCATTTATTAATCAGCCAATTGTAGAATCATTACAACAGCAAAAGCTTAAGAATTACAGCATGAATAATCCACCATCGTTGTCCATCATTTCTCATTCCCCAAATCCATCATCACGTCTCCCCCTCTCTGATCTTTGTTCTCATTTAAATAGAGAAAGATCAGAGAGCATAGATAATTACAACATGATTTGTTTTACAAATTTGGGTTGATTCTAACTAGATGATCAACAAGAAAATATATTTCCCTTCATCTCTTCAACAAAAGCAAGACGAATTTGGGTTTGCAACTGAGATTTGGAGGACGACCGCAACTGCAAATCTGAGAAAATCGTGCTCAAAGAACCCTGCGTTTCTCCCTGTACAAGCCGAATTTGGGCAAACCATTCTTTGAAAAAGTTAATTGGGCCCGTTCTGGACAAAACCCATGTTCCGGATTTCTCAAATTCGTCTTCATTTGCTCCGAATCTCAACCGCAAAACTGTCACTCCTTAAACCAGCGAATTTCTGAGTTGGCAAATTTTAAAAATCAAATCTTCAATCTGGAAGTTACCTTGGAGGCTAAAAATGGTGAATAATGTTATAACCAACTTATTAGAACTATCATTGGTAAAATAATGCATAATCATCAATTTATTAGAAATAAAGGAGAATAAATAATATAAGAGCATAAATCATCATAAAATGGATTTATATAATAAATGACATGATGAAGAATGGTAGAAATGGGTGGAATAAATGTTCACAAGTGACAATAATAATGGCATATTAATGACCCAACATACCCCCACACTCAATATGTTGCATGTCCTCATGCAACGAAAACTGAATATATTGCATGTCCTCATGCAACCCAAAGACAAAAACCATGTGTTAACCAAGCAATAAAAATTTGAGAATAAATGAATGCTTCCTTAATTAATGAATATTCACTTTTAGTAATCTTGATGAAGGCATAACAATTTTATATTGATATTCAATTATATGTATATATGAAGTTGCAACAAAATGTGATATAGATAACAACAAACTTCATTAACCATTTTGTCAAAACTATAAACCAGATTTTGTTGAGATGTTGCAAGTAGATTTGTAATATATGAAGGCCTTTATGATCCAAAAATCAGATCGTTTTGATGCATGGATCATGGGATATAAACAAAATGGCTGTAAGTGAGAGTGCATGATTTCCGAAATTTTATGAACCAATATTTCTTGAATTTATCTAGGTATGTGTATTTCAATAGTATGTCTGTGTTTCCTAGAGATCACAAGAATTGAGTTCATAGTTTTAAAAATATTAGGGAAATCAATTTCTACACTGAAATTGTATGCCTTAAAGGAGAGAAAATAGAAAACATCCATCATGCGTAGCAATTCCTCCCCCTCTTTGAAAAATTAGCATGCCCTCATGCGATGCTAGAAAACAAATAGAGGTGGTAGCTATTATCTGTTGAATTCTATGCTTGGTGTAAAACAACGTGGCATAAGGGAGGTGTTGAGAATGAATAAGAATAGCAATGGATGATAAAGAATATGAATGGCGTGGTCATAAGAAAGAAATGAATGAAAAGAACACTCCCTCACACTCGAAAATGACATGCTGCTGAAAAAGGGGAAGTGGTAAAGATGTGGAATGAAGGATGACAAATAATGCTCAAAATGGATTTTCATTAGATTCTCCTAAATTTATAATAAATTAGAAAACTATGCAATTTTACCTCAACTTTTACCTCCAAAAATGTGGAAGGACATATAAATACTGGCAGTTGTTGAAGCTGATGTAGGCAGAGTTGGTGCTAAAAGTGATGCAAAAGGTGGAATCCAGGGAAGCACATCATGTTTGAAGGATTGTTCACGTTCGCGAGCCTCTACTGTGAAGTGCAATAGTGTGGTCATGCTACGAATAGAATTCTGCCCATACTTTTTGTGCTCCTGTAAACAAATCATACTAGTGCATACAATGTTCTTGAAGCCATAGTGTTGGGTTTGAATAGGAACAGATAAAATGCATGCAAAAATTTCAATTAGAAAAACTTATGTATACATGCAATACTAATATGTTGTCAAATCAACAAGTTATGGAAAAGTGCAGTAATCATATCGCAAGCAATCCCATAATGCGTACTTTCCCCCCGCCAATTGGAAAATGGGTTCCATAACCATAAAGCATATGAAAGGGGTGGTGCTGACGGCAAGGCAATGGAATGAACAATATATCAGTAAGGGAGGCAGAGTACACTTATCAATGATAGGACGGTGAAAGTTATGGTTATTTTGAGAGCAAACTGTGTAAAGATAGTTATGAATAAGAGATAGGATGCTTTGGAGTGATGATAGTTTATGCAAAATGAAAAAGGACAACAATATGCTAAAAAGATGCTTTGCTGACGGTATTCTAGCTGAAAATGATGTGATTGATCATAAAACAATTTCTCATGCATAAAGGTTCAAACAGGGAAAAAGTTAAGGAAATAACTTCTCTGATAAAAAGAAAATAAGAAAAAGGGTATTATAATAATAATTGACGAAAAGATATAACTTTAATACCATAAGCAGAGCCGCTGCTGCCAGCAGGCGTCCATAGCCTCGGCAGGGTTGCTTTTTAACCCATATGAGCCAGGATCCTCAATTTATAAATGGAGAGTTTTAGTGCTGTTCTACAGAAGAGATCAGTGTGCTGGCGTGGTAACCAGATAACCACACTGCCATTCACTAGGAGGTAGCAAAAGTGATCAGGCCGGCTCGTGATGAGACCTCCTGTTCCAAGGATAATTTAGCTATCCAATGGATCATAACCCTGCTGTGGTGGCCATAATGGGAATGTCACTTTGTTACAGCCTTATGAACATGGTAGGCTGGCTCGTAATGAGACCCCCTATCCTCCATCTGTGAACAAAATTTTGTTATTATTACACATTTTTATGATAAAAAGAGGGAGGCTCAGTACTCCTTAAGAGCAGTGATGGCGGAAGAAGTTGAAGATGTCAATAGAAAAAAATATACCCATAATCTCATTTATTACAGACAAAGAAGATTATAACCAGGGATGATGGAACCAGCATGGTATTAAGATGATCAATCAATATCATGTTCAACAGAAAACAATGCAGTAAAGTAGTATATAAATAATTGTGTCTCTTTTGAAAAAAATCTATCATCAAGGAGCTGTCCTGTTAAAGATCATAACGTGAATGATATTAACTTGCTTCAATAGAATCCATAATTCTTGTCCTCATAAAAGTAGTGTACTTCATGCCATGAAAGAGAATCAGGAAAATGTGGTTGAGATGAACTATGAATAATCCCACAAGAGAAAGGAAGGGTTGCTCTCAAAAATACTCTCAAAGTGTTGCTTTTTTTTGGAAGGAACAACAAAAACACTCAAAAAGAAAGTGGTGTTCTGTGTAGGGAACAAAAAAGAAAATGCATACCAAAAAAAATCAAAAATACACACAAAAACGTGAAACTGTTGTTCCTTTTGAAAAAGGAACAGCAAAAACACGCACTGCTGTTCCTTTTGAAAAAAGGAACAACAAAAACTCAAATTGTTGTTCCTTTTGAAAAAGGAACAGCAAAAACACGCACTGCTGTTCCTTTTGAAAAAAGGAACAGCAAAAACTCAAACTGCTGTTCCTTTTGAAAAAGGAACAGCAAAAACACGCACTGCTGTTCCTTTTGAAAAAAGGAACAGCAAAAACTCAAACTGTTGTTCCTTTTGAAAAAGGAACAGCAAAAACAAGCACTGCTGTTCCTTTTGAAAAAAAGGAACAGCAAAAAACTCAAACCGTTGTTCCTTTTGAAAAAGGAACAGCAAAAACACGCACTGCTGTTCCTTTTGAAAAAAAAGAACAGCAAAAAACTCAAACTGCTGTTCCTTTCGAAAAAGGAACAGCAAAAACACGCACTGCTGTTCCTTTTGAAAAAAGGAACAGCAAAAAACTCAAACTGCTGTTCTTTTTGAAAAAGGAACAGCAAAAACACGCACTGTTGTTCCTTTTGAAAAAAGGAACAACAAAAACTCAAACTATTGTTCCTTTTGAAAAAGGAACAACAAAAACACGCACTGTTGTTCCTTTTGAAAAAAAAGAACAGCAAAAACTCAAACTGCTGTTCCTTTTGAAAAGGGAACAGCAAAAACACGCACTGCTGTTCCTTTTGAAAAAAAGGAACAACAAAAACTCAAACTGTTGTTCCTTTTGAAAAAGGAATAGCAAAAGCACGCACTGCTGTTCCTTTTGAAAAAAGGAACAGTAAAAAACTCAAACTCCTGTTCCTTTTGAAAAAGGAACAGCAAAAACACGCACTGCTATTCCTTTTGAAGAAAGGAACAGCAAAAAACTCAAACTGCTGTTCCTTTTGAAAAAGGAACAGCAAAAACACGCACTGTTGTTCCTTTTGAAAAAAGGAATAGCAAAAAACTCAAACTGCTGTTCCTTTTGAAAAAGGAACAACAAAAACACGCACTGCTGTTCCTTTTGAAAAAAGGAACAGCAAAAACTCAAACTGTTGTTCCTTTTGAAAAATGAACAGCAAAAACACGAACTGCTGTTCCTTTTGAAAAAAGAACAGCAAAAACTCGAACTGTTGTTCCTTTTGAAAAAGGAACAGCAAAAACACGCACTGCTGTTCCTTTTGAAAAAGGAACAACAAAAACACACCAAATGCTGTTCCTTTTGAAAAAGGAACAGCAAAAACACACCCAACGTGAAAGTGCAAAAGTGCTGTTCCATTTCGAAAAGGAACAGCAGCTGTTCCATTTCGAAAAGGAACAGCAAAATGAACTGTGAAAAAGGAACAACAAAATGAATGGCTGAACCAAAAAGTGCTATTCCTTTAGAAAATAAATAGCAAAACGAAAATGATGTCCCTTTGAAAAAGGAACAGCAGGAACGACAAAAATGCACACAAATGTTGTCCCTTCCGAAAAGGAACAGCAAAATACACAACCATAAAATGCAAACACGCAAAGAATGAATTAGCTGTTCACTGCATTGATGCTGAGGATGAGTTGCACTTTGAATGAAGCAACACCTGAAACACAAAATATAAGAGAAATTAGAAAAGAAACAACAAAAAGCAGTATATAAATAAATAAATTGAGTTACAACAGCTATGATATTATGTAAAAAAATGATCTTTTTGAAAAATGTTTTGGCAGCAGTGACAAGACATGAATCTTGAAATTGAAATCAATTCTTCATTTGTTCTATTATGAATCCGTTGGGTAATGATTTGGATAAAATTCCTTTGTTTTATAAAATTTCTTTGAAAAATCACTCGTCCATAAGTTGACCTTCTTTATTTTCCCAAGACCTGCAAAAAACGAGTATCTACCTGCAATAAAGCATTAAATCATGAAGAAAGAGAGGTGTACGGGCTCCCTTAATCCAAGAATTATGCAAAAAACAACAAGTAGTTATTCTGTATAACAAATCCATAGAGAAAATAACAAAGTAAAATTTATTTGTTACCTGCGGGAGAGCAGTGGTCGACCATACTAACCAGCAGTGTTTTAATCACAACTTCTTTGTTTTTCGTCCAAATTGAGTGATTCCAAAGCCAAATGAGAGCTAATTCAAAGGTGTATCTCCAATAGAAACAGGTTTTAAAAACTCAATGATATGATATGTCAAATTTGTTTAGAACAACCTGCATAATAGAGTCATTTTCGATTACCCGGCTTAGACCAACAGTTGATATTTCAAGCATAACTTTTTCGTTTGATGTCGAATTCGAATGATTCAAATTGGAAATGAAAGTAGATTCATTTATTGATCTCCAATAGAAACAGGTTTTGAAGACAAGAATAATTGATAGATCAAATACTTTAAGGAACAGCTGGAAAGACAAAGTTTTAAGAGTGCTGATTTACGATAGACAGTCAGTATTTTGATCATAACTTCCCCATACGATATTGAAAATGATTGATTCCAATTGCATTGTAAACTAGATTCATAGGGGAATCTACCATAGAAACAGGTTTTAAAAATTCATTCATTTAGGCCTCCAAAAACGGACTGTCCCAACTCTGTTCCTGAGCTGCCCGCCAGACATCCGGTCAATGTTTTGGCTCTAACTTTTTCGTTTCAAATCCAAATTGAGTGATTCAAATTGGATTAGAAAGTATAAATCAAGGGATACTTAGGGTAGAAACAGGTTTTAAAAATATTCACTTTAGGTCCCTCAAAACATGACTGTCTCGACTATTTTTCCATAAAGTTCATCAAGCCCGCAAGCCAAAAAAATGAAATTCAAGCATTTTTTCAAATTGGTGATAAAAATGAAAATGAGTGTTTGTAGAACTTAGTATTTCCATTATGATTCATCTACATACACAAATTATTAAAAAAAAAAAAAAAAATTATCACCGATGTTGATTTCGATAGCATGTTGCAACAAAAACAACTAGTTTTACAAAAGAACAAAATGCACTTATTTATGTCCTTATTTTATTTTATTTTATTTTTTCACTAACCTACTTTGATTGAAGGATGAATATGACTACGTATATGAGTACTTCCAGTGAAGCCCTCTTCAAAGTAAGGCTTCACATATGCACATACCCAAATTTGAAAAATGCACGTTAATGGATATTAGGGTATGAGAAGCCAACTTCCCTTCAAAAACTGGTATCAAAAATTGTTGAAGCATGGAGTGATGTTGCAAACAAATGATGGAGTGAAACCAATCTTCAATGTATCCTTTATTTTCTTGATTTCGCATAGCCATCATATCATGAAGTTCTTGAGCTTTTAAAATAGTTTGTTGATGCATAGTAAAAGAAACCTCATTTTCTTCCATAGCTTCTACAATTTTTGCATTTGAAACATTCTGAATCTCATTGTAGGTTTTCTCTAATGGTGCATGTGAGATAGAATGGGTGGCAAGGGTGGGTAAATTTGGCAGTTCAACATTGTAAGCATGTTGTACTGGTTTATTGTGGTGAGGGTGTGGAATTATTTGAGCAGGAAAATGTGTAAGGAATGGAGCATTGTGATGATGTGGTTGATTGGGTTGAGTGAATGAATTTGGTATGCAAGCAGGATGTTGTGGAAGAGCTGGTGGAGAATATGGAGAATGTGCTTGTGCTACAAGATGAGGAAGAGTAGTCATGCAATCATAAGGTGAACCATGCCAAGCTTGTAGAGAAAATTGCTGGTGGTTATATTGAGATTGACATGGCTGCCCTAACACATTAGTATTCCATAATGGATTATGCAAGTAAGAAAGTGGAGAGGGAGTGTTTTGAACCATACCTGTAGGCCATGATTTTCGTGGTTTTGACCTTGTTGCAACTTCCATCATAGATAAGGAAGAGTGAGTATCTATGAGATGCTCCTTTCGGTCATGAGAACAAAACACTTCATCAAATTCTTCATTTTTATGAACCTGCAAAACATCCAATTTTTCATTTAGAGAGCTAATAAAATCTACTTTAAAATTTTCAAATAAAACATTGATTTCAGCTCTTATGTCTCCTATACTTGTAGCAGATTTGGAAAAGAAAGAACAAACATCTCTAGAGTTCTTACCAGCCTTGGAGATTCCTCTTGAATACCTTATGCACAATTCACAAACATCATCATATGATAACTGAAAAACATCACCTTTTCCTATCAGATTTAAGAGTTCTAAAAATTCATCTTTGATCCCTTTAAGAAGGAGTGTTTTTAAGATATCTTTTTCCAAATGCTTATGTTTTGTTTTTTGAAGGTTGTATTGAAATCGATCTACATAGTCCTCCAAAATTTCGTCTTCCCCTTGTATCATATAGAAAATATCTTCATTGGATTTGCAATAGTCTTGGTACTTCTTCAAGAATATGTTCTTCATGTCCTCCCATGATTGGATGCAATTCCCACCTAGGCTCATGAACCATCGGAGAGCTGCTCCTTTTAGAGTAAGAGGAAACACTTTCAATCTTTGATCATTAGTACAATAATCATATCCTCTACAAAGTATTTCAAACTCAAATAAGAATGTATCTGGATCTTCATTTGCTAAACCATGAAAATTTGGTAAAGATGGGGGAATTATGTGCATTTGTGTCACTCCTAGATCTTTGATAGGAAATTCAAAAGTAGAAACGTGAGCCATTTCTTACCATAATAGAAGATGTTCTTCATGTGTTTCTTCGAGGCTCCTTCTTCAAATGTTCCTGTCAATTAGTTAGTGAAATGGGTGGTGCTTACATCACCACTTGCGTGAGATCATGTGATTCATTTTTATTTTTTATTTTTTTAAATTTCTATCTTTTTCCTAATAATTCACACAAAAATTCAAACATCTATTTCTACTCTAGGTTCTTTAACAGTCCTGCTGGAAAGCGGATGGGGGAGTAGGGCTTTTACATGCTCCGTACGCAGGTTCTTACCTTCCGTTTTTAAGATCCAACTCTTCCCTAGCAGGCACTCATCAGATTCACACTACTCTTTAGAAATGGCTACACTCTCCCCGACAATGGTGCCAAAATGTGGTGCCGATAAAAAGGTGTCTTGTGAACTCCTAATTACCTCACATTAATTATCAACCCAGGGACGACTTTTTATTTCAAGAGTGTACTCTGTCTGAGGCGGCTATTTACTTAAGAGTAATGTTTTGCAGTATAGTGCTTAAAACCCAAAAGTAAATGAATGCTTGAAACAAAATCTAATTGGAACAGCAAGAAACTGAAATGTTCTAAACTAAATCATTCATTCAAACAACCATCAATCGAGGATATAGTAGCAATAACTCAGTCCTCTAGAAATTGATGGAATAGAGTATGGACCATGGATCTGGGAGCGTGGTAGCGTCTGCTGAGGCTCACGACAGCCTTGGACCTTCTCTCACACCAAAGCCATAAATGCAAGTAAATGGACAGCAGAAAATAAATGGAACAGCAAGTCTAAAATGGAACGGTCGTAAATGGAACAACAAACTAGAATTAAAGGAATCTGAATAGCAAACTCTATTTTAATGGAAGCAAACAACAACCAAGCCAAATCAAATAAATCAGACAACAAACGGAAATAGAATGGCAACTAATTAGAAATGAAATATGGAACAGCCTACGGTGCTAAAATAAATAATACACACAGCGTACAGGGATATTAAGAAACGGTAATCTGAGTCTGATACGCAAGTATTAATCCTGATTAGAAAGGGTAACGATTACAATTCATAATGGAACCACAATGTCAATTGAACAACAACCGTATGAAGTATAAACCATGGACAAATACAATAATGCCAGCTTAAGAAGGTTGCAGCTTGATTACTCCGCAATTAAATAACAATAGCAGTCTATAGAGAACATCAATGTTACATTAACGACTTTAAAGAGATAGCAATACGTTATAAGATCAGAATGCACATTACGACTTTCTTGTTGCAGAGAGCGATATATGAAATATACAGAACTGCAATATAAGATAATAAAACACACCAGATTACCAATTCAAGCTGATAATACAAACCACGCATAAACCAAAAAGATAATATACAGCAGCAGCAGCATACTCCACCAGAGGTTGGGCCCTTAGCCGCCAGCGGATGCTGCGGGGTTACTTCAGAGTGAGAAAAATGAACAGCACTCCCAAATCATTTATTAATCAGCCAATTGTAGAATCATTACAACAGCAAAAGCTTAAGAATTACAGCATGAATAATCCACCATCGTTGTCCATCGTTTCTCATTTCCCAAATCCATCATCACGTCTCCCCCTCTCTGATCTTTGTTCTCATTTAAATAGAGAAAGATCAGAGAGCATAGATAATTACAACATGATTTTTTTTACAAATTTGGGTTGATTCTAACTAGATGATCAACAAGAAAATATATTTCCCTTCATCTCTTCAACAAAAGCAAGACGAATTTGGGTTTGCAGCTGAGATTTGGAGGACGCCCGCAACTGCAAATATGAGAAAATCGTGCTCAAAGAACCCTGCGTTTCTCCCTGTACAAGCCGAATTTGGGCAAAACGTTCTTTTTAAAAGTTAATTGGGCCCGTTCTGGACAAAACCCATGTTCCGGATTTCTCAAATTCGTCTTCATTTGCTTAGAATCTCAACCGCAAAACTGTCACTCCTTAAACCAGCGAATTTCTGAGTTGGCAGATTTTAAAAATCAAATCTTCAATCTGGAAGTTACCTTGGAGGCTAAAAATGGTGAATAATGTTATAACCAACTTATTAGAACTATCATTGGTAAAATAATGCATAATCATCAATTTATTAGAAATAAAGGAGAATAAATAATATAAGAGCATAAATCATCATAAAATGGATTTATATAATAAATTATAATAAATGACATGATGAAGAATGGTAGAAATGGGTGGAATAAACGTTCACAAGTGACAATAATAATGGCATATTAACGACCCAACACCTTCCTTCTCTCAATTCATAATGGTTGTATCAAAGAAAATTGATTAGGTACTTGTCCATTCAAACTAGAGACATATCAATTATGTCTCTTCGGATTTTATGGCCCTTTGGGTCCTCTGCGTCCTCCTGAGATTAAATATATATTGGCGTATAAATCTGCAAGTCTCCATCAAGGACCAATTAGGCATCGTAACCACAATGAAACATGTTATCACTCCATAATTTTCCTAGGATGAGGGAGAAAATTAAAAAGGTAACCACAAAACCACTTTTAAAGTTGGTATCTAACCCTTCTAGCTTCAGAGAGGGATCTCTCTATATGATTTAGGTTTCTCCTTCAAATTTTAGGCTAGTTATTTTAGTTTGAGATGGGGTTTCCAAAAGTTTTGTTGAAATATGTAGGAAATGTCCATTGGGCATGGATTCATGAACCTTTGGATAATCAATCACAAAATGATAGAGTAGTTGTAATAGGGAAGGA
Organism: Pinus tabuliformis; assembly: GCA_031772625.1. Taxonomy (NCBI): domain Eukaryota; kingdom Viridiplantae; phylum Streptophyta; class Pinopsida; order Pinales; family Pinaceae; genus Pinus; species Pinus tabuliformis. The sequence goes on along the minus strand of CM062816.1, from coordinate 1,706,643,586 downwards.
TAGGAAATCTTTCGGATCTTATAAAATGTCTATGGGGTGAATAGGATGAATATGATTTAAGTTCAATTAAATATAGATCATAATCATATGAATTCTATATTTAACATCAGAAAGAAAACATGCATATTGCTGACAAGCTAGAGTAGAGTACACTTAAGCAAATTCGGCCCTTAATATTCTTGCAATAATAAAGAGGGGAAAACATATGGACACTGAGAAAAGAAACATTTTAACATAAGCATCACGTCACTAATTGTCTAACATGAGAATCCTAGAACAAAACTCTCTATATTTCTACAAATTGATCACTTTGAGTCTCATCCATGGTTTACATCAATGAAGAATCCTTTTCTTCATACATAATCCAACCTCGTTTACGTATTCATAAATTATTTATATAGTGCTTTACATAAAAGTTTTAAAAAATAATAGTCGTTAGATAATTACTGAAAGAAAGGTATTTTAAGTATCTCTCAAGTTCATGTATGCAAAAATAAACTTAAAATACATTATGTATGTCCTAGAATAAATATAGGAAACTATTCTTGCATTAGGAAAAATAAAATATATGGTCAATTGCTTCCCTTGAAAGTAGAATAGTTCTCTAATTGATTTTTTATCATTTTTTCTATCATAACATATCCCTCTACAATAATTCATCAAAACTACTCCTTCGCTCTTCTTCAATTTTGCTAGGAAAAATATTAGATTTTAAATCTGAAAATTGGTTCAATAATTCTGATCCTCTACCCTTAAATTTGGAGTGGTTGTAGTTATTTTTTGCACAAATTTCAATTCTCCATTTCAAACAACCATTCTCCTGTTTCCTCTAATTTCAAGAGTTATCGACCCATTCATCTTCTAACACTTCCGTGCATTGTACTATTGGGGTGCTATATGCCATGTAATATAGCTAGAATGCATTTTTAGATCCTTTGCCTCATCAGAACTTTTGACTTAACTAACGTTACAACAATAGGGAATTTTGATATTCCCTTCACCCCTTTGGATTTATCCGCTTCCTTCGTTTCTTTACATATGACTAAAGCTTATGACCATTAGCTTAGCCTTTGAGGTGCTAAGGCATTTAGGCTCCTACCGGGGGTGATTTTCCTTTATAAAATGATTATCACTTGAGCTCTTTAAGTCTTTATAACCACCTTCTAGCCCCTCTATCGGAACTTTTGAAGTGTCACATGTTACAAAACGTCGATATCCTTCAACCTCTGACTTGTGAACTCCTTTCATGATGGTATTATTGCCACATGGCACTTTTTGAGTGCAATGTGCATCCGACCTTCGATCACCGATTGCCGATAATACTAGACCCACCAATATGTTGATCACCAATATGCAGGACCTTCCGATATGTGATCACCATTTTTCCCTTGTGTCTTTCCTCCAATATGTTCTTTTTCCTTTCTTTCAAAGTTTTGAAACCTTCAAACTTGAATAGACCATACATTTTGATTCAGAAGTCCATTTTCTGACTTCCACATACTGTTAGAAAGATTTTTTAGAGAAATTTCCAATGAAAAGGTTCATCATAGACTTTGAGTCCTTATGTTGCTTGAAAAATGGCTGCAAGTTTTTTTTCTCATTTTCTCTTTGAATAGTTGAAATTCCACTCACCATGATAATCCTCTTTATGAAACCTGCAACTACAATAGTTATCATTTTGAACCATTCACTGCAGCACACATTCTTACCAGTCGTGTTGACATTAGTTGCAAATTCGCTCATGACAAGGCACTCATGACAACTCACCCATGACCCTTAGGGACTTTACAATTCAAATCAAGACTACTAGACCCCTTTTCACACACATATTTTTAATGACTTGAGCAATTTGAGACCTTAGTACAAAGCTAATTTAGACTATAATACATGGTGAATTTATAGGCTAAAATTTACAAGTGGATTCCCAAAATAAATAATTGGACAGACAAACTTTGATTATCTATATTATAGGACCCTAACAGTGGCTCCAATGGGGATGAAATCCTCCATGTGAGTTGATAAGAAAATCATAGATCAGTAGCCTTCTCCATTAGATAATTATTTCATCATCAAAAACTAAGACTAAAATCTGCAAATTGAAAATCATAGATATAGAAAATATTCATTTGAAACTTAGGGCATTCACTCTGGGCTTTAATTTCTGATGATAGTCATCCACACCTGTGGCAATTGGAATAATAAAATTATATATACAATGATGTATCTTGTGATTAGTTGAACTTAGGTGAAGTAGTGTTTTTGAGCAACCTGTCATTAATAGGTCCTCTTGATAGTGTTTCTCTAGACAGATCCTCTAATACAAATGCATTGGTTCCATGGAAATCTCCAACCTTGTAAGAAACTTTCCAAAAACTATCAAACTTTCCATATTTTCCCTTCTCCCCATTCGTGGAATCCCATTTTAGAACAAGGTCATTGAGCTGGAAATCATCTGATTTGATTCTCCTATCATGAATTCTTTTGATTTGGTCCTAAATTGTTTATGCCTTGTTGTATACTTCTTCTCCAGTTTGCTGCAAATGTGTCATTTGGTTGATCCTTCTTTGTGTATCATTGGGTTCTGCTTCCACTTCCTACAACAATTTTAGCACTAGAATTCCTAGAGAAGTAGGAAAAATTGCATCTATTCCATATACCAATTGGTATGGTGACATCCCAAGTGACTTATTTGTGCTTATCCTATCCGCCCATAAAGCATTTATCAATTTCTTGTGCCAGGATTTCTTGTTTTCTTGCAACATCTTCTTTATGACGTTAACTAAGCTATTATTAGAAGATTATGCCAACCCATTTCCCTGGGGATAATAAGTAGTACAATTTCATAATACTATATGATATATGTAGCAGAAATCAACCATATTTTTAGATTTGAAAGAAACAACATTATCTACGATAATTTTATGGGGATAACCAAATCTGGAGAGAATATTCCCTTCACTAAATTGTATGATTACAAAATTTGTAGCTTGCCTGGTTGGGACTGCTTCTGTCCATTTTGTGAATTAGTCTGTTGTTGTCAGGATCCACTTGTGTTGAGCTAAATAAATTCGATGAATTTATCCTATAAAATCGAAACCCCACTACTAGAAAGGCACCTCCACTTAAAAAGGTTTCAGAGGTAAAGGTAAGAGTTTTCTCTTGCCCTCAAAAATATGACACTGATGAAAAGTTGAAACCTCTTTATGAATGTCAGCAAGCAAATTTTGCTAGTAAAAACTAGCTCTCAAGACTTTGTTGGTTGTGGTTTTCCAGTAAAGATTTCCTCCTTAACCACCTTGATGAAATTCTTCCATTATTTTATCTATTTCATATTTCAACAAAAAATTTAACAACATTCCTACAACATCCTTCCAATACAATGCTTGATCTAAAATGCAAAACTTTATAGCCTTAAGTTTGAGAAATATTTCCTTGGTTTTTGTCAAACAAGGTGGAGCTTGTAAATTGTGTAGAACATAAATAATATATGTGTACCAGGGAGAAGTGACAAAAAAAAATTATACCTGTGGATTCGTCAGATCCTCTTGTTCATCAAGAGAAGCTACAAAATTGATTTATCGTGCATGAATGTTGTTGGGCAATTTATTGGGCTTAAATTGCTTCATTAAATTATCGACCAAGGAAACTCGTAAGCTTGTGATGATGCCAGCAAAATATATGCAGGAGTAGGCAACTAACTCTATGTCTAGCTAAATTCTTTACGATTCAATGTAATATGCAAAGGAAGAGGCTCCTAACTAAGGAGGTCCTGGTTGTCCTTCCCTACAGTATCATAGAGAAATCATTGATTACATGAAACTAAAAACTTGAAATGAAGACAAGAGAATGAACTTAATTACTGTTCAGATTCAAGTAGAGAGAGAGACTAACTTAGTCTCTTGATTGTCCTCTCATGTACTAATCCAAACTAAACTAAGAGTCATTCATAAGCATAAGAAACGAAATAACTTGAAACATAAAAGCAAAAGGATGAATTTCAATTATCATGTGAATCAAATGGAGAGAGAGCCTAACTTAGACTCTTGTTTATCTCCTCATATGATACTTGAAACATAAAAGAAAAAGAATGAATTTCAATTATCATGCAAATCAAATAGAGAGAGAACCTAACTTAGACCCTTGGTTGTTCTCTCATATGCTGATAAGATTCTAATTTAAAACTCATTCATCAATCACAAATAAATCCTCAAACATCTAAGCAATTAAATGAAATAAGATCTAATATGAAATAACATGTTCCTTTGATCCTTCTAGAGTGAGCTCAATTCTCCTAAGACCAAAGTGACAAGCTATTCCATATACTACACTAAGACAATTTATATCTAAAACTACATAATGGAAATATATGTACAACTTATATCTATAACTACATAATGGAAATATATGAAAAATGAAGCTTTATTCTATTCCATCATAAGTTGAATACAATGCTCCAAGAGTCCTCCTCTTGGAATGGAGGAGGTACTCCTATTTATACAATGAGATGAGATAACAAACTCATAATGATGATCCACTAATCTCTCTTTTAGTTCCATACATTTCTCAACCATCTAGACACATAACCCTATCCTCCATGATTTCCTCCATGAGGTCCATGATCTTCTCCATGAGATCTTGATCTTTTCCATGAGCCTTATCTTATCAAATTCGAATTTGATCATTCAAGGCCACATAAAGATGCCCTGGAAGCTTCCTTTGTACCTACACATGTCAACAAACTCATTCTAATTGTTAGGTATAAGTATAAGCATATTATTTTCTAAAGTTTAGCCATAAATCCACTTAAAAATGTTAAGAATTAATAAACTTTGGAAAAGCATAGTTATAACGCAATAATGAGGTAAATGTAATGATGTGGAGGTGGAATGGAGGTGACATGAAGGTAAAATGTGAAGATATTGGTAAATAATGGAGTGAAAATAGGGACCACTTTCAGGCCCAACAAATGTTTGACTCAGCCATTAATTTGGCTAATCCTTGACCTTTGATAAGTTTTGTAGGTTTTATCTCCATGCCATACTCCAAAATTATTGATATTCATTAGCCATTGTTTCCATCTGGATCAGTCTGCGTGAGGATATCCTTTACTACTACACTTGGGAGATAAGAAATTATATGAGAATGTAACACATACACTCTGAAATATTTCAAGGCCTTTACTAAAGTGAAAGCTTTCTTTTCCATGATATTATACTTCAATGGAGTATCTCTTAAAGCTCTGCTGAAAAACGCTATTGATTATTCATGTCCCTCCTTGTTTTTCAATAATATTATCACTACAATAGTATGTTCTAAAGCCAATGAAAAAATAATGAACTATTTAGTGTAATCTAGGCTAATCAGAATAGGAGCATAGGTAAAGGTTGTCTTCACATCATTAAATGATTTTTTGGATTCAACATTCCATTTCATCTCATTTTCCTTTTTCTGCATGTTTATAATAGCTCTTAAGATCTTAGCTAAATTTGGAATAGACCTCCCTAGAAAATTTATTCTACCAATAAAGGACTGCACTTCATTCTTTTTTCTAGATGGATCAATTTTGATAATAGATTCAATTCTACTTGGAACAATTCGGATACCATCTTTTGAAATTATGTGACCAAGTAGTTTACCTTCTTCTAGACCAAATCGATACTTCTTGGGATTCAAGGAAATGCCATATTTCCTACATTTTTCACAAAATATTCTTAAATGAAACAGATGAACCTGAACAATTTTGGAGAACACCATGATGTCATCTAGATATATTACAATAAATCGACCCTTCTCATCTCCGAAAGAAATATACATTACTCTCTGGAAAGTAGCTCATGCATTCATCAACGCAATGTGCATCTTCACGTACATGAAAGTTCCCTATGGCATTGTGAAAGTTTTTTGTGTTGATCATCTCAATGCACAAGAATTTGGTTGTAACCTAAAAATCCATCAACCAAATAAATTTCGCTAGAACCACCTACCTTCTGTAAAATATGATCCATTTTTGGTAAAAGGTAGTTATCTTTGACAGAAACTTTGTTCATGTTTTGGAAATCCACACATACTCTTATTTCCGCAGTCTTCTTCCTCGTCGGCACTAGATTGGATAGTCATTTCGAAAACCTCAATGGTGTAATGATTTTGGCATTAAAAAATTTTCTAACCTCTTTTTCTATTAAGGGTAACATAATTGTATTCACCCTCCTTAATTTCTGTTTGAGAGGTTTATGTTCCTCTTTGATGCAAACAATATGTTGTATAATGTTGGTATCATATGCTTTTAGATCTTCGTATCACCATGCAAACACATTAGAATACTCTTCTAATAAATTAATGTACTTTTGTCTTTCTTCATGAGGTAAAGTCTTGCAAATATTTACAACCATTGGATTATCTTGAGTACCTATATTACAGTCCTCAACTTCATCTTCCATAGGTTCTATCTTGGGATTTTTAGCCACATCATTAAAATCAAATAGTTCTTCTAGTCGCACTAAACCCCTTGGTAACACATTGTCTTTCAACTATAGGATTTCAAGTTCTTCTGGATCCTCACTAATCTAGTTTAACAATGTTTCATTTGTATCCTTATCTACATTGTTTTTTGTATAAATATGTACATTCTCTAATTCTTCCTTCATATACAAAAAAATTTCTACTTGCTTATCACTACCAAACACATGCCAATATCTAATATTATCAGGGACACTCGGTCTATTTTTCACTTCAATCTCATATTTTTTACTGGGATGGAATGGAATCTTACAGGCGATTGCTAATGTAGCCAGTTCATCAGCTAATATGTTTTGACTCCTAGGAATCAGAGACAACTAATACTCTAAAAAACACTGCAAAAATGTAAAACATCATTTCTGTAGTCCTTCAACCTAGGATTTTTAGCTGAGTACTCACCTTTAATCAGATTAATGATGAGTTCTGAATCACCATGTATAGAATTCCCTTTAGCTCCTGACCTCTTAAATATCTGCAATCCTAAAATAAGTGCTTCATACTCAACTATATTTTTGGTGCATTGAAAATTTAGCTTGTAAGAAAATCCCTTTTATATGCTTGTTATTGAGTTTAAGACCCAAGCACATGCCCCTACTCTATCCTTACTGATTGCCCCATCAAAATTCATATTCCACAGGGCTTCATCATCTTCATCTTCTGTTCCACATTTAATTTCACATCCTCTATTTTGCTTGATTTACTTTCCAACAATGTCACTTCTTCTTATACACATATATCATTATATAGGATGAAAGAACCCACGTCGAAATGCACTGAATAAAGTGGGTAGATATTAGGTTTTTCTTGGCTTCTTACCATATATTTCATTAATGCTTCCCTATACAACCTCCTCTATTGACCAAAGGCAAGAATAGTTGCATATATCATGTACATATACATGGTACCCTATAACTTTCCCCCCAAGATCTTGATAATAGAATTCCATGTTTGGGATGTATATCAACCACTACTATATCCATAACCATGCTCTTTGTGGGGATTTGGGCCGGAGTCACACATAAATCCTTGATAAGACCTAAGCATTTCACTTCGCTAGAATCAAAGGAGTAAAAGTCTGTATAGGATCTTGTTATATCCAATCCCAACTTTTCCATAAAGACTCTAGGCATGAGATTGTGTGAAGCACCAGAATCAAGCATGGCATTATGAAAAATGTAGTCATAAATGTTTATACTGGCATAGAATGGTGGCACATTACCATCCTATGACTTCCCTTCAACTTTAGGTCCGAATAATAATTTGGGTTGGTCATCACTTAGGTTAACCATATATATTTCCTCCTCTATCTTTAATGTTTTTATGACTTGAGATCTATAAACATTCTTCTTCATCAATTCAATCAGAGGAACATAAATTTTAACCTTGGCTAATTCATTTTCAATACTGAAAGAAGTTTGAGGTTTATCTACTTCTTTAATACTTACATCTTGTTTCTGAGAAACTTCTTTTAGGGAGTCATCCTTTGTCTCGCTAGTGGAGAGTGTATCAATCTGAATCTTCTTGCGAGGGTTTGTTACAATGTTCCTACTTCTCAAATTTTATTGTTTGTTCACTTCCATAATAACATTATGATATCCCTTTTTATAATCATCTGATTCTATTGGGATGACTTCTCGATTTGATAACATGAACAGATTTTGTTCCTCCTCGGTTAAGAAAATATTGTCTATTTCTCCTTCCCCAAAGAGATTAATCTAATTCTCTTCATATTCATCTGCTATCTCAATTTCATGATATGCATAATTCTCCTAGAATGGAGGTCTGATTTGTTGATGACCTATAGGGGCTCTTTGATCTCTTTGTTTAATTTGGGGTGGGCTCCTCTTAAAGTTAGGATTTCTGATTTGTGAACCCCCTTGAATTTCTCTTGGTGGAGCTATGTCAGTCAAACTTATTCTTTCCATCATCCTTTCCATAGTTCTAACTAAATTATCTATATTTACATCTTATGAAGAGGAAGAAGGCTCTTCTTTTATGGTCACCCTTCCTTCAATTTTTAACTTCACTCTTTTGGCTAACAAATTTTGTTTTACACTCACAACATTTATTTGCATTTCTTCTAAGGTGGTAAGATTTCTCTCTCTTGATTGATAAGCCATATCGACATTAAAACCATTTGGAAATCGAATCAAAGCTACTCCGGGTGGTTTTTTATTGCTACTGGAAAAGAATTGTAAATATTATTAAATCTTGTGCAGTAATACTAAGTTGTCTCACCAAGAGCTCTCATATTTTGTTAGAAATCCCATTAACCATTTTTTAACTTCTCCTGTCAAGATTTGTGAAAAGAGCCTCATTTTCAGATCATCATTATCAACTTCTTGTAAATATGAGAAGTCATTCGTCTTGTCTATGTGATGTTGTGTTGTGATAGGCCCATTGCTATCAAATTGAGCCATACGTTGTTGATAATCCTTTGGCATGGGATGAAACTATGCTGGTAAAACCAAAGGAGAATAACGAGCTGCAATGATTGGAATATGAGAAGAGGATGAAACTAAAGTTTTGCTAGATGTTAGGGTTGGTAAAGAAGGTGGAATTATGACTTGGTGAGTTTGTATAGAAGGATTATAAATGGGAGATGAAATAGGAACAATAGTGAAAAGAGAAACCACGTGAGAGGTTGATGATGAGGCAAAAGAAGAAAAAGTAGTTGATTGATATGTAAATGGTTTCTGAGTGACCTGATTCAATTTAGTCACCAAATATTCAAGTTTTCAAACCGTTTTATAACATCTTTATCAGAATCTGAAATGATAGGATGATGTGCCGAGAAATAAGGTTTCAAAATATTTTCATCGAAGAATGTATGAGGGAAAAATATTTCTTATTTGTTTTTGAAAATACTATGCTCAAAGGGTAAGTCAAGTTCAATATCCTTAACAGTTATAAAACTTTATGGAAAGGAATTAACTATTGGCAAAGGACTATTTCTTGTTTCGCTCTTTGTAAAACTCTTCTTACTAATCATTTTCTCAGGATTATTCACAATTTCAGGTGGGTTAGCATCTGGGTGTGATTTGGTGTAGATTTTTCCTGGGAGCCAGATCCTCAAATATATTATTTACAGATAGGTATATGTATAAATTCTAGTTGGAAAAATCAACATAAATGGCTTTGACTTCACTATCACCCATAGGAAATAGATTTGGAGCTCTAAAATCACTATTTAACAAGGAAATATTTTGTTTTTTAGGTTATTTCCCTAGTATGGTCATCAGAATGTTAACACTTTGTAATTTTCCTAAGCTGAGGAAGAAAATTACAAAGGTAACCACCAAACCACTTTTAAAGCTGCGATCTACCCCTTCTAGATTCAAAGAGGGATCTCTCTATATGATTTAGATTTTTTCTTTAGATTTTACGCTAGCTATTTGAGTTCGAGATGGGTTTTTCAAAAGTTTGGGTGAAAGTGTAGGAAAAGTATATTCGGCATGGAGTCATAAACCTTTGGGTAATCAATCACAAAATGATAGAGTAGCTATAACAGGGTAGGATAGGAAAACTTTTGGATCTTATAAAATGTCTGTGGGGTTAATAGGATGATTATGATTTAAGTTCAATTAAATATAGAGCATAATCAGATGAATTTTATATTTAACATCAAAAATAAAACATGGATATTGCTAACAAGCCAGAGCAGGGTACACTTAAGAAAATCTAACCCTTAATCTTATTGAAACAATAAAGAGGGAAAAATATATTGAAATTGAGAAAAGAAACAATTTAACATAAGAGCCACATCACCAATTGTCTGACATGGGAATCCTAGAACAAAACTCTTTGTATTTCTACAAATTGATCACTTTGAGTCCCATACACCACCTACATCAATGCAGAGTGTTTTTCTTCATACATAAGCCAACCTCATTTACATATTCATAAACTTTATATATAGTTCTTTACATAAAAGTTTTACAAAATAATGGTCATTACTTAATTACATAAACATAGATATCTTAAGTATCTCTCAAGTTCATGAATGTAAAAATAAAGTTAAAATATACTTTGTATGTCCTAGAATAAAAATAGGAAAATATGCTTGCATCTAGGAAAAAGAAATATCTAGTCAACTACTTCCCTTGAAAGTAGAACAAGTTCCTAACTGCAGTTTTAGCATTTTTGCTATCATAACAGGTCCCTCTGTAATACTTCATCAAAATTACTCCTTCGCTCCTCTTCAATTCTGCTGGGAAAAATCTTAGCCTCTAAATCTAGAAATTGGTTCAATAATTTTGATCCTTTGCCTTTAAATCTGGAGTGGTTGTAATTATTTTGCACAATTTTCAACTATCGATTTCAAACAACTATTCACCTCTTTCCCATTATTACAATAGATGTTGACCCATTCATCTTCTAACACTTCTGCACATTACACTATTGGGGTTTTATATGCCTTGTAATATAGCCATACTGCCTTTTTGGAGCCTTTGCCTCATCAGGACTTGTGACTTATGTAACGTTACAACAACATTGAATTTTGATATTCCCTTGGCCCCTTTGGCTTTAGCCTCTTCTCTCATTTATTTTCATAGGACTGAGGGTTGTGACCATCGAATTAGCCCTTGAGGTGCTAAGGCATTTAGGCTCCTATTGGGGGTGATTTTCCATTATAAACTGAATAGCGTCTGAGCCCTTTAAGTCTTCATAATCACATGCTAGCCCCTTTATCAGAGCTCCCTCTATTGAAACTTTTGAAGTGTCACATGTTACAAAATGTTAATATCCTCTAACCTCTAACTTGTGAACTCGGATCATGACGTCATTACTATCACATTGCACATTTTGAGTGGTGAAACATGTGACCTTGTTTTCCCCCTTCGGAGCCCTCAAAACATTGAAATTGTCTGCCACGTGTTTGCCATAGTGTCAGGTCATGCTGACATTAGATAGAACATGGCTTTATCGAAACGAATTGTATTCTTCCATGTGTCCCTTATCAAATCCAATTACAGTGTACCACACGTCTTGCTAGAGGAGAGAGAAAAGGGCCCTTCCTATTATGTTATGCGATGAAAATCCTTTCTAAATTCATTTCGGCATTCCCCAACGATTTAACACTATCAACCCTTTTTCCCATCGCAACTTTTCATATCACAACTTTTTTCAATTGCTAATCTCCCCCATCTGTAATTCACCAATCACTGGAAATTGGTATTTTTATGCCATGTACCTCACCAACATGCAATCGCCAATTTGACCTTATGTTTCGATGTGCGTCAGACTTCTAATCGTTGATCACTGAGAATACATGACCCACCAATGTGCCCAACGCTGATATGTAGGACCTTCCAATATGCGATTCGTGTTTTGTGCTTGAGCCTTTCCTCCATTATGCTCTTTTCTCTTGCTTTCAAATGTTTGAAACTTTCAAACTCAAACAAGTCATATATTTATATTATAAGTCAATTTTTGGACTTCCACATACCATTAGAAAATTGTTCATAGAACTTTCCAATGGAGAGGTTCCATTGTAAACTTTGAGTCCTTATATTTCCTGAAAAATGACTGCAAACTTCTCTCCTCATTCTCTCTTTGAATATATGAAATTACACTCACCATGATGATCCTCTATATGAAACCTGGAACTACCATAACAATCCTTTTAAAACATGCACTACAACACACATTCTTACCAGTATAGTTGACATCATTGCCAACATTCACTCATGACAAGACACTCATGACAGCTCATTAATGAACCCATAGGGACGTGTTGAAGCCCCGAAAATTAGGTCTACAACAAGGGGGATACCCACCCGGTCCAAACCTTGGTTAGCAGCTTCTTTTTCGTTTGGTATAGTGGGTCCGACTGGGGATATGGGACCAGTTTCCCAATTTATGTGTGTGTGTGAAGGATTGATATTTGTCTTTCTAACAGTTTCAAAATGGAATACTTTTATTCTAGCTCTAATCTAATAACATGCAAATTGTATTCTAATAAGCAGAAATATCTAAGTCTACACTAAACCGCAGTGTAATCTTTCAGTTATGTGATCTAAAATGATTTCAAATAGCAACTGGTAATAAAGATCATTCAACTATTATGAGAAAAGAATTCAATAACAATGAACCACTTTGTATAAAAAGTTAGACAAAACAGTTGTGAAAAACATATCGCATAATAAGCTGCTCATACATTAAGCATAAATAAATAACTATCACCGTATGAAAGTGCCAAATGATAACTCAAGCATTCACGCATCAATATATAAACAACTGAACATGAATATCACTTTAACACAAAGGCAGAAATAGTTAAGAGATAGAAGTACCATTTATAACTAGTCCTACTCATGAGCTTCAAGCGATAATGATTTATCTCTTCTTGATCTAACATCCACTAAGAGTACAAAAGTGAAACATCAGTAGCAGATATTAAATGCAAATATCAATAAATCTTGTTTCATTCATTCATCAAAACCTCCTTAGAGGGTACATAAGTGCATGTTCTGGGGATAAGTTTTTGACAAATTTCAGGACCCTTCTCTAAATGCATGAGAAGGGTTTAAATACTACTAAATAAATCTAAAAATAACTTATTACAAAAATGTAGGATGTGGTTTAAATGACCGTCCTTATTTCAGGCAAAAATAAAATAAAATTAGAACCAAAATTGAATCTAAAATTAAAACTACTTCTGTATCTGCTCCTTGAAATCGCACGCATTCAGCATTTGTTTGAGAAGAGTCGGCTGGCCGACTTCCGACTTTAGCTGAGCTGAAAAAATAGAATTGCTGAGAGCTGGTGCCATCCTCTCGGCAGAATTGATGATACACTTGAGAGTCATCCACTGGCTATGTGGCTTTACCAAATATGCCTAATAATAATCCCAGTTCAACTTGGTTAACCCTTGGATTGCTTCTGCCTTTTCTTGAGCTTTCTGCCTCCAATCTATTTGTAGTTGATGTACGTTAGGTAAGTACCCTGGAGTGGTTTCTACGATCAAATTTTCCCTGTGCAAATTTTCATTTACACAATCAATAATACTATTTGCTGCCATGGCTGCTCCTTCTGCTGCTTGCTCTGCTTCCCTGATTTGTTCGTCCCATTTGTTAAAGAGCATCTCTTTGTGATTTTCATTGATCATTGGTGCACCTGCTCTTTTTCCCTCTTCTTCTTCTTTCCAAGCCAGATATTCAATAACTCATCTATCAACTAAATCATAATCACTTCGTAAATCTACCACTTGATTAGCGGTGTTATCACTTATTTCACAATAATAGTTCCACTGCGATATTTTTTGGCCCAATGCTTCCTATTTCTATAGTAATTTTTCATTCAAGGAAATGGATTCTGTGATGAATTCTGTAAGTTTAGGATTATCCTTGTCCATCTCCTGTAAATCTTGTAACTGCTTTTCCTTCTCATCCAAACTTTTCTGGTAACCTATCTGCATTTGTTGGAAGTCCTGCTGTAATATTTCAAGTTGTTTCTATGCTTCATTGTTGGCGTTGGCTTGTTGCAACTATTGTTGCAAAACTTGTATCTAGTCTTCCTTTTCCTTTAGCAGTTGTTGTACCTCAGATGCTTTATCAATAGTCACAGAGGCATACGCTCCTTCTATCTGAGATAGTTTGGTGATATTCTCAGTGGGATCGATATTGGGATCTTCCCATAGGACGTCTAATTGTTTTGCATCATGCGAGAGCACGTTTTCCAATTTCCTTTTCTTCCTCTGTCTTCTCACTACTACTTTGTACTGTGGGCTATAAAATATATCAAGAGGAGGAATTTCTTCTATTTTGAGCATAAGCGTAGAGGATGGGGTAATAGGAATATGTTCCATATCTAAGACATTGCTAATTGTTCTTGTGAGTACTTCTTTTGTTTCCTATGCATTGCTCACAGGTGTCTTTATGGTTTGTCCTTCAAGATTGATCATGTCATTGAAGGTTTCCCATTCTTTATCTAGTTCGGTTCTGACTGATGGTGGCTGAACAATGTGAGGGGGAGGATCTATTTGCGAGGAGGTAAAAACCTGTTGCTGTAGAAGTTCCTTTGAATGGGTAGTATCCTTTACTGACCCTTCACTCTTGTCCTATTCAATTTCGGATCTTATAGAATGTTCAGATGTTTCTTTTCCAGAGTTGGATTTAGATCCATTTGTGCCTTATCAGGGACATACAAAGGTAGGACATGAGGGAAAGTAGAACTTTCGAATACCCTGACATAAGTAAACAGTTCCTCCCCGAACCATCTCGCGACAGGGAGTATGTCTACCTCTGCTTCAGGAGGGCATCTTGGAGCACCCTTATCATACAACATTCTATACAGGGGCAGCATGATTCCATGACAAATCTGGTAGAAGTGCGGAGCGAACTTAGAGTCCCAAATTCTTTATGATAGATACGAATAGGTAAGGGGTCTTGAGTTGTCCATTTACAACCCATCATAGGAAACTTAGAAACATAACATATCGCATCCATCACATAAGCCGATAGGTAAAAAGGGGGATAAATTCTCTGAGAAACAGTTCTTTTAGACCGGTAATTTACAATGGTCATGACTAGGTTATCAGACAATATTTTTTCCTAATCTACAATAGTGGCATTTGTGGCGGAATCCAATAATGGTAGCCATTCAAATGAAAATTTGTTAATGTTTGGCATTCCAAAATGTCTACAGAGCATGGCAGCAACAAAGCAATACAGGGAGGTGAGAGAACCAGTACTATACATACCATGTTTATCTTTCTTCAGCGGTTCATCCCTCCTCGACCAGTCTTTAGTGGTTTCTGCCAGGTCTTGATTTTCTTTTGCAAATTTCTCCATAAAATGCTTGTTATAAGTTTCCTGTGGCTCTGGTAAATGATACATGAGCTTCAAATCTTGTTCAGTGAATGAGCCAATGAGTCCTTGACCTTGAGTTTTAAACAGTCTATTTATGATATCAACACTGTCCAGTATCCATTTAACCATGTCCGTGTATGGGAGAATTTTGGGCCTTGTTGCTATCCGGTTTAAGAATGAACAAGCTAGCTCTATGATGGATGCCTCTGAAGAACTATGTGAGCCCACAGTAGTAGTAACTTCCATTACTCTAGGATTCTCCTCCTCACATAGATTATACATGCCTTCCCACGTAGCAATACCAACGTCTCTGTTATAGGCCGTGTGTGTATACAATGGCACCATTTCTTTCTATTCTAAACTCAGAGCTTTTCTTTTCTTTCGCATAATATCCTGCATACTGCTTTATATCGTTCTTTGTTCTCCATTCCTACAATTTACAAGTGAAGTGTGTTAGAAAATTATATATTACGGAGCAATGGAACACATAAAATATTGCAGAAATATAAACACAGAAAACACACAAAACAAGAGAGACACAGATATACGTGGTTCACCCAGTTTGGGCTACGTCCACCCCGAACAGCCAGTCCTTCCTTTCTATTATCCAGCAAAATGAAGAGACACAACCTACAGCAAATCCGCTGTAATATCCTCTGTTTTCTCTCACAGTCTCGCCTCTCTGTTTCTCGCTCACAGTCTCGCCTCTCTGTTTCTCACTCACAGTCTCGCCTCTCTGTTTCTCGCTCACAGTATACACATCTATTTCACAGCCTCAAATACAATACCCTCATACAAAGAGAGGGGTTTCCTTCTAGGGCAAAAAACCCTAAACTAAACATAAGTTCTATCGTCAGATCATCCGCCTAATGAACGGCCCAGATTGACTAGAAATTACTATACTTTTATAAGGCAATTTTACAGCTGTTTTAGCTTCGGGGGCGCTGCCCCCGAAACCCCCTAGACACCCTGCAGCGAATATTTTATGGGCGGCGTTGCCGCCCCCATTTCTAACTGGGGTCCTATGTGGCGATACATTTGGATATAGAAGATAATCAGGATCCACACCCAACAAAGTGAGAATAATGACAAGGAAGGTGATGGGAAAGTTTTAAATTCCGAAGACGCATAAAATGTACCACCTTACGTGAAATGAATTTTCGATAAGCATGAAACCGTATTCCATTAATAACTGGCAACTAGAGCATTAATTAACATTAAAGTGCATAACCAGGTGTCGGTTTATGCAAAATACTTTTTTGGAGCCCGAAAGATCTGCGATGAAGCGATTTGGCAATTTGCTTTGCAATATCGCATAACGCAACATCGCGGAATCACAACATCGCAAAGTTGATAGCTCACCATATCGCAGTATCGTATTGCTGCTTTATCGTGAAATCGCAATATCGCAATATCGCATTGTCACTCTATCGCGAAATCACAATATCGCAATATTGCAATATCACTTTATCGTGAAATCGCAATCTCGAAATATCGCAATATCGTAGGAACATGATATATGACAATCTTTGTTAATCTGTTTTCTACGAAATGCGATTTTCGATATGCGTCATCGCATATCAACAATTTAAGATGTTTCAATGTAAGTTGAATTTGATGTATGCGATGCGATATTTTTTTATTATCGTGTATCGCAATCTCGCAATGTTAGAATTCGGCTTGTAAGGAGGTATCCTGTTATCCTTTTGCGATGCGATATTTCTTAAGGAAAGATTTTGTCTCACCTTGTCATAGAACTTAGATTTTTTATATTTTTCAAGGGGGTCTTCCTAAGTTTATGATGGTAAGGTTTTATTAGAAAAGCAAATTCAAGCACTAATTGATTTTTAAATTTTTAACTAAGGGTCCCCACTTATTTAGTTTTAGGAATAACACTAAATAAGAATGGGGGTTGTTGCTGGGCACAACAATTGGTGATTCACTTGGAAGCACCAGCTATCTTTGTTGTTCTTTTGAATTTTCAAAACTTCCAAAACAGAAAATTTTCCAGAAGATTTAAACTTTACTATAGAAAGACTAAGTACATTATGCTTTTACCTATCAATGATATTTTGTTTCTTCTTTATTCAACTTTGATTATTTACTCCTTCAAGCTAGTCCTTGTATCTACATCAGTCATTACTTGGTTTATAAAGATAAAAACAAAGTCTTCTTTGTAAATCAGTTTTAAATATGCTCATTTGTCGTAGGTAGAGCCTCTGCTGCTAGCAAGCGTTTATAGCTTCGATAGGGTTTCCTGTTACCCATCAATGATCCTATATCCTACTTAGAGAAATTTACAATTTTCAAAGAGGAATCCATTTATACACTTATTGCTTTCACTTTCTTTTTATCCTTAAAGAACATTGTCTTGGTTTCGTAGCCAATTCATGACACAGTCATTCACTGATTTATTGACTTTGCTGAACAAGTTGGCTCGTGATGAGACCCCTTGTCTTTTGATTGCAACAATCTTGAGTCATTGCCCTGTTGTGGTATGCAGTATTGGCAAAGTCAGCAAGCTATAATATCTATGATCATGATAAGTCGGCTTGTGATGAAACCTCTTACTCTTTAAGTTAAAGTGTATCTTTGGATCATTCTCTAAATGTTGTAGTTTCCTAGGCAGGGAGGAAGTCATTGTTTCCTTAAGACAGCTCTGGACAACAATGATAGAGTTTTTGGAAAGAGCCTTTCTACAGAGAATCTTTATTTTATTATTGATACCTTTCATTGGACTGATATAAAACAATTTCTAACTAAAGGTGGCTTTTCATCAAAATTTACAAAGTTGAAACTAATATCATTTCTAGGTCTAGAGTCTTTAACTATATCTTTCAATAGTAATGATCAATTTTTCAGAAAGAATTCTATTTATACAAGTGAAAAAACAGAATCCAGAAGAGAATTTGTGTCTTTTTCGTGAATCTCAAATGTAACCATTTACAACTGGTTTTATTATGGAAAGAAAAACAACTACTCTACAAAATAGAAGAATGATCTTCTATGGAAAATATTTTTTGAGTATCTGACCATTAACAGGTAAAGAATCTCTTTTCCCTGTTAAATCCTGTAACATAAAAGTGGACAGACCTATGACTTCTACGATTTGAAAAGGACCCAACCACATTCTTTGAAATTTTGTATGTTTCCCTTTTTCCTCATGAGCCTTGTCCCATTTTAAAACTAGATCTCCCATCTGAAAATCCTTTCTGGATATCATATTGGAATCAAAAGAGGCTTTCACTAATGCTTGATGATGAGCATGAGTTATCTTAGCCCGTTCTCGTTGTTCTTCTAACTTAATTAATTCCAGCTGCCTTAGCTGTAAGGAAGAAGTTGGTGCTTCATCAATATATTGAACCAAGGCTAAAGACAGAATTGCAAGATGTCTTGGAAGAACCACTTCTTTCCCGTAAACTAAATTAAACGATGGAGGCTTTCTGTGTTATTCGATCTGCCCATAAAGCATATATTAAAGACTTATGCCAATTTTTATGATTTTGGTCAATGGTTCGCTTAATGATTCTGATTAAATTCTTATTTGTAGATTCAGCTAACCCATTCCCTTGTGAATAATAATTGGCAGAGTATTTCAGCTTGGAACCCCTTTTGAGTGCAAATTCAGTCATTGCATTACCAGAAAAATATGATGCATTATCAAACATTAAAGCTGAAGGCAACCCAAACCTAGTGATTATGAACTAATCTATGAACTCAATGATATTTTCATCATTAGCCATCTTGAGTGGAACTAATTCTACCCATTTAGTAAAGTAATCTGTTGCTGTAAGGATATATCTATGCTATTTAGAAGAGTGAGGAACGATCTCACCTATTACGTCCAATCCCCACTGATCGAAAGGTTGTTCAATGTTAACTGGTTGCAATGGCAAGGATGGTTTCTTTTGTTTCCCAGCAATGGTTTGATAGATTTGACATTTCCTTATGTAGTTATGCGTGTCTTTGAATAATGTGGGCTAGTAATAGCCTGCGTGTAAGATTTTATGAGCAGTAGCATCTCTAGCGTAGTGTCTTCCTGCTGGCCCATTGTGGAGTTCCTGCAAGACTTTTTCAGCTTCAGATTTCTCAAGACATATAAGGAGAACAGAATCATAATTTATTCTAAAAAGAACATCATTTACGAGTTGATATTGTTTGGCTTTTAACCTTAGAGCTCTTTTCTTGGTATGATTGAGGTTTGAAGGAGCATATCCATTCTTTAGATAATAAATAATATCAGCGTATAATGACTCAACATCGTTTAGGCTTACCTCGTACACTTGTACCTCTGCAGATGGATTTTCAGACATTAACGATGCTCTGGCCAGCATTTTGCAAAAGACTTGACCTTTTACAATACTTGCTGGTTTGATTTCTACGTCATATTCCTATAAGGCAGCAACCTAATTGGCCCTTTTCTCACCCACATCTTTTTGTACTAGAAGATTTCTTACCACTGGAAACGGTACTATGATTTTGGTATGTGTTTTGAGTAAAAAAGTTCTGAAATATTTAATTTCTTTAAAAATAGCATAAGCTTGTTTCTCCACATCTGAATAATTCAACTCAGCGCCTTGTAGATTGGAACTGAAAAAAGCTATTGGGGCTTCTGCCTTTTCTTGATTTGCTTGAGTGAGTATCGCAACATATGATCTATCAGAGCAAAATGTATACAAAATAAAAGGATCGGAAAATTTTGGAGTTGCTAAAGATGGAGCATTAATAATTTCTTGTTTGGCCAGATTGAATGCCTCATGTTCATCTTGGCCCCATTTAAAGTTTACATTCTTTTTAATCATTGCTTGTAAATGAGACACAATTCTTGAAAAATCTGGAATGAACCTCTTTACAAAGTTGATCTGGCCAAGAAAAGATTGCATGGCTTTCTTGTTGTGAGGTATGGGTACTGCAAAAATCTCCTTGATTCTGTCAGGATCAATGTGAATTCTAGATTTTGACACTATGAATCCGAGAAGTTTTCCTTCACTTAGTGCAAAAAAGGATTTTTTCGAGTTAGGGGAAATTCCATACCTTAAACAACGTTGGAAGATTTGTTTTAAATCCCTGGGATGATTGTTTCATTTCTTGGAATATACAATTATATCATCCAAATAGATTACCATTGATTTATTAATTAACCCTTTGAATGCTATGTCCATTGCTCTCTGAAATGTGGCACCCGCGTTAATCAAACCAAATGGCATCTTTTGATATGCGTATGTTTCCCATTTAGTTCTGAATGTAGTTTTTAATTCATCATCGGGATGTACCAACACTTGACTGTATCCTGAGAATCCATCCAAGAATGACATTAATTCTGATCCTGCAACTGCCTGTAGTATTTGTTCCATGGGGGGCAAAGGAAAATTATCCTTTTGGTAGGCTTTGTTAAGATTTTGAAAGTCAATGTAGATTCTAATATCTCCATTTTTCTTTCTAACAGGTACCATATTGGAGACCCATTTGGAATGTCGAATGGGAAAAATTATTTTGGCTTTCAATAACTTACTGAGTTCAGTTTTGATCTGGTTTTCTAAATTGGGATGTATCTTTCTCAACTTTTGTTGGACAGGTTTTTCATTATCGATCATTGGAATAGTATGTTGGATGATGGAAGTGTCGTATGTTTTAAGTTCATCGTAATTCCAAGCAAAGACACTTTTGTATTGTCTCAATAGACGAATATATGCTAATTTTTCTTCAGGAGCTAGGCCAAGGCCTAGGTTGATATTCTGTGGATTGGCATCAGTTCCTAGATTTACTAATTCATAATTCAAAGTTGAGCTTTGGAGTTTTGATTTGGTAGATCTTTTGAATCGATCTTTCAAATCATAAAGGTCTTCTAACTTGACTACTGATTTATGTATAGCATTGTTAGTACTATCCTGTTGCAATTGTTGGTCATGTTGGTCTTCGTCAATTATCTGATTGGTGTAGGATCCTTCAGATGTAAGGAAACTCACAATATTATGATTTTTATTGAAAATACTCCAATTGGTAATGTTATCAGGAATAGATGGTCTAAAAATTAACTCAATTGAAAATCGGTCAGGGCTAAAATCTTCTGAAGGAATGAGCTTGGAAGCTACGTTGGCTAAGAGGTCTGCGCTAGCATTCTGGAGTCTGGGAATTGATGAAATATTAAATGTTATAAAGTGTTCAGTTAGATCTTGAACTAGAGATTGGTAATGTTTTAAATGACCTGATAAACAGTGTATAGTATTACGTACCTGTCTGATTACAATTTCAGAATCTCCGAAAACTTGAAGGTATTTGACGTCTAATCTGATTGCTTTGTATAACCCTTGGATTAAAGCCTCGTATTCTGTGGTATTGTTGGTGCAATCAAATTCGAGTCTACAAGTTAGCATAGTTTTATCTCCCTCTGGGCTTATTAACATGCATCCTGCTCCTGCTCCTTCGTTAGACTTAGAACCATCAAAAAATAACTTCCAAAACAAAGATTTATTTACAGGACTATCTATAAAATTAATACATTTAGAACTATCTGTTTGAGAGAAATTTTCTACTTGAGATAAAACGGAATGTTCTAAAAAAGGTGAAGTATGAGCATTAAAATTTCCTAGGAAAGAATATACTGAATAGTTGCCAATGATGTTAGAATTATATGCTACTGGTTCATTTTCTCCCTCAAGTCCTGTTACTATGTATTTATGATGTCTTTCCCGCTCAACTTTTATCTGATTTGATTTACCATTGTAAGGGAGCCACATGTGCGACCAGTCAGTTGCAAAGTATCCATGAAGTTTTTCTGACCAATCTCTGCTAAGAATTAAGCCATAAATTTCCAGAATATCAGCAACTAAAATGTTGATAACTTGACATACCTTTGGTTAGATGATAGCCTTATGGTAACCTGATTTAATTCTCCAATTGCTTTGACTTGTGATCGATCTAATTGGACTATGCACACAGAGGATTTTTGTGGTTGAACATTCAATTTTTCACATATTGATCTTGGTAAAATATTCGATAAAGCTCCAGAATCCACTAAGCAATTATGCTAATTTTTATTGAAAATTTCATAAGTAAGGAGAAATGGGGGAGTATGAGATCTCAATCTTCCTCCAATTAAGGTGATATCGTTTGGATCAACTTTATTAATTGCATTAGTTGGAGGTATTCCCATGTCATGGGAAGCTTGAAAGATTACAACAGTAGGCAAAGGTGCAACTGGTACAGTATGTAATTCTTTCAAAAGTATCTTTTGCTGGTGTTTTAACTTGCTAAATTCACAAAAAGTAATATTTTCCCTAGTCTTTTTCATGTATTCTATAATATTATACTCCATTTCATCAGAAACGATCAGCGTTTTAGATGGAGTAGATGTGCCTGTTTGGACTGGGCTGGTTTGAGTCGCTTTAGGTAATGTTTTCTTGGCTGCGACTTTGTCCTTAGTCATCGATATTGTGCTCTTTGGCTTAGGTGTAGGTTGAGGAGGATCAAGTTGATTTCTACTGCGAGTACTAACTGGGAATGCCTCTTCATCCTCTTCATCTGGGAGGATGAAATCCCACATACCTTGTAACTCTACAACTTCTTCTTCATCGGTATATTCTTCAGTAGCGATTTCCTCTTCTTCTTCTTCAAATTCAACATTTGTAATAGCGTTAGGGGGTTTGGAATCGGTCAACTAATTTCTTTTAAAAGGCCTGTATGGCTTTTTAGAAGAAGTTTCTGCCACTTGTTTCTTAATTTCGACCATCTCGTTAGACATGGTCTTCAAAACTTTTTGTAATCCTTCTAAATTGAATGGATCTTTCGATTGTTTTTTCTTGGGATCTTCTTTGAAAGAAACCTTCTTAGATTTTCGTTCTTCTATCACATTTTTCTTTTCTAGGGCCATAAAATGTTTCTCTATTGCTATTGCTTCTTTCATATTTTCAACTAAGGTTGTTTTTTTAGCCCTATCAACAAAGATTGTTAAGTTTGATGGTAAATCAGTGATGTACCATTCACTTCGCACTTCTTCGCTAGGTTGGGAAGTAGTAGGAATTTTTTTTAAGATTTTATTGAAACGTAAATTGAAATCTTTGATAGGTTCTCTTGACTTGGCCTTAATGCTAGACAAGTCGTTGATCAATGTCGCCATAGACCTGTCATCAACGAACTTGGGTAGGAATTGTCCTTAGAAGATGTCCCAACTAGTAATAGATCCAGATGGTAATGAGAAATACCATGATCCGGCTGTTCCTTATAGAGTATAAGGGAAAAATCGAACAACAGCATCTTCGTTGGTAACTCCATTGAGATTTATGGATAGCATAAATTTATTTATATGTTCTTTCGCTAGCATGCCTGCCTCAGGATTAAACTTAGGCAGCCATTTTTCAGGATGGGCTGGTAACTGACTCAAGGGTGTAGGCATTAAGACTGCCCCTAGGTTATTCCATGGAGATTGGCCCATCGCTAAACTACTAACAGAGGAAAGTGTAGTAGATGATCCCTACAGTTGAGAAGATGAGGATATTATGATTCCAGATGAATGAGAAAGAGTTGTGGGAGTTGCGGTGGGCTCATGGACAATGATTTGAAGTGGAGGAGTGGATGGTTGACTTCGCAGTGAAGAGGTTGAGATGGATGATGATGATGAAAGAGTCTCGCTACCGGACCCTTTAGGAGAGTTCCTTGCTCTCTTCCTTGTAGGTAGAGGTAATTCAGTTGGTTGAACACCAAACTTTTCACTCTTTAATCTAGTAAGAGGATGAGTAGGGTTATATTGCAAAGTCACGTTGCCTTAAGATTTATCAGATTTTTGAGGAGATATAGAAAATCACTGGAGTTTTTGAATCAAAAGATTCAACTTCAGGAGGTTCAATAGTGGATTGTTCTGAAATGTCAAGGTTTGTAGCAGCGGCTGTTGCTCCAACGACTTTTGACTCTGGATTTAAATGCAATGGAGAAGTCGGGGGAGATGGTGAGGGCGATTTACTCTCATAATGGTATTTAGATTTAGATTTTTTTGCAATCCACAGTTCGAGGCCCTCCTTCTAGCGCCAAATATGTTGAAGCCCTGAAAATCAGGTCTACAACAAGGGGGATACCCACTTGGTCCAGACCTTGGTTAGCAGCTTCTTTTTCGTTTGGTATAGTGGGTTTGACTGGGGATATGGGACCAGTTTCCCAATTTATGTGTGTGTGTGAAGGATTGATATTTCTCTTTCTAACAGTTTCTAAATGGAATACTTTTATTCTAACTCTAATCTAATAACATGCAAATTGTATTCTAATAAGCAGAAATATCTAAGTCTACACTAACCCAGGGTGTAATCTTTCCGTTATGCGATCTAAAATGATTTCAAATAACAACTGGTAATAAAGATCATTCAACTGTTATGAGAAAAGAATTCAATAAGGATGAACCACTTCGTATAAAAAGTTAGATGAAACAGTTGTGAAAAACATATCGCATAATAAGCTACTCATACATTAAGCATAAATAAATAGCTATCACCGTACAAAAGTGCCAAATGATAACTCAAGCATTCACGCATCAATATATAAACAACTGAACATGAATATCACTTTAACACAAAGGCAGAAATAGTTAAGAGATAGAAGTACCATTTATAACTAGTCCTACTCATGAGCTTCAAGCGATAATGATTTATCTCTTCTTGATCTAACATCCACTAAGAGTACAAAAGTGTAACATCAGTAGCAGATATTAAATGCAAATATCAATAAATATTGTTCCATTCATTCATCAAAACCTCCTCAGAGGGTACAGAAGTGCATGTTCTCGGGATAAGTTTTTGACAAATTTCAGGATCCTTCTCTAAATGCATGAGAAGGGTTTAAATACTACTAAATAAATCTAAAAATAACTTATTACAAAAATGTAGGATGTGGTTTAAATGACCATCCTTATTTAAGGCAAAAATAAAATAAAATTTAAACCAAAATTGAATATAAATTTAAAACTACTTCTGTATCTGCTCCTTGAAATCGCATGCATTCAGCATCTGTTTGAGAAGAGTCGGCTGGCCGACTTCCAACTTTAGCTGAGCTGAGAAAATAGAATCGACAAGAGCTGGCGCTATCTTCTCGGCAGAATTGATGATACACTTGAGAGTCATCCACTGGCTATATGGCTTTACCAAATATGCCCAGTGATAATCCTAGTTCAACTTGGTTAACCCTTGGATTACTTCTGCATTTTCTTGAGATTTCTACCTCCAATCTGTTTGTAGTTGCTGTACGTTAGGTAAATACCCTGGAGTGGTTTCTGCTATCAAATTTTCCCTGTGAAAATTTTCATTTACACAATCAATAATACTACTTGCTGTCGTGGCTGCTCCTTCTGCTGCTTGCTCTGCTTCCCTGATTTGTTCGTCCCATTTGTTAAAGAGCATCTCTTTGTGATTTTGATTGCTCATTGGTGCACCTGCTCTTTTTCCCTCGTCTATTTCTTGCCAAGCCAGACATTCAGTAACTCTTCTATCAACTAAATCATAATCACTTCGTAAATCTACCACTTGATTAGTGGTTTTATCACTTATTTCACAATAGTAGTTCCACTGCGATATTTTTTGGCCCAATGCTTCCTGTTGTTGTAATAATTGTTCATTCAAGGAAATGGATTCTATGATGAATTCTGCAAGTTTAGGATTATCCTTGTGCATCTCCTGTAAATCCTATAACTGCTTTTCTTTCTCATCCAAACTTTTCTGGTAACCTATTTGCATTTGTTGGAAGTCCTGTTGTAATCTTTCAAGCCGTTTCTGTGCTTCATTGTTGGAGTTGGCTTGTTGAAACTGTTGTTGCAAAACTTGTATCTAGTCTTCCTTTTGTTTTTAGCATTTGTTGTACCTTAGATGCTTTATCAATAGTTGTAGAGGCATATTCTCCTACGATCTGAGATAGTTTGGTGAGATTCTCAGTGGGATTGATATTGGGATCTTGCCATAGGACGTCTAATTGTTTCGCGTCATGAGAGAGCACGTTTTCCAATTTCCATTTCTTCCTTTGTCTTTTCACTACTGCTTTGTGCTGTGGGCTATAAAATATATCAAGAGGAGGAATTTCTTCTATTTTGAGCATAAGATTAGAGGATGGGGTAATAGGAATATCTTCCATATCTGAGACATTGCTAATTGTTCTTGTGACTACTTCTTTTGTTGCTTGTGCATTGCTTACAAGTGTATTTATGGTTTGTCCTTCAAGATTGATCAAGTCATTGAAGGTTTCCCATTCTTTATCTAGTTCGGTTCTGACTAATGGTGGCTCAACAATGAGAGGGGGAGGATCTGTTTGCGGGGAGGTAAAAACCTATTGCTGTAGAAGTTCCTTTGACTGGGCAGTATCCTTTACTAACACTTCGCTCTTGTCCTGTTCACTTTTGGATCTTTTAGAATGTTCAGATGTTCCTTTTCCAAACTTGGATTTAGATCCATTTGTGCCTTATCAGGGACATACAAAGGTAGGACGTGAGGGGAATCAAAACTTCCGGGATACCCTGACATAAGTAAACAGTTCCTCCCTGAACCATCTCGCGACAAGGAGTATGTCTACCTCTGCTTTAGGAGAGCATCTTGGAGCATCCTTATCATACAAAATTATGTACAAGGGCAACATGATTCCATGACAAATCAGGTAGAAGTGCGGACCGAACTTAGAGTCCCATAATTCTTTATGATAGATATGATTGGGTAAGGGGTCTTGAGTTTTCCATTCCCAACCCATCACAGGAAACTTAGAAAAATAACACATCGCATCCATCACATACGCAGATAGGTAAAATGGGGGATAAATTCTCTGAGAAACAATTCTTTTAGACACGTAATTTACAATGGCCGTGACTAGGTCATCAGACAATATTTTAGCCCAATCTACAATAGTGGTATTTGTGGCGGCATCCAATAATGGTAGCCATTCAGGTGAAAATTTGTTAATGTCTGGCATTCCAAAAAGTCTACAGAGCATGGCAACAACAAAGCAATACGGGGAGGTGAGAGAATGATCCGGATTTAAACAGGTACGCAACAAATTACAGAGATAACCATATACACAAAGATGCAGCGGAAATAATACTTCATTTCATTAATGGAAAATACTGAAATATGCTTACAACCAGAAATGGAAATAAACCAGCTAGGGCGATGGTAGCTTATCTCTGAGAAGAGATGTGATGGCTACATGCCTCTGAACTGTGTTACAATGAGGCTCGAAGGCCTATTTATTGTTGAGAAACAATGGAAAACCCTTAACATTCCAAAACCTAACCCTAGGAGATGAAACGCCAAACTGTGGGCCCCGTTTGGGGGTAAGTTGGTACATCAACTTCCCGGGGTCGTAACTTTGGCATATGATCTCCGTTTGACGCGTACAATAGCTCATTAGAAAGATCTATCCGAGCACTATCATTTTTGGAACAGGCAACATCGGTCCATTCCATGGACCCATGTTTCCCCTGGATTCCCCAAAAAACGTCGTTTAGGGCCTCAAAACGGCTCCGGAATTTCAGGACCCGAAAAACTGCTAAAAATAGTAAGTTGTGCTACAATTAAGGAAACCGAAAATGCTGAGAAAGACAATGGTGGGGGTCCAGGTGGACTTGGCAGGTGGCCACCAATATCCACCTGGATCATTCCTCCCCCCTTAGGAAGCAATGGTCCCCATTGCGTTGAGCTCCTCCATGAGATGAGGAAACTTCTGCTGAACTTGTTCCCTGGTGAGCCACTTGCCCTGCTGGAGGAGTTGGCCTGCTTTGACAACTCGATAGAGTTGGATATTCTGTTGGCGAGTGTTCTTGATCTGTGTGTCCATGATCCGATCAGTTGCAGCTTGTTCCATGCAATCTGGATTTAATTCTGTGGATTTGAGTTGTTCTGCAATGTCGGATGTGTCTAGCAATGGTGGAAAGTATGGCCGAAGGCGGTCCACATTGAACACTAGGTGCAGGCCAAGGAATGGGGGAATGTTGAGCTCAAATGCATTGTCTCCCATAGCTTTAGTAATGGTGTAAGGACCATATTGGAGTGGTCTCAATTTCCGATAGGCTCCAGTAAGGCGTTCCTTTTGCAAATGCAACCAGACTTTGTCGCCCACCTGAAACTTATGTGGCACCCGGTGTTGATCATGTCGCTGCTTGTACTTGGCATTTGATTTCTCAAGAATGTCATGGACTTGCTGGCGAATATGTTGGATGCGCTCAATGAAGCTGGTGGCCTTATCTGTTTCGGACTGGACATGAGCTGAATTCATGTGAGTAGCTGCAAGGGGCATGGCCACATCAATGGGGCATAGTGGCTGGAATCCCAAACCCACCTGAAAAGGGCTATGGCTAGTGGAGCTGTGAAGAGCTCGGTTGTAGCTGTGCTGAACATAGGGGAGGCTCTCGTCCCAAGTGCGTGGATGCTTTGAGTTATACATGCGCAGAATGTTCACAATCATCCTGTTGACAACCTCTGTCTGGCCATCTGTTTGAGGATGGAAGGCTGTGGATTTCGTGAGTTTGGTGTCTAGTATTGACCAGAGACTGGACCAAAATGTGCTGAGAAACCGACTGTCCCGATCTAAGATGATAGACTGTGGGATCCCAAAGTGCACCCACACTCGTTCAAAGAAGAGTTTAGCAGTGGCTTCTGCTGTGATATTCTTCTTGCAGGCCATCATAATGGCCATCTTCGAGAACCTGTCGACGATCACAAAAACACAGTCATTTCCATGCTTAGTGGAAGGAAGGCCTGACATGTAATCCATGGAAATGGATTCCCAAGGTCGACTAGGGGTAGGCAACGGGGTATAGAGGCCGTGCTTCTTAATGGTCGGTTTGGCAATGGCACAGGCAGTACATGATCGGATGTACTTCCCAACATCCTGTCGAAGATTCGGCCAATAGAAATAATTTTGCAGTACTTCCACTGTTTTCTCGACCCCGAAATGCCCAGCATCCCGACTGTAGTGTGCTTCCCAAATCATCTTGGCACGCTCGCTTGAAGGAACACAAAGGTGACCGAGGTGGCATAGTAGGGCGTCTTGGAGGTGAAAATCTGCAACATGCCGACCCTCCAAGAGTGTCTAGTATGTGTGGCCGAATTCTGGGTCGCTTTTGTAGAGAAGTGGCCAGTCAGCAGTCTCGTGCCCACAAGAGTTGAGCACCGTGGTTAGCGCCATGATCGGTGGCTGACTGAAGCAATCTGCAACATTATTGGTGCTGCCCTTTTTATACTTGATATTCAAGTGAAACTGTTGCAGGTATGTAGACCACTTCTGATGGCGATCATTCTGCAATTTCCCTTGGGTCTGTATGAACTGCAGAGGTCGGTGGTCTGTGTGGATGACCATTTCCTTCCCCAAAATGTAATGATTCCATTGTCGGCAGGACTGTACAATGGAATACATCTCTTTATCATAAGTGGGGTACTTCCGGACTGTGTCTGAAATTGTTTCAATGTGATATGCCACTGGATGTCCATGTTGAGTAAGGACTGCCCCAATAGCATAGTCAGAGGCATTTGTCTCAACCTCAAATGGTTGTTGTAAATCTGGTAATGCGAGCACTGGTGCCATGCAGAGGCGATCCTTCAAAATGCCTTCTGTTGAGATTCAGACCAAAAGAATTTTGCTTTCGCCCCGCCCTTGGTGACTCAACTCAAGGGCCAAGAAATATGAGAAAAACCCAACACAAACCTGCGGTAGAAGTTGGCAAGACCTAGAAAGTTGCGGAGCTCTGTTAGAGTGGTTGGAGAGGGCCAATCCCGAATGACTTGGATCTTGGCTGGATCGACATGCACCCCCTGTTCATCAATGATGTATCCCAGATACTGAACCTGGGTCATGCCAAAAGTGCATTTCTCCAAATTGGCACATAGCTTGTGTTGCCGCAGTGTTTGGAGAACCTGTCAGATGTGGTGGAGGTGCTCTTCCCAACTCTGGCTGAAGATCAGAATGTCATCCAAGTATACTACTACAAAGGAGTTGGTGAATGGCCGCAAGATGTCATCCATTAGCCTCATAAAGGTTGTAGGAGCATTCGTCAATCCGAAAGGCATGACCAACCATTCGAAGAGGCCCTCCTTGGGTTTGAAGGCAGTCTTCCACACATCGGAGGGTTCGATTGGTACCTAGTGATATCCTGACTTCAGATCGATCTTGCTGAAATATTTCGCCCCCTTTAGTTGGTCTAGGAGGTCATCAATCCGTGGGATCGGGTACCTATTACGGACAGTGATCTTGTTCAGCGCCCGATAGTCAATACAGAGTCTCCACGTCCCATCCTTCTTCTGTACCAACACGATCGGGCTCCCACAGGGCGATGAACTCGGACGGATGTGACCTTTCTGCAGGAGCTCCTGAATCTGCCTCTTGATTTCATTGTTCTCCAGAACGGAGCGCCGATAAATTGGTCCATTGGGTAGCGGCGCACCTGGGGTCAGATCGATGGAGTGCTTGACTTGACAGTGCAAAGGAACCCCTGCCGGGGAGGTGAAGATGTCCTCGTACTCCTCCACAACCTTGTCCATATGTAGTTGTCGTGCAGAGCGACCCCGTTTGGAGGCCGCGGCCACTGTCTTCTTCTTTCCTTGAGGGCGTATCATCAGGAAAACAAATTTCCTGGTTTTGGAAATGATCTTACTACATTGTTTTGCAGTAATCAAAGAGATGGCGGCAGGTGGTGCTACCTCTGGTATCCTGAACAACTTATTTCCCAATGTAATAATAACAGCACGGGGCCTTGATTCATACACAGCATGTCGCTTCCACAAGTATGGTTGTCCTAGTAATACATCACAAACTTCAAGGGGAGCAATGTCACACAATACCTCATCCGTGAAGGGCTTGATGTTGTATGGAAGGCGACACTGTTGGCTCACGCGAAGATCTCGTCCTTGGTGAAGCCACCCAATGGTGTATGGTTGTGGATGTGCTGTGGTCAGTAAGCCCAACCACTTCACGACCTCTGCTGAAATGAGGTTCTTTTGACTCCCGCTATCAACAATGAACTGTATCGGGGAGCCCTTTACCCACATCTGGGAGTGGAAAAGACACTCCTCCTCCTCTGGATCTTCGGGTTCATTTTTCTAGATCTTTGCGGTAGCAACAGTGGCGCTGGGATCCGCATCAATGATCTGCTTCCCTTTTTCATACCCCTTATCAGGTTCTGACTCAGAGTCAGAACATGCATCTGATTCTGAAACCTTTAGCTCAGCCACCAGTGACTGCTTGGCCCGACACTCACTTGTGTTGTGAGTGGAGCTCTTATGGAACTCGCACCATTTTCCAGTGTCCTTCCTCGGCTTCGTGGCGTTGTTCTTTGCTTGCGGCTTCGGCTGGTTGTCTTGGGCTGTCTCGCCTTTGCTTTGTCCTTTGTTCTATGGTTTAGGGGCACCTTTCCCCTGCTTTGGATTCGCAGATCCAAAGTCTCGCTTCTTTTGTTTAAACTTCTGCTCGACCTTGACGGCATATCAGTATGCTGCGCTGAGCGAGGGGATGTTTAGGAATTGTATTTCTTCCTGGATGTACTTGTGCAGGCAGCCACGGTATTTGAGTATCAAATGTTGCTCCGAATCCTTGATACCCAACTTTGTGCGAAGGGTAAGGAAAAGATTGGTGAACTTCGGCACATCTTGGTCCCTTCCCTGCTGCAGCGTGGTCCACTTTATGTATTCATCCTCATAGCTTCCGACAGGGTAGTACTGCTCCTTGATGGCATCCCAGAATGAATCCCAGGTGGGTGCGGCTAAAAATAGTGAGCCAGTACTTTCATCCTTCTGCTCGCAGTAGGTTTCCCACCAGTCCTTGACGTGGGGGGCTACTTTGAGAAGAGCAAAAACAATCTTTTCCCGACTCGAAAATTCATGAACAGAAAAATAACCCTCTAGTAGATTTAACCATTTATCTACGGCATCTGCGTCTATCTGACCCTTGAATATGGGGATTCCAAAATTAACTTGTACCTTAAAGGGTGTGGCGTTTCCAGAGTAGCTGCTGGAAGCCGATGCGTTGCTTCTGGGTAGCCGCTGAAGGATCTGGGCAAAGCTGTCCATCATCGCGTTCCGTTGTCGCTCGAGGGCTTCTTCGAGCAAGATTTTGATGGGATCTCCTGCCCCCTCGTCTTTCTTCTCGTCCGCCATGGGAGGCCGTCGGGATTTGCGAGGCCGGTCTTGCAAAGGTTCAACCAGTTCAAGCCCTAACTCCTTATATCCCGACCTTGTTGGGGACATGCAAAGAAAAACAGAGAAAAAACAGACCGCTCTGATACCACTGATCCGGATTTAAACAGGAACACAACAAATTACAGAGATAACCATATACACAAAGATGCAGTGGAAATAATACTTCATTTCATTAATGGAAAATACTGAAATATGCTTACAACCAGAAATGGAAATAAACCAGCTAGGGCGATGGTAGCTTATCTCAGAGAAGAGATGTGATGGCTACATGCCTCTGAACTGTGTTACAATGAGGCTCGAAGGCCTATTTATTGTTGAGAAACAATGGAAAACCCTTAATATTCCAAAACCTAACCCTAGGAGATGAAACGCCAAACTGTGGGCCCCGTTTGGGGGTAAGTTGGTACATCAACTTCTCGGGGTCGTAACTTTGGCATATGATCTCCGTTTGACGCGTACAATAGCTCATTAGAAAGATCTATCTGAGCACTATCATTTTTGGAACGGGAAACATCGGTCCATCGCATGGACCCATGTTGCCCCTGGATTCCCCAAAAAACATCGTTTAGGGCCTCAAAACGGCTCCGGAAGTTCAGGACCCGAAAAACTGCTAAAAATAGTAAGTTGTGCTACAATTAAGGAAACTGAAAATGCTAAGAAAGACAATGGTGGGGGTCCAGGTGGACTTGGCAGGTGGCCACCAATATCCACCTGGATCAGAGAACCAGTACTATACATACCATGTTTATCTTTCTTCAGCGGTTTGTCCCTCCTCGACCAATCTTTAGTGGTTTCCGCCAGGTCTTGATTTTCTTTTGCAAATTTCTCCATAAACTGCTTGTTATAAGTTGCCTGTGGCTCTGGTAAATGATGCATGAGCTTCAATTCCTGTTAAGCGGATGAGCCAATGAGTCCTTGACTTTGAGTTTTAAACTGTCTATTTCTGATATCAACGCTGTCCAGTATCCATTTAACCATGTCCGTGTATGGGAGAATTTTGGGCCTTGCTGATATCCAGTGTAAGAATTAACAAGCTAGCTCTATTATGGATGCCTCAGAAGAACTATGTGAGCCTACAGTAGCAGTAACTTGCATTACTCTAGGATTCTCCTCCTCACGTAAATTATGCATGCCTTCCCACGTGGCAATACCAACGTCTCTATTACAGGCCATGTCTGTATACAATGGCGCCATTTCTTTCTCTTTAGAACTCGGAGCTTTGCTTTTCTTTCCCATAATATCCGCGTACTGCTTTGTATTGTTCTCTGTTCTCCGTTCCTACAATTTACAAGTGAAGTGAGAATAATGACAAGGAAGGTGATGGGAAAGTTTTAAAATCCGAAGACGCATAAAATATACCACCTTACGTGAAATGACTTTTCGATAAGCACGAAACCATATTCCATTAATAACTGGCAACTAACTCATTAATTAGCATTAAAGCACATAACCAGGTGTCGATTTATGGAAAATACCCTTTTGGACCACGAGCCCGAAAGATCTGCAATGAAGTAATTTGGCGATTTGCTTCGCAGTATCGCATATCGCAACATCCCAGAATCACAACATTGCAAAGTTGATAGCTCTCCATATCGCATTATTGTATTGCCGCTTTATCACAAAATTGCAATATTGCAATATCGCATTATCTCTCTATCGCGAAATCGCAATATCGCAATATCACTCTGTCGCGAAATCGCAATCTCGCAATATCGCAAGAACATGATATATGACAATCTTTGTTAATCTGTTTTCTGCGCAATGTGATTTGAGATATGCGTCATCACATATTGGGAATTTAAGATGTTTCAATGTAAGTTGTCTTTGATGTATGCAATGCAATATTTGCTTATTATCGCGTCTCGCAATCTCGCAAAGTTAGAATTCAGCTTGTAAGGAGGTATCTTGTTATCCTTTTGCGATGCGATATTTCCTAAGGAAAGATTTTGTCTCACCTTATC
The DNA here is from genome assembly GCA_031772625.1 of Pinus tabuliformis. Classification (NCBI taxonomy): domain Eukaryota; kingdom Viridiplantae; phylum Streptophyta; class Pinopsida; order Pinales; family Pinaceae; genus Pinus; species Pinus tabuliformis. The sequence continues at coordinate 1,706,609,152 of CM062816.1, read as the reverse complement.
ATAGAACTTAGATTTATTAGATTTTTCAACAGGGTCTTCCTAAGTTTATGATGGTAAGGTTTTATTAGAAAAGGAAATTCAAGCACTAATTGATTTTTAAATTTTTAACTAAGGGTCCCCACTTATTTAGTTTTAAGAATAACACTAAATAAGAAGGGGGGTTGTTACTGGCCACAACAGGACATTACAATTCAAATCAATACTACCAGGCCCCTTTTGACACACATTTTTTCAATGACTTGAGAAATTTGAGACCTTAGTACAAAACTAATTTAGACTATAATACATGGTGAATTTATAGGATAAAATTTACAAGAAGATTCCCAAAATAAATAAATAGACAAACATACTTTGATTACCTATATTATAGGACCCTAACAAAGCACATGCTTCCAATATGACCACATGAAGATTGGAATTCCTAAAGGAAATGAGGATTTCTCCCTTTTAGTCTAAAGTCAAGCATCAAGCTTTTATACAAGCCTATAATGGACAAGATGGAGGACTTACGAACACTCCCTTTTTAGGGATAGGGAATCCCAATCATAGTTGCAACAATCGTTTTCAACCATCCTCTGCCACAGGCTTGGTGACTCCTAAAGATCCTCTAACACTTATACAACATCTCCCATCTTGGAGATGTGTTGTCATTAATGTCAAAAAGTGGTACATGCAAAGCGAAGGCAAAGGCAATGGCAAAGAGTGCAATGTAAAGGAAATTAATAGAATGGTGCATTGGCTTTGGAGTCAATTCTAGAGCAATAGATCATCTTAGTAGAAAATGGAAATAACTCAAATAGATAGAGCTACGGAAGAGCTTTCCCATAGTATATGGAACATAAAAAATGGCCTCCTAGATCGTCAGATAGGGCCATTTAAATTTATATGACCCAAAGTCAAATATCATAGATTTAAAGGTGTTTGGGTGAGCCTTTAACGCATAGCCAAAGTTGGCTTAAGTGCCAAACTTGGTGGAAAAGTTGGTAGAGCCTCTACACAAAGCTCTAAGTAGGCATGGTTGATAGTACAACAGTGAGAACCATTTTTACTGGCTACAGATGGAATGTGATGACACCATCTCGTCAGTGGTACCCTGGTGGGTTCACCCTGGAGGATTCAAATATGGCATAAAAGTTAAGCGTTGGGACACAGTAGCAGATCTGACCAATGAGATTTAAGTGGGAGGTCCCCACTTCGACAACTCAGCCCACTGAGGGCTACCTTGTAGGTTTAGTAGAGTTGCAATGTAGTAAAGCATCGTCCTCGTAGAAGAACAAAAGGGAAAAATGTTGGGTCGTGTGGTAGATTTTCAACAACACCTGAGAATGCCCTCTAGATAGGAATTTTGGTCATAGGGAGTGGTTTCCCTCACATTCGATCGCATATATCAACGATAGAGATCCACCTCGGGGACACTCCTCCCAAAACCACGATCCACTCAAGAGTGGTGTCGAGGACAAAAGGCTTCAACCTGGTGGTTTTCGCAAAAATGAAATAACAAAGAAAATGGTCGCAAAGCAAGACCTCAAGGGATTTTTTCTCTCTCCTCTAGGAGGATAGGTGGAAGCTCATCATTAGACCAAACAGAGGAGTATAATGATGTTAGCATCATCCAATAAGAGGAGGACAAGTAGCATGTAGATTTGGCATTTTTGGGCACCCAAAGGGCCCATTTCTGGGGGATATGTGTCACCACTCTAGAGGCATTAGGTGTCCCAGTTAATGTGAGCATGACATCATCCCAGTAATATTAGCCTAGAAGTTTTAAATGGTATGCACGAGGAATCATAGGGCAACTGGTGTCGGGACATGGTGGTAGGTTGACAAAACAATGACAACCAATTAAAAAGGCACTAATATGACCCACAGGACAACTCATCCTGTAGGATTTACCTCGACGGGATTGATAATAGTTGTTAGGGGAGGAGCCAAGAAATAGGCATCGAGTCATGGAGGAAGAGTAACTGTTGGCGCCTAATCTTCATGATTGGGGGAATTTGTAAATAAATAAATTAGGAATGTGAACAGTCATCGGGAGATGAACTGAACAATCACTCCTAATGTATATAACAATAACCTACCTATGGAATAATAGACGAATCAGTGTTATTGCCTTTAGATAGTTACTGCCTGGCCTGACATGGTATCAGAGCCAGTTCTAAAAATAGTTGTAACTCCCTTCATTTCTACCACTGCCTCTGTCCTGAGCACTTCTCTACCTCAGTCCTGAGATAGTTTGCCACTGCCTCTGTCCTGAGCACTGCCACTGCCTCTGTCCTGAGCACTGCCACTGCCTCCGTCCTGAGCACTGCCACTACCTCTGTCCATAGCACTACTCTGCCTCCGCCTCTGTCACTCTCTGAACAGTCAGAGCCATGTCATAAACGTTTAAAAAAAGGCGTTATTTTGTGTACATTCCGTTGGAGAAACGGTTTCCTCTTCCGCTGCACTATGTCAATGAATCGATTTGAGCTGTAGACCTGAGCATTGAAGCATGCAGGCCATTCATTATTAGTAGAAGAAAAATAAATAGAGGGTTTCTTTCTTCGGAAGCGGCAGATCGAATCACATTGACTCCAGCCTTGCATCCACCCGACTTGTCAAAGATCTGGAAGATGTTTTTAAGAAATTTGATGCTAACGGAGATGGAAAGATATCGTGGCTGGAGCTCAGGTCGATCTTGAGTTCTCTATGACTGCTCTATACGCCTTGAATTTGGCTTAAATAATATGTGTCGTGCTGGAGCTTTTGATATTCAAGTTTGAAATGTACTAGCGTTGGTATTAATGCTCTATACGCCTTGAATTTGGCTTAAATAATATGTGTCATGCTGGAGCTTTTGATATTCAAGTTTGAAATGTACTAGCGTTGGTATTAATGCTTGATACACCTTGAATTTGGCTTAAATAATATGTGTCGTGCTGGAGATTTTGATATTCAAGTTTGAAATGTACTAGCGTTGGTATTAATGCTCTATACGCCTTGAATTTGGCTTAAATAATATGTGTCGTGCTGGAGCTCAGGTCGATCTTGAGTTCCCTTGGTTGCAAGGCAACCGAAGAAGAGGTGAAGAAGATAATCAAAGAAGCGGACCGCGACGGAGACGGTTTCATTGATTTGCAAGAATTCGTCGATTTGACTCTTGGAAGTTACGGGAGAGAATAGCGGCAAGCAACAAAATTAAGAGGCACCGCGCCATTGCAGAACTGATACTTATATACGCTGTTCCATAATACATTGTTCTATACATATATAATGCTGATATACATTGTTGTATATGAATGTTATTAACGTTGAACGATTGGAATGTTGTTGTCGTATTGGAATGTTATTAACACTCTTGCGTTTGGCTCTCACACTGTCCCCCATATACCACGACAAAATAATACCTCTGTTTTTTAATATATCTTAGTACAATTTCACTGTACATCAGTAGAAGTTTTTTTTATCAGCAGAAGTTTTTTATCAGCAAAAGTTTTTTTATCAGCAGAAGTTTTTTATCAGCAGAAGTTTTTTTTATCAGCAGAAGTATTTTTTACAGAATGCATTCAATCATCTCTATGGTAGGAATAGTTCTCACTGGCAACGAAAACTATCCTGAATGGTACTAGATGATAAAACACACCCTCATCTTCAATGAGTTGTGGAAAGGAGTGTGTGTCGGAGAAGGAGACAATGACCCAGTGCAGCCTACATCAGACAAAGAGCTCGTCATTTGGGAAAACAAGAACAACAAAGCCTATGAATTAATCGCAACATCTGTAAATGAAGAGGTGAGTCGCCATATTTCATCATATTCAACTGCCTTTGAAGCTTTACAAAAGCTGAAAGAACTCTATGACTCACATTCTGCACTTGAAGTTGTTCAGCTCATGATTAAACTCTTCACTCTTGAACTGAAAAATAATGATCCTCTTGCTCTTGCATCTGAAGTAAAGTCTACAATGCATGATATCAAATCCACTAAGGTTGAGCTAGATATCCCTCTTATTGCTTTTCTCAAGGCACTCTATCCTACCTACTCCAATTATCTTGAGTCTTTACAAGCAAATGGAAATCTTAAAGATATAACCTTTGACTCTCTTGGGAAAAAGTTTGTTGAAAGAGAGAAAGCCTTTGGAAAGAAGACAGCCCCTGAATCTTCTGAAGGGACTGTATGCCTTGCTCATAAAGAAAAGCATCGTGCTCAAGATTCTACAAGAGGAAGAGGTGGACGAAGAGGAAGAGGAAGATACTTCAGAGGCAGGGGGGGCAGATATTCTCAAGGAGAAAAGGCAGATCTGCATTGCATTCGTTGCAAAAGAAATGGATCACATGATGCTTCTTCATGCAAGCTACCATGGGACAAAATTGAGCAGAAAAGAAACCAGCAGAAAGGTAAAACTGATGATATAGACAAAGGTAAAGCACCTGAATCTGCTCACTATATTGAGGCACAATGTAACATTGGAGTAAATGAAGATTTGTTTAATGCTTCACTTGCTTCTTCGAAAAATGATTGGTTGCTTGATTCAGGAGAAACCTGTCATATGACTCATAGAAAAGATTTTTTTTGAAGATTTCTTTGACAATGTTGATGGAGCAGTATACTTTGCAGATCAGTCAAAAATCAAGCCATCAGGGCTTGGCACAATCAGGCTTAAACTACCTGGTCTTCCAAACTTTCTTCTGGATCATGTTCTATATCTCCCACAGCTCAAGAGAAACTTTCTATCCTTCGTCCACATCCGCCAGCAAGGTCACTCCATTCATATGTTTGATGGCAAGCTTGAGGTAAGAAAAACATCTGACCACTCACTTGTCATGAGGGGAATAGAAGAAGAAAGACTTCTCAAACAACAAGGAACCTCTACTCATACACAACATTTCTCATATATTTCTCATCATGAAGAAGGTACACTTCCCTCAAGTTTATTATGGCATGCTAGATTTGTACATTTAAACTATGATAGTCTCCGCTTATTGAAGAAAAATGGTGTTGTTGGTTTGCCTACAATTCCTAGGAAACATAAGCAATGTGATGCTTGCATTCTAGGAAAGCATAGCAAACAGTCTTTTCATGATTCACATTCAAGAGCACATAGGAAGCTTGAACTCATTCATTCAGATTTATGTGGTCCAATGACTGTTCCTTCTACAAATGGAAATAAATATATCATGACATTTATTGATGATTACACCAGAATGTGTTGGGTTTATTTATTGAAGAACAAATCTGATGCCTTTCAAACATTCAAGAATTTTCATAAATGGATTGAAAATGATGCACAATCTCATATTGGGTCTATTCGCACTGATAATGGAAAATAATATACATCAAATGAATTTGAAAACTATCTTCGCCAACATGGGATCAAACATCAAACAACTGTGCCTTATAATCCCCAACAAAATGGTGTAGCTGAAAGAATGAATAGAACAATCTTGAATATGGTACGATCCATGCTTTTCTTCAAAAATGTAAAGATAATGTTTTGGGCTGATGCTGTTCTATGTGCTGCACATATAAAGAATAGATGTCCATCTAATGCTATAAGAAACAAGACTCCCTATGAATTGTGGTATGGACATGTTCCTTCGGTAAAACATCTTAGGATCTTTGGTTCCACCTGTTATGCTTTGATACCAAAGGTACATAGAAACAAACTTGGTGCTAGAAGTCGTAAGTGTATCTTCCTGGGGTATTCAAACACCTCTAAAGCATACCGCCTCTATGATGAAGTAAATAAAAAGTTTGTTGTATCTAGAGATGTAATTTTTCTTGAATCATCCAAATTTCACAATGTTGTTGAGCGGCAACTTGATCGCTTGGATAGATTCACAAAAAAAAAATCATTTCAAGAGTTTGATAATCAGATTCCACATCTTGAAGGGGCGATTCCTATACCAGATCAACATGTGGAATCTTCTTCTGAAGAACAATCTCCTCTGCATGAAACTCCAACAATGGATGATGCTTTAAGTGATGTAATTGATAGAATTGGGAGACTCAATCTTGATTCAGTCCCAACTCAATCAACAGAGCAGCCTGGACCATCTCAGAAAGGTCCCCCAAAGTGGCTGACAAAGACACTTGAAAGTGTTCATCCTGATGAAATTGGAAAAACAGGAACCAGAAATTTAAACCGACAAAATGGAGGTGATATAGATGACTCTAATTCACCTGTTGATATGGATGTTACTTATGATTGTGAATTGAACTTGTCTATAGATTTTGAACCAACTTCCTTCAAAGAAGCTACTTCTCATGATGAATGGAAAGAAGCGATGCAAAAGGAGTATGATGCTCTCATAAAGAATGGCACTTGGAAGCTGGTTGATCCTCCATTTGGAACCAAACCAATTGGCTGCAAGTGGGTCTACAAGAACAAGTACAAAGCTGATGGCTCACTTGACAAGCACAAAGCTAGGCTTGTGGCAAAAGGTTTTGCACAGAAAGAAGGGGTCGATTATGAGGAAACTTTTGCCCCCACAACAAAATGGGCCACCATCCAGACACTCTTTGCACTAACAGCTCAGAACGGTTGGAAAGTCCATCAAATGGATGTAAAAACTGCATTCTTGAATGGAGATCTAAAAGAGAATGTTTTTATGTCCCAACCTGAAGGATTTGTTGTGAAAGGACATGAACATAAAGTATGCAAACTTGTGAAGTCCTTGTATGGACTCAAACAAGCACCGCGAGCGTCGTATGAAAAACTAACTGAGCATCTTCTGAAACTCAACTTCAATCATTTTGATCTTGATGATGCAACTTTATTTGTCAAGAAAGTTGGAAAAACAGTTGTGTATCTTGGGGTATATGTAGATGATCTTTTACTGACAGGGAATAATGAAAGCTACATTGCATCCATAAAGAAGGAATTGGGGAAAAGTTTTGAGATGACTAATTTGGGCTATGTTCATTACTATCTTGGCATTGAAGTAACCCAACATCCAAAATCCATATTTCTTTCTCAAAATAAATACATTGGAGATTTGTTAAATAGATTTGGCATGACAGAGTGCAATCCTCTTTCTACTCCAATGGAACAAAACTTAAAGCTCACATCTATTAAAGGAAAGGAATTTGAGGATGCAACATAGTATAGACAACTTGTAGGAAGTCTCATCTACCTCACTACTACCAGACCGGACATTTAATTTACTGTTGGAATCCTCTCCAGGTTCATGCAAAAGCCTTGTGAGGGACATTGGTCTACTGTAAAAAGAGTTGTAAGGTACTTGAAGGGAACTTAAGAACTTGGAATCAAGTATACACAGGTGGACGACATCAGCTTGATTGGATACTCTGATTCAGACTTCGATGGAGACAAAGAAATTGGGGTATCTACTTCAGGATATGCTATGAGTCTTGGATCAGGAGCTGTCTCCTGGAGATCACACAAACAATCAGTTCTAGCAGATTCCACAATAGAAGCAGAATATGTGGTAGCAGCTGAAGCAACGAAAGAAATTGTGTGGCTCAAGAAAATTCTTGAAGATTTGCAGGTAAAACAAGTACAATCAACTCCACTCATGATTGATAACACCTCTGCAATAAAGTTGGCCAAGAACCCAAAGTTCCATGATCGAACAAAGCATATCAATACTAAATATCATCTGATTCGACATCATGTTGAGGCCAAAACAATCCATCTCCATCATTGTTCCACAAATGAGCAAATTGCAGACATCTTCACCAAAGCACTTGGAAAGGAAAAGCTTGAACGATTCAGAATGATGCTTGGACTCACCAACATCCCTTCAGATTAAGGGAGGGAATGTTGACACCTAATCTTCATGATTGGGGAATTTGTAAATAAATAAATTAGGAATGTGAACAGTCATCAGGAGATGAACTGAACAATCACTCCTAATGTATATAACAATAACCTACCTATGGAATAATAGACGAATCATTTTTACTGCCTTTAGAGAGTTACTGCCTAGCCTGACAGTAACAACCAATTATAAAGAGCATTAGGGGGTCCCCATGAGACACGTCAACCTAGAAAATAAGCTCCAATGGGTTTACAAAGGTGCACACAAACAAAAGTGTCAGGATGTTGAGGGCTATGGGCTAAGCACCCCCACAGGATCCTATGCCATAGGAAAGAACCGAAGGTGTTGTATATAAAGAGTCATGAAGGCTCTTAGAGCACCTAAGTGCCATCTCTTGGTCCCTTCACGTAGAAGCAGGACCAACGACACAAAGTCGTTAAGAAAGGACTTGGCCCGTGTAGGGCTCAAAAGGTCTTAGCACCCAAAGTACTAAGTCATGGTCACATATGGCTATTCTATGATGGAAAAAAATGTAAGGGAGTCGATTGAAAGTGTATTAAAGGAAAAATGGTGGAATATTTAGTTTTGACAGTAATTTTTGTAGTTAAGCCAAATTAAACTGGAACGAAAAATAGAAAGCACATTGTTAAATTTTGTAAAAGCTCCAGATCAACTAAAATAAGCAGAAAAGCAACAGATTGACTTGGAGATCATGGAAGCACTGGAAGAAGAAGTTAACAAATGATCAATCCAAAATTATCAGACAAGAATTATTTAAAGGTATAATTCGAGTAGCAAAATCCTGGTGGTGAATGAGTGATAGTGTGGGTAAGATTTTTTGGTGCAACATGATGCATAACGATGGTATTCATTAGAGGTGTATCACAGACCAATCTTGGTATCTGAAAGGTGTGTTTAAATATGCAAAGAAGTGAATTGGTGATTGGTGTTGGTGCTACTTGTGCATAATTATTTGTTCAAAAATGAGAAATACTTCAAGGTGGTGGTGTTTTTATCAATAAAAATTGTTGAAGGCGATTTGTTTAGAAACTAGAGATTGTTGAAGGTGTGTATGATGGCTTTGGTGAGGAGTTGTAGTGAGAAAAAATGTATTTGTTTATGAGGTAAAAGGTCTCTTGGTTCTAGTATGAAAATGGATGAAATATGGATCAACAAGACCAGCAAGTGGTATCTTCTAGATCAGGGGTAACAACTACTTCTAGTGGGTGCTAGTAAATATTTGAGGGCAGCGGTCCCTTTCAGCAAAGATTGATAAATGAGCAGGGGAAAGAGTCCCTTCTAGTGGGTATTGGTAAACAAGTATAGAGTCCTTTTTAGTGGTAGCTAATAAACGAGAAAGCATAGGATTCTCTTTTAGTAGCAGATGATAAACATACAAGTGGTCGCTTGTGGGGCCATGATGTAATCAAGTTGAAGCTTGTAATAAAAAGAAGATTGATTTCTTGTGTATATGTTGCTCATGGGATTGATGTTTATGATGTTACATTCAACATGATCGAGGTGTGTTTTTAATGCATTAATACTTGTTAAAGTGATTAAAAAGTGAACTTTGTGAAGAAATGTATAATTTTTCCACATTATTGATTCACACCCCCTCTCAGTAGTGTCTTGGTTTCCATCATTTCTAACATTACAGTGCTACCTAACGTGTGTTACAGCCACTCATTGACCATATGCACACATCACTGTGCATAAACGTTCTCTTATGTCATGAGTATAAACATAGCAACACATATGGATCTTAACCCTATGAGGTTCATAGCAAAGAATTCATAGCAGAGGTGAAGCCTTGTGTGAAGCGCAAGAATATAAATTTGAGTCGCTCTAGCTAATGAGCTTGTGCCTTACACAACACATAATATAGATCTGTTTTTCTGAGATTTGGATAAAATGAATTTTAGATCTAAGAATTTTTTTATCCATAATGTAGAAATAAGTATTTCAGATTAATCATATTGTTAGGATTCTATCTAGTTATTTAATTTATTTATTAATTTATTTATTTTTTATCACATTATAAAAAATTTCAGTTTTCCTTTGAATCTAATTTGTTTTAATTTATCTTGGATTCCTTTTTGATGGATTTAAGCACTCTATCAGATAATTTAAACATGATACTATTATTAAATAATCTGAAATTAATGTTATTAATAGTTAATGAATTATTTTGGATTAATGAATTATTTTGAATTAATGAATTATTTTGGATTAGTTGTCACCCCTAAGCCAAATTTCAAAGCTTGAGGTGGAGTGATTTCAAATGGAAGACTTCAACAAATATATTGTTGAACAGGATACACCAGGACACCCTACCTTCATTCCCAACACAAGTAGCAACCCTCTTTGTAATATGTTTCACAAGTTTCAATGGGACTCTTAGCTGGTTTATTGCTCTCCTAATAGCTTAGCAAAATAGCTTAAAATCCTACTTTATTTGCCTTTTCTTTAGCCTTTGCATGACAAGATGATTTCCCCGTCTCTACCTATTCTCTTCCTCCTTGATCTCTCTCCTCTCAAGTGTATGTAAGCTCCCCCATTCCTTGTCACCGTCTTTCTTTTTGTCTTTGTCTCCCTTTCTCCTACCACTCCTTTCTCTCAACTCTATTTATATTCTTGTGTGTCATGGAAGATAAAGGACACCAACATCTTCCCTTTCTCTTTAAGTTAATTTATGGAATGGTTAGCCCCATTTTAAACCATTCATCCAACCAAGGACTAATATTTAAAACAACAATTCCCTCAAACAATCTCCTATCTCAAGCAATGGAATCCATATCTCTCTCTCAACCTTTTAATTTATAAAAGTATTTACATTTCATACAGGAGGATAGGAAATTGGGGTGTTACAATATGGATGGGTATTATTTCCATCAAATGCCCCCATGCCTACATAAAATATTTTTCTCATAGGTGGGTCAGGGACTATGGGCTCTATGATGGTGATCTTTTATCCCTTTCCCTTACGTGCTTTCGACACCCTCTTTATTAAAAAATTCTTCAAACTTGGATGCAAACAAAAAAAATTTGAGCTCTAAGATATAAAACATGCATGCAAATAAATTTAACCTAATTGTAGAAATGTACACAAACAAAGATTCGATTCAATGGAAGAGAGATTGTGAGTAGTAGGTATAGTTCTAGTGCAAGAGATGACAACTGGTCTAGGGGACAGAGTAATTACACAGACACACAAGTGTGATGGGATGGGCTTAATTGAGAACTTTTAAAAAAGATGATAGCATAACAACATGGATAAAGTATTTTAATGTGTACATTGGTGCAACTTTTAGATAAATATTTTAATGTGGACTTGGACAACATAAATGTCAATGGGAAAGTATTGGAACAACCGTAAGGGGGACTAGAAACACACTTGAGCTTATTCATTACTCACTAGGGGATCCAATCCATGTGAAGATGATCCATAGAGAGGTGTGTTTGGGGATCGACAAGGTTGATTTAGGAACAAATTAAGTCATTAATGTTATAAATCCCCACTAATAGAAATTAAGACTAACAATAATATGTCAAAAGTCAGAGGAAATAGAGAAATATTCTTGGTGGAAAGGATGTCTTGCTGGAGAGAGCCTAATTGAAAATCACTAACATGGGGATAGCCCACTCCTAAAAAAAACAGTTAATTGAAATCACAAGGCTAACAATTTTCAGAAAGTCTAAGGAAATAGAGAAATACTCTTGGAGGAAAAGGATGTGCTCTCTTGAGAGATCCTAAAGGACAATCATTGACATGGGGATAGCCCATTCCTAAGAAAAACATTAATTGAAATTGCAAGGCTAACACTTTTCTCCTTTAGGGTTGGTACCAAGATAGGGAGAAAGAAGTGTACATGGAAACTTCTCTCAAGGACTTTCTCTAAATTTTGGCCTATAATACAAGAGCAATGAAAATATTCCTCCACTATAGCATCGGCGTCCGAGGATTGGAATAAAATTGAACCTATTAATGCCATGAACCTTAAAACTTTTAACCTCCAATCTCTAATAGGGGGTATTCTTAGAGGAATGGGAGATAAGGATTTTTCTAACACGGAAGAATATGAACCAAGCTCAAATTTTCGTGATGAGGCAAGTATGAGGATTAGGGGTGAAAAATATTTGGCGCTCTCACCCAAGTTCGATGAGGAACTGACAATGGAGGGGACTTACACAAAATTTAATTTTGGCTATGGGAGGGTTGTTGGGCACAACATAACTCTAGTTATCCCTCCAAATTAATATATTGTTTTTTTCTATGTTTTCATTGCCACTAGTGAGTCATGACATACCATCATTAGCTTGCACCCACCCTTACATGAATGGGACCTAGGAAGAATGAGGAAGATAAGAGTGTTTTATCCCTTAAGAAGATGAAGAAATTCACAGGAAAGGTTACAAGTCAACAAAATATTCCAAAACTAAGATAAATAAGGAATCACTTGCATGAGAAAACAAGAGGCCAACTCTTGTCTTGAAATTGTTCTTTGCATCTTGAGTGGGGTGATTGGATCTCTTTCACTATTTTACTAAATTCTAGAGATAAGAAAAATAATAACTTGGTTGAGAATCTTTTTGGCCTTCCAACCAGGTAATTGAGGTTTGGGAAGAAGTTTCTTGAATTGGATTATGATAACAACAAAGGAAGCAATTTTTTTCCTTTACCAAAGATAGGTGATTTCACCAACCTCAAATCCTAAGGCTAAATCATTAACCTCTAAGGGTTATTACCTTCTAAAGTTAATATTTCAACCTTTAGGATGAAAATCATTGTCTTAGATGGGAAATAGGTCCCTCAAGCTATAATTTTTCTTAAACATTAGCAAAATGTTGCTAAATGGGGAGAAACACATAATTTTTCATACGAAACCTCATTTCTCTTCATCCTAAAATGGAGCATGCCTCTAATGATTGATGGATTGTATGCTAAGTTGCTTTACGAAATTGAAGCTTCCCTGGGTCATTAGCAGTGGTGAGAATCCTCAGAAGCCTTGGCAACCCCATAGGTTCCACATTTCAAACCTAGAAAATAGAAATTGGTGGTTAAGGTCTAATACATGTCATAACACCACTCAAACAATCTTGTGATAAAAATCCATTTTGAATGAAGTCTAGAAAATAATTAAAATCAAATTGAAATATGCCTCAATAAAACCTTAACTTTAATTATAGGTAAACTATGACTCACTCATACAACCTCATATCATGAAGCCATCTATTGTGATGTGTAGATAACATGTAGATTTTTTTATCAAGTGGTTGAACACCCTATTTTGACATTGCCATCATACTTTTTCATAATCCATTGTGTAAATCACCTTCTTTAAAGGGACCTTTTAAACATGCATTTCATACTTGTGGGAATTAAAAATTAGTTGCATTTAGACTGTAGGCTCCAAAAAAATACACGCATCCTGTTTTGGAAGCTGAAAAATCAATTTCGCTCAATACCTAAAATACATGCAAAAATGTCGTTAAAGGTAAAAAAAATTATCTTGTTTGGAGGGATGATTCATCGAAATTAACATTTCTATGTATGACTTTCATCCTTGGTATATTTTCATTGATCTTCAACTACTAGTGTTACAAAAATCATTAGTTGTGACATTAATTTTAATCAACGAATGTGATCCCCAAATTCCAAATGCACCTATGGGGAATTAATGAAAAATCCATTATTTCACGTTTAGAATTTATTCTTGAATCCTCACAAATGGTGAAGAATGACATCAATAACTTTAAAGTTGGTGAGATATTACACTCGAGCACCACAATCATTACTTTCCCTCTCATATGTACCTATCACCATACTTAGTTTCTTAAGATATCGACACTCAATCACTTAACGATTAGATGAAACCTTTTGTGGAGTCATAGAACAGTATCATGTTGCTAGAAGTGGTTGGACATCAATAAATCAAGGTTCAAGAACTTATTTATACCTCACCATCCAACCATGTGCCATGCTTGCATAAACACTGATGCACCCTCACTAGAACTTGGCATCCATCAACTTGGGTGTGTAATCATGTAGGCTATTGAAATGTTGCATTGTGTTGCCAAAGGCAACTTAAAGTCATTGTGAACAATTTACTTCTTTGTCAAGCGTATCTTCTTTGCAACTCACTTAATTTACACATGTTACTTGGTCAACATGCACTAATGCACTTGTTTCCGTGCCCACTATCATTACATGTTCGTTTTCTCATTAGATATTGAATGATATAATAATCCTCATCATCAAACCCTTAACAAGGCTACATTAACACTTTCAAGTAAATCAAAGCCATTTAATTGAATTAATAAACAAGATGCAAGATTAAGAACATAATGTGTTAAAGGTGGGACATGAGAAAAGAGAAAACTAAATATAAACCATGTCATGACACAACTCAACTTTGCCAACATCATTGCATTTAAAAAGTGAGAAAATCATCAACATCCTCATTAAGCATTTCAACCAACAACTTACACTCATTGATTAAGCGCAAAATAACAAAAATAAGTAAATGAAAAGTGTAATAAACGAACTAATTAAATTTTTTATTAAATCAATATATTCTTAAACCCTAGAAACAAAGTTCGAACAACCACTCAAAAGCAAACATGGCAATGTGAAAAACAAAACACTCAACATGATCTCAAAGAGTAACAACAATGCTTAACCCTATATGAAAGGAGGATGCAAGCTGCATACTTGTCCTTGCATGCTTTCATTAAATTTCATGAAACCATTCAATTATCACTTCAAAGTTCTCCAAAGCTTTAGAAGCTCACCACCCACTTCCCAAAGAAATCATCAAATTGTGCTTTACACTCAATGAAAAATGCGACAAACAATTTTCATGTTGAATCCATAAACGCTATATCTCTTACAACAAAAATTTTAAAAATCTAAAATTTAGAGCTCACCTTTTGTTTGTTTTGGTTGGGTACAATATAAATCAATAGCAGCAAACCCTCAAACCAAAACTCAAAGTTCGTGCATAAGGACAAGGAATGATGTTATTAATGATTAAACAATATTAATAACATATATAATTAATGCAAAATAACACATCTCATTATTCAATTAAATAATGAAAGTTAAAAGTGAAATTGTTAAAACGGTCCATATTTAATTTTAATGCGACCTAATCAATATATCAATAGTAAACAGCAAAAGGTTAATATCTTTCTCCGCCCCACTTGGATGTTAAAGTGAAATTCAATTCTTAAAATATTTTTTATTCATCTAGTAAGTATCTTAAAAGCATTAAAAGATGGATTTTTATCATTAAATTTTGGAAAATAGAAAAATTTATTATAATTAAAATATGATTTTTTTACATTATATAATTAGGAGAGTAAAAATGGTCAATTATGATGACAATAAAATGGTTAAAAATAATAAATTATTTTATGTATTCAAAATGAAATTTTAAAATAGTAAAAATTATAATTGTATTGAAAATTATATAATCAAATTCAATAATAATTAAAAAATCTAACTTCTATAATATTTAAATGGTTTTTATTTATCTATCAAAGTCAATTGTTTTCAATTTAATAAATAATTTTAATTTTTTTATTAAATCTAAATAATATTTAATTTCGAATATTAAAATCAAATTTAAAATTTTTAAAATTTTTATTTGTTTTTTATTCAATTAAATTAAATTTTATAAGATCTAAATAATATTTAATTTTTAATTATAAAATTAAATTTTTAATTTTTAAACATTTTTTTTTATCAAGTTGTGTGAGATCTGAGATGATGACTGCAAGTTTAAATTTTGGCTTGACAAATCACTTGGACATGGCACTTGGCCTAGGCCACATCAACCCATAACATAGCAAGATTTTCACCCACAGAGTTTCTAACCAATAACTTCCTTCACATTAAGGAATGCCTTAACAAAACACCCTATGACCTTATTTATTTATTTTTAATAAAAACAAATTAATATAATTAATATTATGTTGGATGAAATTTAAACTTATAAATTTTTAAATATTTATTTATTTATTTATTTTTAATGAGAATAAATCAATATTATATTAGATGAAAAGTTAATTGTTTTTTTTAATATTTTGTATCTATTATATTAATGAATATATTTTCTTCAATTTTCATTATTAGAATAATTGTAACATCTTATATCAACAAAAATGTTAAATATATCATTCTATTAAAAAATAAAGAAGTGTAGTCTCTAGGAACATTTTGATTGGGGATTGCAGTGAAAATGAAGCCTTATGTGTGCGAGGAGGTTTAAGTTTAAATCTCCTTATTCACCTATACATAAGGAAGGAATATATGTAAAGACATAAAAATTATGGTGGTAGTGTCCACTTGGTATCGAGTGATTACAAATGAGTACAGGACTGATGCAATTGTCTATTTCTCTGCATACATAAATAAATAAATAAAGAAGTGTAATTAAAGACATTTTAATAAAATTTTGCTTTCTAAATTATTTTAAAAGTTTTATAGTTATGTTTAATTAATAAAAAAATGCCTATGATTTTTTTGATAAATTAAAAATTTTAAAATTAATTTTTCCAATTATATTTTAATTAAATTTAATTATAATTTCAAAATACTAATTAAATTTAGCCTTTAATTACTTTACTCTATAAAATAATACCACGTTTATTATTTAACCAAAATAATATATATATATATATATATATATATATATATAAATCATATTAAAATAAATGGGAAAAGGAAATATGAAAAGGACACACAATGTGTTAACCGCAGAAATAAACACGGGCACAAGTTTTTCTTGTCTTCTTCCTTTCGTGTGCAAACTAATGATGTAATGCTGCCCATCTTTTAATTTACAAAATGTGATTTTCTACACAACCACGCTACATAGTTTATGAAATGCATCTTTCTTTGTTATCCACGTCGTTAATGTATGACACGTCTATTATATAACTGTTTTTCATTTAATTATTAATTTGTTTTGGTATACACTATTATATTATATAAATATCTTTCATTCGATTATTAATTGTCTTCCTATAAACTATTTTATTGATGCATAGGAACGCCCTTTTCTTTTCTCACGTGCTTAGAATTGTTCAACGAATACGTCCGCTATTGTGGAGCTTTAGAAACATTGTCTTATTCCAATTGAAGTGTGACCTTCACATAAAGTAAAGGACAGTTTAATTCTCTCCATAATGTGATGATTATATTTTTCCACAACCCCAAATCGCATGTTTTTTCCTTTTGACTCATTTCACTAATACTTTAAAACCATGGAAATTTGTGGCATAAAAAATTTCAATAGAGAATTTGGCCCTTTTTTTAATGGTTTGATGGGGATGTCTCCCCGATGGCTTTCCATTGTTTCCCTGATGACAAAGATCGTGCACTTAGCACGATCTTTGTCACTGCATACGTGATCATTCTTCTAGTAAGAAGTTCTTTGTATCTTTCAGTCGTTGATGTGCACCATTCATAGTGTTCAATGCATATATTGTGTAAATAAGGTATTGTGTCTTCGCTCTAAGTTCCCCTATTAGGTTTGTTCAAGCTTTAAGGTGCAATTTGTAGTAGGTTTTGATGGATTTTGCATCCCAATTTGTAATGATATGCCCTTTTAAGGATTCAATACACTTCGTTGAAAATAGCAACAAGAAATGTTAAAAATAACATAAACAAAAAACCCTAATTTAATTTGTCTTTGAATTAAATTGGGAATAAAAATGTAATTCTAGATCTCATGACAACTTGTACTAGCTAACTAAGTTAATTTAACTTAGTTGGCTCAGTTAATTCGAGTTAAGGGTCTAACTAGAGTCACGTAGAGTGTCTCCTATAATTAGGAGCACTAGTTGAGTTTATTTTGAGTTGTAATTATTTAATTAAGTAAAACTGAGTTAAAGTCAATTAAATGTGTTCCAACTTATGGAAGAATTAGTGGGAGGTCCAGTAGTGGGGTGTAACCTACAGTAGTGAGGTGTATCCTATCAAACAGTGGGGTGTTTCCTGAAGTGCAATGTGATGCTGCCTGCAGTGATCAACTAGTAAATTGAAGATTCACTCATAATTAACTGATGCATGTTAGATCAAAGAAAGACACGGTGTAGATTGGATTTCAGTGAAAATGTATTATCAGTGGTAAAATCATTTAAATTAAACAGATGTTCCATGCAGTTAGAAGAAGGACTAAAATAAATCATTCTTTAATTATAAAACTCATTAATTTTAACTATTTGAATTGCCTTTAAAAGGAAGAATGAGCGCACAAGTTTAGTCATTTTTTTGGTGAGCATGAGTTGGCAAGACCAAGCATAAGAAGCACAGTTTTTGCATGGGGCTTGTGAGGGAAAGGAAGTAAGAGCTTAGAAGGCTACGAAATTGGCCAAGTGTTCGCCAAAGTCAACCTAGGAAGTAGTGAGACAAATAGAGATAGTGCAGAGGTTGCTCGAGCTTGAGAAAAGCATTGTAATCTTCTCATATTTTCTCACTAATGCAATATACAAAAAGCAGGGGCTTTTAGCTGTGTATTCCCCAAGAAACCATTATGTTATGTGTTGATTGAATTCTTTCTCTTATATGTTTCTTGATTTCGTGATCGTTTAATTATTTCTGCTAGTGAGTAGAGTAGTTTCAAGTCTATTGGTTTAGTAAATTACAATTATCAGTTTGAATCTACAAGGAATTTCTACATGGTATCAGAGCTAGATTTGTAGAAATTTCTACATAGTATTGGAGGTGAAATCACAATAGATGAGAATAATTCAAAGTTATCCTTGTAGATTGATGGAGCTCTAGTTTAAGGCAGATCTAGAAGACCTATGTGTAGACTTCTAAATGGTGCTAAAAGGCTGTTAGTGGGAAAATCAGCGAGCCAATGTTTAGTGACACAAAAGGGATCCATGATCCTTGATATTGGTATATTGAGGAGCAATGATATTTCCCATAGGGAGATTCAAACTCAGGATTCTAGTTTCAGAGGGAGCAGCCCTGTGGAAGTTAGTACTTCAGGATTTGGGGAGATTAAACTCATTATTGGAGTTGTTGTAGCAGTAGTGCGAAGTCAACAACAAAGAAGCAGTAGCAACAGTATGAGTAAATAATATATAGCTCATGCATGCAAAGCCTTGAGGAGCAAGGCAAAGGTTAGAGATTTGGTCGTTGAGAGGGAGCATAAATTATCTCTTAGCATGTAGCCTCAGAAGTAGCCTCAACAAGTTGTGGAGCAACCACAATTGGAGAAGTAGAAAGGAGACCGAGTGGAGACATCCACGGAAGCAAAGACCTCCAATAGGGGAGAATTATGAGACAAGTCGGCAGCGGGAGCATGTGCAACCATACCTCTAGGTGTGAGGTGGGGCGATATGAAACCTTAGTCCAAGAGTTTCAAAAATTGGGCAGGATCCATTGAGGTGTTTTTGTCTCATGGATCATTACCTTGCTACGGGGGACCCATAGTATTCAGTAGCAAGAGGATCAGTGTCAATAAGATACTGAGGAGTGCAGAGTAGTGTTGACAATAGAGCAGGAGGCTCAGTAGCAGAGTCAGTAGCAGCAAAGTTTCCCCAGTAGACAGTTGGAAACACAGTTGACTCAATTTATTTTGTTTGGATGTTTTTTGGTCACAAATTTTGGAGTAGCAACAACAACAGTGACAAGAGTTACATCCAGAACATTCCAAAGGTACTGGAACAAGATCTAGTTGAATTATTTCTTGTTGAGAGGGAGTGTTGAAAATAACAACAAGAAATGATAAAAGAAACATCAAGAAAAAATCCTAGTTTAATTTGTCCTTGAATTAAATTGAGAATAAAATTATAATTCCACGTCTCATGACAACTTGTAATAGTTAACTAAGTTAATTTGACTTAGTTGGCTTAGTTAATTTGAGTTGAGGGTCTAACTAAAGTTATGTAGAGTGTCTTCTATAATTAGGAGCACTAGTTGAGATTATTTTGAGTTATACTTATTTAATTCAGTCTAAGTGAGTTAAATTTAGTTAAACTAGTTCTAACTAATGGAGGAATTAGTGGGAGGTCCAGTAGTGGAGTGTAACTTGCAGTAGTGAGGTGTAACTTGTCAAATAGTGGGGTGTTCCATGAAGTGCAGTGTGGTGCTTCTTGCAGTGATCAACCAGTAAACTGAAGATTCATTCATAATTAACTCACGCATGTCATATCAGAGAAAGACATAGTTGAGATTGGAGTTTAGGTACAATTTATTATCAGTTGTAAAATCATCTAAATTAATCAAATGGTGCATGTAGTGAGAAGAAGGCCTAAAATAAATCATTCCTTAATTAGAAAAATCACTAATTTTAACCATTCAAATTGCTTTAGGAATGAAGCCACACATTTAGTCATTTTTTTGGTGAGCAAGAGTTGGCAAGACCAAGCAATAGGAAGCATAAGTTTGTGCGTGGATCTTGTGAGGGCAAGGATGTAGGAGCTTGGAAATCTAGGAAATTGGCCAAGTTTCGGCTAGAGTCAGCCTAGGAAGCAGTGAGACAGATAGAGATAGTGCAGAGGTTGCTCCGGCTTGAGCAAAGCATTGTAATCTTCTCATATTTTTTGACTAATGCAATATACAGATAGTTGTGGCTTTCCCTAAGAAATCATTGTGTTATGTATTGATTGAATTCTTTCTCTTACATGTTTCATGATTTCGCGATTGCTTAATCATTTCCACTAATGAGTAGAGTAGATTCAAGTCCATTGGTTTAATATATTAAAGTTAGCAGTTTGTATCTACAAAAAAATTCTACACACTTTGACTCTACGCCAACTTGATTTCTTTGAATTTATAAACGTCACTATGGATAATAAAATTAAATGTAAAACATAAATTCACAAAAAGCATGATTGAGACCTGAGATTTAGTAATACATTTCACAAATTTATATATTGTAATATGCATGGTCTAATGCAGGTCATAAACTATACAACTATACCATATTACTTGAGATAAACTAAAATCTTCTGCAATTTGAAACATTGTAAGATACGCAGCCCGATGTATTAGTAATAAATCGTTGTATATATATATATAAATATAAAACTTCCTAAAGGTAATCTCACATTACCTTGAAATCGTAAACTCTATTATGTGGCAACATGCCTACGTGAATTATTAAATATCATACATTGAACTTAGACGCCTGTTTCACTCTATAGGTCACTGCTAAAGATGAAACTATTGAAGAAAAAAAAATTATTCTATGTGCAGCCTCATGCATTACCTCGGAGTTAAAGTAGTTAAAAGAAACACATGAATTTGTAATAACAGCTAGCCCACCATAGTCAACAACGGTTTCAAAAGCTACATTGAAGGCTACGATGGCCCCATTGATCGATTTATTAGTCCCTGCCATCTGGCATCCGGCAGGGACTATAGTAATCGTTCCGGACGGAGATAGCATTAGTTCGACCTGCTTAACCTCATGAATATCCACCTCCTATCGCGAATATCCAAACTTTTTAAACTTTTTTTGCCAGTATTCTTTTTCATCGCCTTATTTGGCCTCTTCCCGAGGCAAGAGGGCGGAAAGCATATGTTATATGCTATGTTTGCTTCAAATTTGTAAATTTAAATTCAAACTAATGCTGGACTAATGCCAGCATTAAATCTCAGGCATTTTATGTTAATCAAAATGTGTTCTGTATAATACAAAACCATCTTATGATAGGGAAGCACCACCGCACTGATGCCACCTGCACACCATGCATTACTCTGTCATTCCACCTGCACACCATGCATTACCCCGGGCATGCTGGATTGTTGTCTATTTAGGATCTCTTCCCCCTCGTCGGCCATCTCTGAGACTGTCTCGGCTGTGGCGGGATTTCTGTGCAGAGGGCGTAGATCATTCAGGTATTCTTGAAATCAAGAATCAATTTAAATCCTGCAAAGATAAATGTAATTTGTTAATAGCAGTAATGTATTCCATTAATCGTAGAGAACGCAATGTTGGATTCAACAACTACCTATTCTGGTCTCTATCATAAAATCTCCCATTTGTTAATTTTCTTGTTTGTTTGACAGACCGCTTGTTTTTTTGATAGACCGCGTAGGTAAGTTTTACTGATCATGCAATTTGGTGTAGGCCATCAAGAAAGTGGACTTTGTTATCTCAGCTGTAGGGGATTTCCAGCATGCAAGTCAGATGAATATCATCAAGACCATTAAATAAATTGGAGTCATTTCATGAAAATTCGTGGTGACATAAAGGTAATTTTCTGAGACTAGTTGCCTGGTGCCATTATGTAGATTGCGTGCAGACAGAGTCGGTTTCTTCAATTACTATTCCTGGACTTGCTCTTGCTGCTTTTCCCTCTCGGTTTCTTCAATTGTTGTTCCTGGACTTGTTCTTGTTGCTTTTCCTAGTTATTTTGGGCCGACGCAGCAAAGGGGTCAAGCTCGTGGGTTGGACTATCAGAGCCTAATTCTGACGGACCTGAGCATAGAATTGTTCAATTATTTATTCATGTAGAGAATATAAAAATATTCATATACATTTAGTTGATTCAATGAATTTTATATTTTAATTATTAATGCCTATTCTGCATTATTAGTTCGTGCCTTTCCTACAGGCAACCAGCACTCCTGTAATTGATCTTCGCTTTTAATAAATTCTAGAAGTGGAATTGTTTTTACCTGTTCTGTTTTTCTTTGTTCTGACTAATTTATCCCTATGTGGTCTCTTGGCAGGAGATTCACAATGTTGTACTTCACAAGAATTCATTTCCAAAATGCTTCCTATGTATAGCTAATCCTCTTAGGATCTATTGCAATTTCAAAATATTTCTAAAATCTAATTAATTTGAATTCGCCATGAAACCACATAAAAAAATTAGCTGATTACCGCAAATTTGTCGAATCTTGTCCGCACTGTTGCGATCCTCTTTTTCGCGGCTGCCCTCTGTTCGCCGAAGCCCTTGCTTTGGACCTGAAGCCTCTTATTTCTTTCTCCAAAGGGGCAGCAGTAACCCATGGTTAGTTTTGTCCTCTCTGCAGTTTCTCTTTTGCATGTTGTTGCATTTGAACATCTTTCTTACCAAATGTGTCCATTTATTTGTAGCTGCAACAACAACAAATAGAAAACACGTCTTCAAATGATGTACTCAAAGTGAGCTCTGCAACTTGAGCAGATAAATTCCATGCTGCCTGATTAGAAGCTGTGGCCAGACCCTGAAGCATTCTTACGACATCCACAGTATCATCAAGATAGTATTTTGCTTTACTGGGTTTCTGATCAACTGTGCATGCAAATACTTCTGTTATCGGAGAAAGTGTAGGTCCTGACATAGCATTTGTGATACCCTCAAACATGTCCTCATCTCACCTGTCATCTCCAATGCACAGGACAAAGTCTGGTCGTTTCCCTCTCTGCACCATTGTTGACAGAAGGCGCTCTGCTACTAAACCTTTGCTTATGCCCTGCAGATCCATCAAAATAGATAGATAATGCAATCAGATTATGAGCTACTAAATGACCCTTGCTCCAGAACAAAATATTGAAAAATAAGTGCAGCCACTGTTTGCAGGGATTCGCTTTCTCAAAAAACTTGTAATAAAAACTACCAGATCCGGTACTCATATGCCTTCTCTGTCGTAGGTAGCTATGGATCAGCGGCTGAAGCAGCTTAAGATCCCTCGCTCTGTTCCGTTTCCCTCCACAAAAAAACTAGGCTCTAGCAAGAGAAACAGTGGCAAGACCAACATCACAGCGGCAGGACCAACATCACAGCCATGCCAACAAACCAAACTACCAGCTGTGTAATCAAGAATTGCTTCATGTTTCGGTTTCACACTCATTATACAAACGTTTAGTGTGAAGAACCGGCAGGTGGTTTGCATGCAAGCCTCGAGTAACATTTATCACTACCAAAAATTATTTTAAGAGAATACAAGACATTTAGATGCAGATTAATAGAATTACTAATTACCGAGGCCCGAAGCGATGCATGTAGACGACCATATATATTCAAATGCATATCGCATCTCCATCTTTCCCGGTGAATCACGTGTCGAAACTAGATACTACAAAAAATTGATATAGACATATTGAGAATCAACCTACCTACAATGTCAGAGATACCAAAATCATGATCTCTGCATACAACTCATTTAAGGACGGCAATTTCACGAGCAGTTTATATGTATATGATAAGAAATCTATCCGCTGGTTTGTCTATAACGAGGCAGACAAAAGCAATGTTGTGCTACTGCCGCAGAAAATTATCCTAGAAATTATCATGTCTTAGTATTCTTTGAGGCGTGCAGAGTCCAGACTATATCATACACAAGCAGGTACTAACTAGTAAATAATGGGATACAATATAGTAATCTCTTAGGCCTGCTTACTATATTTTATATAAACAGGTACAAAGTAGTAAACACTGGGATACAATAAACGTTTACCTAGTAAGTACAGTCTTCAATACTCTTGAAAGAAACACCAGTAAAGATTGTCTATGTCCAACATCGTTCTCTTCTCTTAATTTTGTTGATATAAGCCTTTCTCCTACTGCACTCTCTATCATCTTTTGGAAACTTGGTTACATAAATTTGTTTATTTAAAACAGTAAAGTAAGAGTTACATATATTTGATTATTTAAAACAGTAAACTAAATATTTTCAGTTACATTTATATCATTGCATTGGGTTTGAGATTACAGCTCAAGCTCTATGTTTGAAAACAATAATATAAAGAATGAATATGACCTTTTTGGAGAATGAAAATGCAATAGAAAAAAATTTAAAAAGGGAATATGTCTTCTGCACTCACATGAGACACTGCACTTGCAACTTTCTTGTAAAGTTGTTCTGTGATTGCTGCACCTACAACTCCTGTGTAGAATGCTGCAATCTTTAATGCAACAAGTGGTATATGCCTCGTCTGCTGCGACAGAGTTACGCAATGGATTTGCAACAGATCATGCGACGTGATAAACAAAGAGACCGTTCTGGTATGCATGTGCGACCATAGCTACGATCATTGCGTTTACAACCATATCTGCGGGAATCTGTTAAACATCAAACGAACAATATCAAATCTAAATACTGAGCAGTCTATGTATTTACGAACAACAACATAGCTAGGGGACCTTGGACGTTGGCTCTGCTCCATATGACCCTACCCCTAGGCAGGTACTAGTTGCCTTGCAACTCATCTTGTTTCATATGTAGATAATGATAACATTCCCAGAAACTTGTTTGAGAGCTCCGAGAGCAATGGAAATGGAGCCTCCCAAACCTTCACTAGTTATGCAGAGATGGTTTCAAGTCATACGCGGACGCGAATACTCCTTAGGTTAGTTTTAGTGCGATGTAATTTTCCTTTATTTCTAATTTATGTTATAAGTAGATAAAAGTTTAAGCGAATTATAAAATCTTCGACTTTTATATTTACTTGTAAAATATATATTTAAAAAGAATATAAAGAATTGTATTAATGTTTTAAAATAAAAATAATACACGCATTAAAATATTTATATAATTTATTTTTATTGATTGACTAAGCACGTTTCCACCCCTATTCTTATAATTTATTTTTATTGATTGACTAAGCACTTTTCCAACCCTATTCTTATTAGTTCGATCTGACCTGGAAATGAAATAAACCTCTTGATTGGCAGGGGGGGCTGCCATCACTGGTGGCACTTATCCACTACCATTCTCTTCTGGAAGTACTACCAATCCGGCTTGCTGGAAGACTGGTTTCTATATAACGTTCATTGGTAATGAGAGGTACCAAAATATCCTCCATAGTGCTTGCTATATGGTGTTCATTGGCAAATTGTTCGATACATTGCGCCAGGTGCAAATGAAGCTTTCTTCCTCTACGCCTTTGCACTTTTTTGGCATTTTTGCACATTGCACAACAACTAATGCTTTTTGTATTTTGGGAAACAAATATTTTTGGAACTATAGCTCTATTAATGCGCAGAGAAGTATATATCACCCTTAAATCAAAAACTATAACTTAATATATATTGATAGCCGATATATAATGTGAAGGAACAAAGGAAAGGGAAAGTGAAACTATTAATTGATGAGTACATGGAAAAATTATATATAAAAGGGTTAAGGGACTTGTGAAAACCAAGGTCACCATGTATACATAAAGCTCGAAAAGAGCTTTAAGTCACATCAAAAGAAGTTGATGATTTCATTTGCCGCTTATCCCAAGTTTACTAATCTCCCAATCGAAATTATGCTACATCCAATGTGGCCTCTGCAAAATATTATATGAAAAACATGAAAATGTTCGAGCTCTTTCTGCTTTGTGGAATAAGTAGATGAAAGTTTAGGCCAGTAATAAAATCTTTGCAATTGATTCAGGTTTTGAAATTCAACTGTGTCAAGGGTCGATTGGTACATCTAACAATTTCTTAACCGTGCCTATTACTGTCAAGAAAATTATGCAAGTTTTGAATTTGGAAATTGATTTTACTATGTCTATCTTATGGAGACTTTGTTGTCAATTAGAAAACCAATATGTAGCATTGGATTCTCTTTAGGAAGGCTTGTTTTAAAGACTTTTGGTATTGATGCAACTTGGATGTAGGCGAAAAGCAAAGCAAAGAGCTTCATAGCTGCTTGGGCTCTTCAATCATTACAAACATCATGAGTACAACTAATGGGTATGTACTAAGACCATAGATTTCAACCAAGTGATGTTGCCTTCTTCAACAGTCTTGGAATGATATTCTATTATGAAAGGAATCTCCATTGTCATCCACATCTACCATTAAACCTACGTGTATTGGAGATTAATATCGAACTATATTTCTTTCATATATGTAAGACTTGATTATGATTCTAATGATTGACATTAATGGATTGCCAAATATGTAGGTGGGACACATTATACTGTAATTTTGGATCCTTTTTAAATCTAATACACATCCTTTTCTTAACTCTGCATTGGATGGCACATGGATGTAAGGGTGTGGTCTATCATCAATACAATTGGACAACACTGAGTGGATGGTTTCTCACATTGATCATAAAATAGAATTGATAACCTGATATGTGCATGTAAGGAACCAAAGAGCGGCATGGGCCATTTCTACTATTTCATATTCTTGTTCCACATTCATTTCTAAAATATTTAGGGTTTCCCTTCAAGACTTTAGTTACGGAGATCAAATCACAACTAAAACAATGGTTGTGTGGTAAAAATGAGACATCAAATTTCCAGAGACATATATAGCAACATACTATATTTTAGATTTTAATTGAGGCTCCAGCTCTTTGGTCCTTCACCAAATAAAACAAAATTCTTATTGCAATTTAAGCTTCACCATGAGTTGCGAAGTAACTCTATGTAAAACCCTTACAAACTATTTTAAGATGCCCACCACAAATTGCTCGAAGATTTTCTCTCCCTTTTTCTCTCATAATTTCACCCTCTATACTAAACTAAAAAACTCCTACACATTTATATTCAAACATACATTTCAAGACATTAATTCATGAAATATATGATTTTATGAGCTTGTATATGTTACGGAGTGTAAGTAACAGTTGCGAGAATAAAGGTTTGGCCATACGTTTTCATCGAACCTTCACTAAATGCACATTCCTTCTTAATTACTTGATGTGTGTTGCGGAATGGAGAACTTATACTCTTTCTCAAAGTTTCATTTAATCTGTCCTTCATCCTGCAAACAAAAATCCGCAACTTGCAAACAAAATCTACTTGCTTGATTTACGCATGTACAACAGGAATGGTTGTTGTTAGTTTATTTAACATGGTGGTTGGGATTAATTTTCCAACACTCCCCCTTAATGACAACTACCGCCATTGATAATTCCCAAACAGTCTCTGAGATAAACAAAATTTTCATGTGTTAATGGATTTGTGAAAATGTCAACAAATGTTTCCTATGACCTATAGTGCTGCAACACTACTTCACCATTGTTAATCAACTCTCTAATAAAATTATATTTAACATCAATTTGCTCGGTCCTCTTGTGAAAAACATAATTATCTGATAGTGAAATTGTGGAAATATTGTCACAGAAAATAGTTGTTGTTCCCTATTGGGCGTGACATAAATCCCTCAACATTCTTCTCATCCAAACTTCTTAACTCGTTGTTGTTGTGATGACATATTCTGCTTCTATTTTTGACAATGACATTATTGGCTGCTACTTGGAGGCCCATGAAATGGCTTCCAAACCCAAATGAAAAACATATCTTGACGTGCTCTTTCTATCATCAACACTTCCTGCCCAGTCCCTATAAATTTACCAATTAGCTTAAAATCATTTGTACCGGTATATAAAATACCATACTCCCTTGTCCCATTGTCATACCTTAAAATCCTTTTGGCTGCTTGCCAATGTGTCTCCTTGGGTGTCTCCATGAACCTCGACACAAGGCTTACTACATACATTATATCAAGCCTAGTTGTTGTCAAATACATCAAGCTACCCACCATACTTTTGTATAATTTTGGATTGACATTGTTGTTTCAATATTTTTTTCTTAAATTCAACCCCATGACAGTTGGAGTTGGTGTGGGCTTGTTTTCTACATATTATACCTCTCCAAAATGTCTACTACCTACTTTTCTTGGGAAAAAAATATCATTTTCTGTTTGCTTCACTTTTATGCCCAAAAAATACCTTAACAACCCTAATTCAAACATTTCAAACTCACTTTTCATGAATTCTTTGAAATTAGAAATGAGGAAATCATCATTTCCATTAAAAATCAAATCATCTACATATAAGACAACAATAAGAATCGCATCGTCACTCTCTTTGATGTAGAGAGGAGGCTCATCATCGCATTTGTTCAAGCCATTGTCCAACATGTAAGCATCTATCCTACTATACCATGCACATGGTGCTTGCTTCAGCCCATAAAGAGATTTCTTCAACCTATACACCTTGTCTTCCTGGCCTTCTAACTCATAACCAAGTGGTTGAGCAACATATACTTCCTCTTTCATCACTCCATTCAAGGACATTTATTTTACATCCATTTGATACACTTTCCATTTATGTTGTGCGGAAATCGACAACATTGTATGCATTGTCTCCATCCTCGCGACTGGGGCAAATGTCTCTGCATAATGTCTTCCATGTTACTACTTGTATCCTTTGACAACTAGTCTCACATTATGCCTTTCAATCTTTCCACTGTTCTTGGCCTTTTAGACCCACTTCACTCCATTGAATTATTTTTTTTGCAGAAGTGCCACTAACTCCCATGTGTCATTTTTTTTTATTTCTCCTATTTCTTCATCCATTTCCTTAACCCAGTTTTCTTATTTGACTGCATCCTCAAAATAGATTGGGTTATATACATGACAAAACAATGGAAATAAGGAATTTAGACCAACACTACTATCAACTTCATCTTGCTCATAAATTTCACTTAAATTTATGATTTTTTGTCTTCTTATGCTTGCAAAAGATGAACTTGACATATCACTTGATGTTGTGCTTGAAGTAGATGAGGTTGTGTGTCTTTGCGGTGCACTTGGAGAAGTACTTGCTTGACTGCACGAAACTATCTTATTATTTTTTGATGGTGTTACTTGATGACTGCTTTGTTGAGCTTGAATAGGAGTAGCAGGAGTCACTGTTAAGGAATTACTTGTTCTAATCAATTCCTCTTTGTCTTCATGTGGTATACATGTTTTCACATTTATTGTCTTCTCTGAAATTCCATCCCATGCTTCCTCTTCTATGAACTGCACATCTCTGTTGACTATGACCTTCTTGTTAATGGATTGTATAGCTTTTACGCCTTGGATTCATCACTATATCCAACAAATATGCATTTCTTCCCCTTATTTTCCAATTTTTTCCTTAACTTATCCAGGACATGTGCATATGCCACACATCCAAACACTCGCATGTGAGTGACACTGTGCTTTCTTATACTCCATGCCTCTTCAGGAACAATATTCTTGACACTTTTGGTTGGAAACCTATTAATGGTATATGTTGCACAAGTGAAAGCTTAAACCTAATAGTCATTTGACAAATGCTTTTCCTTCAACATACTCCTTGGAATTTCCATAATGGTCATATTCTTCCTTTCCATGACACCATCTTTCTGAGGTGTATATCTTGTTGTAAAATGCTTGTGAATTCCATGCTCCCTACAAAAATGAAGGAATTAATTTGAGATGTATTCACCACCTCTTCCAATCCTCAAGACTTTGATGTAGTGTCTAGTTTTCTTCTTAACAAGAGCTTTGTATTGGCAGAAGTGCTCAAACACTTCACTTTTCTATTTTAGGAAGTAGGCCCATGTCTTTCTTGTATAGTCATCTATGAAAGTAAAAAAATAATAGATTCCCCCAATTGATGGTGTTTGCATTGGTCCACATAAGATTCAATGGACAATCTCCAAGGGTTCTTTTGCCCTTATTGACTTTCCTACTGGAAATTTTTCTCTATGTTTTTTTCCCAAGACGCATCCTTCACGTAGGATGTCTGATTTTTCTATGAGTGGAAATCCCTTCACCGTGCCTTTCCTATGCAGAAAATTCAAAAATCCAAAATTAAGATGACCAAATTTCAAATGCCATAACCAATTTTCATATTTAACCTCTGCTTGAAAGTTTACTTGTATGACAGTTGCAACTTTTCTTTCATCCTTGTGTGAATTCATTGACAGTTGTGCTTGGGCACCTTCTTCCTTCAAAACTGATTTTATATTTAGCAAAAACATTCTATTTCTTGTCATCTGAACTTTTGCAATCAGTTGTCTACTTTGAGACTTATCCAAAATTTTGCACTCATCATTTTTGAAAAAAACACTGTTGCCTTTTTGCATGAGATATCCAATGCTTATGAGGTTATGCTTCAAACCAAGGACAAAATAAACATCAAAAATGTATGTCTTCTCCCTCTTTTTTGTTACAATATTGACTTTTCCTTTACCCATGACAAATAATTTGCTATCAGTCCCTAATGCCACTTCAGATTTCACACTTTCATCTAAATTGGTAAACATTTCTATGTTCCTTATCATGTGGTTGTTGCACCCTGAATCTAGAAAGCATACATCCCTTTGTTTTTCTTTTGCTATATTACAAGCTAAAAACATGTTATCTTTGTTATGATTTTCCTTTGTGAAATTTTCACTTGGTTTGTTACTTATGTCATGTTTCTTCTTTTTACGTTCATTTTCATAATGACAATGCTTCTTATAATAATGACATTGAACTTGAGATTTATCATACCTACGTCCTTGTACTTGATTCTATCTTGGGCCTTGGCTTCAATTTTGATTTTTGCCCCTTCTGCTTGAGTTTAAAGGGCTTCCTCTTCCACTTATGTGTGAGCTTCTTCCTCTTCCTCTAACATTTGATCTTCCTCTGCCTCTACCTTGACCAAATGAAAATTGTGTCTTGAAGGCATGCTCCAATAAAGATTTTGTTCTCTATTCAGTATATGTTCATGAGAAATCAGTGATGCATGAAGCTCATCCACTGAGAATTGTGTGAGATCTTTTGTCTCTTATGTGGCCACAACAATGGCATCAAATCTTGTTGAAAGACTTCTCAAAATTTTCTCAACTACTCTCCTTTCCTCAAGTGTCTCACCATGAAAACTTATTTGAGTAACAAGTCCAACTACATGTGTAAAAAATGAGTCTACATTCTCAGACTCTTTCATACAAATTGTCTCAAAATCTCTCCTCAACATTTGTAGTTTTGTTGTCTTCACTTTTGCCATGCCTTGGTAAGCTGTCTTGAGGGCGTCCCATGTTTGCTTGGACTTTATTGTTGCTGCAATCCTTGGCAAAATACTTTCATAAAATTTTTGAAAAATGTAGAAGAGGGCTTTTGAATCCTTCTTCCTGTTGTCCCTTGACAAATACTTTTCTTATTGTGTCAAAGCATTATATGTTGTTGCATTTGCTGGTTCATGGAACCCATTCTTCACCAAATCCAAATTATCTTGGGAAGAAAACAAATTCTTCATTGTTATAGCCCATTAGTCATAATTTTACCATTAAACTAAGGTATTTTAGGATTAGTCAGGCTTGTACCCGATGCTACTATTTTAATGGTTAAAAAAAAATCTCCATGCTCATAAATATGCTCCAAAATATCCCTTAAAAACAAATTTTAACTCCCAGTGAAAACACTTGTTTTTACACTATCAAAGTTTCACCCACTCTGATACCACGTGAAAGATTTAGGGCAAAGGAGTCTTTCCAGAGACATATATAGCAACATGCTATGATTTAGATTTCAATTTCAAAACAAATGAAAATACATTTGCATCATAAAATGGAGGTTGTGGTTCCTTGATCCTTCACCAAGTAAAATGAAATTCTTATGTGATCTACGCTTCACCAGGAGTTGCGGAGTAATTCTCTGAAATCCCCATAGAAAACTATTTTGAAGTGTCCACCACAAATTGTTTCCATGATTTTATCTCACTTTTTCTCCCAGACTTTCACCCTCTTTAATAAACTAAAAGCCTTCTAGACATGTATATTAAAAAACATAAATTTCAACACATTAATTCATGACAAAGTCAAAGTATTAAGACAAAGTATGGGCACTTGTTCAAAATATATGATTTTCTTAACTTGGAGATGTTGGAGAGTGTTAGTAATAGTTTAAAAATAAATTTTTGACCATATGTTTTCACCAAACCTTAATTAAATTCACATTCCTTCTTAATTACTTGATGTGTTTTTCGGAATGGAGAACTTGTACTCCTACTCAAAGCTTCATTTAATATGTCCTTCAACCTGCAAACAAAAATCTGCAACCTGCAAACATAATCTACTTGCTTGATTTAGACTTGTACAATAGGTATGGTTGTTGTCAGGTTATTTAATGCGATGGTTGGAATTAATTTTCCAACAATTTTGGTGTGGCTCGAAGACCTTCTTGCATTCTCCACATATTTAAGTTAAAGAGTGTAGAGGGAGGTGAACCTTCGCACTACCACACCTCCACCATAAAACATTAAATGGTTGTGGATTGACAACAATATTTTCTTAGTGGCCTGATTCAAATTTGCAAGGAGTACTTCATAAGACGAATATTGTATATACATTATTGCATTGCAGGAATATACTTTCAACTCAAGCCTATTGTATTAACACAATAGAGTTATTTTAAAATCCACACTACATAAAACAAAAATATGTGTAATTTTATCCAATTGTAATCCTGAAATTTGAAATTTCACTTAATGCTTTCCAGTTTTTTTAAACTATGATAATGTTGTAATCAATAATGGATAGTGTTTTCGAATCCACCTTGTGGACTGCGGATATGCGAAGAATGATTCTTCCTCCACACTTCGCACAATGTACCAACATAACCCATGGCAACTGTGAAGGTGTAGTGACAACAACTTCCTTTTCAACTCTTTTGAACATTGCAGTGTGCAGAGAAACAAGTACAACTACATGACCTAAATCCATGGGACTCTGTATGACTATATGCATGATATTGTTTGATATGTTGCGACTAAATGCATAGTTTGATATCTTCCAATTGATAAGGTCAAAGGCATCTACATGAGACACCGACTAGAAATAATTATCACTACCAACAATAAACTTTGATACATTGTGCTGAGTGTGGAGGTGCAGAGGAACAAAGTTTCCTTCACACCTCTACACTCTGCATAATGTATCAACATTATGAACATCTTTTCAAACCCCCACCACCCCCTCCCTTCTTACTACGCATAGTCCACACTATGCACAACATAAAAATGTTATCGATATTTCTTGAACCCCCTACCCCACTGCCTCGCTTACGTAAGGGACCTGGAACTTTGTTAGTTCTAGCATCATTGGGAAAAGAAGTAGCAATGCTAGGCATAACAATGTCAATATCAGTGTCAATGTCAGATCACTCAAAATGGAATGACCACTTACAATATATATATATATATATATATATATATATATATATATATATATATATATTAATTAAAATGATTTGTTAAGAACTAAAAAATATCGAAAATTAAAATCCCTCTACTAGGGGAATTATGTCATATCAAAGATCACTCAACTAATAGAAAATTTGAAATAAGATTTTTAGAAATTAGAAAATTATTTTTGAAATTACAACAAAATAGGAATATTTAATATTTTACTGAAACTTTGGTTAAAACTCCAAAAACTCGACAAAATAATCAAAAGTCAACAAACTTTGAATCTATAGCGGAAAAAAAATAAATAAACACATATTATTAAATTGAAAATCTAATAGCCATAATGAAGAGTAATCAAGCTACCTATCATTTTCTTAATAAAAGTTTTCGATCAATGCCTTCCTCTATGTTTAATGTTTAGGATCATTTGTTCATGGAGCTAACCTTTTAAATTTTCCCACCTTGAGACTTTTTTGGTTGCTCCTATCTAGCGAAAACTTAGAAGACAAGGGGAGTTAGAGATACTAGGGACATAGAAATGGTGCTATTTAGCTTTTCACTATTTTTATTATTAATCTATATTATGTAATTTATTATCTTTTTAATCTATATTGTGTAATTTATTATCTTTTTAATTTATATTGTGTAATTTATTATCTTTTAAGATTAATTTGTAAGACGCCATATTGTAAGATTCAGTTTAAAAAGTTGATCTTCTTTTTATATTCATTTCTTTGAAGCAAGAAGTATGATGTTTTTTATATTCATTTTTCTATAAACTAGAGTAATTTTGTGTATTTAGCTTAATATTGGATATATTTTGGACATCTTTAAATGTAGGAGGGGAAGATCACAACATATTTTAATTAATAAAATTACATTTTTATTAATGTGTTAAAAATGGGTTTGATGTGTGTTTATTAGTGAGATTGTAATTTAGCTTTATTAAGTTGTGAATTGTCTATATTATTAGATAGTATCAAGGTAGAATATTAGCTAACTATAACGATTAACTAAATTAATAGGTGATGAATGTTTTTCCAAGTTTCTCGTTTTCTAAACCCACATGAAATTTCACTTTCCAGTGTCTTTGTGAATGTCGAATGTCAAAATTCCACCATGGAAAGTCAATCTATTTATATGGTCAAATTTCTCTAAATAAACCACAGTTTCACCGTCATACACTTTTTCTATGTACATGGTTATAATATTTGTCTATTACAAAATATCAATAGAGTAGGATAACAAGAGAACATTTTGGACTTTCCTCAGGGGAAGCATGAAATATCAATAGAGTAGGATAATAAGCCAACATTTCAGCCTTTTCTCGGCGGAAGCATGACGAAAAGTAGGGAACCTAAATTTGTTTTTAAAACTGTTAAAATCAACAGTTGTGTGAAAAGTTAGGATAAATTTATTTAGGAGTAAGCCAATAAGTAGATGAACTCAATCATTTTCTAATCAATCTTATTTCATAAATTTACAAAAGAGTTTTCTCAAAAATTATAGTTCTTCTAATTAATGGGAACTTTACCATGAAATTTTGTCTATAGTGGTTTTAAATCATTAAAAGAAAATCATTTCATTGTACCTCTAAAACAAATGAGTATACCATCACCACCATAATTGTTGAGCTTTGTCACTTATTAACTCACTTAAATCAATTTCGAATCATTGGAAAACTAGCAATGGCTATATTATGCAATCTCAACAAACGGATTCACGATTACACTAATAAATAAACAAACCCAATTAATTTTTTGTGGAAATTCTCTCCCAAATCAAGAAAGAGTTTTGCAAAACTCATAATTCCACTTAGTTGATGGAAATTTTGACAATCGAACCTTATTTCTAAGTGTTTTGAGGCATTTTCAAACAAATTTGGTTAGTTATGTATTAAACCATTATTATCAAGCCAGGAGGTAACTCCTCAAATGAGATTATATTATTCATTTAGGTTGTTCATTATTATATACATGAGGGAGTGACTGTTGAGTTTCATCTCCCGATGACTCTCCATTTTCTCCATTATTTATTTACACTATTTACAGTTGTTCTCCCAATCCCTATGATTAGGTGTCAACATTCCCCCCCTTAATCTGAAGGGATGTTGGTGAGTCCAAGCATCGTTCTGAATCTTTCAAGATTTTCTCTTCCAAGCACTTTGGTGAAGATTTCTGCAATCTACATTAGTGGAACAATGTCGAAGATGGATTGTTCTGGCCTCAACACGATGTCGAATCAAATGATATTTTGTATTGATGTGCTTTATTCAATCATGGAACTTTGGGTTCTTGGCCAACTTTATTTCCGAGGTATTTTCAATCATGAGTGGAGTCGAATGTACTTGTTTTACCTGCAAATCTTCCAGAATTTTCCTGAGCCACACAATTTATTTTGTTGCCACAGCTGCTGCCACATATTCTGCCTCTGTTGTGGAATCTGTTGGAACTGATTGTTTACGTGATCTCTAGGAGACAGCTCCTAATCCAAGACTCATAGCATAACCAGAAGTACATACCTCAGTTTCTTTGTCTCCATCCAAGTTTGAATTAGAGTATCCAATCAAGCTGATGCCACCCACCTATGTATACTTAAGTCCAAAGTCTTGAGTTACCTTCAAGTACTTTAGAAATATTTTTGCAGTAGACCAATGTCCCACACAAGGCTTTTGCATAAACCTAGAGAGGATTCCAACATCAAACCAAATTTCTGGTCTGGTAGTAGTCAGGTAGTTGAGACTTCCTACAAGCTATCTATACTTTGTTGCATCCTCAAATTCTTTTCCTTCAATAGATGTGAGCTTTAAGTTTTGTTCCATTGGAGTAATCAGAGGATTGCATTCAACCATGCCAAACCTATTCAACAGATCTCCAATGTACTTCTTTTGAGAAAGGAATATGGACTTCGGATGTTGAGTTACCCCAAATCAGTCATTTCAAAACCTTTCTTCAATTCCTTCTTTATGGATGTAATTTAGCTCTCACTGTTCCCTGTCATCAAAATATCATCTACATATACCACAAGATATACAATTATTTTGCCAACGTTCTAGAAAAACCAAGGTGCATCATCAAGATCATAATGAATGAAATTGAGTTTCAGAAGATTCTCGGTTAGTTTTTCATACCAGGCTCGTGGTGCTTGTTTAAGGCCATATAAGGATTTCACAAGTTTGCATACTTTATGTTCATGTCCTTTCACAACAAATCCTTCAAGGTGGGACATAAAAACATTCTCTTTTAGATCTCCATTCAAGAAATAATTTTTTACATCCATTTGATGGACTTTCCAACCATTCTGAGCTACTAGGGTAAAGAGTGTCTGGATGTGTTATAGACATTTTTGTGCCTTACAGCATTGATCATGAAATGTCCATAATCTAAGGGATCCAAAGTCCCTAAACATGTTGTTCCTACCCCTAGAGGAACAAGGCTAACAAACCACAGCAATTCACAGAAGTTCTCCACCAGAAACTGCTCAAAAACAAGTCAATTCAGGATCATTTCAGTGGCTACACTAGCTGTTTGCGCTGAATGTCAAAACCAACACTGGCTACCTGCGTTGAATGTCAAAGGGAACACTGGCTACCTGCGCTGAATGAGAATGGACATGTGGCAGGCTCATTTCTCAAGGTGTCAAAACCCAGGAAGCTTCCAAAATGACACTTGCCTCAAGGAATTCGACTGGTGATGAGTAAGAGGTTCCAAATCTCCAAGTGGAAGCAAGAACCTCCAAGTGGACTCAAGAACTGACAGAGGGAGAGGACACTAGTCAGATCTCAAGCTGACTCATCCTCTCTCCAAACATCTATATATGGATCTCTCCTCCATGAGATCTAGACGCTGGAATTTTGTTATTGCAAAGAATTGTTGTTGGTTTGAGATTGGAATCATTGGGTGCTTAATGCTTTGAAGGGGGTGAAGATAGGAATTCCATTTGCTGGGAAGGAGATGCTGGATTGGAGCCCTCTGGGTTGTATCTCTTCCTGAACTTTGTTATTCATCAATAAAGCTATCTTGGTTTCTCCTATATGCCGATGTATTTTTGATGTATGAATGCATTAGTATGTTTAGTTTACTTCTAATCCTGAACTAGTTATGAATATGAATCCATGTCTTGTGTAGTGTTCTCTTCTTGTGATCTTGCAGAAACCTCTTGAAGCTGGGCGAGCGAGAAGGCAAGTAGCTGGGAACTCTCCAAGAGAAGAGAAGCCGGATCGAGGGACAAACGGAAGACATCGGTTAGTCCATCTATCTATCTTTTCATTCTTAATTCATAAAGGAAGAATACTAGAATAGCTGTCTCTGTTTGTTGCTAAGGCACTGTCACACCTTAGGTGGATAGGATCGTCCTGCATAGGCATTTTTCCCCACAACAGGATGGTAGCCCATTTTGTTGTGGGGGAAAATGTCTCCTCATAGTCGACCCCTTCCTTCCGTGCAAAACCCTTTTCCACGAGCCTGTCTTTGTGCTTGTCAGGTGAGCCATCAACTTTATACTTTTTCTTATAGACTCACTTGCAACCAATTCATTTGATTCCCAATGGAGGATCAACCAGCTTCCAAGTGCCATTCTTTATGAAGGCATCATACACCTTTTGCATTGATTCTTTCCATTCATGATGAGAAGTAGCTTATTTGAAGGAAGTTGGTTCAAAATCTATAGACAAATTGAATTCACAATCATAAGAAACATCCATATCAACAGGTGAATCAAAGTCATCTACATCACCTCCATTTTGCCAGGTTGAATTTCTAGTTCCTGTCTTTCCAACCTCATCAGGATGAACACTTTCAAGTGTCTTTGTCAACCACTTTGGGGGACCTTTCTGAGATGGTCCAGGCTGCTCAGTTGATTGAGTTGGGACTAAATCAAGATTGAGTCTCCCAATTCTGTCAATCACATCACTCAAAGTATCATCCATTGTTGGAGTTTCATGCGGAGGAGAGAGTGCTTCAGAAGAAGATTCCACAGCTTGATCTAGTATAGGAATCCCCCCTTTAAGATGTGGAATCTCATTATCAAATTCTTGAAATGGTTTTTTATTTGCGAATCTATCCAAGTGATCAAGTTGTCATTCAACAACATTTTTAGTTTTCGATGATTCAAGAAAGATTAGATCTCTAGATACAATAAAATTTTTATTGACTTCATCATAGAGACGGTATGCTTTGGAGGTGTTTGAATACCCTAGGAAGATACACTTACGACTTCTTGCACCAATATTGTTTCTATGTACCTTTGGTATCAAGGCATAACATGTGGAACCAAAGACCCTGAGATGCTTTACGAAGGAATGTGTCCATACCACATTTCATAAGGAGTCTTGTTTCTAATATCATTAGAGGGACATCTATTATTTACATATACAACACATAGAACTGCATCAACCCAAAACATCAATTTTACATTTTTGAAAAACATCATGGAGCGCACCATATTTAAGATTGTCCTATTCATTCTTTCAGCTACTCCGTTCTATTGGGTATTATAAGGCACAATTGTTTGATGTTTGATCCCATGTTGGCAAAGATAGTTTTCAAATTCATTTGAAGCATATTCTTCTCCATTATCAATGTGAATAGAGCCAATATGAGATTGTGCATCATTTTAAATCCATGTATGAAAGTTCTTGAATGTTTGAAAAGCATAAGATTTGTTCTTCAATAAATAAACCCAACACATTCTGGTGTAGTCATCAATAAATGTCATCATATATTTATTTCCATTTGCAAAAGGAACAGGCATTGGAACACATAAATCTGAATGAATGAGTTCATTTTTTCTATGTGCTCTGGAATGTGAATCATGAAAATATTGTTTTCTATGCTTTACTAGAATGCAAGCATCACATTGTTTAAGTTTCCTGGTAATTGTAGGCAAACCAGTAACACAATTTTTCTTCAACAAGCGTAGGTTGTCATAGTTAAAGTCTCCAAATCTAGCATGCCATAATAAACTTGATGGAAATGTACCTTCATCATAATGAGAATTGTCTGAGAAATTTTGTGCACGAGCAGAGGTACCCTGCAGCTTGAGAAGCCTTTCTTCTTCCATCCCCGACATGACAAGTGAGTGGTTTAATGCTTTTCTTACCTCAACCTTACCATCAAACATGTGAATGGAGTGTCCTTGCTAATGGATCTGGACCAAAGACAACAAGTTTCTCCTCAGCCGTGGGAGATATAAAACATGATGCAAAATAAAGTCTGGAAGACCAGGCAATTTAAGCCTGATTATGCCAAGCCCTGATGGCTTGAGTTTTGATTTTTCTACAAAGTATACTGCTCCATCAACATTTTCAGTAAATTCTTCAAAAAAATCTCTTCTAAAAGTCATGTGGCAATTTGCTCCTGAATCAAGCAACCAATCATTTTTCCAAGAAGCAAGTGAAGCATTAAATAAGTCTTCATTTACTCCAATATTACAGTGTGCCACAACATAGTGAGCAGATTCAGGTGCTTTACCTTTTGATTTGTCATTATTTTTACCTTTGGCTTGGTTTCTTTCCTGCTAAATTCTGTCCTAAGGCAACTTGCATGTGGATGCATCATGTGATCCATCTCTTTTGCAACGTACACAATGTAAATCTGACTTTTTTCCTTGAGAGTGTCTACCCCCCCTGCCTCTGAAATTTCTTCTTCCTCTTACTCTTCGACCAGCTCTTCCTTTGGAAGAATCTTGATCAATATTCTTCTCTCTATGTGCAAGACAAACAACCTCTTCATAAGACTAAGGAGTTGTCTTCTTCCCAAAATCTTTCTCTCTTTCAACAATTTTTTTCACAAGGGAGTCAAAGGTAATATCTTTGAGGTTTCAATTTTCTTGCAATGACTCAATATAATTTAAGTAAGTGGGATAAAGTGCCTTGAGAGAATCTATCAGAGGAATGCCCAGTTCAACATTAGTGACTTTGACATCATGCATAATAGATTTTACTTCTGATGCAAGAGCAAGAGGATCATCATTTTGTAATTTAAGGCTAAACAATTTAATCATGAGTTGAACAACTTCAAGTGCACAGTGTGAGTCATAGAGTTCCTTCAGTGTTTGTAAGGCTTCTAAAGCATTTGAAAATGGCGAAATATGGTGACTCACCTCTTCATTTACTGATGCTGCAATCAATGCATAAGCCTTGCTGTTCTTATTTTCCCAAATGGTGAATTCCTTGTCTGAGGTAGGTTATTTTGGTTCTTTGTATCTATATCCAACACACACTCCTTTCCACAGCTCATTACAAATGACAGTGTGTTTAATTTTCCATGACCATTCTGGATAGTTCTCTTTCCCGGAGAAAACTACTCCAACAATAGATATTAGTGAATGCATTCCAAAAAATATATATATGCTTTTGATTTCCAAAACAAACACAACCTTTATGGATATCTTCTATTTAGGCGGAAAACAATTCACTATATTAATACTTTTAATGTAGCATATTTTCCTCCACTCACAAATATATTATATGATGGTTTCAACATATAAACCATATAATATATATCCAAAAAAAATACCATCCAAAATTCTCATTCTATTATCACCATTCAAAAATCTCAACAAATTTTAATACAACAACCATTTTCAAAGGAGTTGAATGCGCTTCACAGTAGATACATTCACCATACCTCAAACTTTTGTCTGCAGAATTGTAGCAGTGAATTTGCAACCAGTTTGAAAAATACCCCAACGGTCTTCGACATTGTGACAACCGAAGCTCTGAGAGTGGAGCTGAGGAACAGGGTTTTATATGTAGACTTTCAAAATATTCATATTGAAATATTAGCGTAAACAGCATTTTGATATCAGACCAGTGTATGTAGAATTTTAATATCAGACTAGAAACACAATCATTCAATGCATATAAATAATTTGTACTAGCAGAATGCAGCATTTTCGAGCAGTCTCTAAATATTGATATAATGGAGGGTCATTTTGTCTTCTACCAAACTCAAAGTGTACTCAGTCCAGCACCACGGTCCAGGGAATAACAGACTCAAATGCAGTTGTGGTCACACTGTTGGCCATAACACCATGCTTCCAGCTATGCTACCCTTCCAGAACACAGTCGCAACACTTCCAGGCATCACATGACCATTCCATGCAGCAACTGGCTCTAGTCTTCATATTAGGTAAAGCAATGCCTTAATGCAACAAATCAACCCTTCAGCCTTCCCACGACATTTAGACTAGTGAATTCAATAATGCACAGAATATTGCAAGGATAAGATAGATAAATCATGAGCGCAGGTGTATAGGATGCAAAGAAGGTGACAATTCTGCAAAAATAGGCAGAACATGAGGGAGTTACAAAGGGAGGAAAGATAAAATTAGAATTGGCTCTGATACCATGTTAGGCCACGAAGTAACTCCTCAAATGAGATTATATTATTCATTTAGGTTGTTCATTATTATATACATTAGGGAGTGACTGTTGAGTATCATCTCCCGATGACTCTCCATTTTCTCTATTATTTATTTACACTATTTACATTTGTTCATCCAATCCCTATGATTAGGTGTCAACAATTATCTTAATCTAAATTTTAGCAATTAAAAGTGATTTACGATTGATTCTTATTCTTTATTTTCATTTGGACATTTCATAATTACAATATTACCTAAATTCAATACTCTAAAAAGTTATTACCAAAATTATAAAAACATTTTTAAAAGAAAAGGTTAGTTTACTAGACAATAAACTAAAATCTTACCAAAATTACAAAAAACTATTTAAAACAAAAGGTTAGTTTACTACATGGTGAGCTCTAGTATTGCAGCAATAATGCTGCAACTCCTGGGGCTCCCTTCTTTAACTTTATCAACCCGGTAGTTCGTAACAAACTTGGAAGCGACGGTGCTGTACGCACAAGTACTAGCTCTTGCCGCAGCTGTCACTTGGTCAGCTGGCACAAGTCCACTAGGAGCTTAAGCCAACTTCTATGAGCTCTTAGAAGAAGCTTTTAATTGATGGATGAAAGCTAACTCGAAGGAAGCTAATCTAATTGCAAAGAGAAACTGAAAGCCAAAAAGAAACGCAAACCCTAGCAAACCCTAATTCTACCAGCTAGTCCTACTGACGCAAAGGAGAGCATGCAAACTACTGAAAGAGATGTCATTACTTCTATGAAGGTAAAATCAATGTGTCTAGACTACCTCTATCTAAAGAAAACATCTTTTTGTATTTTTGATTAAGTTGTTGGAATTATCATGCATGTGCTTTTAGCTATTTTTGACTGTGCAAAGGTGGATCAAGGAGGAGAAATGCTTGGAAGAGGTTGGGAAGCTTCAGAGTGGGTCTAAGGAGTCCCCAACACCATTCCAGAGAGTTTCACAGAGTTTGGCTATCAAGAAACCTCATTCGTGAGCTTCTACAGGAAGTCTGCAGGGGTTCTACAGGATGTTTAGGATTTCTACAGGATGTTCTGTAATTTTTCTACAGGATGTTCAGAAATGGGGTTTTGAAGCATGGATGGAGGAAAAAAGGTGGAGGAATGAGTATGGAGGTGAAATAGGGGTGTAGGGGAGTTCAAGACTTGTAGGATGGAGTTGAGGAGTGGCGTAGATGGTGATATCTGTTCAAGGAGGGATGAAACGATGTTGCACAAGAACATGAGAATCATGGCAAAGTAAGCGGATGAGGCAAATGTAAGGTAAGGGTTCTAAGTTAAGGGTGAAGAAGGTAGGTTGGATGGAGTATGGGCAGGTAAGGAAGGATAACAAGTACTCTGCAAGTGATTTTTCAAACAAACAAACAAACACTTATAAAACCTATGACCT
Source organism: Pinus tabuliformis (assembly GCA_031772625.1). Classification (NCBI taxonomy): domain Eukaryota; kingdom Viridiplantae; phylum Streptophyta; class Pinopsida; order Pinales; family Pinaceae; genus Pinus; species Pinus tabuliformis. Next base: position 1,706,565,723 of record CM062816.1, on the reverse strand, counting down.
AGTTACTTCACTCTAATCTGACCTAACAGCAAAAGGAAATGAACAGAAGTTTATTTGCAAGGAAACCATGTGAAACAACTATGCAACTAATCAATCATAAACCTAAATATTCATCCAAAACTGATATCAAGTTCTGCAAATGAGATTCGAACACTAATAATTGCATGGTGAAGCAAAGAATGTGTTTTTGTGGGCAGCAAGGTTACATTGGTCCTAGCTCATGATTCCACTGAAGGGGAGGTGAGATCCAAAGTACTTGGTAGCCTTTTTCTGAATATATTCCCTATGATTAGCCTATCAAGTAAATCTGAACATGAAGAACCTTTTTAATCATCAAAAGCAACCTAAATAACAACACCATATTTAAATCTAAATAGCAGATTTTATTCTAAGAATGCAGCAAAAACACATAAAGATAAACAAAGGAGGTACTGGGGAGCTACAGCCTCCTAAGAGAGATTTAGAGCTGGTGCAAAGCTGGATTCATCTTTATTGAGCAAGAAAAGAAGAGTTACATCAAAACTGTCCATAAGGAGAACTTGAAAATGAGCTGAAAGAAAAGCTAATCTATTGCCTCAAAATCGAAATACAAACTAGCTAACTTCTGCCTACAAAATGACTAACCATTGGCTAACTACTAGCTAACAAAAATGACTAACCACTAGCTAACCCCAAATGAGGCCCTAAGCCTTCTTATTTATACAAATTGAGGACCCCAACAGTCCTCCTAAACTTTAGGGACTCGGCTGCCCAAAACTTGTAGTTAACAGCAGTCCTACTTGACTTGCTTGGCTGCCCTTGTGCTAATTGATTTGGTGGCCCTTGAACTCCGAGCTGATGGTGGAGAATTTGAGGTAAGGGCCCATAAATGAAGGGAACACCTTCCTAAAAATACTCTCCACGAATTTAGCTGCCAAGTGCTCATTTCAACCATTGACTTTGTCTCCAAATTGACCAAAAAGGCTACACAAATCACCCATTAGACTTGTTGGCATAATGACTAACCCAATTCACTCTATTAGCATAAATATAATCAAAAACATGCAATAAACTAATGAGAATGGTGGATTAAGTTGAATTAGGAGGTTGAATGAGCCCAAATAATTATCCATTTTTGGGGCTCATCATCACCCCCTTACTGAAAGTGTTGCTCATCCTCTGAGCAACCAACCTATCTCCTCATCTTTGATGGCCCTGGTGGACTCCTTGTCATGCCAAGCTTCTGAAGTGATGTCCTCTTCTCTGTCATGAAACCATGCTTTTCTCTTTGCTTCTTTTCACTGCCTGTGCTTCTTTTCCTAGAGAATTCTCAACTTTGGTATGATTGTGCAAGTATATTCAATCTGATGGTGGTAATGGTGGTGAAGGGAGATGAAACCAGTGGAGGATGGAAGAAAAGAGTGGTTGCATGCCTCCTCAACAGACTTCTAGCTTCAAATCCCTCTCCATAATTGATTCTGGCCTGCCCAAAGGCTTCTACAGGATGTTTCTGGTAAAAATACAGAACTTCCTGTAGAAAGTTCTGTAGCTTCCTGTAGAAGGTTGAATCGTGACTAAATTGTGTCTGAACCCTGAAAAAAATGAGTGTTCATGGAGGGGATGGATGTGCTTAGGGTGGCTAGCACAGGTGCTGCCTCCCTAGCTAAAATCTCAGCCAATTTCTCCTTCTGCTGCCCTCTCCCCAAACTTCCTGTAGAAAGTCCTGTAGTGGCTATTTTCTGGCTTCTTGAAGAAACAGTTTGCTAACTTCCTGTAGAACCAGTTTTCTCTGATTTGGCTTGCTTGGCTGGGGGTGCCTTCTCCTTGACCTGTGCTGTGGTTTCCTTGGGTGTGTCCCTACTTGTTTGGCCTTTTTCAATCTTCTCTGCTCTCTTCTGCAATCTTTTTTCTGAGGTGTTTGTGCCATTGTTCCTCCCACAATTCTAGGCTTAGCAATTTGGCCCATTTCTCCTTTTCCTCTTTGTTTCTTCCTTCTTTTTTCTTGCTTTTCCTCTTGCTTTCCTTGTGATGGTTTCACTGTGATGGTTTACCCTAGGTTTTCTTTCCCTTAGCTTCCTTACCCTTAGTTTTCTTCTCTGCCTCAATATCTTGCTTCCTCACGCTCTGTTTTGGCTTGTGCACTGATCAGAATGGGAATTCTATATATGGTTTCCTCCCCAGAATGTGGAGGACAGTATCCCTCAAGTGTTTTTTTCTTTGCAAACCATTCAACCAGTACTGTCATGTTTTTCACTCTATTGAGTCTTGCCATAGAAAATATAATGGGCTTTTTATGGTCATTCAAAATACACATGTGTTCAGCTATCTGTTCGGGATTGAACAAGAGTTTTTCAATTGAACCATGTAAAGCAGTAAGATGATGCTGCTTCCCTGTATAATGGAAATAACTCTGCATGTCTGCTCCAGGAGAAACAATGTTGAACTTGGGATCAAAAACATCAATTCCATGAACCACACGATAAAGACCAGCAAGGGTGAAAGCAGTACCTGTCATACTGGCCAATAGTATCCTTGCTCCCAACAATCTCTTGATATGTGCTAGTGATAATAAAATCTGTATGATTCATTGCAATTAGATCTGCAGTAAACTGGCAAGAGAAATGGTATTTTTCTTCGTATTTTTCAGTATATGTCTGAATCTAAATATTTGGTCTTCTCCAAAGCATGGGCTATGTTGCACTGAAGACAATTCCAGGCAGCAATAAGAAAACGGCTTTTGAATTCATAGACAGACTTGCATTCACATTTTTCCTACCCCCTCAACACATCAAATTCACCACCTTTTGAATTATTTGCATGGGAAAGTTCTGTTCAGGCCTACCTCACTGAGAATTTCCACCCTCGATGTGAACAGTCCAAGCTTCATTGTATGTTGGGTCTCTTGTAGTGCAGCTTCCTGTAGAAACGCCTGTAGAGTGCCCTTGCGCCTCTGAACGATCTTGGTATGCGGGAGAATTTTGAACAAGCCGAAAAACTTGGCGAAGGACGTCAGTTTAACAGAATTCAGAGGCAGAGGATTCAGCCAAAGAGGTTTGCAAGTGTAAATGAACAACAGTTAACGTGAGTCTTCAGCCAAGCATTCCTTTAATTACTGTGTGATTTGTGGTGAGGTGGCAAAAACGTGTGCTGTCTTCATTTGAACTACAGTGATGTTATAAACTGTATTTTCTCCTCTATCTGTTAATTATTTGACGTCCTGTGCACTGGAGTTCAACAGATCTACCACTAACTGTGTTTCTCAAATTTCTCATGAATGACCATACACGTATGCTGCGTGATTTTTCCTTGAGCGCTAGAGAACTGGATGTCAAGTTAACCTTGATATATTCGTGGCTTAATTTCACCATTCCATTCGTTCATGCATTTATTTAATTAGATTCATGCAATAGAGGAACAGGTTTTAGTCACGTACCTGAAGTCAAAATTTCAATGTTGTTAAAAGCGCGAGCGGGATTAAATCGGCGCCGGGAATGAAGCGGAAAAAATCGGAAAAAAGCGGGGAAAAAGCGGAAAAAAGCGGGAAAAAAGCGTTTGGTACAAAAATATTCATTTTTTTTCTTTTTTTTTTTCAATTAATATATAAACCATCTAAAACATAAAATAAATACATTGACACATAAATATGATAAGAAAACTAATATATAAGATGTTTAATATCATTTCTAGCGCTAAAATCACACATAACATTGAATCATGTCCTAAATAGTAAGTCCTGAGTCCTGACTCCTGACTCCCAGCTCAGCCTCAAAATATCAACAAAAAATATGATAATGTATCTCATCATGTCATAATGTCATAGACTCATATACAATAAAATGAAAGTCTAATCCTATTGATTTCCTCTGCCCCTCTTGCGAGAAAATGTCACAGCTTTCTCTTTCCCTCTAGATGTAGATGCTGGTGCCTGTGCTGGTGGAAATGGCAATGGAGTCTGATGTGCTCTAGAAGCTGAAGAACTAGAAGTATGAGCTACATGAGGTAGACCACGTCCTCTACTGGTCCTAGTGGTAGCCCGGGTAGGCGGTGTCACCTCCTCCTCCTGCTCCTCCTCCTCCTCCTCCTCCACCTCCTCCTGCACTAACCAATCATCAGTAGAATCCATGAGAGGCCTCTCGGCCTCAACCCTCCATGCAGCAGTGGTGTCAATCCCATCCAATGAGATGGCATCCACATCAGGTGTCCTCTCAAGTTGCCTCACCCACAATCGAAGATTGTAGTAGACGTAGACCATGTCATTAAGTCGCTGGGACTCCAACCTGTACAAAGATCATGAAATAATAATTAATAAATCCAAATTTTCATTATAAATCGTGCTACCACGGACCCCCAAGCTTTTTTACGAAAAAAGCGCGCTTTTTTCGAAAAAAGTGGCAAAAAAAATTTTAGGCTCTTTTTTCCCATAAAAAGCGCAATTAAATCGGCTTAGGGGAAAAAGAGCGCTTTTTTGAAAAAAGCGCGATTTAATCGCGCTTTTAACAACACTAAGTCAAATGGTTGCTGTGAAGTGCTTTTTGCTGCTGCTGTATGCCTGGATCCTTTGGTTTCATGAGGGCTTGGCTGATGATTTTTGGTTGTTTTTCCTTGTGTAGGTGTCCTCTGACTAGATCTAAGCTGCAGGCATTTGCTTCCACGTTCAAATCTGCACCTTCAAGCTGCTGTTGCTGAATTTTCATCGGACCAGAACTTGTTTTCGCCATTGCTTCCAAACGGTGAACCGGATTGATCTGAAACTTACTGAGCATGTTCCTATCATCATGATGCACCTCCCATAGCAAAATTGTGATCAATGGATGCACAAATTTCGAGAAAAATGGAAAATGGCTGAAGATTTCAGAGATCAATTTCTCGGAAATCGTGCATCAGAATTGGCTGAAACTGCTTGGGTAGGATACTATCGCCCATGTGCATCTCCCCATGAAATAGGTTTTGAAACGGATGCATGGATATGGAGAAAATGCAAAAATGGTTGAAGGAGATGGAGGCTGATTTCTTGGAAGCCTTGCACCGGAATTGGCTGAAACTGCTCAAACATGTTTCTATCACCCCTGTATGATTATCTGTAAAACGGTTTTTCAAATGGATGCATGGTTTTCAAGTTAAGGCAAAAAAAAATTCTGTTCTAGGTATTTTTGCTTCAAGGCGTTTTGCAATTTTGTTGCATGGTATGAAAAATGAACTTGGGCTGTGATGCAGGTATGGAGATGATGGAGGAGGAGTTTGAAGATTGCAGGAGAACTTCTGAACCCTTGAGGAAGCTACCATGTTCGCCAAACCACCTTTTTGAAATCCATTTCTAGCTTCCTACAATTTCTACAGGAACTTCTTGTAGAAGCACAATGAGAAGCACAATGAGGTGGAAAAATGATGGAGCAAGGCGAGGGATGGACACAAAGGTGTTTGCAGGCCTAACCAACAGATTCCCACCATCAGATTCCCTTTTAAAATTGAATTTGGTTCGTCCAAAGGTTCTACAGGATGTTTCCTGTAGAAATTCAAAACTTCCTGTAGAAAACACAGTTTTCATAAAAGAAGCACAATGAGGTGGAAAAAATGATGAAAAGGGGTGGGGAATGGAAACATGGATGCTTGTATGCCTCATGGACATATTCCCAGCCTTCGGGTCCTCTTCGGAGATCAATTTGGCTTTTTTGTAAGCTTCCTGTAGAAGACACAAAACTTCCTGTAGAAAGCACAAAATTCCTTTGTCTTTGCTTTGAGTGATCCTCCTGACCTGCAATGTCCTTCTTACAACCTGCAATTATCCAATGGAAATTAGCTTTATTTCTCTTTTTTTTTCTCTTTTTCTTTTTTTTGAAAACAACTAGGGCGCCTCATGGAGGTTTTCACCCTAATTGCCTGCCTTGGGCGCCTCCAAGGGAGGTTTTCACCCAGGGATCTTATTCTTTTTTCTCTTTTTTCCCAACCCATTGACTGCCTCATGGAGGTTTTCAATCAATGAGCCAATCTAAGGCGCCTCTGAGGAGGTTTTCACCTTAGATTTTTATTTTTATTCTCATTTTCATTTTTTTTTCTTTTTTCCTTTTTTTCTACCCTACCCTACTTGAAAAACAAAATCATTTTCAAGTATAAGAATACTTCCAATGGAGCCATGTGCACATCGAGATTAGAGACAAGATGATGTGAAGGCTCGAAATGCATGCTTTGACAGCGATCCAGATTTCAGAGACAAAATGATCTGACTTTGAAGGGATCAAACATAGCTGAAGAAGATAGTACCGCTGCAACTTAGTGACCGTCTGAAACCATATCTCAATATAGCTCTGATATCCTTGGTCCTTTTGCTGATCTGGATCATTCTTCATGTCACCTTCTATCGTGACCTTCTCATCTTCCTCTTTTTGCTGATCTTTCTCTTGAGTACATGGAGGATTTGACGGTAACCATGAGGGAACTCTCTCGGTCTCTAATTTTGATTTCTTCTCTTCATCAAGTGCAGCCCATGGTTCTTTGATCTCTTCTTTTGAATCTTCTTTTACCTTTGGTCCTTTAACGTTGTCAACATAATCTCTGCTTTGCAACACTCTTCCTGAGCTATGGTGAAGATCATTGAGCTCAAGAGGAGTCATTTGGACATGTTGTGTCCCAGCATTGCAATTGTGTTGAGCTACTCCAATGGACAGATTTGGAAATGGTGGTATGGGTAGCTGAGTGGGGGCGTAGATTTGAGATGGATGTGGATGGGATTGTGGTTGGGCAGGAATTTGGGGTTGCGTTGGTGGAGGAGGAGGTGATGGTTGCGGTTGAGCAGGTGGTGGAGGAAAAGAAGTGGGAGGAGTGTTGTATTGGGGCCTCCACCCCTGATGAGGTGCATTCCACTGAGGCTGTGGCTGAGCATAAGAGTGAAACGAATGAGCAGCTGGTTGGGCATAATATGGATCTATGAAGGAACAAGGAGGAGGTGTGAACCAGGAAGGATGAGCAGGGGGACCCCAAGAAGGCATGAAAGTAGCTTGATAGGGGTCATAATAGGTCTCGGATGTCCCTTGAAGTTCTTGCTGATAAGATCTAGGTTCATGTGGCCTCCTTTGGTTCATATAATAGAGTGATTCAGTGGCTCCTTTGGCTCTTTGATATGCAGCTTTGTTTCTGGGTAAGGAAGGGCACTGATTTGTAGGATGGTATTCTTCACATACAAAACACACTTCTATGGAGTACAATGGACATTCGTTCCTAGGATGCTTTCTAGTTCACCTAGGACAAAAAATGGCCAAAGCCCTCTTGGCTTCTTCTTGCTTCCTTTGGACCCGCAAGGTATCCAGTTGCATGGCAAGAAACTGCCTCATATCACTCTTGAAATCTTCGATCTGATTTGCAAATTCATTTTTGGATAAGGTACTGCTCCCAACATTTCTGCTTGTAGCCATTCACTCCAGAGGAATGTTTTCTTCTTCTTCTCCCCTAGAGTTTCTTTAAAGATGCCTTGATGTCCACCTAGGGCTTCTTCTTAATCACAACCATTGAAGAAGAGAGAAGGTTGGCTGTGTGAAGCAGTGGGGGGTGTTGTGAAAATATTTTTCTAAAATACCTCTACTCCTACAAGGCATGAAAGGAAATATTTTTGGTTGATTTTTGTTTTTTCTACTTCTACCTGCAAAACTGAAATAGACTGAACTACAACTAACTATCTTGCTAAAATGAAAATGCGGAATTGAAATGAAAGCAGGAAAGGACTAATCTATTATGCTCAAATGAAATTGCAGGAATGAAATGCTATTCTACGCTTGCGGAAATGAAATTGCGGAATTGAAATGCTAATCTATGAAAGCAGGAAATGCTAAACTACTTTTGCAAAAAGGAAATTGCATAATGGAAATGAAATAAACTACTTAGCATAAGGTTGTAGTGGAAAATAGAAGAAAAGCGGCAATCACCAATACTCTGACGCTTCCCCGGCAACAACGCCAAAAAGATGGTGAGCTCCAGTATTGCAGCAATAATCCTGCAACTCCTGGGGCTCCCTTCTTTAATTTTATCAACCCGGTAGTTCGTAACAAACTTGGAAGCGACGGTGCTGTATGCACAAGTACTAGCTCTTGCCGCAGCTGTCACTTGGTCAGCTGGCACAAGTCCACTAGGAGCTTAAGCCAACTTCTATGATCTCTTAGAAGAAGCTTTTTAATTGATGGATGAAAGCTAACTCGAAGGAAGCTAATCTAATTGCAAAGAGAAATTGAAAGCCAAAAAGAAATGCAAACCCTAGCAAACCCTAATTCTACTAGCTAGTCCTACTGACGAAAAGGAGAGCATGCAAACTACTGAAAGAGATGCCATTACTTCTATGAAGATAAAATACATGTGTCTAGACTACCTCTATCTAAAGAAAACATCTTTTTGTATTTTTGATTAAGTTGTTGGAATTATCATGCATGTGCTTTTAACTATTTTTGATTGTGCAGAGGTGGATCAAGGAGGAGAAATGCTTGGAAGAGGTCGGGAAGCTTCAGAGTGGGTCTAAGGAGTCCCCAACACCCTTCCAGAGAGTTTCACAGAGTTTGGCTATCAAGAAACCTCATTCGTGAGCTTCTACAGGAAGTCTGCAGGGGTTCTACAGGATGTTTAGGATTTCTACAGGATGTTCTGTAATTTTTCTACAGGATGTTCAGAAATGGGGCTTTGAAGCATGGATGGAGGAAAAAAGGTGGACGAATGAGTATGGAGTTGAAATAGGGGTGTAGGGGAGTTCAAGACTTGGAGGATGGAGTTGAGGAGTGGCGTAGATGGTGATATCTGTTCAAGGAGGGATGAAACGATGTTGCACAAGAATATGAGAATCATGGCAAAGTAAGCGGATGAGGCAAATGTAAGGTAAGCGTTCTAAGTGAAGGGTGAAGCAGGTAGGTTGGATGGAGTATGGGTAGGTAAGGAAGGATAACAGGTACTCTGCAAGTGGTTTTTCAAACTAAACAAACAAACACTTATAAAACCTATGACCTAGTTACTTCACTCTAATCTGACCTAACAACAAAAGGAAATGAACAGAAGTTTATTTGCAAGGAAACCATGTGAAACAACTATGCAACTAATCAATCATAAACCTAAATATGCATCCAAAACTGATATCAAGTTCTGAAAATGAGATTCGAACACTAATAATTGCATGGTGAAGCAAAGAATGTGTTTTTGTGGGCAGCAAGGTTACATTGGTCCCAGCTCATGATTCCACTGAAGGGGAGGTGAGATCCAAAGTACTTGGTAGCCTTTTTCTGAATATATTCCCTGTGATTAACCTATCAAGTAAATCTGAACATGAAGAACCTTTTTAATCATCGAAAGCAACCTAAATAACAACACCATATTTAAATCTAAATAGCTGATTTTATTCTAAGAATGCAGCAAAAACACATAAAGATAAACAAAGGAGGTACTGGGCACTTGAGATGCGCCCAACCCCAAGAGCTACAGCCTCCTAAGAGAGATTTAGAGCTGGTGCAAAGCTGGATTGATATTTATTGAGCAAGAAAAGAAGAGTTACATCAAAATTGTCCACAAGGAGAACTTGAAAATGAGCTGAAAGAAAAGCTAATCTATTGCCTCAAAATCGAAATACAAACTAGCTAACTTCTGCCTACAAAATGACTAACCATTGGCTAACTACTAGCTAACAAAAATGACTAACCATTGGCTAACTACTAGCTAACAAAAATGACTAACCACTAGCTAACCCCAAATGAGGCCCTAAGCCTTCTTATTTATACAAATTGAGGACCCCAACAGTCCTCCTAAACTTTAGGGACTCGGCTGCCCAAAACTTGTAGTTAACAGCAGTCCTACTTGACTTGCTTGGCTGCCCTTGTGCTAATTGATTTGGTGGCCCTTGAACTCCGAGCTGATGGTGTAGAATTCGAGGTAAGGGCCCATAAATGAAGGGAACACCTTCCTAAAAATACTCTCCACGAATTTGGCTGCCAAGTGCTCATTTCAACCATTGACTTTGTCTCCAAATTGACCAAAAAGGCTACACAAAGCACCCATTAGACTTGTTGGCATAATGACTAACCCAATTCACTCTATTAGCATAAATATAATAAAAAACATGCAATAAACTAATGAGAATGGTGGATTAAGTTGAATTAGGAGGTTGAATCAGCCCAAATAATTATCCATTTTTGGGGCTCATTACTACACAATAAACATATTCTATTTAAAAGGACACATATTAAAGGGTTTTCAAAAATATAATTAAAACAAACCAAAATATTAAGAAATGGCCTCATTAGAATCATGATAGGATCTTTTTTTAACACAAATGAGTAATCCTTTCATTAAGTTTGTGCCCGGGCACAAAAAAAATACTCAAGAAATTATTACAATGCTTTTACAAATAGTTGTTCGTTCAAAGGAGTAATGGAAGGTGATATCGAATTTTTTGACTGCAAGCCCACTACTACAAATGATCTGTCTATCACAAAAGATTTACATACATACAACTTGCAAAGTTGGCTAACAAAATGACAATTTTATAATAGGAGTTCATGAACAAAAGGGAGAAGGATCATCATTCAGGGATTTATTTAGATCTATCAACAAATTTTAAGGAGGTCAGTTGAGTTCATTACTTGTACGACTTTTATTTTCATCAACTTCCATCCGCATTTGCAATTCATTCAATTTCCTACACGATGCATCAATTTCATCATCCACACAGTTCACTTTTCTTTGAGAGACTAAATTTCATCCACAAGAAACATGATTGTGTTTGTTTGTTGATGGACTTTCCACTCCAAGTCCATAGATTCAAGGTGAAGACCTTCAAGATGTTATGGACACTTGCTACAAGCACTATTACTACCTGCAATTGGAGGTTCCCTTATAAACGAAATTGAATAGTTTCTAAGAGGGAGGATGAAATTGGCAGTGAAGACTAGATGTCGGATAAACTAGGGACCGAAGGAATGGTTACAAAGTGAGATTGTAGGTTCACAGAACGAAAGAGATCCCATGGAGTTTGATGGAGGTGTTAGAGAGAACTAGGGAGGGGCGAGGGAGGTTCTGAGAAGATGAGGCACTGATTCTATCATAGAAAGGGGGGAGAATACCTGAGTAACAAAGATAATTTATGAGTGGAAGCCTAAAGATGGCTACAAATGATATAAAAAAAAAATTGACAGTGAAGATAGAGGGATACCTTAAGGCATGAGGTGAATCAAAATGACCGTGGAGACCTTTGCAAAAGTGTACCCTGTAACCAATTACACTTCCATGTATAGGAGTAATTGTGTCTTTCCAAACTGAAAAAATGACCCACGATGTCCCATAGAAGGTAGCTGCTTTATAATCAACCAAATTGGGGAGAATAGCAACGATGCAGAAGAATTTAATCTCACAGCTAAATCGAGAAGTCCGCATCACCCCAAAATTGAATAAATTGCTCGAGTCTCCCCACACAGATTAAAAAAAATTCCACTCTCCACTAGCAGTGCAGTTGACTATACAATTGCTTCAAAATATTTCCAATTCATAATAAGAGACACGATTAGTTGCAGGAGTATTCTCCCAACTCAAGAAAATGATCTACCAGTAACATAGAAGACCCAACCACCCTAGGGGCTAGATAACTGATGAATTGATGTTGCCCATGGATTTAACCACAGTTTAGGAGAGCTCATACACAGAATATATCTCTTCACCATTAAATTCTATAATCGCCCATCACCTTGTTGCCATCGAATTTCTAGGTGAAAAATCCAAGTTCTGATTGTTGTATTGTCGAACGTGAGTTTTAGGAACATGAAAATTCATTAGGAGAGAACTCTCAACATGGCTTGCATGCTCACTATACACCACCTCACCCCTCATGGAATTCCAAGAGTCAAATTCATGAACCATATGGATGAAGAAAATATAAGGGAGGGAGGGGGTATAAAAGATGACAACCTTGATCTTTGTATAATTTTCGATAAGAGCTCTAAAAAAATTTAAATAGACTATGAATAAGCAGGATTGAATCATGGGATGCTTCACCATCCTGTCAAATTATTGATGTTAGTTTAGACTAATTTTAAGAGACACACTCGAATTTCTTTCTCATCTGCTTCCTTATTTTGAGACCTTAGGATATGGGGAAAGGTAGTGAGATGAAAGTGGTCAAGGGCACCCAAGATTATATAATGGAGTTGTATAAGTTGATTATCCTTAGGAGAAGATCCTTTATATAAATATTGGATGGTGAGAAGAGAATCTCCCAATATAACAATCTTAGTAATTTCCATTTCCTTTTCCAAATTTAGCTCGAGAAAGAGTCCATACATTTCAACCTAGTTTTTGGTCCTCTTACCTAGCCCCCGAGGGTACTTAAGCACTTAGTTTCCCTTAGGATTAAGGATAAGCCCTCCCCCTCCTACAATGCCTGCATTATTTTTTGAGGTGCCATAAAAGAAAGGATCCGACGATTTTGTGCCTTTTTCTAGTCTTCAAACTCACCATCTAAAATATGAAGCTTATAGGACCAATGAATGTGAAGAGAAGGGAGGAGAGCCTCCAGAGAATATAGAAAGGAATCCATCCATTGTTGCTCAAGTTGATCTAATAGGGGTTCTCGTGATCTCACACTTTATATGTTGAATTCGATACAAAAAGAGAGAGCGTTCAGGGTTGTTTCCCTGGAAGGAATGCTGATGTTTTTTAAAATGGAGCTATTGCAAGACAACCAAATCTTCCAATAGATATATTTAGGAAGACAAATACAAATTCATTTGGAGGTGGGATTTCATGATAGATTTCTCGTAACGTGATTGTTTGAGGAAATAAAGGTAGGGAGATCAGGAGGTCATTTCAGTTGGGCGTATAAGGGATCAAAAATTGGGCGTATAAGGGACCAAGATCTATGGACAAGACCTGATTGAATCAGGGTAGGAATTTCAAATATAAAGCACCTATCAAATTTGATATTTTTGTAAATGTAGTGCCCATTTAAATTATTTTACAAATAATGTCGATGGACACGCGAAATTTTCGGTTGTATTTAATAGGAAAATCACCTTGTGACGTGTAATCTTCCCATCAAATTCTATATCTATTTGTAACGGTTAAAATTTGAATCTTTCATGACCTTCCAAAAGCCTTTTAAATCAATATTAAATAATTTTCTCTTTTTATATTATTTCTTTTTTTAATATTTTCATTCTTAAATTTATTTTCATTTTTATTTTATTTTTATATTATTAATTTTAGATAACGAATTGAAACTTTTGAATTTTTAAATCAAGTGTAACAAAATATAAATAAATGTTTCCCACTGATAAATAACTATAGTAATTGATCTTGAGCATCAATAAAGTATGTTGAAACATAGGTAAAAGGAATAGGTTATTTTAAGTGGGTCACATTTTTTTGATATTTATTTTGGAAGTATTGTCTCTTACATCTTTTACTAATAAATTGTAAGTTTTTTTTTGAAATATCATTTTAATTTTTTTTTAATAGTTTACAATTAATGGAGTAAAAGCTTGTTGACATGGAAAATATGTATGATTCCAACGAAGCGAACTAACCTGATTGCAAGCCTCAATTAGACCTACTTTCGTTTGGAATGGCTAGCTCCCACAGGTTTTAAGGGACCCCGTAATCTGTTTGAACATGTCGAAAGATTGCTTCCAGGAGGAAGGCTTCAATTAAATCAACAAAATGAAAAATCTAACCTTTATGTATTAAAGCCTATCTATACTACTTCTAACTACTCTAATCTAGCCCTAGCTACTCTAATCTATCCTGCACGAGCATGATACAGAGGTCTAAACATCATGTGTATGTTCAACAGGAGCGTGATAAAGAAGGTTAAACATCATGCATAGATTCAAGTCCAAATGAATCAATCACTGAATTCACAGCTAGAAAGGACTATATTAAGGCTAAATTGAAATCCAATCACTCATATAGGAATCCACATTCTTCTATGGAATTAAAACTGCAACTGATGTTTAATTTAGTTTCAAATCAGAAATCATTAACAAGTTAACCATGAAACTGAATCACATTCAATTTAACAAGACTAATAGTGACTAAGTCATCAATATGCATAAATATAATTCACATTTACATTCATGCCAGCAACAACACTCTGATCCAAAACAATACAATGAGTCTGAAACTAATGGCTTCCTCTTCCCTAAAAAATAGTCCTCTTCATTCACAATAAAGAAACATGGTTCTTCTCGAAAATCAAAATCCCTTTCTCCTCTTCAAAGGTAATACTTATGTGGTCCTAAATGACCTTCGGCCTTCCATGACCTTTCCCTACCTCTTGTCATTACACAGATCAACATGTATAGATGTGACAGGTTGGCGAAACTGTTGACACGCTGAGGTCACCCTACCTGTTCATCCTCCCACTGTTTTAGATATGCCAATCGAGTACGCAGAGATAGGATCATTAGCATGACTGCTGGCACGTAGAAGGCATAACCAGGGAAAATTTTAAGAACCACCCTAAATTTATATGTATAATAAATGGGCTAATCCCCATGATACATAGGAAAAATGGGAGGCGATTTTATCACTAATATAATATGTATATATAATTTTTTGACGAATCTCTCACTAGATTATATTATCTTGTGAAGTGATGGAGAATCTTTCACTGAATTATAAAATCTTGTAAGATCTTGGAAAATCCTTTACTGAATAATAAAACATTGTGAAGTCTTGGCGAATGTTTTGTTAAAGTATGAAACCATATATGATAATAAGAAAACATATTCATTAAACTGTAATGTACTAACATACATGTTTGGAAAAGGAAACATAATTTCTTCCTACAAACAATGTTCCAAGTTTCAGTGGGTGTGTTTGTGAAGGTTCTTACAATACACTCTTTCATATCCTTCTATTAGTTTTGATAATATTCCACAACAAAGTTCTTGTAGGTGTTGATATTGACAACAAGTTCTGTCAAGGTAGGAGAGATTAATCTTTTCTCTACAACTTTTGTCAAGCTACCACTTTTTTCAAGTTATCGAATTTATTTCTTATTCCATAGACTCCAACTACGAGATAAAAAAAAACACATCAAGTTTGTTTACCCCAACACGCCAACAAGTAGCAAGCCCCAACTATATTATATAAGAAAGTATTAGGTATCCCAAGGGCTTGAAGGGGATCTAATTGAAAGAAGTGACCATTATGAGAATCCTTCCGATCAATATATGAATATATAAATGTAGATTTATTATTATTTTAATTGGAAATCTTCAATTAAATAATAAAATTTAATTATGTCTCTCCCAATATAAATCACTTATTAGTATAATTCACTACCCTCATAGGTATCACATTTTTTAACAGTGTTGTAACATGTAGATCAATTTCCTTTTTGGTCAACATATCTCAAACTTTCAAGAAAATATGGTGTAGTGGCTCCAACCCCTACAAATCATTAGGAAAAACTAAGAATAGCACAGAAGATGAAAGGTTGTACAAACCAACTTATTTTTCAAACAACTAATCCAACATCAGTACTAAACTTTTTCATGAAGATATCATATTGAAAATGTTTGAAAAATGGTGAGAAATCTTCTGCGAGGGTGGTGGAGAAAGAGTGATAAGGTTTCATTGTTTTGAATTTTTTTTTGTTAAATCAGAAAAAGTTAAAAACCAATATTAATGGAGATATTGGTATTTTTTACTAAATTTTGTGAAGTGACCAAATGTAGCTTTAACCATTCACCTTAAGATGTCTTTACAATATAATTTCCTAAGTCTATTTAATATCTTAATTATCATAAAACCAACCTATATCCATCTTAACTCCACATCTACCACTCTTAGGGGGATGAAATCTATTTATGCCTTTGATCACCTGGTAGACCCAGAATTAAGATGGATCTAAGATGATAGAATTTCGCCTTTAAATAGTCTATGCTCACATGAATACCATGGTATTACCATGGGTCAATACCATGGGTTATCATAAACCTGGAGCTTAAAAATTACTATTAGTAATTTATAAAAATTAACAAATTTAATAAATGTTTTTTATTTTATTTTTATTTTAACCAAGTTAAAATGTTTAACATACATTAAATTACAACATCCATTTTTACTCTTGATCCACCAAGCCCCGAGGGGGATCAAATATTTCTTCACTCTGCTAGTTTGCATATCACGATATTTGATACCTCTCGGGGCTTAGTAGATCTAGAGTAAAGATGGATCTATCTTGGTTTAGTTCCCCCATTTAAATAGGCTACATTCCACGTGAATACCATGGGTCAATACCATGTGCCATTTTTATTTTTATTAATACTAATACTAGGGTTAATAATGTTTTTTGCATGGTATTAATAATAATCTAGCCCATGGTATTTGGCCCATAGTATTTTGCCCATAGGTTTCACCTAAATATAACGCATTTTTTGAGTGTCCTTAAATATAAAGTGACTTATGGAGTAAATATAAAAAATGTTTTATTTGTTTACCATGCCTCTCGTTTATTTATATTTTATTAATTTACCATTCCTCTTTTACAAATATGGTATCTAGCACATAGGATTCACTTAAATAAAACCTCTTTTTTGAGCCTTCATAAATAGAAAGAAGGTTATGGACTAAATATAAAAAGAGGTTTTATTTATTTACCATATTTCTAGTTTATTTATATTTTTATTTATTTACCATACCTTTTGAGTAAGTATAAAAAGAGGTTTTATCTATTTACCATACCTCCACTTTATTTATATTTTTATTTGTTTACACCCTTGCATATATATAAGGTGACTTATGGAGTAAATATCAAAAATGTTTTATTTATTTACCATACCTCTCATTCATTTACATTTTTATTAATTTACCATACCTCTTTTATAAAATGGTATTTGGCCCATAGAATTCACTTAAATAAAACCTATTCTTGAAAATTAGGGCAAATGGAAGGTTGTAACTCCTAATTTCAAGGGCAAAATTTACCTTTTTTACCCTATCCCTTAAAATAAGGTGGGCTATTTGAGGCTATTTGTAAAAATGTACTATGATACAAAATATTCGCCCACTAAAAATTTAAAATCCCTTAATTTTGCCAAAGGGTGAACATTCGCCCCTAAAATTTTCCATGGGCATAACGGCCAAGTCAATTCCTTTTCTGAGGAGGAAAACAGATGTTGGAAAAAAGGGTGACTGTGTGTTTCCTCCCTATAATGAAGACCGGGACAGCTCTACTTATGGAACAAACAGGCAACGCGTGGGCTCCCGACTGGGAACGCTTGCAGCTAGACCCTTAAACACAGTGCTTCTGCATCCATGGCTCTTCGTATCCCCTCCGACGTCCTTTACTTCTCACCTGCAGAGATAGCTATCATTAGCTTCATAATTGTGAGCAATATAATAGATATATTCACATGAAACAAAAACATTGCTTGCATTAACTTTTATAATTGTGGGAATAAGTACAAAAAGGAATTATGCATAAAACACAGTCAACATACGATTTCCCGCTCAAAGCATAGGATTCGCACAATTTTCGAGGGCCTCCTTTCATCACAACCAGGTATCGGCTCCCTCTCAGGTCACAGGACGCATGCCTTCCACTGCCCTGATGTGCAATTTCACTATTGGGAGTCCACAAGCTTACCCTTTTCACTGAAAACCCGATCCCATTATAATTTCAGAAAATTTGGAAAACAAAGAAATACACAGGAGAAACCCGAGTCAATCGCCTAAGCTGAACCTCAAATATTATATGCTGGAGCCTATAAATATCGTTGCGTCGGGCCTATCGCATATTGCAATAGGCACAAGCCTGGATCTCTGCGGATCGTGATGTACAATAGGGCTTCGAACCCGAAAATATATATGTATCATATCTGATAGGTTGGTAGGTCTGCTATATCGCTGTGCGTAATATGTATAAGGCTTGGGACTCCATTGATATGAGATATGCGATTGGGGCCGGACCCGACAATATATACAATGCAGTTCATAGGGCTAGTGGGTCCGGAGACCAGGGGTGCGTTGTTTATACACATGGCTTTGGGGTTGGGCCGATAGCGATCTGCGATGGGCTCCGAACCCGAAATGCATACATATATAAACCCTGGACTTAGGCTGATTGTGATATGTGATGAGCTTTTGAACTTAAATATATATATATATATATATATATCTATATATATATATATATATATATATATATATATATATATATATATATATATATATATATATATATATATATATATATAGATATATATATATATATATATATATATATATTGTGGTTTATGATGTTGTTGGGTCCAACCCTTATGGCATGTGTTGTGCGCCCATATTGAGTGTGATAAGCGAGAGAGGGATGGTTTATATGTTTTGTGAAGTGTTCCCTTTGTAAAGGGATTACAGTGTGAAAATGATGCGATGGAGGGTCTTGCGAGTTAAACCAACAAAATATTATGATAAGGGTAGGGGTGAAGATTTGTGCAGACGCCCATGTACCATGCACGTTTGGTAGGATTGCAATATCCCAATGAAGGGAGAGGATAAAGGGACAAGCTGTGTCATGAATGATCCATGCAGCAGAGGTATATTTAATGGCTTAGCCATCAGGCCTTGAAATCTTGACTCGGCAAGAATTTGACATCCATGTGATAAAACAGATCATTCTGAAAGATGAAAAATAAAAATTCTAGGGGACCCATTAGAAATTTGCTACAGAAGCATGTTTCAATAGGGTGCTAGTTGTGGCCACAATAAATGGCGAACTATTGGGCGAACTAGTTATCTCCGCTTCCCAATAACCTTCAGATCAATAGAACATCAGGATGTTAAAGATAAACGTGAAATGCAAACTATATAGATGGACAAGCATGTGTTTCACTTAAACATTATTTCTTCAGAGGGGATAGAGACAAATAGCTTCTACTTGCTAATATGATTTTGACAGGAATTCTCCACTGGTAGTGTTATGGTGCTTATTGACCTTCCTCTACCTATTTCCACTTTCAAAAATCCATTTGGGGCCACCACTGGTCTATCCATACCTGTTTAGGTGTGTACCTCAGCGCTTTATTGCTCATCAAGATTGATGTAGACATGTTTTTCTTGCACTTTATATGAGAATTTCAGTGCTATATTTATTGATTGAATGGGGCGCAGTCATGGATCATGACATATTTTTAAACCACTTAAGCAAGGTTGGGCTTGTTGTGTCAACTGGTACTCTGAGCCCAACAACAGTCCTTACTCTAACCAGCTTCCCAAACAACCTGTCCTTCTAGATTGGCACAAGGACTTGAGCACAATTATATTTGCCACAGGGTATGAGACAGTGACCTTAGCCCATGAAAGGAGGTTTACTTGTGAGTAACAGGTATTGGACCATTTAATGTGGTGGATGGGACCAATGGAGAATGACTGTAAACCTTACAAGAAAGTATAGGCTAGGTCTGAGTGGGATATATTTAAATGCAGTGTTCCTCCATGCTAGTCTAGTTATAGTTACACATTTTTGCTTTATAAAGATGCCCCTACATACTCTAGATGTTCAAGTTATCAACAGATCTCACAAAATTCCCAACAGATGCCAATGAAGGGTTTCAGTTTGCATTCCACTGCTGATTCTCAAGTGCTCATGGGCTGATAGAAGGTTTGTTTGATTTGTAGGGAAATGATGGATTTAGGAACAATAGAATCATCAGCAAGCTAATGAGGCAAGGAAAGGCCGAGAGTAGTGAATGAGGGCAAATATGACAGGTAGAACGAGATGGATAACTACAGTTAGCTGGATTAAAAGGAATGTAATTCAAAACAACAGGAGAATAGACTTGGTAGAAATCAAAGGAAAGGACAGAAATACAACTAAACTAACAGCAAAAAAGAAATGAACTCTAACCTACTCAGGAGACAACCACCAAAGAGGGGGCTACTGGAAGTATCTCTTCAAGTGTTGGCCATTAATAGGGAGCTTTTCAGTCTCCCCTTGTAATGTTTTCAACCTGTAAGTCCCTTGACCAATATTTTCAATGACCTGGAATGGGCCCGGCCATAGGTGTTGGATTTTGTGTGTTTACCCTTTGGTTCACTCAGCTTGTCCCATTTCAGAACTAGTTCCCCGACTTGGAAATTTGTATCTCCGTCCAGATGATGATCAAACCATAGTTTTACAATCATTTGGTGATTTTTGAATTTAATTCTGGCTTTATCCCTTAATTCTTCCAACTGAGTCATCAGTTGGTCAATCCTTTCTTGAAGCGGGGCTAAAGTGGTTCCTCTTGAAGCTTGGGAGAGCTGTAAGGATGGGAGGGCAACGTTTGGGGGCAAGATGGCTTCCTATCCATAGACTAGGAAGTATGGAGAGTTTCACAATGCCACTTTAGGGGTTACCCTTTCAGTCCAAAGGGAATTTGTTAAGGCGTTGTGCCAGTTCCTCTGGTTATCAACCACTATCTTTGTGGATTATACAGATAAGGTTCTTATTGGAAGACTCTGTAACTTCGTTTCCCTAGGGATAATAGTTTTCTGCATATTTTATGTGGATTGACTTATCAATGGAAAGCTCGATCAGTCTTAGAGATGAAAAATAAGAAGCGATATCAAAGATGAGAGCGTCAGGGATGCCATACTTGTTGATAATGAATTTTTCAATGAATGATATTACCTCATCTTCATTCACCTTCTGGAGCGGGATGGCTTCGGTCCATCTAGTGAAGTAACCAGTCGCTGTGACTATATACTTGTGCTGTTGTGAGGAGTCTAGAGTGATCTCGCCTATGACATCTAGGCCAATTGCTGAAACGGTTGGTAAATCATGACAGGCCTCAGGGGAACAACGACCTTTATTTCTCGTCCTACAATGGTTTGGCATGCCTTGCATTTGCGAGCATAGGCATGTGAGTCTCTGAAAACTATGTGCCAATAATATCTGGCTCTCAATATTTTGCGGGTAGAGGTCTCTCCGCCATAATGATGACCTGTTGGGTCGTTATTCATTTATTTCAATACATGGTTGGCATCTTCTTTCTCTAAACACCTCAGCTAGATTCCATCATGATTTTTTTTGTATAAGATGTTGTCGCCCAAATAATACAGATTGGATTTTAATCTAAGAGCTCTACTCTGTGATGCATCCATGTGTTCCGAACATGCACCCCACACTAGATAGAAGCGTATGTCGTGGTACCATGACTTAGGGTCCAAAAAGTTTTATGATGCTTTTCGCTAATACATCAGTGCTTCATTACTCCATAAGAGCTCCTCCCTGAGTTCCCTTTGCACACATTGCAAACTCAACATTCTTGACTTTTCAAATGCCTCCTTTTGGTCCGCTAAGGCTTCTGCTGCTAGCCTGCAAAGTCCCTACCCTCGAACTATTTTTGCTGGCTTTATCTCTAGGTCGAACTCTTGAAGGGCAGTTATCCAGTTCCCTCTTCATTCGCCCATTTTTTATGGATGAGGAGGGCTCTTACAGTAGGATGGGGCATGATGACTTTGGTCTTGGCCTTTAGTAAATAGGGGCAGAAATGTTTAACGGCCTTGAAAACTGCATAGCCCTATTTCTCCACATCTGGGTAATTCAGTTCCGCTCCTTGGAGATTTAAACTCATGTAGGAAATGGGGACTTCATTGCCATCATCACTTTTTTGAGTGAGAATTGTGGCATATGAAAGGTCGGAAGAAAAGGTGTATACGAAGAATCCTTTGTCGAAATCATGGTTGACCAGCGCAAGATCTTGAGCAATGGCTTCCCTGATTCACTGAAATGCTTCCTTGGCTTCATCACTCCAATTGTACACAACGTCTTTCTTCATCATCAGCTACAAGGGGTGTACTATTTTGGCGAAGCCTGAGATGAATTTCCTAATGAAATTAATCCTCCCGAAGAAAGATTGCATGGCTTTTTTATTGGTAGGGGGATGTATTCTCATGATGGTTTGTATCCTTTCAAGATCAATCACAATTCCATCTGTAGAAAGGATGTGACACAATAGTTTCCCCTCTGTGGCTACAAATATGCTCTTCCTCGGATTCAAAGAAATTCCATACCTTCGACATCTTTCAAAAATCTGCTTTAGGTGATAAATGTGATCTCTCCTATGATATGAATACACAGTGATGTCATCCATGTACACCACTATCGATCTGTTCATCAACCCTCCGAAGGCTATGTACATAGCTCTCTGGAATGTGGCACCCACACTAATGAGCCCAAAAGGCATTTTACGGTATGCATAGGTGCCCCATTTGGTGTAATTTGTCTTAAGCTAATCCACACGAGATACCAGTATCTAATTATATCCTGAAAACCCATCTAATAGGGACAACATTTCAGACCTAAAAACATACTGAAGGATGTGTTCCATAGATGAGACAAGATATTATCCTTTTGAGATGCTCTATTTGGGTTTCTGAAATTAGTACACAACCTGATGTCTCCATTTTTCTTTCTCACCAGCATGAGATTGGCTACTCAATGGGTGTGTCTAACTGGGAATATGATTTTAGCATCCAACATTTTGTTCAGTTCTTTCTTTACCAATGGTTCTAGGCTTGGATGCATCTTATGCAGCTTTTGTTGGTAGGGTTTGGCCTCCTTTTCCAAAGGGATCACATGCTACATAATACTAGTATCAAAGGTCTTTAGGTCTTCATATGTCCATGCAAAGACATCCTCGTATTCTTTAAATAGTTTGACAAATGCAACCCTTTCTTGCAGAGAGCACCCCAGGCCCAAATTGACATTTTTTGGGTCTTTTTCGGTCCCAAGGTTGACCATTTCATACTTGATGGACGAGTTGTGTGTTTTTCAGTTAGTAGGTTTCTTGAATTTATCATGCAAGTCATGAAAGTGCTCCATCCTAACAACTGATTTTGGAATCACATTGGGCTAATCCTTTTCCTCATATTCCCTTTCACTCATGAGCTTGCCATGCTCCTTTTCATCAATGACTGCACTCTTGAATGTCTTTTGGCAGTGTAAGAACTCAAGGATTTGCTCATGATCTTCGAAAACCTGCCAATTCGAGATGTTATCGGGCACGAACGGTCTAAAAATAAATTCAACAGAACATTTATTTTTCTTCAGTCTAAAATCAAGCAAAATTTTAGTAGCCATATTAGCCATCAGATCGACATCTTGGTTTTGGCCTTGAGGTATGTATGTAATGTTAAAGGAATCAAAACTATCAATTAAATCCCATATCTCATGCTGGTACCTCATGAGGTGTGAAGAATTGCAATGTATCATTTTCCTTAACTGATCTATGATTATCAAAGAGTCACCAGAAACTTTAAGATTTTTCACATTCATACCAATAGCTTTGTTCAAGCCTTGCAGCAGACCTTCATATTTTGTTGTGTTATTGGTGCATGTGAACTCCAACCGGCTAGCCATTAGATGCTGGTTCCCTTGCGGGTCAATGAGAATACTTCCAGCACCTACACCTTCAAGGCAGTTAGAACCATCAAAATAGAGTGTCCAAAATATTGCATCTAATGTTACATCAATTAAACTACTATCTAAGAAATTTGTCCTATCATCTACTATAATACAGGATAGCTCATCAGTTGGATTATGTGAGGGAATTTCCAACTGTGTGTGTGTCAAAGTTTTTTCAACGGTTTCTGTAGTATAAACGTTGAAACTATAGTTCCCAAGGATGGAGTTGGTAAACATTATAGGTTCATTGGGACCATTTAGTTTGTTACCACATACTTCATGTATCTTTCCCTATCGACTCTCAGCATATCACCCTTTCCCTTCTGAGGCAACAGGAGATGGGACCAATCAGTCGAGAAGTATCCGTTCAATTTTGCTAACCAGTCCCTGCTAAGTAGCATTCCATAGGCCTCAAGTATGTCGACTAGCACTATATCGATGACCTGTGTATACTGTGGTTTAGAAGCCATCTGAATCAACACATCCTTCAATTCTCCAATTACTGTCACATTTGTCCTAGCTAATTGCATGATTCGAGTTCTAGTTTTTTCATGTATGGCCTAAACTATTTTATCGATAGCATAAGGCATGATCGTGGATGAGGTGCTAGAATCTACCAAGCAATTGTGGACATTCACGTTGAAAATTTCAAATGTAATGAGGAACGGTGGAGTCATAGATTTATATTTCCTCCTTATAATGGCTGCGCTGACATCCTAGGGATTTCGGTTCATTTTGGATAACATGGCCTGCATAGCTGATGGTATTTGGGCTATGCTAGTGGTACTAACAGGTTTGGAAATTGGCTTCTTGGTTTGGGTGCTCAAGGTGGTGAGGTTTTTGCAATTCCACTCATTCATAGCTTTCAGCATCGAATCTCTTTGCTGCTTTAATTTTAACAAGTCAAAATATGTGATATTGGCCTTAGACTTCTTGAGATCATCCACAATATTATAATCAATGTTATAAATAGGATAGGGTAGAGTAAACATACCTATATTTTCATTTTAAAGTTGGATTTTACCATGTTGAGTAGCCTTCGTTGCAGTGGGGGATGCATTTTCTTTCTCTGGGTGACTTGCAACAGGGGTATTCTTAGATTGACGACCAGACCTACTATTCTCAACAGGGACTCTGGGAGCGGATGATTTCACTAGGTGAACATCTTGCTTTGTTCGGTTTAAGGGCTTTGTCGCACTTGGAATCGGCCCTTTACTGCATGTGTGTATTTCATTAAGGTTGATTTATGTGGTGTTATCTCCCTTGTCGTCATTCTCATCACTATGGAAATCCCACAGCACATTAATTTTGGTTTCCTCATCTGAGGGTTCTTCTGCTTGGTATTCCTCCTCATCTCCTTGTTCTAGTTCTAGCTCCAGTATAGGTTCTTCCTTGTTGAGGAGTGATCCAATAAAAGCCAATTCTTCTGTGTTTAAAGCCCCTTCATTAGGTGGAGTAGGCAATGCAAGATGACCATGACCGCCTTCTATTTTCTTCTGGTAGAAAGGTTTGAAGGGTTTTCTGTTATTATAATCTCCTCCCTTACCACTATTACTCTCTCCATGATTCCTTCTCATATCAATAATTATGCTCATAAGTTTCTTAATGATCCGATGCAACCCTTCCACATCCGTGGTTTCCTTGTCTTTAGTTTCAGTCCCTTTGTTATCATTTCCATTATTCGTTTTGGATGTCTGAGGGGCTTTCTTTTCTCTAGTTATAGGGTGGCATGTTGTGAGGCTGATCATTTCATTTTCAGCTTTCATCGCTTCATCAATAGCACCTTGTAAACCCTGTACATTACTCCTTTTAACCCACATCGTTGTAGGGACAGGGAGAGCAAAGACATAGAACTCCATGAGCACTTCCTCTATAGGTCTAGTAGTGGTTGGGATTCTATTGAATAAGGTGTTGAATCAGATATTAAAATCCTTAAGCTTCTCCTTGGTTTCCATTTTCAAATGGGATAATTCTAAAACTAAGGTCGTAGGTGTTTTGTGATCACCAAATTTGTCTAAAAATGCCTCCTGAAAAGAATCCCAAGAGGTGATTGACCCTATTCTCAAGCCGAAATACCATGTAGAGCCCACACCAGTCAATGTAAAAGAGAATAGGCGGCACACCACATCTTCATCAACGACCCCCAACCTGCGCAAGGCTAGGAGGAAAGAGAAAATATGGTTATCAACGGTATCTCCCCACTCATGGTCAAAATTGGGGAACAATGTTTCTGTATTTTGGGGTAAGGGATGTTGTTTCCTAGGTACTCCTACAACATCTTGTGCAAGCCAGCGAGGGAGCGCTCCTGGAGGAGGTGGAGGTTGATTCCCTCTCGGAGGAGGAGGTGGAGACTAATTCCCTCCCGGAGGAGGTGGAGGCTAATTCCCTCCCGGAGGAGGAGGTGGAGGCTGATTCCCACGTAGAGGAGGAACATTGGCCATATTATGGACAGGGAAGTTTTGGTTGGAGGCTTCTCCATTAGGATTCTAAAAATCAAGCGAGGAGTTACCTTTAGAATGGGAATCCTTAGGAATTTCTACCCAAGGGGTGTCGATACTTTGTAAGGATTCTAGCACAATGTCTTCGAGAGAAGTGGTTGCTAATGTATCTTCGCTCAGGGTAAAGATCCTTGGATTTCTCTTAGTTGTCAGAGGTAAGAAGTGAAAGACGGGAATTTGAGAGAGGGAACGAGCATAAGCTCGAGTAAGTGCTCTGACAGGTTGTTCCTGAGTGACAGGATATTCCCACAGTCCCTCTTCCTTGGGTGACCCAGAAACAGGACTTAGAGCGGTCTCTATTTCTTCAAAATGAGGCTCTTTCAAATGTGTGGTAGGGTATCTCCGAACTTTACAATCCATACATTAATCCTTTGGAATCCATGGGTGGCACTTATAGATGAAATCTTGAAAAGCTGGAGAGGGCATTTCAGCCCTCCTTCTAGCACCAATTTGTTGACATGGAAAATGTGCATGATGCCAACAAAGGGAACTAACCTAATCACAAGCCCCAATTAGACTTGCTTTCGTTTGGAATGGCTAGCTCCCACGGGTTTTAAGGGACCCTGTAAAATGTTTGAACATGTCGAAAGATTGCTTGTATGAGGAAGTCTTCAATTAAATCAACAAAATGAAATAGCTAACCTTTATGTATTAAATCCTATCTATACTACTTCTAACTACTCTAATATAGTCCTAGCTACCCTAATCTATCATGCACAAGGACAGGACTGTATTAAGGCTAAATTGCAATCCAATCACTCACATAGGAATCCACATTCCTCTATGGAATTAAAACTGCAACTGATGTTTAATTTAGTTTCAAATCAGAGATCATTCACAAGTTAACCATGAAACTAAATCACATTCAATTTAACAAGACTAATAGTGACTGTAAGTCATCAATATGCATAAATATAAATCACATTTACATTCATGCCAGAAACAACACTTTGATCCAAAACAATACAATGAGTCTAAAACTAATGCCTCCCTCTTCCCTCAAAAACAATCCTCCTCATTCACAATAAAGCAACATTGTTCTTCTCAAAAATCAAAATCCCTTTCTCCTCTTCGGAGGTAATACTTATGCGGCCCTGAACGACCTTTGGCCTTCCATGACCTTTCCTTGCCTCTTGTCTTTACACATATTAGCATGTACAGATGCAACAGGTTGGTGAAACTGCCGACAAGATGAGGTCACCCTTCCTCTTCATCCTCCCACTATTTTAGATATGCCAATTGAGTACGTGGAGATAGGATCATTAGCGTGACCGTCGGCACGTAGAAGGCATAACGGTCGGGTCGATTCCTTTCCTGAGGAGGAAAACAGATGTTGGCAAAAATGCTAGCTGTGTGTTACCTCCCCATAATGAAGACTAGGACAGCTCTGCTTACGGACTGCACAGGAAACACATGGGCTCCCGACACAGAATGCTTGCAGCCAGACCCTTAAACGCAGCACTTCTACATCCATGGCTCTTCATATCCCCTCGCGCATCCTTTACTTCTAACCTATAGAGATAGCTATCATTAGCTTCATAATTGTGAACGATATAACATAAATATTCTCATGAAACACAAACACTACTTCCATTAACTTTTATAACTGTGGGAACAAGTGTGCAAAGGAATTATGCATAAAACACAGTCAACATGCAATTTCCCGCTCAAAACATAGGCTTCACACAGTTTTTTGGGCTTCCTTTCATCGCAATCGGGTATTGGCTCCCTCTAAGGTCACAGGACCCATGCCTTCCACTGCCCCGATGCGCAATTGCACTATCGGGAGTCCACAGGCTTGCCCTTTACACTAAAAACCTGATCCCATTATAATTTTGGAAAATTTGGAAAACAAAGAAATACACAGGAAAAGCCCGAGTCAATCGCCCAAGACAAACCTCAAATATTATATGTTGGAGCCTATAAATATCACCGAGTCGGGCCTATTGCATATCGCAATATTCACAAGACTGTGGCTCCACCGATCGCGATGTGCGATAGGGCTTCGGACCCAAAAATATATATCTATCATATTTGATAGGTCAACGGGCCTGCTATATCACTGTGTGTAATATGTATAAGGCCTGGGACTCCGACAATATGCGATATGTGATTGGGGTGGATCTGACAATATATACAATGTGATTCATAGGGCCAGTGGGTGTAGAGACTAGGGGTGCACTGTTTATACACACGGCTTTGGGGTTGGGCCGATACCAATCTGCGATATGCTCCGGACCTGAAATTCATACATTTGAGTTAATAACACCCATCAGGTCTAGAAGCTAGGGCATGCCATATATAGATAAACCTAGGACTTAGGTCGATTATGATATGCAACAAGCTTTCGGAACTGAATATATATATATATATATATATATATATATATATATATATATATATATATATATATATAGATATAGATATAGATATAGATATATTTTGGTTTATGATACCGTCGTGTCCGGCCATTATGGCATGTGTTGTGCGCCCATATTGAGTGCGATAAGCGAGATATGGATGGTTTATGTGTTTTGGAAAGGGTTTCCTTTGTAAAGGAATTATAGTGTGACAATGATGCGATGGAGGGTTTTGCAAGTTAAACCAACAAATGATTATGATAAGGGTAGGGGTGAAGGTTTGTTCGAACGCCAATGTACCATGCAATTTTGGGAGGATCAAAAGATCCCAATGAAGGGAGAGGATAAAGGGATAGGTTGTGTCATGAATTATCCATGCAGCAGAGGTATATTTAATGCCTTAGCCATCAGGCGTTGAAAACTTCACTCGGCAAGAAGTTGACATCCATGTGATAAAATAGATCATTCTGAAAGATGAAAAAATCAAAATTCTAGGGGACCCATTGGTAATTTGCTGCAGAAGCATGTTTCAATAGGGTGGTAGTTGTGGCCACAATAGAACTTGATTACATATATGTTGTATGATCAACTTGGATCTATTTAACTACTTATCTAACAAGTCCTGAGAGGGATCAAATCTCTTTTGACTCTAAAAGAGGTTTAAATCTTAAGAGATTTGATCCATCTTTGTGCTTCGTAGATCTCGAGTTTAGATGGGTCTATGCTAGTTTTATTGTTAATTATAATTAATTATATAATTATTAATTTTATTTTTTATATTTTATTTTAGTTTTAGTTTTAGTTTTATGTAATTTGACCAAGTCAAAACGTTTATCGATAATTATCATTGTTATTTTATTTTTTTTTATTTTTTAATATTATTTTAAATTTTATTTTATTTTATTTTTAATGAATAAAAATTATGCAAAACATTATAACAACTCTAACTCTACATACTTGGTTGGAGAGTGCCTCTCTAGGAAATTACTTTTAACCTTTTAATATTTTTTAATTGAGCACGCATGTAAATGTTTACAAACATTTACACCACTACAACATCTCCTCCATACTATTTTTCTTTTAGATTTAATTTAAAACTAGCCTAGATCCATCTTAACCTCAGATCTATCAAGCACCGAAAGGGATCAAATCTCTGGAGGTGAAAACCCCTTTTTAAGACACTAAAACTTGAGGAAAGGTTTTCACCTTGAGATATTTTATCTCTCTCTCCACTTGATAGATTTAGGGTTAAGATTAATCTAGGTTGGTTATATCTCCCTCCATCTCTCCTTCTTTGTCTCTTCATCCCATCCCCCCAAACACACACACACTCTCTCTCCATATATATCTATTTCTCCCTCCCTCCCTCCCTCTCTTTGACTCTCTCATCTTCCCTCTCTCGTCCCTTCATCTATATCTCTATCTCCATTTGCCTCTCCATCATTTTCTCTCTATCTCACCCCCCAAACAGACAAACTCTCTCTCCATATATAGCAGCTATCTCACACACTCTCTCGATATCTATCTATCTCTCACTCTTTATCCATATATATCTATATCTCTCTCCCTCCCTCTTCCTCTCCCTTTATCTCTCTTCCCCTACTTCCTTTCTGTTCCCCTCCACTCCCTTTCTCCCGATCTCTCCCTTATCACCCTCTCTTTCTATCTCCACCTTTCTCTCTTTATGTATTTCTTCTTCCCTCACTCTCTCTTCGTCACCCTCTATCTCCCCCCAATCTCAACTCTCTCTGCCTTCCAACACTGTCACTATCTTCCTCCCTATATCCTTCTCTCTCTCCCCTTCCTTACCCCCTCCATCTCTATGTCTCCCTCCCTCTCTCTTTACCTCGTCTCTTTCTCTATGTCCTCTACTTATCTCTCTCTTTCCAACTTTCCTCTCTTGCACACTCTCTCTCCATCTCTCCCTTGTTAGTCCCTCTCTCTCTCCACCTCTATCTCTCTATGTATTTTGTATTCCCTCTCCCTCTCCCTCCCTATCTACTTCTCTCTCTCAAGTCCTTTCTCTCTTCCTTCTTCTATCTCAATTTCTATCCCACATCTGTCTATCTCTCCCCAACATCTCTCTCTCTCTCTCTCTCTCTCTCTCTCTCTCTCTCTCTCTCCAACCTCTGTCACTATCTCCTTCCCTCTATCCTTATCTCTCTCCCCTCCATCTCTATGTCTCATTCTCTCTCCTCTCCTTCCCTATGTCTTCTCTCATGTCCTCTCTCCCTCGCTCTCTCTACATCTCTCCCTTGCCATTCCCTCTCTCTCTCTCTACCTCTATCTCTCTATGTCTTGGTTCTTCCCTCCCTCTCTATCCCCCTCCAACCCAATTTTTAACTCCCTCTCTCTCCTTCTCTCTCTCTCATTCTCTCTCCCTCCCCTCTCTTTCTCCATCCATATGATCAAGAATTGTCACTTGATGCAATCAATGGTATGTGTAAGGTCTAATATATTTTAAATTTCAATTTTTTATTATTGTGAAATGAGTTATGGTTTTTTGGCATGTGGTATTAATAAGTGATGGTATTGGTCCATGGTATTGTAGCAAAATCTATTTACAAGTTAATGATATCTATGGTAAAGTGGGTGTGAATATCCATGGTTAAGAATATTGTTATATTATAAGTTTATTGTAATTATTAAGTTTTTATGTGTTTATTAATTAAATTTAAATATGGTTATGGAATCATTATTAGTCCCTACCAAAGAAATACTCTAACAATAGATTTGTCTATTGATCACTATTAGTTTAACATAGATCAATGCAAATTATAATCTTTAACTTTGAAAAATAAATATTGATTTTTCAATATTATTAAAAAACCTAATTTTCAAGCATTTGGTTAGACCATAACTTAAGTTTTTATTGCAACTTTTGCACAATATAATTCCATGTGGATAATTTCCTTACATATTTTATGTCATAATTATGGATATGGTTGCAATATTCATGCATGATTTTTAGATATTTGTGTAGTGATTTTTTTCTTAAACTTTGCAGGAAAATCGTCTAGAAATAAAATCTTTGAAGATAGCTTATACTCAAAAGGATATGAATAAGATGTAAATAAATATACTTACTAGAAGTTACTTCCCACCATTATTTATGTTTTCTTATGCACAAATAACATAAGATGTAAATAAATATACTTACTAGGAGTGACTTCCCACCATTATTTATGTTTTGGTATTGGAAAATAACATATTACCATGATAATAAAAGGATAGGAATAAGATGTAAATAAATATACTTACTAGGAGTTACTTCCCACTATTATTTATATTTTCCTCGACACTTATGTAGGAGTAAAAGTGTAAATATGTAGACTTACTATTGGTTACAATCCACCAAAATTTATGCAAGTTATCAATTTATTAGTTCCTTCCAAAGCAATACTATGGGATGATTTTCTATCAACCATTATTTTTTCTCAAAGCATAATTTATAACTTGACTTGGAGAGACTAAGCTGCCCTACAAAACAAAGTTATAATATTTTACTATTTTTATTACTTTTAATTTTTTATTATTAATTAAGCAAAGATTTAAATTTGTACACTCATTTACTGACACCTCAACATCTCCATCATACTTGCCTCTATATTACTTCTAACCTTTCATTATTTTTTTAATGTAGTGCTATAACAGCTGCGACCACCCTCCAAAATTTTTCCTTAGCCTCATTTTGGAGCCTCCCTACCAACCATCCTTAGCAGCATGTCTTGTAGTGTCAAGTATATAGGCTTCAGTTGAGTTTCAGTGGCTTGTCGGATTGTGCATGTCAGCTTTTTTGTATCCCTCCCATAGGTCGGAATTCCAAACTTAGACTATTTGTTGGTTGAGCAACTCCCCAAAAAATTGCGCAATTCTGGAGGGGAACTAACCTTCCCTCCAGAAATTGTGAAAATATGTTGGGTAGCCTGCTGAGCTCCAAAATTGCACAGAACAATTAGTCAGGCTTCCCTGATAAAAATGCGCAATATGGCCCAACATTGCAGCTTAGCCCAGAAATTATGAAATTCTAGGAATCAGTCACCCATTGACCCCAAAAATTGAGCAATCCCTCAGGGACAGCCAACCTAGCTCAACTCAGAAATTCCACAAATCCCTCTCTCAGTCTTGTAGGTTGTTGCATGTGCCTTCAAGTTAAGGGTTCCCTTTAGGACCCATCAAACTTGATTTTCATGCATAGGATGCTTTTCCCAAAATAGGAAAAAAGCAACATGGAAAAAACATCCCTAAATTTTAGGGATCTATTTTTAGCAGTTGGAGGTTACATGCAAAGGTCATTTTAGAAACCTCTCGCCAAGTGTCGCTTTTCTTAGATTTGTGTCATACCTCGATTTTCTCAAAAATTATGAACCGCATGCTGCAAAGTTCATTCCTCACATAGATCTTGTAGCTCTAACATCCCACATCGCATCGAGGATTCTTCAGCACTTTCAACTTAGTTGTTTTAGGGTAAGTCTGCTTCTTATGTCTTGTGTTGAGTTTTTGTTTCTTTTTGTGTTTCGATTTGTGTAAGTGTTCTCTGCTTGATTTTAATGAGCGTTTGCTATCATTTTAATGTATGTTAGCTTATAGAAGCATCGTCTCAATTTTCATTTGCATCTCACTGTTGTCACATGCATGACACTGTTTCTGCACCAAAGGTCGTCGTTGCGACGACTCGCTTCAGACATATGCATGCTTTCCCGTTTTTTGAATCCTTCACTTACTATTTGCATGCATGATCATTCACTCTTGTTTACACTCAATCTCACCATGCATTCATACTTCTAATGTTTTTAGTCGCCCATCGGTGGGTCTGGGCTACCTTGGCCCGGACCTTGCCTTGCACAGCTAGCATTGTGCATTTATGGAAGTGAAGGCTTTGCCTTCCCTCCAGAAATTGTGCAAATCTAACCCAACACGCACCTCCAGCTTGCATTGCACAAGTCTTGTCTAGCACTCACCTCTGGCTTGCATTTCTCTTTAAAATGCTTAAATATGGAATCATAAAGAAGTACCCAATCACCTGGTTGAAACTGCCTTTTCTTGATAAACTTTTCATGCCATTTCTTGTGTTGTTCTTGCACCAAAATATTCTATTGAACAACATCTCTTCAAAATTCATCTAATTCGTTTAGATACAATAGACGTTTTTCTGTGACTCGGAGAGATCTAGGCCTAACTGAACTGTAGCCTTGAAAGTCTTTACCTAAAATTCAATTGGCAAAAGGACTTGTTTTCCATACACCAACTCATATGGTGTATGCCCCATGTTGTTCCTCCAAGTGGTTCGATAAACCCATAAGGCTTCATGCAACTGGCTAGCCCACTCCTTGCTGTGCATACTTATTGTTTTAGTGAGGATGGATTCGATCACATTATTTGTGGATTCCACATGGCCATTTTCTTGCAGGTGGTACGGTGTAGATTTCCTATGTCGAATCTTATATTGATTCTTGACTTCCTATACGAAGTTAGAAACAAACTTCGCTCCATTGTCAAAAACGATTTCTCTAGGAACACCAAATCTAGTAAAAATTTCATCAAACAAAAAATCAACAACAACTATTTGAGTTGCAAAAGAAACAACTTTAGCATCTACCAATTTAATAAAAAAATAAGTATAAATCAAGATATTCTTTTTATTTAAAGATTTGGGATTTATGGGTCCTACAAAATCAATAGCACATTATTCAAACAGATCAATCATGACTTGAGGACATAAAGACATTTCATTGGCTTGAACAGGTTGACCCATTCATTGACAACTATCACAACGCTTAACATATTGTTTGGCATCCTTAAACAAAGAAGGCCAAAAATAGTCAATGCGTAAAATTTTATATGAAATTCATTTGTCAGAAAAGTGGCTGTCGCAAGGTTCATCATGGACAGATTGAAAAATATCAAACATCTCTTCCTCTCTTACACATCTACAAATAAAAAAATCTGGCCCGATGTAAAGGAGGTCTCCTTGTATCCAAGAATATGAAGCACTTTTCTGAATAATATTATGCTTTTCACAAGTTGATATGTAAGGTGGTGTCTTTCTGGTGACTAAATAGTTAGCTATGTCAGCAAGCCATGGAGATTTTGTTGACATAGAAAAAATATGTTTGTTAGGAAAATCATCATCAATAGGAATTTCTTCACTAGGATTGTTTAATTTGGAAAGATAATCCACAACGTTAGACTTTCCAGGCCTATCAACAATTGTAGCATTGAATTCCTATAATAAATGTAACCACCTAGTCACTCTACTACTAGTTAAAGGTTTATTCATTAAATATCTTATAGCAGAATGATCAGTATTCACATAACTTCATATATTGTAATATAATGACTTAATTTATTAATAGCAAAATTAACAACTAAAAATTCTTTCTTAGTCACTATGTAGTTAAATTCGGTAGGTGAAATTTTTTTATTGATGTAGTAAATAGCATAGGATTGCTTATTCTCTTCTTGTCCTAAGGCTGCACCAATAGAAGTGTCTAAAGCATCGGAGGAAATATGAAATGGCAAGGACCAGTTTGGTCCTCTCAAAACTAGTGCCTGTACTAATTTTTCCTTCAATGTTTCAAATGATTGTTGGCAAGCATTGGACCAAGTGAACTCACTATCCTTAGCTAATAATTGAAAAAGGGGGGGAGAAATTTTGGAAAAAATTTTAATGAATCTTCGGTAATAACCACCATGTCCCAAGAAACCTCTCACTCCCCTTTGAGTTTTCGGTGCAGACAGACAAATAATAACTTCAATTTTAGCGAGTTCCACCTAAATACCTTTGTCAGAAATCAAGTGACCAAGAACCACTCTTTCTTTGCACATTAATTTACATTTTTTATCGCTCAAAGCAAGATGGGCCTCTTGGCAACGTAAAAGAACTTTTTCTAAATTTTTAAGAGCTTCATCAAATGAGTTACCAAACACAAAAAAGTCATCCATATAAATCTCAACACATTTAATATCAGCAAAAATAGCCATCACAACCCTTTGAACGGTAGTGTGTGCATTACACAACCCGAAGGGAAGCACTCCGTAGGAAAATGTACCCCTAGGGCATGTGAAGGTGGTTTTCTCTTGATCTGAAGGTGTGTTCTAGATTTGCTTTTACCCACTAAAGCCATCTAAAAATGAAAATTACTTTTTACCGGCAAGGGTATCTAGCATGTGATCAATGGAAGGAAGGGGAAAATAATCCTTGAGAGTGGCTTTGTTTAATTCTCGATAGTTAATGCAAATATGCCATATCCCATCTTTATTAGGGACTATCACTAATGGAGAGACCCACTAGCTGTCATAAATGGGGTACATTAATTTAGCATCTAAGAGTTTTTGTAATTCTTCCTTAACAATATCTCTTAGTGTAGTATCCATTCATCTTTGGGGTTGTCGGACAAGTTGGGCTCCCTCCTGGATATAGATATGATGAGTACAAGTCTCAGGAGGAATGCCTTTCATGTATTCATAACTCCAAGGGAATGCATCCAAATGATCTCATAACAAGGTAACAAGATACTCTTGCTGAGATGAATCTAGGTCTGAACTAATGTGCAAGGATTTTCTTGGACTGATTTCAACAAGAGTAGTCTCGGGCTCAAGAGTACAGGAAGATGATGCCATAGTATGGAATAAGGAAGGTGGGGAATCAGAGTTCTCTTGAAAATCCAGACTAAAGATCTGATGAAGCATATCAAAACTAGGCATAGTGTTTATATTGTTCAAGAAATATCACAATTCACCATCCTAAGAACACTCGATATGATGTTGAATCGAAGAAATAGGTTGAGTATCATCATCACTACTGTCATAATCTAACCATAAGGTATCCTTGAGTTCCCGAATAGATCTAGCAGATGGGTATAAGGTGACCCTTTCCCCAGATCCTACATGTGAAATGTACATGTCACTGGAGCAACACCCAATATAGCCATCATTCATGGCAAGCCATGGGCTCCCCATAATCAAAGGATGTCCTCCCATAGGATTCTTTCACTGAAGCACAATGAAATCCACGAGGTACTCCCATGAATCTATAGAGACAACCACATCATCCAATACTCCATCGGGCTTGATTTTAGATCTGTCTACAAGTTCAAGCATGGTGGGTGTAAGACGAATGTGGCTCAACCTAAGTTGTTCCATGGTTTGCCTGCTAATCACATTAATGGCCAGCCCAGGTCTATTAATGAACAAGAGACAAGGATATCACCTATCTAGATAGAAACAACTAGGTTTCCAGGATCTATATATTTCTCCATCGATACACATCCTATCATCAACTCAGCTACTCTACCAACAAACTGAATGGTCTGAGGTTCTACTCTCTTCCTCCCTATCTTTTTAAGACATAATTCCCGAATGATCTTGGTACAAATGGGAATTTCTCAGATAGCCTGAAGTAAAGGAACCTTTATACAAAGATTCCTTAATTCAGAAGCCAAGGTGGGCTCAGGGTCACTCTGCTCCAAGGCAAACTGCTCTGGATAGGGGGGTTGGTCTAAAGAAGATGGTGAATCTGAAGGTATGAGAATGGGCTGAAGGGTGAGATTATTTTTTGAATGATCAAGAGTTACCTCCTCATTTTTCTCCTCAATAATCACGGTGGACTGTTTTTGTTTTTTTGGTTTAACTACCCTTCCCAATCTCAATTGAAGCTTATTTATCCCAACCGGAAAGGTTCAATAGGTAGGGAAAGGGGATGGCCTAACCGAATGAATCAATTGTACTGCCTTATTATTAGGATTCGGTACCAGTTTAGCAGGTAGTTGAGGTGGTCTAAATGGTGGAGGAAAAGGCAATGGTGGCAATTATTGACTCTGCTGAGGTAGAGAGGGAAAAGATAGTTGTGACATATGGTGTGGTGCATAAGAAGGAGGATATGATGGCATCTGAGTAGTATAGGAGTGATATGAATGGTTTGGCCCTGTCCATCCTTGTTGCTGAGGTTGAGATGACTATCCATGATGGAAATGGTTCCCATGCTACCAATGTTGAGAGTGATTATTATTATTATAATAGGGATATGGAGATGCATTATAGCCATAAAAATGTGGTTCAGGAGCCATACCTACACTTACCTGAGGCCAATTCCTTCGCGATCCCATGGCGTGTAAGGGCTCAAGTTCAGAATTCTCCCCTCCCAGTACAACTTTTAATCTTGGTGTGGAGGGGCAATACTCAATGGCATGGTTCTCTACATATTCACACATTTATTAGCACTTTTCATATCAACAGGACATTCTCATAAAGGATTCTTCTTTCTACACTTTGGACAAAAAATAGACAATGACTCTTGTTCTTTTTCTATTTTTTGTTGAAATTTCAAAGAGTCTATTTATTTTCTAACAGTATTCATTATTTCAATTTTCATATTGTCCATCTTATTCTCCAAGCCAATGCTCATATCATTTGTAGATCCTAGTTTGTTAGTTTTTGTTTCGACCTCCTCTAGTGGATCTAGATTGGTTTCTGGAGAACAACCTGCACAAGTCACAAATTTGTTCAAAAGATTTCTTAGCAATGTCTCCTTATCCTAACAAATTCAACTTATGTCTAGAATCCCCAGTAATTCCTCATAGGAACAAGGTTCGAAAATTACTTAAATCAAATTTGTTTTTGGACCTTTGGAGTATATACAAAATTCTCTCTAAGAAATCCTCCAGGGTCTCATCATCACCTTTTGCAATGGTGAAGATCTCATCCTGTATTTCTCTAGTTTTGCAATATTCCTGATATTTATTAAAAAAAACTCTTTTCATTTGGTCCCAAGAACTTATAGTGTTTCCACCTAGTCCCATGAACCTGTGCAAGGCCGAATCCTTGAGAGTTGCAGGAAACAACTTTAATTTATGGGCATCAAAAGAATAATCATAACTTCGACATAATATATAAAATTCAAAAAGAAATGAAATTGGGTCTTCGTGCGCCTTACCATGAAAGTATGGAAGAGCTGAAAGTGAAATATTCTTCATTTGCACATTCTCTCCAATTTCACTATTGGAAATCAAAAAGTGGACTGTTCATCATTTACCTAGTTCTCGTTAGACCCCTCTGCATGGTCTTCATGATCAACCATTGTTGTGCCTCCAATCGAACTAATTCTAGAAGGTGAAGGTTGACTAATGCTAAAATGAACTTTCTGATCGCCTTTAGCCCCCTTATTCTCCTTTTTGGTTTGTGTCACACCTGAATTACTTTGTCCATAATCCAGGTGGACTGTTCTGGTGTGATGAGTTTGCATTAACTTGGACTTCCTACCTGCAAAATAAGGTCCAATATGAGAAGATTTTTTAGATCTTTCAGTATTTTGTTAGCCCTTATTGGGCTTCAGACCCCTACCTTTCTTAGGCATTCATTTTAAAAATCAAATCCAAAAAAACAAAAAATCAAATGCTTATAAAAGAAAAAGAATCTGTTAATTTCTGCAATGAAAAAGAAAATCAACACTCATAAAATCCTAAAAACAACGAAAGCATACTGTAGAAAAATAGAAAGTTCTTACCAATTTCAAATCGCCTCCCCAGAAACAACGCCAAAATGTTGGGTGCAGGAATTGTTGTCAAGTAGACTCCTTCAACATTTAATTGCCAACACAGTGGTTTCGTAAACTTAGAGACGAAGCACAGGAAATGACAGAAATGATATGAAATTTTCTAAACTCTATTCCCACTTCCTTAATTGCAATCTTGCAGAATCAAAAAGAAAATATCACTCGGAAATTTACACCAAAGATATTCTAGTGTTGGAATATGAAAGAAAGTACTTTTGCAGGAAAACGAATGAAAGGAATTCTCAAAACCTCTTGCAACAATCTTTGAAAATGTCAATCTATGTTTATCTTTAGTATATTTGTATTCTAGATTAATAATTGGACCCTTGAATATATCTGGCTCCTTTTAGATCTTCCTCCCTGTACTAAGTTATTATTCTTGTACTTCTGCAATGTGCTTGCACTAGTACCAGAACAATTTTTCAGTGCTGGGAGTATACTTTAATCCTGTACTGAAGATTTATGTTTTTATGCAGGAACTCTAAGCCTCAAGGCTAGAGCACTTTGTCCCTGTATCAGGAGATCTATTCCTATACTGGGACAGAGGTTCCTGCACCAAGCTTTCCAATACTTCTTTCAAACAATTAAAGGATGTGTTAACTAAGAAAAATAACTTGCAAATGTGAACAAAACCTTAAAATTAAATTCCTGAAACCGAAAGATGTTTCAGCTAATATTTTAATGTCTGAAACGAGAATTAATTCTAAATTAAAAGGACACTTTTAATTATGGAACTTTTGCATGTAATATAAGAGATGATTGAAATATGACAACAAGCTTCAGTCCTGTAATAGTTCTCCACACTACTGATTTTCATGCATAACCTTTTAAACCTGGAAAGATTTCCTTTAAGAATTATTACACATGAATCAGATCTTTCCTAAATAATATAAAGTGCAGGCACAGACCAGTGTGTGTCACAACAACATTTTGTTTCAGAAGTGTATTTAATTCTAAATATCAAAAGAACTTTAGAATGGAAATCACGCTTTTAGAATTGCATTAAGACTTAATAGAAATCACACTCTTCAGGATCGCATTAAGACTTATCAAATGAAAACAAAAGACCATTGCTATAATGAACTGAAAGAATCAATATGTGAAACTACAAGCGTACTAGTGTAGCAATGGATTCCTGCACGATCCGTCACACTGTAATGAAATCAGATTTGAACCATGGAGAAAGATAAAGAGAACATCTGCTTACTTCACACTTTGCATTAAAATAATTAACACACCTTAATAAAAAATGAAAAGAACACAAGGGAGAATGAGTTGGGTTGGTTGGGCCCTAGCCAACCAGCTTGTTTCCCTATTTTAGGAAACGTAAAAGCTCGACTCTTTAATCAATGCATCAACACAGAGTTACAGTGCAAGATTGAGAAAAAATGGTGTAATTCCTTTCTATTAATGATTAGCAAATATACATCATGAATTCGAATCCAGCCTAGAATGAGGGCGACATAAAAAAATTACAAAAGGACATAATCATGGTATCCTTTCTATATCTATCATGTTGGAAATAATACTTAGGGGGGGGTGAATCATTATTATCAATTTAGCAATATTTCATTTTCATAAACAGATTTATATACGCTACTTCTGTTAATGAAACCTAGGTGTATACACGACTGTGTTTAGAGAAACCAACGTATATCTTGCAATCTTATAATTTAATTAGTTGATCTTTAATCTGTGTATCAGAACCATATAACCAGTAATCAGATGCAATAAACAGAATAGGAAATCAAACACATGAACACAAGATATAAGGTGGAAACCCAATGTGGTTGAAAAACCACTTGCTGCAATTGTCTCAATCTTTCTTTAATAAGAAACTTCTTTTACAAATTTTGTATTGGTGCAGCATTATACCAGTACACAGGTTTCTACCTGCGGAAGGCTACAACCTTCTCTCGTTCTCCAGCTTTTCCTAGAAGGGAGATACAACCTCCTTAGCTCTTGTACTAGCTGATGAGTTTACTAGTATGTAGGTTACAACCTTCTCTTTTCTTCCAGGGACCACGTTTCATAAATATTCATACTGGATCTATCAATAACATTAATCAAACATCAAATATATCTGCATCAATCAATCTGCTTTGCACCAACCAAAACTGAATCAAACAATCACTTTTCTGAACGTTGTAACCAAAAAACAATAACACTAACAAAAACGCAATGCAGAACCCAAAACACTGCAATAGCAAACAGAAGTAGCTAAAACATATTTTATGAGACGTACACTACTTCAATGTGTCAAACATGCATTCTTACACTGTTATCTGAAGGCAGACCTACGTATACATTGTTTTTAAATGCCGAACCAATGTGTATACGCGCCTTTGCTATACTGAACTTGCGTACAGATCTGTAAAAGATGATTTAAACTTTACAAATATTCAAACATTAGTTATACCCAAATCATCAGATTTACAGATTACGACATGTGCCAATTATAAAAGATCAAAATAACACAAAGATAATTCTCTTCAAGCCTAAATATCTTGACCCATGAATAGAACTTATCGTTCTTCAAATTCTCAGGTTCCTCCTTGATTCAGATCCAGCTATGCACCATAACCCAATGACTAGTATTCTAGATCTCGCTCTTCATTAGATATTCAATGCTTGAGTTCCTTTGCATAATGATCTCCTCCTCCTTTTATACTCTTAGGCCTTATTCAATACCATGGTCCAAAACCACTTTAGAATCAATACCTTGGACCAAATACCTGGGATAAATACTTCAGACAAGATACCTTGGACCAATACCATGGGTCAAAATGCCAAGGACCAAATACCATGGAGCAAAACCAAGTTTTCCAACATGTATGCACTTTTCCTTGCGAGAAAGCGCGTGTATATGCATACGTGCCTTTTGGTCTGCGAACCCATGTGTATACACGGTTTGGTCAACGGGAACTTGTGTATACCTCTTTTTCCTTCATTCTATGATCCTGAACTGTGATCTGTCATTTGAGTGAGTTGCCATCAAGGACAACACCTGTGTCATAGCACCAACCATGTGTCACAATGCCAACAATATCCCCCTTTGGACTTGATGGCAACCCCAATTCATTCTCCCCCTTTGTCATCAAGGGAAAAAGGGTTATGCTCCCCTTGAGTACATCCTGAATTCTATGATATGCTGAAGTGTGTTGTTCATGCTCCCCCTAACTATAAGCGAGGTCTGCAAAAAGATGTTCGACAAGATGAACATGACTTTATACATCATAAATGACCTTCATATCACCAAAGACTCATACATACATCCATCTCCCAAGTAAGTGGGCAAATACCATGTTTTACTCATCCACCCAACCAAGTGGGGATACATCAAAATTTTATACATGATAAAACATGAACATTACATCATCCATCCCAGGCATAGTGGGGAAACAAAATAGGTCGTTACATGACCTTGACAATAAAATTTATACATAACATAGAGATAAAAATATCTAAAACAAGACTATGATAGTCATCAGCAACTATCATCAGTAGCATCTGTCAATCACCATCCAGACCAGCAACCATGATCTCCCTCTGCACCTTTTCCACCTGAATAAAAAACAACTATGAAATTGTACCAAGATCTTCTAAGGTAGTGCCAATAATGATAATGCATTATTAGAAGTATATGCTCCCCTTGAACTTGTGCCAGATGATCACTGTTAGACCCATATCAGACTCTTTTCATCCTAAGTTTGGCCCACTGATATTCTTCAAACGAACATATACGTGGTTGTATCCATAGAAACCAGTGTATGTACACGGATATGCTTCATGAAGCTCGCGTACAACCATTGTTCTCTAAAAAATATAATGTCAACATCAAGATGATGCATCAACTACTCCTAGCTTCTATCTGAGGTATTCAATTGTCTCTCTGGGCAGTGGTTTGGTGATTATATCAGCAACTTATTGCTTGGAGGGAACATACTCCAGTTTGACCTTTTGTTCAAGCACTTGTTCTCGGAGAAAATAATATTTGATAGGTATGTGCTTGGTCTTGGAATGCACGACTGGATTCTTTGAAATACTGTTTTCACTTGTATTATCACATAGAATGGAGATGGGTGGAGCACATGTGATCTAAATGTCTTGCAATGTTTGCATCATCCAAAGGAGTTGTGTGAAACAAGATGTAGTAGCCACATATTCTGCTTCAGCTATAGATAATGCAATTGAACTTTGTTTCTTGCTGAACCAAGACACTAATCCGGAACCCATATAGAATGCACCACCACTAGTGCTTTTTCTATCATCCACGCTTCCTGCCCAATCTGCATCTGTGTATGCATGAATTGTAAGATCTGTGTCCCTAGGATACCATAAGCCAAAATTTTCAGTTCCTTGAAGATATTTGAAGATCCTTTTGATTGCCTGTAGGTGTGATTCCTCTGGATTTTCTTGGAATATTCCAACTCTTCCCACTGCATGCATGATGTCTGGTTGGGTACCTGTTAGATAGAGCAAACTACCAATCATGGATTTGTAGGTTGGTTGATTTACTGCTGTTCATTCTTCATTTGCGCTGAGGCTGCATCCTATTACTATAGGGGTACATACTGGTTTAGAATCTTCCATGCCATATTTCTTCAAGATCTGCTTGACATACTTTGTTTGTGATAAAAAATACCATCTTTATTTTTTTGAACTTGTAAGCCAAGAAAATATGTGAGCTCACCAAGC
Source organism: Pinus tabuliformis (assembly GCA_031772625.1). Classification (NCBI taxonomy): domain Eukaryota; kingdom Viridiplantae; phylum Streptophyta; class Pinopsida; order Pinales; family Pinaceae; genus Pinus; species Pinus tabuliformis. Next base: position 1,706,522,235 of record CM062816.1, on the reverse strand, counting down.
AGGGACATTTCAAATTTTTTCTGCATTACCATGGCAAATTTTTGACTCATGGCTTCTTCGTTGCTACCAAAAATGATATCATCAACATACACAACAAGTATTAGCAATTTATCATTGTCAATTTTTATATATAGATTGCTATTAGCTGATCCTTTTGAAAAACCTTGTTGATGAAGGTATTTGTCAAGACAATAATACCAGGCCCTTGGAGCTTGTTTTAGACCATAGAGAGCCTTTCTAAGTCTGCATACGAGTTTTGGATCATTTCCAAGGATGAATCCATCTGGTTGCTCAATATACACTTCTTCTTCTAGGTTTCCATTAAGAAAGACATATTTCACATCCATTTGATATACTTTGAACTTCTGAAAACTAGAAAGAGCAAGAAACATTCTTATGGCTTCAAGTCTAGCAACAGGTGAAAAAGTTTCTTCAAATTCTATACCTTCTTGTTGAGCATACCCTTTACAAACAAGTCTGGCCTTGTTTCTAATAACTTCTCCATTTTCATTCAGCTTGTTTTCGAATATCCATTTGGTTCCTATGGAATTCTTATCATTAGGTTTAGGAACCAATTCCCAAGTATTATTCTTTTCAATATGCTCAAGTTCTTCATTCATGGCCTTGACCCAACATTCATATTTTCATGCTTCATTTACATTTTGCAGTCCAATGGAGGAAAGCAATGCTAGATAGTTTTAAGCTTCTGTAATAGTTCTTCTTGTCTGCACTCCTGCCTCTTTCTGCCCCAAAATTTGAGTCTCTGGATGATTCTTCTGAACGTACCTGGATAGAGTCTTCTCTTCTACCCTTATCTGTTCTTCTGGCACCTCATTGGTTTCTTCTTCAGAATTTGTCTGATTTGATGTGGAAGGATAGTACTCAACTTCTTCATAATCTTTAGTTTTTACCTGCTTTGGATTTTTGCCTGCTTCATCAACCACAACATCAATACTTTCAACAATTTTCCAAAGTCTTTTATTATAACACTTGTATCCTTTACTTCGGGAAGCGTAACCAAGGTGAATGCCTTCATCTGCTCTAGGTTCAAACTTCCCATGTTTTTCATCTGTCCTTTTGATGTAACATTTGCTTCCAAAAACTTTGAAGCATTTTAAAGTAGGAGCCTTACCATACCTAAGTTCATGTGGAGTTTGAGTGTTTTTTACCTGGACATTTGTTTTATTGAGAATAGTGACGGCAGTAAATGCAACTTCTCCCTAGAAGGTTGCAGGAGTTCCAGACTCATCTAGCATAGCACGAGCCATTTGTTGAACAGTTCTATTCATCCTTTCTACCACTCCATTTCGCTAAGGAGTTCTTGCTGTAGAGAATTCCCTTCTTATGCCATGTTCTTCACAGAAGTCAAAGAATTCATCCGAGGTAAATTCCCCTCCTCAATCAAACCTGAGGCATTTGATTTTGCGATCTGATTCATTTTCAACCAAGGCTTTGAAGACTCTGAACTTTTCAAAAGTTTCGTCTTTATTCTTTAGAAGTCCTATCCAACACATTCTGGAAAAGTCATCAATGAACAATATAAATTATTCTTCTCCATGAAGTGAATTTTTCCTAGATGGACACATAAATCAGTGTGAACAAGTTCAAGAGGCTTACTAGCTGATCCTTCCTTCTCAGGGAAATGTGTTCTAGTTTGCTTACCAAATTGACAAGATTTGCATATTGTGTTTTCTAGAATGATAATTTCTGGAAGATTGCAAAAATCCTTGTATCTACATGCTTTTCTTATTTGAGGGAAGCTTAGATGCCCCAATCTTCTATGCCATAGCCAGTGTTCATAATTTTTGCTTAGGTAGCACTGTTGTTGTCCCCCCTTGAGTATGTATAGGTTGTTTGGAGTTCTTACAAATTTGATCACTGTTTCTCCTATATCAAGCTCATGAACAACACATCCATTTGATCGAAACACTACCTCATTTCCTTGATCACACATTTGACTAACACTCAATTGATTATGCTTTAGACCATCAACATACATAACATTCCCAGCTTTAACCTTTTCTATTAAGAGAACAGAGCCTTTACCTTTTATGGCTGTAGGAGTGTCATTACCAAATGAGACCTTCTTTTCCTTTTCTAAGGGATTATATGAATGAAGTTTTTATTTATCACTTATCATGTGTTTCGAGCATCCACTGTCGATATACCACTGATTTTCTTGTCCTTCTGCATATAAGGCTATTCCACATTTTTCTGTTTGCGGTTCTTTCTTTCTCCATGTTTTGGTACCCAATGAAGCTCGCTCCTTCTGAGATGTTTGCCGAAATTTACTTCTGCATTTAGAATTTTCATGACCTAAGTTCTTACAAATAGAGAAGCCTATTTCATTTTCAAGAGTAGGAAAGTTATTGTAGGTCCCTTTCATGATCATAGTCACATTCCTTTGATTTTGTGCTTCTCTTGTCATGATGGTCTTGTAAGCAACACATTGAGCAACTTTTTGTCCAAAGTTATGACATGAAAAACATTGGCCATTAATGAAATTCCTACAATTATCAAATCTACTGACCTGATGATTGTAGTTTCCAATGGCATTCACTCTTGAAGCAAATTAAGGCTGATTTACCTATGGTTGGTTATAGCTTCTGTTCATCCTTGTAGTAGATTGAACCCGATTTACCTGATGATTTTCTTTATGGCTTTGTTGATGATTGTCAACATGTTCACTTCTCCTTGCTGCATCAAGATAACTTTTGGAGGTTGATGGCTTCTGTGCTTGAGATGCTTCTTCTGTATATCCAAGACCTATCTTTATCAGAGGAGAACGTTGCACTTTGATAATTTCATCTAAAGTTTCTGATCCTTTAGCAAATCTAAGATTGAGAGCTTTTGTTTTCTCAATATCTTTTCTTAGACCCACAATTTCACATTCTAACTTTTCATTATGTTTTTCCCTTTCAGCAAGTTGGAATGTCAGAGTATCTATAATCATACTCTTTTCTTCTAAACAGATTTTAAGTTTAGAAATTTCTTCATAGAGACCATCTTCATCTAAAGCATCCAAGAAATCATCATCTTCAAAAGCCATCAAAAGTCTATAATCATTACCATGTTCATCTTCATCACTATTTGATAACCCATCACTATCTTCATGTGTATAGTAGCTCTTCTTACTTACATTCTGTTTTCTATTCCATTTTGTTGGTTCCTTACCTTTATCCATCTTATCTTTATGAGGACATTTGGCTGCATAATGACCAACTCTTCCACAAGCAAAGCATTTGAAAGGTAGTTTACCTCTGAATCTTCTAGAACCTCATTGAAGATTCTTGACAAAGTTTGCTTCTTCCTCTCCTTCTGAAATGTGTCCCGATTCATTGAGCTCCTCTCTTCCCGATGCCTTGAATGCGACTTCTCTCATATATAATGGAACCCCTTTTCTCATTTTGAAAGAAGTTAGGATTCCATGCAGCTGTGTCATAGTAATACTCTGAAGATTCTGCTTTTCTTCTATGGTAGAAAATTTTGATTCAAACTTAGAAGACAGGGATCACAAAACCTTTTCAACTATAGTAACTTCTTTTATCTCTTCACCCAAGTTTTTCACGTGATTAAAAATCTCATCCATATGTAAGAGCTAATTAGCTATACTTTCATCATTGTGCATTTTTAGAGTTTCATATTGAATTTTGAGAGATTGTAGTTTTGCACGTTTTACTTTATCGTCTCCTTCATAGCTTAGAACGATATTGTCCCATATTTCTTTGGTGGTTTTGAACTGCATAACCTTGAAAAATTCTGATTGTGACAGACTCCCCAAAAGTGTGTTGACAACCTTGGCATTTGTTTCATACTACTTTTTACCTGTAGTATCTGTAGGAATTGCTGATGGAAATGTGTATCCTCCTTCCACGGTTTCCCAAACTTATGTTCCAAGAGATTGAACATAGGTTGTGGTTCTTACCTTCCAATAGAGAAAGTTTCTCCCATCGAAGATTGGTGGTCTAATGGATCCCTCTCTTTTGTAGGTACTCATGATGATAGATCTTCCTTCAAGCGATCAAGCTTTTTCTGAACGACTTGCTATGATACCAATTGTTGGAAATAATACTGAGAGGGGGGGTGAATCAGTATTAGAAATTTAACAATCTTTCATTTCCATAAACAAATTTATATAGGCTACTTCTATTAATGAAACCTCCATGTATACGCAACTATGTTTAGAGTAACCAGCATATACCTTGCATTCTTATAATTTAATTAGTTGATCTTTAATTTGTGTATTAGAACCATATAACTAGTAATCATATGCAGTAAATAGAACAGGCGATCACAGACATGAACACAAGATATAAGGTGGAAACCCAATGTGGGTGAAAATCTACCTACTGCAATCATCTCAATCTTTCTTTAATAAGAAACTTCTTTTACAAATTTTGCACTGGTGCAGCCATATACCAGTATGTAAGCTTCTACCTGTAGAAGGATACAACCTTCTCTTGTTCACCAGCTTTTCCTAGAAGGGAGCTACAACCCCCTTAGCTCTTTTACTAGCTGATGAGTTTACTAGTATGTAGGTACTGACCTACATAAGGCTACAACCTTCTCTTTTCTTCCAGGGACCACGTTTCATAAATTTTGAGACTGGATCCATCAATAACATTAATCAAACGTCAAATATATCTACATCAATCAATTTCCTTTGCACCAACCAAAACTGAATCAAACAATCAATTTTTTTAATGTTGTAACTAGAACACAGTAACAGTAACCAGAACCCAATGCAGAACCCAGAACACTACAACAGCAAATAGAGGTAGCTAAAAAATATTTTATGAGATGTACGTTACTTCAATGTGTCGAACCTGCATTCATACACTGTTATCTGAAGGTAGACCTGCTTATACGCTATTTTTAAATGTTGAACCAGCATGTGTATGCGCCTTTGCTATATTGAACCTGCATATAGATCTGTAAAAGATGATTTAACCTTTACAACTATTCGGAGATTAGTTATACCCAGATCATCATATTTACAGATTACGACATGCGCCAATTATAAAATATTAAAATCACACAAATATACTTCTCTTCAAGACTAAAGATCTTGACCCATAAATAGAATTTATCCTTCTTCAAGCGCTCAAGTTCCTCCTTGATTCAGATCCAGCTATGCACCATAATTCAATAACCAGTGTTCTAGATCTTGCTATTCATTAGATATTCAATGCTTGAGTGCCTTTTCCTAATGATCTCCTCCTCCTTTTATACTCTTAGGCCTTACTCAATACCATGGTCCAAAACCACTTTAGAATCAATACCTTGGACCAAATACCTAGGGTCAATACTTTGGATAACATACCCTAGACCAATACCATGGGTCAAAATACCGAGGACCAAATACCACGGACCAAAACTAGGTTTTCTAACATGTACGCGCTTTTCCTTGAGAGAACGTGCGTGTATACGCATACGCGCCTTTTGGTCTGCGAACCCACATGTATACGCGGTTTGGTCAAGGGGAACCTACGTATACCTCTTTTTCCTTCATTCTTTGATCCTGAACTGTGATCTTTCATCTGAGTGAGTTTCCATCAAGGACAACACCTATGTCATAGCACCAACCCTGTGTCATAATGCCAACATATATCTCACTACCATTTTATATTTGTGTCCTATGTTTTATACATTCATCCAAGCTTGCAGTTGTAACCAAATTACAATGAGCGTTCCAATTTTAGCATTTTGCCTATAAAAAATAACAATACAGCTCATGCTAAGCCTTTCGGCTATAACAAAACACTATTCTAGATATTTGGCCGATGACCTAATCTCCACCATATACCTGATTTTCCTCCATGCTTCGAACCCAACTTGAGTTAATCGTTCTAGAACACGGCGTCCGCATCGAGTGGTGAGCTATCACAGTAGTTGAAGATTCGCCAGCAGTGCAGGAATCCTACATGCACTCGACCATACTAACAAAATAATTAATTCATTTTCCATCAAATAATTTCTAGGAAGAGAATTATTAGTTACAAAGATTTAAAGGCATAAAATCTATAAAAATGGTTAATTAAGCACTTTCGTAAATCTTAAACATGAAACATAAAGCTAGTGGAGGAAGGGATATGATTCTTGGACTAGTGTAGAAATAAACGTGTTTGTAAGGTTAAAATAGAGGTATAAGGTCATGGTTTTGAAGGGAAAAAGGGTTGAAAAATGGAACAATTTGGCCTACCAAAAATGTTAACTAGAAAGGAGAAATACAAATAATAGTCCAGAATGATCAAGAACGCACTCATTTCTAATGACTTATGGAATGGAATTTGTAAAGGAGAGGAGGACAATGCACCTATATAACCTACATCATATAAGGAGTTAACCATTTGGAAGGACAAGGACAATAAAATCCTATTACATTGTTGCTACATTTGTAAGTGAAGAGATAAGTTGTCATTTTGTTTCCATTATAGATTCTTGTGGTGCATTAAAGAATTTAAAAAATATGTATGACTCATACTTATAATTGGAGATTCTATAACTAATGGTCAAGATATTAAACCTTGAGTTGAAATATGATGACCCCTTCGCTCTAGATTCTAAAATCAAAGTTTCCATCTTGCATGACATAAATGCCACTAGAAAGAAGATAGGCATTCCTCTCATAGGAGTTTTTAAGGCCCTCCACCCAACAAAGCCTCACTATCTTGAATCCCGACAAGTTAGTGACTAACTTGGGTACATTACATTTCAAAATCTAGCGGAGAAAATTATAGAACAAGAGAAATATTTTAGTAATAGGAAGATAGTGAATTATCTCCTTAAAGAAAGAATCTTCCTTGATCAAAAGGGGAAGAATTAATCACATGATTCTCCTCAAGGATGTGGTAGTAAATGTGGACATGAAATAAAGAATTTCATAGGCATTGGAGTAAATATTGTCAAAGATAATGATTTAATATTTATTTCATTTGTTGTGATAGAGATGGATATGATGCATCAATGTGCAAAATACCTTGGGAGAAGAACAAATATAAAAAGGTTAAAAAGAAGAGAGAGGTAAAACACAAGTTACAACAGAAGGTAAATCACCTGAATATGTGCATTATATTGTTTCCCATTACAATGTTGGAGTAACTCAATATTTATTTCACACTTCATTTCATTTTCTTCTTGGAGAGATGCATGGTTACATGACACAGGTGAAACATACCACATGAAATTTCAAAGAGACTTATTTGAATACTATAGTGATAATATAGTTGGACAAATGCATTTTGTGGATAAATTGAGTCTTAAACCATTAGGACTTAACAACATTAGGCTTAAATTTTCTGCATGTCCTACATTTATTCTCCTTTATGTACTCTATGTTGGAATGTACAATTATGTTGTTCCATCACTTCTTTGTATCTCTCAAAGAAATTCAGTTGAAGGGTCAAATAACACACAAATGACAGTCGAATGATCACCTGATGGAGTGGTCAACTAAGTGGTCACTAGGTTGGTTAAGTGGTTGAATAGCAAGACCATTGACCGAATTATTGGAGTAATCAACTAAACTATTGGATCAAATTGGAAAATTAAATAAATGACAAGAAGTGAACCAACAATATAGCATGGTTTTGTGGAGGCATGTGTAATAGTTGATGCTAACTGATGGATCAAATCCTCTGCAATCCAAGGAATATAGTGAATTAGATTATGTACCTATTTAACCAAAATTTCAGGAGTCATCGAATAATGTGAAGTTCCATTTATTTCCTCAGTCACGAAATCAAGGCCTCATATTCCACAATGTGGCTTATGCAATTGAACTCCATTATGCAAGCAACAAGTGTTTTATTACCCTTTGGATTTATGAGAATACATATAGCTCCAACACCCTCCTTGGAATTGGAATCGTTGAAAGATGAATACCAAAATTCAAACATTTGATTTTATATTTATTACATATGAATATGGCATAGGAAAGTAAGAATTTAAATATTGTGGTTGATCAGCTAACTTTACGACCTAGGCGAATCCAAGAAAGGAGATGAATCTACCTGAAATTTTATGGAAAATGTGTCGACGCATAAATTCCCTAAAATAGAATTATTCAAAAATATAGGTTCATTAGGAGCTTCTAATTTGGTTACCACATACTTCATATATCTTTTGTGATATACTTTGATCCTAATATCCTATCCCTGTAGAGTAGCCATAGATGGGACCAGTTTGTAGAAAAATAACCATTCAATTTTGATCACCAGTCCAAAATAAGCAACATACCATAATGATAAGGGATATCAACTATGAAAAAATTAATTGGTTTAGAAAAATTTAGGATTGGATGCCAGTTTGATAAGAAAATCAGGAAGCATTCCCAACACAGTAACATGAGATCAATCAAGATGAAAAATATGGTCGCACTACTAACGTTGAATGCCTAGATTTTGTGTGATTTCTAACAGAATTACACTCACTAAGGCTCTTGAGTCAACCATGAAGCTATGAACATTTTTATTTCAAATATCAAAGTTAGAAACAAATGGGGGCTCTCAAAGGAGGAAATTTCCCTATTAAAGCCTCGTTGTCGATTAGCAATTTATTATCTGAAGATCTATTAATCTGAGAAACACTCTTAGATCCATTGGTTGGTTCAATACCCTTACCTAGTTTTTCAATCACTCTTAGGAATTTAGGTTGGTTCAAAGAAAAGAGATAATACAATTAGATGTTAGATTTTTAATTCTCAATATAATTGAGTAAACTATACTCAGGGATCATGACACTTGAGGGGATGCTATATTTTTCGGTTAAGAAGCAGGATACATGGGCTAAGGTAGTTGCAGAAAATGGAGGTACAATTTTATCTGTTGGAATTAAACTCCTATTTCAAGTGTTTTATCCTCTAATATCCTTAGTATCCTAACTCAAACATGTATGAATATCCCACAAACCATTGATTGAGGAAGAGTGGTCCTTTCATTTTTCTCCACATAGTTCTTCATCTTCTTAGTGGTTTTCTTCAAGAGCTTGTTTTAAGTCCAAACTAGTCTCCAAGGATTTTAAGGTATCAAATATATTTTTCAATTGAGATAAATTTGGAAGGGATATATTTTTATTAACTGATGGATCATATTTTCTGAAAGGGGGCCTATGTTTAAACCAATATTGGCCCCCCTATTAGTTTTTTCCAAATTAGTGAATTTTCTTTCTAGATTCTTTAAATGCCTGGTCATATTCAAAAGATCAAGGAATGAAACTTCATTTGAGTCAATACAATGAGAATGAGTTCCTTGGTTTTTTGTACAGGTTAAAGGCTTGTCTTCGTCAATAATTGTTTTCCTATGAACACTTACAAGGTGCTTTTCTACTTTGACAACCTCTTGGAAATTCTCCTACAAGGTTTCCTTTTGTGCTATTTTGACAAACATGGCCATATTAGATGGTAGCAAGATGGAAGTATAAAAATCAATGGTTATTTCTCCTATAGGCCGATATGCTTTGGGAACCTTATTTCGAATGAGTTGAAATCTCTTATTGAAATATTTCACATTTTCGTTAAGTCCCATTTTTATCTAAGATAGATCTTGAAGTAGATTAGCTAGATTTTTATATTTTCCAAAATTTCCAATAAAGAGAGAGTAAAAACCCACCCAACTCGGAATTGTCTGAGGAGTTAGGGAAAAGTACTAAGAGGAAAATTTTCCTTCCAAAGAATATGGGAACAAGTGGTAAAACACATCCTCATGTTCCAAATTCATAATTCACATTACCAACATAAACCTCTTCATATGATCATTTAGGGAATCACGTTTACTAGGGTCAAACTTCTGGAGAAATTTGTTGGCATTATGATTCAGGTGTTGTCCTTGATGGCAAACCCATTCAGGTGATAAATCAAGAAGGACGCAGGAAATATGTTCAGCAAGTGCGTCCCCGCAGGTATACCATACAGAACCCGCGTCCAGGGACGCCGGCCAGCTGTTCAGGAGGTGCGTCCGCCTTGTGCACACATTTCAAGGCAGAGAAAAGCACGTGGGGGTTTCTTGCGTGGTATCTAGCCGACGGTTTTGTGTTTCTATGGTGTCGGCTCGTGGTATTGTTCAATGTTTTGGGGAGAAGCTTGCCTATATAAAGCAAAGGAGTTCATTTGGATTAAGCATCATCTTGGTTGAATATCTTTTGGTGAGATCTAGTCCAGATCTATGAGGGCGAATCTTCTAATGGACTGTGATCTCTATGGCGCATGATCAGATCTGTGGATCTGAGTGTTTGGGTTGGTTCTAAAGTCCTCATATCTTTTATATCTGAAGGGATGCAGGTTCAGTGAAGGGCAAGTGCGCCGGGACGCAGTACAGTAAAGGCTCAGGGGCGTCTCTGAGGCAAAGGACGCGGTGCGACTGTGTTATTGGGTGCGTCTCTGAAGCAAAAGACACGGCGCGATAGTGTTTCGGGGTGCGCCGGTCGCAGCAAAGCATAGAGGAACAGTGCGTCTGCACGCAGAACAGCGGAGGGTAGACTGCGTCCAGTCGCAGGCCACAGAAAGAAAATATGCATCCCTGTCTTAAGATGATCTGTTGACTGTATATTTCTGTTCATAAAGTGTTCTGGGTTATTTCTGTAATTACTGATCTGATATCTGTAGTGGACTGTATCTGTTATATACTTGTTGATCATTTGATTCTTCATGAAAAGAAGTAGGGGGTTGTAGCTCCCTTCCAGGAGAAACTGGAAAACGAGAGAGAGCTGTAGCTCTCTGCAGGTTGCAGCCTGCGTGCTGGTAAAGGACTGCACTAGTACAAAATCATTGTAAAAGAATTTCTTGAAAGAAGATAGAGACATATTGCAGCAGGTGGTTTTCTCCCGCATTGGGTTTCCACCTTACATCTTGTGTTCTTTGGTGTGACTGTCTATTTTCTTTATTCAAGCTCATTATTTTATTGTACTGATATGCAAGAATAATTCAAAAGATCAAATAAGGAAGATTTGGTAAATTGCTTAATAATACTGATTCACCCCCCCTCTCAGTATTATTTCCAACAATTGGTATCAGAGCAGGTCCTTCAGAAAAGCTTGATCGCTTGAAGGTAGATCGTTCATCATGAGCAACTACGAGAGAGAAGCATCAATCAGGCCACCAGTTTTTGATGGGACAAACTTCAATTATTGGAAGGTAAGAGTTACTGCATATCTTCAATCTCTTGGTACTGAAGTTTGGGACATTGTAGAAACAGGCTATGGTTTTCCTTCAGCTACTCCTACAGATCCAGCTGAGAAAAAGAAGTATGAAACAAATGCAAAAGCAGTCAGTACTCTATTAGGAAGTATATCCCAAACAGAATTCATGAAGGTAATGCACTTCAAATCAGCAAAAGAAATATGGGACAAAATGATCACAAGCTATGAAGGAGATGAACAGGTAAAACAAGCTAAACTTCAAACTCTCAGGATTCAATATGAGACTCTCAAGATGTATAATGATGAAAGTGTGGCTAATTATTTTCTTCGGGTAGATGAGATTGTTAATTGTATGAAAAATTTGGGTGAAGAAGTAAAGGAGTCCATAGTAGTTCAAAAGATTCTAAGATCATTATCCCCCAAGTTTGAATCCAAAGTATCTGCAATAGAAGAAAAAGAAAATCTCCGTGTTCTTACTATGTCTCAGCTACATGGAATTCTAACTGCTTATGAAATGAGAAAGGGAGGACCATCAGACAGAAGGGAGGCTGCTTTTAAAGCATCAGGCAAAGAAGATTACTATGAAGCAAGCCATGATCCAGAAGAAGAGGAAGAAGAATCAAATTTTGTCAGAAATCTTCAAAGAGGTTCTGGAAGGTTCAGAGGTAAGCTACCTTTCAAATGCTTTGCTTGTGGAAGAGTAGGTCATTATGCTGCAAAATGCTCTTATAAGGATAAAGGAAAGGAACCAGTTAGATGGAACAAGAAACAAAGCGCAAATAAGAAAAGCTACTACACCCATGAAGATAGTGATGGCTTATCAAACAGTGATGAAGATGAACAAGGTAATAAATATAGGTTGTTAATGGCATTTGAAGATGATGATTATGAGGATGCTGTAGATGTGGATAACCTTTATGATGAAATTACTAGACTCAAGAGATGCATAGAAGAAAAGAACATGATTATTGATACTCTACAATTCCAAATTGATGAAAAGGAAAAACATCTTGAAAAATTAGAAGGTGAAATTGTTGGTCTTAGAAAAGAAATTGAGAAAACAAAAACTATTAATCTCAAGTTTGTCAAAGGATCTGAAACTTTGGATGAGATTATCAGTGTGCAGCGGTCTCCACTAAATAAGACAGGTTTGGGCTATAATGGAGAAACTTCTCAAGCATCCACTTCAAAAAGTTATCTTGATGCAGCAAGAAGAAATGAGCAAGAGCACAAGGAAGATCATCAGGTAAAGCAGGGACAAATGTCAAACAGAAACTATCAGGGGCAATCCAGCTTAAGGGTGAACAAAAGCCACAACCAGCCACAGGTAAAATCTTCTCAATTTGGTTCAAGAATAGATGAAAATAGAAATTACAATCAGTTGGCTGGTAGATCCAATAATCGCAGAAGCTTCTTCAATGGACAATGCTTTTCTTGCCATAACTTTGGTCACAAAGCAGCTCAATGTGTTGCGTATAAAACAATCATGACTAGGGAAGCTCAAAAACAAAGAAGTATGACAGGGATTACAAAAAGGACCTATAACAACTTTTCAGCTCTTGAAAATGAAGTTGAATGTTCTATTTGCAATAATTTTGGACATAAAGACTTTGAATGCAGAAGCAGGTTTCCGGAAAGAAAGGTACAAGAGCAGAAAAAGGAACAAGCCTCAGGCACCAAAACATGGAGAATAAAGGAACCTCAAACAGAAAGATGTGGGATAGCATTTTATGCAGAAGGACAAGAAAATCTATGGTACATTGACAGTGGATGTTCGAAGCATATGACAGGTGATAAAGAAAAACTTGAGTCTTATTCTAATTTAGAAAAGGGAAAGAAAGTCTCTTTTGGAAATGATACTCCTGCAACTATAAAAGGAAAAGGTATTGCTCCTTTAAAAGAAGATGTTAAGGCTGGAAATGTTTTGTTTGTTGATGGATTGAAGCATAATCTACTAAGTGTCAGCCAGATGTGTGATCAAAGAACCGAGGTTATATTCAGATCAAATGGATGCCTTGTTCGTGATCTTGATACAGGTAAAACAGTTCTCAAAGGAAAAAGAACTCCAAATAATCTATACATATTTGATGAAGGACAACAACAATGCTATCTAAGCAAGGATGAAGAGCACTGGCTATGGCATCGAAGGTTGGGACATCTAAGCTTCTCACAAATAAGGAAAGCTTGCAAATATCAGGCAGTTCGCGATCTTCCAGATATCAAAATTCCTGACAACACCATATGCAGATCATGTCAGTTTGGAAAACAAACCAGAACTAACTTTCCAGAGAAAGAAGGATCAGCCAGCATGCCTCTTGAGCTAGTACATACAGATGTATGTGGACCATTCAGAAAAAGAACACCTAGAGGGGAGGAATACTTGATATTATTTATTGACGATTTCTCCAGGTTTGTTTGGTTAGGACTTATGAAGCACAAAGATGAAGCATTCGAAAAATTCAAATCCTTCAAAGCCTTGGTTGAAAATGAATCAGGTCACAAAATTAAGTGCCTCAGATCTGACAGAGTTGGGGAATTTACTTCAAATGAATTTTTCGATTTCTGTGATGAACATGGGATAAGGAGAGAATTTTCTACAGCTAGAACTCCTCAGCAAAATGGAGTGGTTGAAAGAATGAACAGAACAATCCAGCAAATGGCTCGTGCTATGCTTGATGAATCAGGAACCCCTGCAACCTTCTGGGGTGAAGCTGCACATGCGGCGGTTATTATTCTCAACAAGACAAATGTCCGAGTGAACAGCACTCAAACTCCTCATGAGCTCTGGAGTGGTAAAACTCCTTCGGTAAAGCACTTCAAAATCTTTGGGAGCAAATGCTATATCAAGAATACTGAGGAGCAGCTTGGTAAACTTGATCCTAGAGCAGATGAAGGTATTCTTCTTGGCTACTCTCCACATAGCAAAGCATACAAATGCTACAATAAAAGACTTGGCAAAATTGTTGACAGCATTGATGTAGTGGTTGATGAGAAGGGATACATTCCTAGTCAAATACATCGTGAAGACATCGAAGAAGATGAAAGCCACCCTCAAAGATAGAATGATGAAGAAGAAGAACCGCAAGAAGAATCTCAAGAAGAACCTCACGAAGAAGCAGAAGAACGAACAAGAATAGAAGAAAAGACTCCATCCAGATATGTTCAAAAGAACTATCCAGAATCTCAGATCATGGGACAGAAAGAAGCAGGTATACAAACTAGAAGAACAGTTGCAGAAGCTTCAAGTTATTTGGCATTACTCTCCTCTACTGAACCACAAAATGTGAAAGAGGCATGCAAAGATGAATGTTGGGTGAAAGCAATGGATGAAGAACTTGAGCAAATCGAAAAGAACAACACTTGGGAGCTGGTTCCTAGACCAAAGGATAAGAATGTTATCGGAACAAAATGGGTCTTCAAAAATAAATTGAATGAAAATGGAGAAGTAATTAGAAACAAAGCCAGACTTGTTTGTAAAGGATATGCACAGCAAGAAGGAATAGACTTTGAAGAAACTTTTGCTCCTGTTGCAAGACTTGAGGCCATCTGAATGTTCCTTGCTCTCTCAAGTTCTCAGAATTTCAAAGTATTTCAAATGGACGTAAAATCAGCCTTTCTGAATGGAGACTTGGAAGAAGAAGTGTACATTGAACAGCCAGATGGGTTCATTCTTGGAAATGATCCAAATCTTGTATGCCGATTGAAAAAGGCTCTCTATGGTCTCAAACAAGCCCCAAGGGCTTGGTACTACCGGTTGGACAAATATCTTCATCAACAAGGTTTTTCAAAAGGTTCAGCAGATAGCAATCTATATATAAAAATTGAAAATGACAAATTGCTAATACTTGTTGTGTATGTAGATGACATTATTTTTGGCAGCAATGAAGAAGCTATGAGTCAAAGCTTTGCCTCAGTCATGCAGAAAGAATTTGAAATGTCCTTGCTAGGAGAACTAACATACTTTCTTGGTTTGCAAATCCAACAAAAGGAAGGAGGAATCCTTTTATCTCAAACCAAGTATCTCAAGCAGATTTTGAAGAAATATGGCATGGAAGATGCAAAACCAGTATGTACACCCATGGTCACAGGATGCAGTCTCAGTGCAAATGATGAATCTGCAGCAGTACATCAACCAACCTACAGATCTATGATTGGAAGTTTACTATATTTAACAGGTACCCGACCAGACATCATGCATGCAGTTGGAATAGTTGGAAGATTTCAGGCAAATCCGAAGGAGACTCATCTTCAAGCAGTGAAGAGAATTTTCAAATATCTTCAAGGGACTCAAAATTATGGCTTATGGTATCCTAGAAATACAGATCTTACTCTTCATGCCTATACAGATGCAGATTGGGCCGGAAGCGTGGATGACAGGAAAAGCACAAGTGGTGGTGCGTTCTTTATGGGTCCCAGACTGGTCTCTTGGTTCAGCAAGAAACAGAGTTCAATTGCCTTGTCTACAGCTGAAGCAGAATATGTTGCTGCTGCATCTTGTTGCACCCAACTCCTTTGGATGATGCAGACTTTGCAGGATTATCAAATCACTTGTACACCTCCAATCTCTATCTTATGTGACAACACAAGTGCAATCAGCATCTCAAAGAATCCGGTTATGCATTCAAAAACCAAGCACATACCAATCAAGTACCATTTTCTCCGGGAACAAGTACTTGAACAGAAGGTCAAGTTGGAGTATGTTCCTTCTAAGGAACAAGTTGCTGATATTTTCACCAAACCATTGCCCAGGGACACTTTTGAATACCTCAGGCAAAAGCTGGGGGTTGTTGATGCATCATCTTACTGTTGATCATCTTCCTATTGGTGGTATAGGCTCAGGGGGAGCACATAATGCATTGTTGGCATTATGGAGAAGGAGATCTTGGAATTAGCTGCAATATGTCTCTATCTCCTTCATGATGGATTTCTGGTTACAAATCTGGAGATGCATGAGCATAGGGGGAGCATACCCTTTGCTCTTGATGTCAAAGGGGGAGAATGAAGCTGATGTGGTTGCCATCAAGTCCAAAGGGGGAGATTGTTGGCATTATGATTCAGGTGTTGTCCTTGATGGCAAACCCATTCAGGTGATAAATCAAGAAGGACGCAGGAAATATGTTCAGCAAGTGCGTCCCCGTAGGTATACCATACAGAACCCGCGTCCAGGGACGCCGGCCAGCTGTTCAGGAGGTGCGTCCGCCCTGTGCACACATTTCAAGGCAGAGAAAAGCACGTGGGGGTTTCTTGCGTGGTATCTAGCCGACGGTTTTGTGTTTCTATGGTGTCGGCTCGTGGTATTGTTCCATGTTTTGGGGAGAAGCTTGCCTATATAAAGCAAAGGAGTTCATTTGGATTAAGCATCATCTTGGTTGAATATCTTTTGGTGAGATCTAGTCCAGATCTATGAGGGCGAATCTTCTAATGGACTGTGATCTCTATGGCGCATGATCAGATCTGTGGATCTGAGTGTTTGGGTTGGTTCTGAAGTCCTCATATCTTTTATATCTGAAGGGACGCAGGTTCAGTGAAGGGCAATTGCGCCGGGACGCAGTACAGTAAAGGCTCAGGGGCGTCTCTGAGGCAAAGGACGCGGTGCGACTGTGTTATTGGGTGCGTCTCTGAAGCAAAAGACGCGGCGCGATAGTGTTTCGGGGTGCGCCGGTTGCAGCAAAGCATAGAGGAACAGTGCGTCTGCACGCAGAACAGTGGAGGGTAGACTGCGTCCAGTCGCAGGCCACAGAAAGAAAATATGCGTCCCTGTCTTAAGATGATCTGTTGACTGTATATTTCTGTTCATAAAGTGTTCTGGGTTATTTCTGTAATTACTGATCTGATATCTGTAGTGGACTGTATCTGTTATATACTTGTTGATCATTTGATTCTTCATGAAAAGAAGTAGGGGGTTGTAGCTCCCTTCCAGGAGAAACTAGAAAACGAGAGAGAGTTGTAGCTCTCTGCAGGTTGCAGCCTGCGTGCTGGTAAAGGACTGCACCAGTACAAAATCATTGTAAAAGAATTTCTTGAAAGAAGATAGAGACATATTGCAGCAGGTGGTTTTCTCCCGCATTGGGTTTCCACCTTACATCTTGTGTTCTTTGGTGTGACTGTCTATTTTCTTTATTCAAGCTCATTATTTTATGGTACTGATATGCAAGAATAATTCAAAAGATCAAATAAGGAAGATTTGGTAAATTGCTTAATAATACTGATTCACCCCCCCTCTCAGTATTATTTCCAACAAAATTTCACAGGGTACTTAGGTAGTCGCTGTTCTGGCCCAGGGATACAACTAAGGTCTATCGACCATAATTGAATTTATTGGATCTTGGTGATGATGCAATGGAGAAATACGTTGAGATGGTTCAGATGAAGAATTTGGCTCGAGTAAATCAACAGATGGTGAATGTGGAGAACATGGTGGGGATGGTGGCTTTTCGAAACTTTAGGCCAATGGATTTTCAAAACACTCTTATAAAAATACTTTGACACTAAGTGGGGGGATTAGCAAAGAAATAATTAGAAGTTTCACTCTTTGCTAATTTGGATCAAATAGACAGCTTGGGTAAGGCTTTTTTATCTCTCCAGATGTATTCTATAGGATCTATCCCTTGTTCACGTGCTACAATGTGGGTAAGTTGTCAACTTGGTCATATTAATTCACTTAACTGCAGATTTCTAAGCTTAGGGGCATGACTGATGGGCTAATACGATGAAAGTTGAGTTGAAATCCTAACATGAGGTAGGGAAGTAGTAAGAAATTGCGGAGAAGAAGATGAACGAGGCATTAAATTTATAATGACATCTTCCTGGGCCATTCATATTTTACACTCTAGATTGTGAAATATTATGGGCTAAATCACACTGAGAGAACTAGAAGAATACTTCAAATCCCTCGTGGAGTAGCACTCCTAGTTCCATTTCTATCGATGGGAAGAATGCGACTTTTGATGGAATACCATTGACAAAGGGAGGAAACCTATTTGTGAGTCCCAATTACACCCACTTTTGTTTGGTATGGTGACCTTGAGCTAGTATGTGGGCTCGGTTACCACTTAGAGGAAAAAGAAGTGCTCTTGTCTAAATTTTCAACTTTACTGTTAGCAGTGTTCTTCGTTATTGTTAATTCGATTCTTTTAGTTAATTGATGAAGTATTAGGGGAAATTTATTGTTGGACTAAATAAAAGTGAGACAACATAACTAGATTTTTCAGTTAAAGAGAAGTTAAGAACAAAACAATTGTGCATATGTTGATATATCGATCAAGAAACAATAATAAGCACATAGAATAATTAATAATTAACAAACCTTGTGGGAGCTTGAACATTCACATAAATATATGTTAATATGCGAGACACTAGAAACTTAATAAACACAATCTACTGGAAAAGGACTTTACATATATCTATTGGATAGGAAAATTGTATTAATAAAGAAAAATGAGTCCTTCATTTACAAAAATGGCACTCAACAAGTAATTCCTTAGGCGCCATAAGGATGTTCTAACTTCTTAGGCTTGATTTGTTGTCAATGTATCTTCCAAGAAGCGTGTATGTTTCGGATCTTCCAAATACTAGGGTCTCTGTTGGGTCCCTATAATACTAGTGATTACCCCATTACTATTGTAGTTATACCCCTTATTTATATTGTTGTGCCCCCATTGCCCCCATATTGTTATTAATGTGCCCATAGAATCCCTCTATTGTTATTTTTGTGGCTTTATATTATTATTGTTAGGTTAGCTGGATTATATTGTGACTCCTTAGACTCCTATATATAGAAAGGAGGTTTTTTCATTTGAATCATCGAAGAATTGTTCATTTATGTAATGTAAAGGAGGTTTCCCCCTCGAAGAGGCTTAATTCTAAGGCATTGATCTATCTTTTCTATCTTTTCTTGAGCTGGTTTCATAACAGTCTCTAGCCTTATGTAACAACCACATGATCCTTAACATTCAGTCTATCAGGTTGCATACATTGGTCTTCATTCCGACCATATAATATTCAAGCTGGGATTCCTCCCTAGTGCATGTGATTATGAATTATTCTATTGAATCTTCATCCACCCTTTAAATTGTCTTAATCATGGGGAATATTATGGCTTCAAATTTAGTGATATCATGCAATATTGGTCGAGTGGATATGGATTTGGATTAGAATCACAGAGTCCCTTATCCTCATTCTTCTAACTTTTCTGCAATTGCATCCCACATCCTCTTAGCTAGCTCGAGAGATCTGATTGTTGTCACTTTAGGTTCCTCATATTCTAATATATAGTGATTTAATAACAAATTATATTTTCTCCTCTACTCCATAATTAATTTGGGCAATGAATTAGGAGCATCCCTGTGTTCCTTTTCCTACTCTAGTATTTGGCTGAGAGTTGTGCTGGATTTTTTATGGGATCGAACTTAGTATCCAATTCTTGCAATGTATTTTAGAGATAGGTAAAGAATTTTTTGACCTATTGTAACTTATCTAAAAAGGAGTCTTGCTCTCTTTGGAATTCATTATTTAATCTTATTTCCTGAGCTTTCATCACTTGAATGTTGATTCATGTCTTCTTTGTTTGGTCAAACCTAGGGTTGATCTCTATTTTGTACTCCTCCTTGAATTTATTTAGCTGATTAAAATGATCTTCCCTAGGTTGTGTTTCTCTTCCTTAAATTTAGCTTTAAAGGACTTGAATAAAGATATGCATTGTGTTTACAATCCTTACTTCTTTTCAGACTCCAAAAACTACTTTTCGTCTTCCAAATGTTGTTGCAAAAAGTTTTCTATCCGATTTAATTTCTCCACATATAAGGATATAATTTGAGTGGTGTCCTTGTTAGCTGTTGCCATTGCTCGAAGAACTAAGGTTGTGTTAATGGAAGCTTCCTATTGCGTTTCCTAGAAATACTCCAATAATAATTTGTTTCAAGCTTTCTAAAGTGGCAACATATTCTTTATTGGTTCTAATCTTTTTCCTCTTCGAGATACTACAAATGAACACATTCCTAGACCTACTACAATATTAGCCACCTATGTTGACAAACTTATCTTCAATATTCCTTCGGTAATCTGGAAGAGTTGCTACACCTATTTACTTGGAAATTAGAGGGATAAGGGAGATCAAAGTTTGCGGAATGATGTGACCATGTACTAGAGTAATTTTTGGGATGATAAATTCCAATAATTCTTGCTACTAGGAAGGTTCCAAATAATTTAGTTTCTCTTTTTCCTTATCAATATCTTTGTCTAGTAGAATTTCTTTTGTCTCAGGTTCATCATCATCAATGGTAATTTTCTTAATTTTCGAGGTCCCATCTTGTGTCCACTTTTGTTGTAGTAGTCTCATATCTACTTTGAGCCTTTTAGTTTCAAAATATTCATCCTTAAGCTTATCTTCTTCATTTTCTACTTCCTATAGCATTTCTATCTCAAAGAGAGGTCCCTCATTTTTTCTTTCCCTTTATTTTGCTTCTGGAAGTTGGAGGTCCAACAGATGTTCCTTTTTCCTTATCTAAATTATCATATTTTCTTCATCATATGTGAAAAAATCTTGAAATATCAAATCATCAGTATCAAATTTATACTCATATGAATAAGTAAGCCTTACATAATTACAATGTTCTTTTACTATGCCATGGGGTTCATGCGTTCTAAAAGTTCATGTAAGAACATTTAATTCCTTGATGATGTAAGCTTCTTTGATGACCTAAGGAAATTTTTTCAAAGTATAATGACATGCCTTTACTGGAAATCACATTAATGGCCTATTATTGTTATTTTCTAAAGCCAACTCCACTTTGGATCCTACTGTTAGATATGTGATCTCTTGAATTGTCAGCTAATCACGGAAAAACTAAGGCATCAAGAATGAGAATGATAAATAGTTTAATAACCTGATGTATGTATAGTGTTCCTCATAATACCATTTCCCAATCCTCCTAATGGTAATGCTCTCTTCTTCTGATAATCAAGGTGTTAGAAGCCGGAAGAGTATATGGTGGGTCCGAGCCAAAAAATGAGCATAAAGTTCTTAAAATAACTTAAGATATTGATCTACCAACAACTCTTGGGAATGTGTATCAATAGGGGGGAGTGCTAAATTCCACTTCCAGTTCATTCTTGGAAACTCATTTGTGATGCATAGAGAGTCTACTAAATATGTTGACATGTAGAGGTACATGATATAATTTGATATAACATCCTTCACCTTTAACAAATATTTCAATAAATTACTAGATAAAATGCTTATCCAATTGAATATACACCCTTTGTAAAATATTTATTCTACTAATGATATCCAATCGATCTCGAATTAGGAGGCATCTAATTCTCTATAGAGTTGGTTAATCGTCGTTGTAAGGTGGTTGAACGGATCCCATAGATATTGTGTGGGATATTGTTTATTTGTGTTTTCCTTAAAGGAATTGGTGTCCTACCACCAACCCTTTATAATGTTTATAGGCATGGGATGACTTTGAAGAAATTCTATATAAATTGCCTAGTCAACTTAACTTCATCCTGCTAGATATGATACATCTCATGGAATGCATCAGGCTTTAGAAAGGCAATAATTTCAACTTTTTTTGTTAAAAATGACTTCTTGCTTCAAATATATCTTTGCTAATGCCCATAGAGTCATCTCATTTTAAGGCATGACCAACAGTTTGGTGGCAACTCAATAGATCTCCAATTTTTTGATGTTGCACATCATGGTGTACTATTCACTTTGTGCGTCAAACTTAGAATTGGAATAGATTCAATGAATCTCGCCTCAATATGTGTAACCGCCCCACTTACCTTACGGGGCTGGTCACTTTCTAATCCAATTTAACTTGTATTGTTAGAAAAATGGGATAGTAATTGTTTTTAACTCTTATGCCCATTTTCCTTAATAAATTCTCCTTTCAAGGGTTTGGATTATTAAATTAAGTTTACCACCCTTCTTTTACACCAAAATATTATATATATCTATATATATATATATATATATATATATATATATATATATATATATATATATATATATATATATATATATATGCATGTGTTGTGTGTGTGTGTGTGTGTGTATTTAATAATTGCCTATGCTAGCACTGCACTTTACGGCGGATATAATCACTACACATTGGTAGTGGCATGCCATCGATTTTCGATGATCATTCACCATTGTCTAATTGACACAATGGATTCCATCTGGTGGCTCCCTATGTATTTATATGCATATATAAATGAAATAGCTATATAAATTACATCAATGATCCATGATGATCACGCTCCAAATAAACAAATTTCGATGGGTTAACATATAGGGATGTTAACAAAGGCAACGGTGGTGTACAAAGTGATTTATCAAAACTGCCCATGTCCAAATCTATAGTTGGGATAAATTCTAACACCCCTCCATCGCCTTTTATAAAACTGTTGCAGGGGGTATTGGAAAAGGAGGCATCAAGTTTACAAAACCACTTACAGATTTACAGACATGTGCATATCAAAAGGTTAGGGCCCACTCCATACATGTATCCATTACACCTATAATAACCCACCATGTCATAGTAGACCCACATCGTCATCCTCTACAAATCATTGGTTCCTCCATGCTATCCTTTCCCTATCATCCCGACGCTCCATTGACATGACCCCCTTGTGAACTTTTGGGGGTTGAGACCTCTGAGACACGTCATCCTGGTCCTTGTGACCATAATGATTCCCCTCACCTACTCCCCTTTAATCCTCCAAAATGAAACCTTCAAGAAGAAACCTCCGAGACATGTCATCCTGGTCCCTTCCCTTATGACGGACTTTACTTGGTGCCCATCTCTCCGGCCTCATCCATAGTACTATACCACCACATCATCCTACTACTTGTTACCCTGCTGCCCTTCTTGTGCACTATCATAAATGTTCTAGGGTTAATATGTCAGGTTGACTTTTCAAGTGGACCTACCACTTGGCCAATGTGATTGTAACCATGATGACATGGATACCACCATGTCCGGGCCCCACGTCATCCAACTCCCTCAAGGTGAAATCCCCTACTATATTTATGGGAAAATTTCCATCAGGATGAGCTATAGTGTGGGCTCCATTTCGACCAATGGAAAATTAATCTACTACTACACTGTAAGCCTAGTCAGCCTAGTGCCCGGTTATCCCTGTCATTCCCTTTTACTGGTAATTAATAGCTTTGAGTATGTATCCTTTGGGAAACATCACCTCTCCATTCACTTAACTATGATAAGGAAAAACCCTGACATCGAATTCATGGCTTCGATGATGGGGCTCTCATTAGACCCTTTTGGATAAGGTTTCTCTAGTTAAGACTATAAGTTTGAGCTCAAGCCTAGATTTGCAGCAACACTGCTCATTTCATTGTTGAAAATATGTTTTCATTGATTTCAAAAGGATATTCAGTGATGGGAACAGGGTTTCCATTAAGAATATGGTTGGAAATATGTTGTCAATAGGTGGCAGCAAGTGGCATAGTTGTAAAACAGGTGTATCAGAAGAACAGTTTCTAGGCATAAGTGCTACAGGGAAAAGTGTCTACACAGAACTTATTATCCCATTAAGGTGTGATAGCTACCTTAGAAACAAACAAAGTAAAGCTACTTTCATTTTTCCTTTATGAAGTATAGATGAGAGAAGAACAAAGAAGACCAACCTCTGTCTTTCGCTAATCTCCTGGTTCGATCCCTCTCTCTCTTGATAGTCTTTCACTACTTGTTCCCTTGCACGCCCAGCTTCACAGAGTACCTCTAAGATCACAGTAGCATGGCACTATACAAGAACATGGATCTATAATCATAAGCAATCTAGGATCAGATGTAAATTGACCATACAAATGCAGCAAACATAAATGACACAAGAGTATGGAGGAAAACTTGAATAGCTTTTATTAATAAACAAGAAAGAGCCAAGGGAGTTACAACCAGTTGTTCTGACCCAGCATCATCCTCTCAGCAAAGAAGCCCCTCTTCACCTCATACAAAGCTTAGATCACCCAACAATCTGATGTTGTCTCAAGAAACCAACAACAATTCCTTACAATATGCAAAATTCCAGCCTCCGGATCTCTGGGATGAGGGATCCATATATAGATATCTGTAAGGGAGATGAGTCAGCTTGTGATTTGATTAGTGTCTTCCCTCTGATAGTTCTTTCTTCCACTTGGAGATTGATGATCTCTTACTCATCCTTGGTCGAATTCAGAGAGGCAAGTGTCACAGGAGAAGTTTCTGGAAGTTTCCATGCCTCTCCACCTCGCAGAATGACACTGCCATTTGTCACTTCTCGCCCATAGCACCCCATAGAAGGGCTTTTTGAAATGCAATGCACCCACGCAGTGTGTTTAGGTGAGATGCAACGCACTTTTCCTATGGAGTAGATGAAACGATCCTGTTTTGACCAGTTCTGAGCAGCTTTTCATGGAGAACTTCTAGGAGAAGCTGTAATCAGTTGACCTTGTTCCTTTAGGGGTTAGAACAACACGTTTAGCAACTTAGGAGCCCTTGGTTTATGGACATTTCATGCCTGGGGTTGTAGTGGCCAAAAATGTCTATAACAGTTGCCCCCTAAAGCATGAGGTCGTTAATCTTTTGATGTCGGGTGAAATGCTTTATTATGAGGATCTGAAGTTCTTTCAAGCTGGGAGGAGACCTGTAATAAGATACAATACAATACATTATCTTCATATAATTTTCATGATCTAGCTGAGGCAGGCATTCCCATGCTCAGCTTTATAAATTCATTTTCATGTACATAGGACAGAAAATCGTCTGAGTGTAGACTGATGATTCTGGTAGATCCATCATCCCTTTGATTGGATGATTATCTGCATACATTTGATGTCTTTATTTCCCTGGATATATATCGTAGCCTGGATGAAACAAACTAGATCCAGGGTCTTCAATCTCATCCGATCTTCACTCTAATTACAAGTCTATCCATGTGAGAGATGTTCTGGAATCGAACATGGAAAGACATCGCCTGATTACCAGCCAATGATGTAAGCTATTAACAGGCGCGAGAGGAATCACCGATAATGATAATGACCCTCAAGGTATTGCAGTACAATTCACGTGGTGTGAATAAAGGACTTGGCGTCGAACACCACACAAAATCTTTCGGTCGAAGGCCATTGACGTAAACCTGTCGCTGAAAGTGAGAAACTTGCCATTGAGGCATGCAAGCTTCAAAGTACTAAATGGGGTGTTCCTAGATCGACTTCCTGGATAATGAGCTGATGTCGACAAGAAGTGATCTGTCACAGGACGGCCTTAATGAATCCCACATCAATGACACGGAAGGGAGCAAATGATTTTAATGGAGGTGAAAATGATCTGATGACATACGGTTCAGGGTGGCAGTCATGAAAGAATGGAGTATGAATGTATTGTAGCGGGTGAGACACAGGTGAATTCTCTCAATGACTTCTCTTGAACATATCAATGACACTGACATGATGGATTGGTAGCATTACCCCAAATGTGGATGGTGTGATGGGACCATGGCGATGTGACCGGTGAATGAAACAACCCAACCCGACTTGGATGTGGAGTGAAAGTGTCATGTTCAAGAGCGACTTGCTACCAACAAAGTTTCTTCAAGTTTTCTTCCCAATTTTCCCCAGTCATTGCTGACCAATACCTCTTTATTTTTGTCAAGCTTGAGGAGGATCACATATGCTTGTTCTATAATTTTCCTTCGGGAAAACCCATCGCTATGTTTTAACGAGCCTAGTGATAGTGAAACTCGTTCTTGTTTGCTATGGACAAGTTTGTCGCTATTAAGTTTTAACGAGTTTACTGACAAAGATAACTCGGTCCTTTTCAATTTTAGAGAGTCTGAAAAGGAATGTAAAGGAAACTCCAAAATTCCTTTTTCGTCATCTAATCCCTTAAGTCTGGAAAAGTATAAAACAATACAGAAGGGATGAATTTTCGATACTTTTAACGCGCCGAACAAAACAAGCGCTCGATCTTTTTGTGTAATAATCCCTCAGGTCCAAAAAGATTAAAATTTAGAGGAGGGATAGTATTTCCGGTCCCTTTAACGAGCTGGAGAGGCCAATGGCTCGGCAATCTTTTCATATTTTACGAGTCAGTTGAAAAGAGCTTAAAGGAGACTCATCTTTTGGGGAACGAGTGATAAAATTGGGTAGCAGCTGGTTCCAGGTAAGGTTTGGAATGTTCCAATCACAGCAGTGTTACAAGGATGGCTAGTGAGATCACTCTTCACAGCTGTTCCTCAAAAAGGGGTAAACAATGAAATGGAGGTGAATGATCCACCAATACAGAGTGGAGGTGATGATGAGAACACGACCAAGGCTTTTAAAGGCTGAAGTACTACATTCACGACGGTTATTTACCGGGAAATAGTTCATTTTTTAATGAGCTTAAACGTGGGGGGAAACATTTGCTCATGGCTTATGTTTATTTTTTAACGAGCTTGAACTATGCGCTAAAACTGCTCGATACAATGGCCACTTCTCGACTTTACCATAAATAGCTTCATTCTTTCAAAGATTGCACTGTATTTTCAATTGCTTTATCAAACTAGTCAGAAATGAACAATATATGTTTGAAAAATAAGTGAGAACACTAATATTTTACTTCGAACTACGTAAAAACTAATGTAAAAGTGATTTTACCTCTCATTTTACCATTTCATTTGAACTTTGGTTTGTTGGAGCTTTGGGGGTGCTTTCCCCCCTTGATTTTCATCAGCTGATTTCAGGAGATTCTGTGGACGATTCTCGGCGACTTCTGGACTAGGTAGGAGCTAAACTTGAGCTCTTCCATTTCATGCTTTCCATTTTGCATTCTAAGCTTGATTCCTGGTTTTTCTGAGCCTCAAGGGTTTGAAAAACTCGTCCTGTCTTCAGCGCACCCTTTGTGTATCGAAAGGTGCGTTGGACGTTGGCCTGTCTACTGGCCATCTGACATGCAATGCACCCAGAGCACTATTGTAGGTGCGATGGGCGTAAAGAAGGAATTTTATGCACAGTTTTTGATGGAAATTTTGCTTGTTTCTTACCAAAATCAGGATCTAACTCTTCTCTTGTTTGTTTTCAGAGATCTTTGGAGCAAGATGACTATTACATGGTGATAATGTGAGCATGAAGAAGAGGACATGCTTGCTTTACATGATTCGGTTACAGTAAACACACTGTGGAACTGTGGCTTGCTGAAGTTTTTCTGCATTTCTAGCATGAGACAACAGATCAACTTGCTGCAGTATTTGCTTGATGCTTGGGATCCTACCAACCAGGTGTTCCAGATTAGGGGAAAATCCATCGCCTTGACTGTAGTGGACTTCTATTTCTTAACTGGCTTGTCGAGGCAGGGTGCCCCCATCTCTTTATCAGGTTCGGCCCGAGGAGGTGAATCTGTAAGAGACTATGTTTGCCGGTATTGCAGAGAGGGATCTCAGCCGAGTAAGGACGGAAAGATTATCATCCGTGATGTCACTGACAGGTCTCTTAGGACTATTCTGTTCACTTTTGGTAGGATGGCTGGTGGTGCGGCTCTTCATGTAGCCAACCGATCTTATATGCAGTATGCCTTGGAATGTCTCCAACCGAAGGTGTTCAACTGGTGCGACACAGTACTTCTTGTGATGAAAGAACAGTTGACCAAGATGAAGAGTGGGAGGTTGAAGAACTTTGGGTATGGTTCTATTTTGACTGTCTTTGCCTTGGAAAAGATACCACTGATGCAGCCACAGTATATTGCACTCGACTTACCTTCACTGACTGAACCACGTATGCAGAGATGGGTCGACCATATGTCTAGGCGTGCTGGTCAGTCTTAGATTTCCTTTTCTGATACCTTCTTCGGGTGGTTTGATCATCAGGAGATGGTTTATTCCGAGTATCCATATGCCGGTATGGACTTCCGGGGTGATCCAGATTTAGTACTGCCGGCTAGCGAACAGTGGGGCGCCATTGGTATATTCTTTGACCATATCCCTACTTATCGTTTTTCTTCTATAATGTCCTTGTGCTTTATTCTGTCAAGACTTAACCAAACTCATGTGTTCATGCAGATGTTGATCCCATTCGGCCAGTAGTACGCCTGAGAGTGCCAGTTGTCGCCCCAGCAGGAGAGGCTGTTGGAAGGGATATCCTTCGCGACCTTGATGTGGCCGAGACTCTCACAGCATTACAGGAACAAGTTGAGGGCCTCACTCTCGGTATTCCAGATGTGAGGACTGACGAGTTACCTTTGAGGTTGCAGCGGCATACTACTGGTGTGCCAAGATGATGGACTCGGCTCTTACGCATGATCGCACAGGCTGTGACTTGCTATCACAAGCATCATTAGACTAGGGAGCCCCCTAGCGTTTTGAGTTTTTGGTCATTCGACCAATTTTTATCTTGGTTACAGAACATTATGTGTAAACCATAAACAGTTATATATATATTTTTGATTTTCGGAGTTTTATTTTGGTTAAGTTACATGATCCAAATGCAAATATTGATGGTATGCTTCTTTTTATAAATGTTGCAAATGTCTATCTAACACATAATTTGAAAATGAGTCAGTTAATGTGTTTAAGGTTCTGGAAATATGCTGATATTGAATAAAATCAAATTGTCTTTCCAAAATCTTAACCCTTAGGAACATGCGATAAATAGCTGGATTTCAGACAGAGTAGATACCAGTGAGTTGTAGTATGATGAGTTGTGAGTCTAGCCTGACAATCAGTCGGCGTATACCATGCGTGATGGCATTAGAGAGAAGTTCTATCAACGCGCTATATTCAGCGATGTTATTCGTTGATCGACCAATACATACCCCTCTGAAACTTACTAACTCGCTGCTTGGATCAAAAACGGCCCAGGCCGCGGAAGTTAGGTTCCGCGAACTACGACTCGCTCCGTCGGCATATCCAACACATGACTCCAATAGGTTTGACATCTGCAATAAATGTAAAAAGTGGATTACTTGACCAAAACAAACACTTTAGCGAAAACAAAAACATAACAAAAGCATACAGGTTACTATGCTGAATCACGCATAGTAACGCTTGAGGTACAACCCGTTACGAGGTTGTTCCAGTGGAATTCCATCATAATCCATTAACTCGTAGGCTCCTTTTGCTAACACTCGCTTAACAATATAGGGGCCCATCCATAAAGACTTGAATTTACCTGCTCCCAATTTATCGGATTCTTGGTCATAAAGCAAGACCAAGTCACCTTCTGAGAAGACACGGGGTTTGACATTCTTGTCGAACTGCGCTTTGACTCATTTCTTATGGGCTTCATTAGCAAAAGCGGCATTACGACGGGTTTCATCCAATTGGATTAGTTCCAAGAAATGAGCCTCCTCTTCTGAAGTTCCGAGGAGAAGGTCAATTGCGAGTTTGAGGGACGAGATTTCACACTGGATTGGTAAGACTGCTTCCAAGCCATATAACAATTAGAAAGGTGTAAACCCAGTCGCATTCCTTACCGATGTTCAGTAAGCCCACAAGGCTGAGTACAGGATTAGGTGCCAACTTCTTTTGTGAACTCCAATCATCCTTTGCAGCATGCGCTTCAGGACCTTGTTGATTGCTTCAACTTGTCCGTTGGCTTGCGGGTAATATGGAGTAGAGCTGTCGTGAGACAACCCTAGTTTCGCAGCTAATTCGACCATCATGTGATTGCGAAAATGTGATCAATGATCTGTGACTATAGCTTGTGGGACGCCGAATCTGGTGACTACATGATTAAAAAAGAAGAGGGCAGTTGTTTCACCAGTATTATCTAATGTAGGCATCGCCTAAGTGTCTACACAGAACTGCTTATCCCACTAAGGTGTGATAGCTACCTTAGAAACAAACAAAGTAAAGCTACTTTCGTTTTTCCTTTATGAAGTATAGATGAGAGAAGAACAAAGAAGACTAACCTCTGTCTTTCGCTCATCTCTTGGTTAGATTCCTCTCTCTCTTGATAGTCTTTCGCTACTTGTTCCCTTGCACGCCCAGCTTCACAGAGTACCTGTAAGATCACAGTAGCATGGCACTATACAAGAACATGGATCTATAATCATAAACAATCTAGGATCAGATGTAAATTGACCATACAAATGCAGCAAACATAAATGACACAAGAGTATGGAGGAAAACTTGAATAGCTTTTATTGATAAACAAGAAAGAGCCAAGGGAGTTACAACTAGTTGTTCTGACCCAGCATCATCCTCTCAGCAAAGAAGCCCCTCTTCACCTCATACAAAGCTTAGATCACCCAACAATCTGATGTTGTCTCAAGAAACCAACAACAATTCCTTACAATATGCAAAATTCCAGCCTCTGGATCTCTAGGATGAGGGATCCATATATAGATATCTGTAAGGGAGATGAGTCAGCTTGTGCTTTGATTAGTGTCTTCCCCCTGATAGTTCTTGCTTCCACTTGCAGATTGATGATCTCTTACTCATCCTTGGTCGAATTCAGAGAGGCAAGTGTCACAGGAGAAGTTTTTGGAAGTTTCCATGCCTCTCCACCTCGCGGAATGACACTGCCATTTGTCACTTCTCGCCCATCGCACCCCATATAAGGGATTTTTGAAATGCACAGCACCCACACAGTGTGTTTAGGTGAGATGCAACGCACTTTGCCTATGGAGCTGCTGAAATGATCCTGTTTTGACCAGTTCTGAGCAGTTTTTCATGGAGAAAATGGCGACTCCACTGGGGATCAGATTTCACACTGGATTGGTAAGACTGCTTCCAGGCCATATACCAGTTGGAAAGGTGTAAACCCGGTCGCATTCCTTACCGATGTTCGGTAAGCCCACAAGGCTAAGTACAGGATTAGGTGCCAACTTCTTTTGTGAACTCCAATCATCCTTTGCAGCATGCGCTTCAGGACCTTGTTGATTGCTTCAACTTGTCCGTTGGCTTGTGGGTAATATGGAGTAGAGCTGTCGTGAGACAACCCTAGTTTGGCAGCTAATTCGACCATCATGTGATTTCGAAAATGTGATCCATGATCTATGACTATAGCTTGTGGGATGCCGAATCTGGTGACTACATGATTAAAAAACAAGAGGGCAGTTGTTTCACCAGTATTATCTAATGTAGGCATCACCTCGGCCCATTTGGTAAAATAGTCGACTGCGACTATGATATACCCATGCCCCCCCGGTCGAGGTGGGGTTAGATGTCATGAAATCGATGCCCCATTTGGCGAATGGCCCGACAGAAACTATTGGCTGCAGAGGTGTGGGTGGTCTTCTGGTTTTGCTATTGAAAATTTGACAAGCATGGCAACTTCTGACTGCAGTTATGCAATCTTTGAACATTGTTGGCCAGAAGTATCTTGCTCGTAAAAATTTTTGCGCTGTAGCATAACCGGATTGGTGCCCCCCACACACGCCTGAATGGCAATCATTAAGGACTTTTTCGGCCTACTCATGGGTGAGGCACCTTCTCAGAACCGTATCGATACCACGATGGTAAAGTGTATCACCGATGATCATGTAGTCTTTTGCTTGGTATCGAATGCGTTTTTGTTCAGAGCGAGAGGTATTTGGCCTATATTTTTGGGTTTGGAGATAAATAATTATATCCCCATACCACAGATTGCTTGAAGATATCAGAAACAAATTTTCGTCCACGATTGTTTCTTCGGATGTTTCATCGTTGGACGACGATGGGAGATCGCATAATAATTCCGCGAAAACCAGGGCTTTCTTTGACTTGGATTTTACAAATTCCAGATCAAACTCTTGTAGAATTGCTATCCATTTTGAATATTTGCCCCCCAGAAACTGTCGCGACAATATATAAGTCATGGGGTTGTAATCTAACAGAATGTTAGTTTTTCGAAAGAGAACGTAGTGTCGAAATCTCTGTATCGCTTGAACAGCTGCGAGTGCTAGCTTTTCAACATAAGAATATTTTCTTTCTGTATCATTTAAGTTCTTACTTAAATAATATATAGGATGTTCAATTCCATTGTCTTCTTGAACTAAAACCATTGCGATGGTTGTATCCGCTGCAGCCAGATACAGGTTAAAGTCTTTTTGATAATCAGGAGCATACATTAATGATGCTTTCATTAGGGATTCTTTTAAAGCATCAAAGGAAGCTTGCGCAACCTAATCCCAGACAAAGGGTACTTCCTTTTTCAAAAGCCACGTATAACCTTTAGCAAGTTCGGCATAATTTGGAATGAATCTCCTCAGAAAGTTTGCTTTCCCTTGGAGTTTCTGAATCTGAAGCAAATTCGAAGGTGGAGGCAAATTTATGATTGCCTGAACCTTACATGGGTCGAGACGAATCCCGTCTTTCGAGACTACAAAGCGAAGTAAACGACCAGAACTGACACAAAATACACATTTGTGTGGATTGAGTCATATTTTGTAGTGTCGACAACGTAGAAATATCGCTCTTAAATGCTGCAGATGATTAGTTTGCTTTCACGAATGAGCCAGAGGGTCATCGAGGTATGGTTGAAAGATGTTTTTTATGTCATGGAAGGCATAATTGATTGCCCTCTGAAAAGTCGCCCCTGCGTTCTTTAAACCAAAGGGTAATTTTCGATATGCGAACGTGCCCCACGGACAGATAAATGCAATCTTTGACTAGTCCTGTGGGCGGATATTTATTTGATTATACCCAGAGAATCCATCCATGAATGAAAAGATTTCACATCTGGCGCATTCATCAATTATCTGGTCGATAAAGGGTGTAGGGTAGTTGTCTTTTGGACAAGCATGATTTACATCCCTATAATCGACGCACACTCTAATTGTTCCTTGTTTTTTCATAACAGTGACAATATTCGATACCCAATCGGTTAGAGGAATCGGGTAAATGAAACCAGCATGGAGAAGTTTTTCAACTTCTCTCTTAATGGCATCGGCTTTCTTGGGGTGCACCTGTCGTAGCCGTTGTCGTACTGGTTTGACATCTGGATACATCTTGATTTCATGTTCAACGATACTTGAGTCAATGCCTGGCATTTCACTATATGACCAAGCAAAGACATCTCTGAATTCGCGAAAAAGAGCGTTATATATTTCCAGTTCTGAAGGAGAACAACATTTGCCAACATAAATATTCTCTACAACATCTGTTTTGGTCGAGATATTTATGGCGATAGTCTCTTCAATGTTGGACAAGTTTCGCTCAGATTCCACCGTGTTTACAGTATTTGATAGGAAATCAAAAACTGAAGGATGATAAAGGTCATCAAAAGTATTTTCTTCACAATCCGGAAGAAGGGAACGATGGTGGTAATCATCCCATGGTGCCCCTTCAATTACCATTGATTGAACAATTCCTTCGTCGATGACATGCACTCGCGACCAAGGATCTGAAGGGATACCATATTCCTTAGACCTATCTATCCAAACGCTTGATGAGCGTTGATTTGGGTTTGCCTCCCATGCTAGGAACATTTATTGCTACAATATTTATGTTGGTCTTGGAGGCAAAACCTGTGTATGATCCAAGTCGATATCGTTTTCTGAGATCTTTTTAGAAGATATCATATTGCAGGTTCCTACCGACACTACTTCCGCCAAATTGATTGGAGGTGGAAGGATGAAAGTTCCCATTAATATAGGATCTTTTAGTAGGCCTACTCCGATATTTTGAAGCGAATTGGGGCTTCCATGGATCATTGGAATGCTTCCCGTAACTTGAGAACCATTGGGCAAGAAGTTTTGTTGATCGACGATTGTAATCCCTCCTTGAAAGGGAAATGCAATCTTTCTAAAATAGGTCGACACAATAGCAGCCATGGCATAAATCCATGGTCTTCCCAGTAGGATGTTGTAATCGAGATTTTCGTCGATTACCTTAACATCTATTTCTACTGTTTTCCCTCCTAGTTCAATCTTCAAGTTACTTAAAATACCATATAGGGTATATGTTCGTCCATCAAATGCTTTTAATGTCGTCGAAGATCGCGACAAGGTTGGAGATCCTAAAGTTTTCCAGCAACTCATCGACATAATACATGTAGATGCCCCCTCATCAATAATTGTTCGATGAATAGTTTTGTTGAGGGCTTTCACTTGAACGAGGAAAGCTAGTTGAGCTGGTAACTGAGGATCATATCCTTTATGATCGAAGGATACAAGATTGGAATCCTTTGGGTCTATCCCACCAATGGTTGATAATAAAGCCTGCTTTTGGGATGGGCAATTTTGTAGTACCTCAAGAGTCGACATAGCGGATGGCGATTGGGCCAAATCTTCCACTATATTATAATGCTGTGCCGCTCTAGCGTGGGGATTAAACGTTGAATTGTGTACTACTCCCTTTGGCGGTTTTATTGTCAACTCGGGAATTATGGGTGGCGCAACTTCTGTCGAAGTTGTTGTCGAACTACTAGGTTGATCTTTATCCTTTTTGTTCGACAGCTGTGGATTCCCATAATCTTTGTGTCTTGTCGATATCAAAGCATCATTTTTTTGTTTGGAAACCGACAACATTAGCACTTGAGACGGGGAAGCATTTCCACTGTCAACCAGATTTGTCCCTGGATTTGGAAACGGATCAGTTAATACTGCCGAGGTTTTTGAATTCTTGAAGAATTTTTTAAGCTCAGCTCTGTGTCGACAATCTACGGTCCAATGATCCTCATCGCATATAAAGCATGGATTTTTTGGTTTCCTATTTCCAGGAGGGTTTGCAGAAGATTTTTCAGGTGATGATTCTTCATGTTTCTTCTTCTTCCATTTGCCTTTCTTCTTGCCCCCTAGTTGCTTGGTTTCTTTGCCTTTATCTGTCGATACGACATTTACTTCCGAGGCAAGAAGTTCTTAATTTGCATTTTGACCGGAAATCTTACGGGCCTTTTTAGATGTAGCCTTTTTCGATTTCATGTCTGTTGCGCCAATCACGCCATCACTGGCATGAGAGTCATTGTTTGATTTAGGAGGGGGAGGAACTAAGAATTCCGGTCTACGAGCAACAGGTATTTTATCGTAGAGTGTGCCGGACTGAGTGTAAATCAAGTCCAAGTATTGCGCACGAGTGATAACCTGCTCTTCGGTGACGACTCCCCCTTTTGCCACATCTTCCGTGATGGAAGGCAGTAATGACTTGATAAACCATTCAGCTAAGAGCTGATTGGGAACATAAGTTTTCACCATTCTACAACGACGTCGCCACTCATGTATATGATCAGATATGTGAGTGGCTGTCGTCTGTTTGAAGTTGGTAAGAAGTTCCGTTCCCGTTTCGTACCTTATCGGTAACTGAAAATGGGTTAAAAAGGTTGTGGCTAGGGTACTGAAGTTGTCGAATGAAGCTCTAGGAAATTCGATATACCATTTTGCTGCCGGACCAGTTAACGTCCTCTGAAAAAGGCGAAGCCTAATCGAATCATCGTTTAGGGTGTTTGATGAACACCACAGATGAAAGGTCATCACATGATTCGACGGATCTTCACCCGGATTTCCATTAAATTTAGGAATATCTGATGGAATTTTATGTGGAATCGCTGGATACCAAGGGGCGTAAGAGATTGGATCGTTTGTTAACCGATTTAAATCAAGTAACTCTAAAGTTGCCACGAAGGGTAACTGTTAATTTAGGTTAGGTGAAGCATACCGAGGATAAGATGGGATTGCCTGAGTAGTTGGTCTTTGCATACCAGCATAATGCATTTGATGCTGGTAACTTTGGTAAGGTTGGTGGGCATGACCATTGTAAAATGGTTGATTTTGACCGTTTTGAATATATGGTTGCCCATTGTTCGCAAAGATTTGTTGCTCAGAACCTTGGTATACTTGTTGGAACTGCGGTTGTTGGTACTGCACTAGCCATGGTTGTGAAGCCATGTGCTGTTGCCCGATACTAATTGTTTGACCAAGATGAGGGGTGATTGTACCCGTTTGAACCTGTGTCATTCCACCCGTCGGCGATTGTGGTTGAGACGCAGGGTCAAGGGGCTGTTGCATTACAACCTGAGAAACCTGAGGTTGGCATACAACAGGCAGCGCTTGAACTTGCGACACCATCACAATAGCTGGCATAGTTGGTATACTTGACATAGGTAAGCATTGTTGCATCGAATATACAACTCTTGGTTGTTGAGGTAGCATCAGTACCCAACTGCTTGAAGTAATTCCAGCATAACCTGAATTTTGTTGTGAACTCCCGTATGGTTGTCCTCCCGGAGGGGATAATGAAAGGGCATACTGCCCCCCATACGGTGGTAATCCGGTACTTAAGGGAATGGTTTGCCCTTGAGGGCTGGACTGCCCAAATTGACCTCCAAATGGATCAATTTGTTGAGACTCAACATAAGAGTTTCCGGATATTATTCCGGATGAACAAAGAGGAAGAGACCATACCGTCGAAATGGCCCTCGAGTGGGCTCCTTCTAGCGATTGAAAGCTAGTTGGGACAGATGGTATACCGGTGAACATTGTTGGAGTCATAGCAGGGAGTTCTGTCATCGCTGTGTCAGACGACACAGTCCTAGATGTTGACGATTGTTCAGACATTTCTAGTATATCCAAAAGATTACATAGCGGTTGTACAGGAGCTTCCGCTGGTGGTAGACTAACTTCTGATGAAGAAGGATACAGAGTGATCCCGACTCCAAATTGCGATGGAGTACTAGATGGAGGATCTTCCACAATCTCTTCTATAGCAATCAGACCAAGTGGAAGGGGTAGACTGTCAGGTCCGTAGAATATTTCTGGTGCCGAAGAAGGTATGGAATCGGCAGCGACAGATGTTTGAGGAGCAACACTCTCCGAACCGGTTGTAGATGGAACTGGTTCAGTGATACAAGTGCTTACCCTCAGACTAGGATCAGTACCACTATCCTTCTGTGGCTGCTGAACTTCTTCTGTAAAGGCAGGGATACCAGAAATGTTTGGAGTAACCGGAGTCTCTGATGTTGTTGGAACACTTGTTCTAACTTTAACAGGAGATTTGGAACCGGTTAAACGAGTTCGCTTTGTCCGTACTAGCTTCGATTCCGGAGACAAAGACGGTTGACTCGTAAGCCTCCGTGAACGACGAGGTTTCAATCGACTTTCTTCCACGATTGCGGATTAATCGATCAACTAAAAATAAAGGGGAAGTATGTTTCCGAATTAGATGAATTTTAGACGCTTTGACACAACTTGTTTTTTCAATTTTTAAGAGTCGAGAAAAAACAAAAGATGACTCTAGTCGCCTTCGATTTTTAATGAGCCTGAAGTGACAAGTGCTCAGATGGACCTTTTCCGTTAAGGAGTCTGAAAAGGAACGAAAGGGACTACTCTGGAAATCTAGGTAGAGGGATTACCAAACGAATCGCAAAACTGCAGAATACTTTTTACAGTATGGCAGTCAATCTTCCTGAATGTTGTGTTCAGTGCATTGCGATCGATAGGGCGGCAGACATGGCTTCCTATGGAAAAAGGATTAAGCCTATTGTGGTCTCCCAAAATATACTCGACGGTACATGGGAGCACAAGTCCGTACTAGCACTTATCATCTCAAAGTGGAGGAATCACCCAACCATCAATGAGAACAACAATTACCAGGCTTTACGACGCCAGAATACGTCTCTAGCCTAGACTTCTAAATGTTGTGCGTTAGGTTCCAAAGCGTTGTTAGATTCATTGAATTTATTTTATAGTTGATCTTGTTTATGAAGTTTGCCTTTCAGGTTCACCGCGAGATGTAGATGTGTAATTCCTAAAATGCAATCTAAGATGATAAACAATCTTTTATCTTCTTTGTGCAATGAAAATCCTAGATACTAAGGAAAGAGAGACAGTATTCTTTCACAAAGAGCAAAGAGCACACTCTAAATGCACTTTCCTAAATCAAACCAATCAAACAGTATAAATGAAAATGCACATGCATGTATTTGTTTTCGACTTTCTTAGTATGTAAATGATAAAAAGAAAGTTGATGCACAAATCTGAATTACTTTTCGAGCAATAGTTATCAACAAGTTTCTTTTCGAAATAAAAAATGGAGGCAATCACAAAACCTTACGATTTGGAAATGAATACTCATTTTCGACACCAGAAAATTACAAATTCAGACAAAATACAATAGTAACAGGATAGTCGACTATCTACAACAATCAAACTCTTTCCTATGCCTAAAAACGACACTTGCGACGCTTTCAAATCAAAGGACGACAGTACGATTACATTACTTTTGCAAAGGAGAACTGAAAATGACCCAACAAACACACAAAAACATTTACAATTCCTTTGTACAAAGGAGGTGGAATAACAGCAAAGAGAAGGGGTCTCAAACGGAGACATACTGATCATAGGCAACAAAATTCATGAATAGAACTGGAAAGAATGAACTACAGAAACCAAAACTGAACAATGCCTAGTCTGATCAGTGCACCTATAACACAGGGAATTTGAAATGCAGCACACCTACTACACTCGGGAAGTGCGCTGAATTTCAGATTCACAGAACAGTACCT
The DNA here is from genome assembly GCA_031772625.1 of Pinus tabuliformis. Lineage (NCBI taxonomy): Eukaryota > Viridiplantae > Streptophyta > Pinopsida > Pinales > Pinaceae > Pinus > Pinus tabuliformis. Next base: position 1,706,483,702 of record CM062816.1, on the reverse strand, counting down.
ACGTTAGGCCAGAGACGAGACTTTGCTTGGGTTCTGGGTCACAGCTTGCAGTTCAGTTCATGGGTTTTGGCCGAGCAAACAGTAATCAGTAATGCAACAATCAAGGGTAGATCTAAGGAGGATCTAAGAGCTATCACAAAGGGCAATCAGAGAGTTTGTAAATCAGTTGTTTAATTTATAAACAAATCCCGGAGATTGACTGAAGCGGCATTTATCTACTTTGCATTTACATAGCAAATGCAGTTCGAAAGCTACTTGGCTCGACTTCAGGCTCCATCTGTAAGTTTATAAAATAGAAAACAAGGAAGATAAACAAACAAACTAATTTGTCCCCAGCGGAGTCGCCATTTTGTTACAGGGAAAAGTGTCTACACATAACTGCTTATCCCACTAAGGTGTGATAGCTACCTTAGAAACAAAAAAGGTAAAGCTACTTTCGTTTTTCCTTTATGAAGTATAGATGAGAGAAGAACAAAGAAGACCAACCTCTATGTTTCGCTAATCTCCTGGTTCGATCCCTCTCTCCCTTGATAGTCTTTCGCTACTTGTTCCCTTGCACGCCCAACTTCACAGAGTACCTGTAATATCACAGTAGCATGGCACTATACAAGAACATGGATCTATAATCATAAACAATCTAGGATCAGATGTAAATTGACCATACAAATGCAGCAAACATAAATGACACAAGAGTATCGAGGAAAACTTGAATAGCTTTTATTGATAAACAAGAAAAAGCCAAGGGAGTTACAACGAGTTGTTATGACCCAACATCATCCTCTCAGCAAAGAAGCCCTTCTTCACCTCATACAAAGCTTAGATCACCCAACAATCTGATGTTGTCTCAAGAAACCAACAGCAATTCCTTACAATATGCAAAATTCCAGCCTCTGGATCTCTGGGATGAGGGATCCATATATAGATATCTATAAGGGAGATGAGTCAGCTTGTGATTTGATTAGTGTCTTCCCTCTGATAGTTCTTGCTTCCACTTGGAGATTGATGATCTCTTACTCATCCTTGGTCGAATTCGGAGAGGCAAGGGTCACAAGAGAAGTTTCTGGAAGTTTCCATGCCTCTCCACCTCGCAGAATGACACTGCCATTTGTAACTTCTCGCCCATCGCACCCCATAGAAGGGCTTTTTGAAATGCAACGCACCCACATAGTGTGTTTAGGTGAGATGCAACGCACTTTGCCTATGGAGCAGCTGAAATGATCCTGTTTTGACTAGTTCTGAGCAGTTTTTCATGGAGAACTTCTGGGAGAAGCTGTAATCAGTTGACCTTGTTCCTTTAGGGATTAGCACAACACTTTTAGGGACTTAGGAGCCCTTGGTTTATTGAAATTTCATGCTTGGGGTTGTAGTGCCCAAAAATGTCTATAACAATAAGAATAAGGGTCAAGGTGCAAATACTAGTAGAGATTTTGAAGCCATTTTCCATGCCTTTAGTGAGATAAAATAATACATTAGACCCACTCAACTCGAAATTTCTCTGAAATATATTTCCAATGGTATAAAGAATTCTGAAAAGGGCCTCCTGGATCAAAAGATAGAGGAAGTCAAATTTGGGCCTACAAAAGTCAAAGATGAGTAGAATCCCAGAACCGCGGAACATCAGAAGCCCATAAAAACATTGAACCAGGGAATCAATACTAGGCCCGGAAGCCCAAAACCCTGTAACCTCATAGCGAATATTAGAGTGGCATAGCAGGGTCAAAATTCAAAGGCCCAAAAGCCTAGAATCCCGTAGAATTTTAAGAATTGGAATTTCCAAAAATTGTGAGGCACCACTCCACTCAGGCTCTTCTCTCTAGAGATAGAATATATATGAACATCGCACAGGAGGATAAAGGTGGGCCATGCCTAGAAGTCCACGAGCCCGTAACCTCTTTGGAATTGGAATTTCCAAAAGCATCGAGCAGATGGGCTCAATTGGTTGATCATCTCACGAAGAAATAAAATCAAGGGCGCATAGAAGTTATAAAGGGAAATAGGCCCCCAATATGCCTTTAAACAATCTTAGCACCTTAAGGCTTACTCAACAGTCAGATGTATTGGTCCTATGGTGAAAATAAATAGGTTCCAGAGAAAAAAGGGTTAAAGGCCAAATTCATCAGTTTTGGTAGAAATTTCTTTTAGAAATTGAAAAGGGCCATGAAGGCCTTTGGACCTATAGTAAACTGCTTAGGCATGATAGATCATTCAAAAACTATTTTGGCATTGGTGATTGTTATCAAAGCATCTTGGCTTTGGCATGAATGAGTTGACAATTTTTTTTGGAATAAGCGATGACACAATACACTTGCATGGACAATTGAGTCAACAACTTTAGTTGAGTACCACTTCAGGTTTGGCAATTAAGACAAACGTAACAGAAGTTGGCAGCTCGATTTGGCACAAAAAATAACAATTGGAGTTCTTGTAGCAGAATAGTAGTTAAGAGGTTGGTTTGGTGATTCTGGTAAAACTGGAGGCTCACCAAATTTGGAAAAGCCTCGCTAAAACCTGTAACTCGCAAGAATTGAGGAAAATAATAGTTTAACTCAAAAATTATTGAAGTAATAGGTGAAGAGCAAAAGAATACTTAGAGAAATGATTCTAAGGATAATTTGTGAACTACACAAAGGTAAAAAAAAAAAAAAACCATGAAACAGATCAATGAACAAGTTAACCAAAGATTGAAGCCAAAAATATCAATCCAAAATTCTTTAAAGGTAGAATTTGAGCAGCAGAGTTGATGTGATGGGTTGCAAGAGTGTGTGTGGTAGTGTGTGTCTGAGATTTGTTGGGGCAGCATGATGTATGATGGTGTTATGCATCAAGGGTGAAAAAAATACCAATCTTGGTATGTGAAAGATATTTCATAGATGCACATAATGCATTGGTAATTAGGTTGATGTTATTGATGTTTCTCAGTAATTAGTGAATTGTTGAAGGTATTGGTGATTGAGGAAATTGTTTTATTTTGAAGGTAGAAGTGGCATTCATTATTTCTAGTATGAAAATGGATGAGAGATGAAACAGTGACTGTTAAGCAAGTTGTACCTTGCAAAATTAGGGGTTGGTGCTCCTTCAAGTGGGTGTTGGAAAATATTTGGGGTTGGAGCTCCATTTAGTTGTAGCTGATAAATCAAGGAGTTGTAGCTTCTTACTGGTTGTAGCCAGAGAATTGTAACAAGTTGTAGCTTACCTTGTGAAGCAATAAAAGAGCGTTCTTGAATAATTTATTTATTATTTTTCTTACATTGTGAATTGGTCAGGTTATTTCTTGTCATGATTATTTATTTTATAAAAGTACTCTATGGTGTCCTAGTGATCTAACACAAGTAAAAGAAAGTTTTTTATTTAAATTGTTGAAATTCCTACAATACTAATTCACCCCCCCTCTAAGTATTGTTCTGATTTCTAACATTTAGAACTCTACCATGGCTCAATTAGGGAGGTCTTACCAGAGTAGGAGCAATACACCATTCTTGAATATTGTGATTTTCATAAGCGCTCACTCTCTTCCTGCATTGTGCACCATTCTCAAAAGAAATCTAACATGGCTAGGCTACAATGGTTCTTTAAACACCTAGACTTGCCACAGAACCCTGCCATGGCCATTAAAGTTTACTTAGGCACCCACTGGTGCTATCCCTCCTGAGCCTACAATAGAGCTTCCTTCTCTCAATTCATAGTGTCTGTATTAAATAAAATTGATTAGGGACTCGTCCATTCAGACGAGAGACTTATCATCTATGTGTCTTAGTGTCTTATGGTTCCTTGGGTCCTTTGTGTCCTCTTGAGATCAGATATATCTTGGTGTAGAAATATGTAAGTCTCCATCAAAGAAAAACTAGGCATTCTAACCACCATGAATCACATGGTGTTAAGAGGACCACATCAAGATTCACTTTCCTCAAGGAAACAAGGATTCCTCTGTTTGTGTATGACTTCAAGCATCAAGCTTATATATAGGCATACAATGGATAAGATGGAGTACTTATGAACACTCCCTTTTTAAGGATAGGGAATCCTAAGAATAGTTTCACCAATGTTTGCCAACCACCCTCTACCATAGGCTTGGTGACTCTTGAAGAGCCTTCAACACTCACACAACATGTTACATGTTGGAAATATGTTGTGATTGATGTCAGCAAGTGGCACGGGAAAAGAAAAGGCAAAGGAAACTGTAAAGAGTGTAAGGTAAAGGAAATTAGCAGAAAGGTGTAGAGGCTTTGGAGCTAATTATAGAGTAGCATATCATCTTAGGAATAAATGGAAACCACTCAGATGGATAGAGTTCTGAAAGAGCTTTCCAATGTTATATGGAAGATCAAAAATGGCCTCCTATATTGTAAGATAGGCTAGTCAAAGTTATATGGCCCTAAGTTAAAGATTTCATAGTTAAAGGTATTTTAGTGAGCATTTGGCACATAGCCAAAGTTGGCTTAGGTTCCAAACTTGGAAAAAAGGTTGGAAAAGCCTCTATGTGAATCTCCAAGTAGATGTGGCTAACAACATAGTAGTGGTAACCATTTTTATTAGCCACAGATGAAGTGGGATTATGCTATCCCTGCGGTGGTTGCCTGGCGGGTTCACCCCAAATGATTCAAATATGTCGCAAAAGTTAACTTTTGAGACATGGCAGTAGATTCGACCAATGAGATTTAAGCGGGAGATCCCCACTCTAATAGCTCATCCAAGTAAGGGATAGCTCAGAGGTTTAACAAAGTTTCAGTGTAGTACAGAGTCGGCCTGACAAAAGAACAAAAGGAAAAATGTCGGCCCACATGGTGCCTTTCCCAGAGCACCTGAGATGGCCCTTTAGATAGGCTTTGTGGCCACGTGGAGTGGTTTCCCACACATTCGATCATGTAGATCAACGAAGAAGATCCAACCCTATGACACTCCTCCCAAAACCACAATTCGCTCAAGAGTGGTGTCGAGGACAAAAGGCTTGAACCCAGTGGTTTTCAGAAAAATGGAATAATAAAGGAAATGGTCACAAAACAAGGCATTGGAGGATATTTTCTCTCTCCTCTAGGAGGACAAGTGGCAGCTCGTGATTGGTCTAGACAACAAAGGATAGTGAATTCAGCATCAGCCAATAAGAGGAGGACAAGTGGCATGCCGATTTGATGTTTATGGGTACCCAAAGGGCACATTTTCAGGTGACATCTGTCACCACTCCAGATGCACCAGGTTTCCTTGGTGGTGTAAGCATGACATCATCTCAAAAATATTAGCCTAGAATTTTTTAAATGGTGCGCAAGAGCTATTTTTGAACATTGAATGTTGGGACACAGTGGCAGGTTGACACAACAGTGATGACCAATTAAAAAGGCACCAGGAAGACCCACAAGACAACTCATCCCATGGGATTAACCCTGAGGGGATTAATAATATTTCTTAGTGGAGAGGTTGAGTAGCACGCATCGGGCCCTAGAGGTAGAGAAATAGGCAATTATAAAGGGTATTAGGCGGTCCCCACAGGACATGTCGACCTGGAAAATAGACCCCAACAAGTTTAAAAAGGCACACGCAAATGAAAGTGTCAGGATGTTTAGGGCTACGAGTTAAGGGTCCATAGTGTCCTATGCCATAGGTAAGAATTAATGACGTGATATATAAAGAGTCACAAACACTCTTGGAGCGGCTAAGCGCCAGCTCTTTATCGCTTCGCGTAGAAGTGGAACGACCAACACAAAGTTGTTAACAAAGGATTTGGCCTTTGTAGGGCTCAAAAAATCTTAGTGCCCAAAGCATTAACCCTTGGTTGGGGAGACCAGTAATATGGCAAAAAAACATGTAAAGGAGCCGAGCGAAAGGGAATTACATGCGAAACATTCATTTTTGACAACAGTTTTGGCAGTTAAGCCAAATTAAACTACAACTAAAATAGAAGGCACACTACTAAATCTTGTAAAAGCTCTAGATCAATAGAAATAAGTAGAAAAATAACATATTGGCTTGGAGATCAAGCCCAAAACTACATATCAGATATTGAGAACTTGAAGAGTAGAATTAAAAAATTGATTTGAATAGGACAAAGGAAAAAATTAGAGACTCATCCAAGGACTTGAAGGGGAAGTTAACAAAAGATCAATACAAAAATATCAGTCAAGAATTATTTAAAGGAGGAATTCAAGTAGCAGAATTGTGGTGGTGAATGAGTGAGTGTGTGGGTAAGAGATTTTGGTGCAACATGATGCATAATGATGGTATGCATTAGAGGTGTATCAGAGACCAATATTGTTATCTGAAAGGTGTGTTTAAAGATGCAAAGAAGTGCATTGGTGAGTGGTGTTGGTGCTATTGGGGCATGATTGTTCGTTCAACAATGAGAAAGTGTTGAAGGTGATGGTGTTTTTATCAGCAATCAAAAATTGTTGAAGGTCATTTGCTCAGTAACGAGTGACTGCAAAAGGTGTATGATGGCTTTGTTGAGCAGTTCCAGTGAGAAAACATTTATTGGTTTATGATGTAAGAACTTTCGTGGTTATAGTATGAAAATGGATGAAAGATGGATCAACAAGACCAACAACTGGTAGCTTGTAGCTCAGGGGTAGCAACTCCTAGTCGGTGCTAGTAAATCTTTGTGGGAAGTAGTCCCTTTTAACAAAGACTGGTAAACAAGCAGGGGAAACAATCCCTTATAGTGGGTGCTGGTAAAAGAGAAGGGGCAAGAGTCCCTTTTAGTGGTAGTTGATAAACAAGCAGGGATAGGATTTCCTTTTAGTAGCAGCTGATAAGCATACAAGTGGTAACTTGTGGGGCCATGATGTAATCAAGTTGAAGTTTGTAATAAAAATAAGATTGATGTATTATGTATATGTGTCTCATGTGCTTAATGTTTATGACATTATGTTCTACATGATTGAGTTGTGTTGTTGATAAATGAATAATTGTTAAGGTGATTAAAATTGAAATCTATGAAGAAATGTATAATTTGGCCACACTATTGATTCATCCCCCCTCTTAGTAATGTCTCGATTTCCATTATTTTTAACATTATAGTGCTACCCGGTGTGTGTTACAACCACTCAGTAACCATATACACACATCACTTTGCATAAACATTCTCTTACGTCATGGGCATAAACATAATGAAATATATGTCTCTTAACCTTGTGAGGTCCATAGAAAAGAATGCATAGCAAAGCTGAATACTTGTGTGAAGTGCAGGAATGTAAATTCGAGTAGCTTTAGATAATGAGCTTGTGCCTTATGCAACACATAATATAGATCTGTTGGTCTGAGATCTAGACAAAATCAATGTGTCGACCCAACACTAGAGTATACATTACTAATGCTTGGAGAATACCTAAATACATGTTAGTAAGATAAGAAGGAATCCTCCATATTACTACATTGTAACATAACAATGAAATGAAAACATGTAACCTACATAGCCAACATTTTGCAATAATAAACAAATTGCTCATGCTAATATTTTTTTGGTTAGCTATTATTCTCATGCACTATGTCATCTCCCTCAAGCATTAACACAACCCATTAGACGACTCTACATAATGCTAGTCACAGGCATGTCTAATGTACTCATAACTTCATTTTAAATAGGATGTACATGCATTTATTTGTTTGTACAAGGAATATGATCACTTATCTTAACAATAAAGAAGTGTTCCAACTGAGAGTGGGACTCTAACTCTCCACCCAATCATAGACAAGCTACAACCACTATTACTTGTAGATATCACCCCTAGCCAAATTCCAAATCTTGAAGTGGAGTTCTTTCAAAGCGAAGAATTCAACAAATATTTCACTAAACATAATACACCAAGACACCCTACCTTCATTCCCAATGCAAGCTACAACCCTCTTTTTAATATGTTATGCAAGCTTCAATAGGACTTTTAGTTGGTCTATTTCTCTCCTCATAGCTCAATAACACAACTCCAAATCCTAGTTTCTTTTCCTTTGCTTTAGCCTTTGTGTGCCAAGAGGATTTACCCCTCTCTGCATGTTCTCTTCCTCCTTGATCACTCTCCTCCCAATTGTATGTAAGACCCCTTGTTCCTCATCACCATCTTTCCTTTTCTCTATGTCTCCCTTTTTTTAAACACTCCATGCTCTCATCTGTCTTCCTATTCTTATGTTTCATTGAAGCTAAAGGACACCTTCTTCTATCCTTTCTCTTTAAGTTTATTTATGGCACAACCAACCCCATTTTAGAACACTCAACCAGCCAAGGAATAATATTTAAAACAATAATTCCCTCAAGTAATCACCTACCTCAAGAAATTGAATCCATGTCCCTCTCCCACCCTTTTAATTTATAAAAGTATTTACAAAGAATACATGAGGATAATAAATTGGGGTGTTACAATCTGGATGCATAATATTTCCATCAAATGCCCCCATGCCTCCATAAAATATTTTTCTCATAAGTGGGTCAGGGACTGTGGGCTCTATGATGGTGATCTTGTATCCCTTTCCCCTACACACTTTCTACACATTTTTTATTAAAAGGTTCTTCAACAATTGGATGCAAATAAAACAATTGTGAGCTCTACGATATAAATAGTCCATGCAAAGAAATGTAACATAATTGTAGAAACTTACTCAAACAAAGATTTGATTGAATGGAGGAGAGATGGTGAGTAGGAGGTAGATTTCTAGTGTAATGGATGACAGTTGATCTAAGGGACAAAGTAATTATGCAGACATGCAAGAGTGACAAGAGGGGCTTGATTGAGCACTTTTAAATAGATGATAACATGAAAGCATGGATAAATTATTTCAGTGAAGACATTTGTGCAACTATTAAATAGATGTTTTAATGTGGACTTGGACAACTGAAATGCCAATGGGAAAGTATTAGAACAAACACAAGGGGGAGTGGAAAACACTTGAGCATAGCCATTACTCATGAGGGGGATCCACTACATGAGAAAATGATCCATAGAGAGGTGTGTTCAGGGATCAATGAGGTTGATTTAGGAACAAATTAAGTCATTAATGTTATAAAGCCCCGCCAATAACCAATAAGACTAACAATAATATGTGAAGCAACAGATGACTGTATAAGTAAAATTTAGACCAGAGAAAAATATGGAGTTCGTAAGCGTTAGGGTTTCACAGTCTAGGATTGTGGGAGTAGGATCGGAGGAAGATTGGTCCTTTGATAGGTGTGCATGGAGACTATGGAGTTGTTGCACCTAGCCCCTGGAGGGCTCACAACTCTGGATGGTTGTATGTTGCACCACCTTATATGCAAGGGCATCCTAGATTCTGTAACGTAGGGTACCTCTCTCATTCACAGGAAGGAGAACAGGGCCCTGCGGCAACCTTCATCCTTGGGGCTAACGAAGTGAATGAGCAGATTGTTTGATAATACCCTTGTCGATGGGTTTGGACATTTTGATGAAGGCGACGACAACAAGGATATAAATGGACTTGGATTATACAATGCTCTAGTACAGCTCCCTGGGACCCCTCTACTATCACAATATCATTGCTCTCATCGCAGCGATCTCAAACGGAAAACCCACGAAACACCCATATTTGAAAAACTACCTGCATATCGACAATGGTATGGAGGTAGGGTGTATGCATCAAACAAAGTTGCATGTTGTCACATATATGGAGGAACAAATACCAGAGCAGGGTCCATCGGGCATAGATGTAATAGGCTCAGAAGACAATAAGGACAAAAGCCCTCTGCTCCAGGTGTTACACACCAATATTCGTTCTCAAAAGACATCTCTGATGCCTACAGAAAGATTGGGCATCATTGGGGTGGATCCCATTATGAACCCCTCCGACAATCCCTCCAATAAAACCTCATCATAAAGTGGGCCACCTATAGTAGATCGAATTTTCGGGAACAAGATGGACATTGACCCCCTACATATGGTAAAATCATTTCGTTTTCAAATCTTTTTAAAAATCCATGCAAGTATTTCCTTATTAGTTTGGGTTCATGCATCAAGCAAATTGATTCATCTGAAGCATATCATCTCTCAAAATACTGGATACCATATGCATATGCAACATTTGATCTATGGGAGCAGATCATTGCAGGATAACTAGACCTTGATGGATTACAATATCTTATCAGCTTCCTCCATAACACTCAATCTCAGACTGAGAGATGGTGTTGTGGCCTCCAGTAAAATAAAAAGTGTTAGAGGAGGCATTGGGAGCAGTACATCAAAAAGAGAAAAAATCAAAACATAAGCAGATAAATTGAGGTCTCTCCTTCAAGAATATCCTACAAGGAAAAAACACAACTATAGCATCATCAAATCAGGCAGTCCATACATAGTTGTGAAACTAAACTACACTCTAGAACTAAATATAGAATCTCCAAAAACAAATGAGCATTGTGCTACATTTGAATCAAAAGCCATTATAATATGATTCAACTGTTTCCTTCCAAAACCAATAGAGTTTTTTCATTGAATTTTCACTAACTAGAAAGTACATTGTGAAATTCACCTCTACTCCAAGGGGTTCTTCATAGTAAATTTCCCAACATAGGATGTAAGAGACATGATCCTTTAGGAAGGACCATGGTTTCAGGGATCGACGGACCTCTTCATCACACCTTGGTTTCTAGATTTCGATGAAAATACCATGGTTGTCTCCAGGATGCTGGTATGGGTACATTTTCCCAATCTCCCTCTTCATTTTTGGGACAATTGAGTCCTTGCTGGTATTGGGAACATCATTGGGAGATACATCAAAACAGACACCCAAATATTGGAGGAAAGAGTCTTCACATTCACATGAATTTGTGTGGAAGTAGATCTCAACAAAGGCTTACTGGATCACATACAACTGATTCACAGCTAGCAGAACTGGACACAGATTTTAGATTATGAAAACACAACCTTCAGATGGATAATCTGCCAGGAAACAGGTCACCTTCAAAATACATGTCCTGAAGCCAAGAAAGACACCTGAAGAAAGAATAAGGCTCAGAAACAACCCAAAGGACAGAAATTTCCACTGCCTGAGTATGATGAGGAGGAGGATGAAGCAGAGGAAGATCCCACACCCAATGAGAACAATCAAACATCAAAAGAACTAGAATTACAGGGGGATATCTCACAAGATCCAATTGAACCACAAAGTTATCTGGTAAAGATTTCAGAGGAAATGGATACCAGTGGAATCAAATGCCTACTTACTTCAAACACCTCAGATTCATACAAGGACAATGCAAGACCTAAAGTTTGAAATCAGCTTGCTATTGTTTCTTCATCGTCGTCACAAAGGGAATGACACAAGGTAGAGAAAAAGAAAGGGGTAAAAGCCTAAATTTTCACTTCATCTGTATTTTTGTTTCTTTTTTTTGTATGATCTTTGATCAGTAGTTATGGACTTGCCAATGTAATGTACCATAGCATATGAAATATGTAATTTTGTTTTCATTAATAAAATTATGACTTTTTCCTTGGAAAAAAAATATGCGAAACATCAAAGGAAATAGAGAAATATTCTTAGTGGAAAAGGATATGCTCGTTCGAGAGCGCCTAAAGGACAATCTTTGACATGGGGGTGTTCCACTTCAAAAAAAAAGGTTAACTGAAATCACAAGGCTAACACTTTTCTCCATTAGGGTTGGTACCAAGATAGGGAGAAATCAATGTATATCGAAACTTCTCTTAAGAACTTTCTCTGACTTCCAACCTATGATACAAGGTATACGAGAGCAATGAAAAGATTCCTCCCCTATAGCACTGGCTTATAAGGATTGGAAGAAAATCGAACCTGTTAATGCCATGAACCTTGAAACTTCTAACCTCCAATCTCTAATAAGGGGTATTCTTAGAGGAATGGGAGAGAAGGATTTTTATAACATGGAAGAATATGAACCAAGCTCAAATTTTCATGACGAAGCAAGTATGAGGATTAGGGGTGAAAAATATTTGGCGCTCTCACCCAAGTTCGACGAGGAACTGACAATGGAGGGGACCCACACAAAATTTAATTTTGGCTATGGGAGGGTTGTTGGGCACAAAATAACTCTAATTATCTCTCCAAATTAATATATTGTTGTTTTCCTATGTTTGCATTGCCACTAATGAGTCATGACATACCATCATTAGCTTGCACCCACCCTTACATGAATGTGACCTAAGAAGAATGAGGAAGATAAGAGTGTTTGATCCCTTAAGAAGATGGAGAAATTCACAGGAAAGGTTACAAGTCAATAAAATATTCCAAAACTAAGATAAATAAGGAATCACTTGCATGAGAAACCAAAAGGCCAACTCTTGGCTTGAAAGTGTTATTTGCATCTTGAGTGGGGTGATTGGATCTCTTTCACTATTTTACTAAATTCTAGAGATAAGAAAAATAATAACTTGGTTGAGAATCTTGTTGGCCTTCCAACTGAGTAATTGAGGCTTGGGAAGGATTTTCTTAACTTTAATTATGATAACAACAAAGGAATCAAGCTTTTTCCTTTACCAAAAATAGATGATTTCACCAACCTCAAATCCTAAGGCTAAATCATCAACCTCTAAGGGTTATTAGCTACTAAAGTTAATATTTCAACCTTTAGGATGAAAATCATTATCTTAGATGGGAAATAGGTCCCTCAAGCTATAATTTTTCTTAGACATTAGCAAAATGTTGCTAAATGGGGAGAAACTCATAATTTTTCATACAAAACCTCATTTATCTTCATCTTGAAATGGAGCATGCCTCTAATGATTGAAGGATTGTATGCTATGGTGCTTTATGAAATTGAAGCTTCCTTGGGTCATTAGTAGTTGTGAGAAGCCTCAGAAGCCTTGACAACCCCATGGGTTCCACATTTCAAACTAGAAAATAGAAATTGGTGGTCAAGGTCTAATACACGTCATAACACCACTCAAACAATCTTGTGATAAAAATCCATTTTGAATGAAGTCTAGAAAATAATTAAAATCAAATTAAAATATGCCTCAATAAAAAAGCTTAACTTTAACTATAGCTAAACTATGACTCCCTCATACAACCTCATATCATGAAGCAATCTATTGCAATGCGTAGATAACATGTAGATTTTTTTATCAAGTGGTTGAACACCCTATTTTGACATTGCCAACATACTTGTTCATAATCCATTGTGTAAATCACCTTCTTTATAGGGACCTTTTAAACATGCATTTCATACTTGTGGGCATTAAAAATTAGTTGCATTTATACTGTAGGCTCCAAAAAAGTACAGACATCCTGTTTTAGAAGTTGCAAAATCAATTTTGCTCAATACCTAAATACATGCAAAAATTTCATTAAAGGTAAAATTTTGTATCTTGTTTGGAGGGATGCTTCATTGAAATTAACATTTCTATGCATTCCTTTCATCCTTGGTATATTTTGTTTGATTTTCAACTACTAATGTTAAGGAAAATCATTAGGTGTGACATTAATTTTAATCAATGAAGGTGCTCCCCAAATTCAAAATGCACGTATGGGGAATTAATGAAAAATCCATTATTTCACATTTAAAATTTATTCTTGAATCCTCACAAATGGTGAAGAATGACATCAATAGCTTTAAATTAGGTGAGATACTACACTTGAGAACTACAATCATTACTTTCCCTCTCATGTGTACCTATCACCATAATTAGTTTCTTAAGGTATCGACACTCAATCACTTAACCATTAGATGCAACCTTTTGTGGAGTCATAGAATGGTATCATGTTGCTAGAAGTGGCTAGACATCAATAAATCAAGGTTCAAGAACTTATTTATACCTCACCATCCCACCATGTGCCATGCTTGCATAAACACTTATGCATCCTCACTAGAACTTGGCATCCATCGACTTGGGTAAGTAATCATGTAGGCCATTGAAATGTTGCATTGCGTTGCCAAGGGAAACTTAAAGTCATTGTGAACAATTTACTTCTTTCTCAAGTGTATCTTCTTTGCAACTCACTTAATTTAGACATGTTACTTGGTCAACATGCACTAATGTACTTGTTTTTGTGCCCACTATCATTGCATGCTTGTGTTCTCATTAGATATTGAATGATATAATAATCCTCATCATCAAACCCTTACCAAGGTTACATTAACACTTTCAAGTAAGTCAAAGCCATTTAATTGAATTAATAAACAAGATGCAAGATTAAGAACATAATGTGTTAAATGTGAGACATGAGAAAAGAGAAAACTAAATATAAACCATGTCATGACACAACTAAACTTTGTAAACATCATTGCATTTAAAAAGTGAGAAAATCATGAACATCCTCATTAAGCATTTCAACCGACAACTTACACTCATTAATTAAGCACAAAATAACGAAACTAAGTAAATACAAAGTGTAATAAACAAACTAATTAGATTTTTTATAAAATCAATATAATCCTAAACCCGGTAAACAAAATTCAAACAACAACTCAAAAATAAACATTGCAATGTGAAAAACAAAACACTCAACATGATCTCAAAGATTAACAACAAAATACAACTTAACACCAAGATTAACCCTATATGAAAGGAGGATGCAAACTGCCTACTTGTCCTTGCATGCTTTCATTAGATTTTAGCATCACACCATTCAATTATCACTTCAAAGTTCTCCAAAGCTTTAGAAGTTCAACACCCACTTCCGAGAGAAATCATCAAATTGAGCTCTACACTCAATGAAAAATGCGACAAACAATTTTCATCTTAAATCCATAAACACTATATCTCTCTCAACAAAAATTTAAAAAATCCAAAATTTAGAGTTCACCTTTTGTTTGTTTTGGTTGGGTAGAATATAAACCCATAACAGCAAACCATCAAAACAAAACCCAATGTTCATGCATAAGGACAAGGAATGATGTTATTAATGATTAGACAATATTAATAACATATATAATTAATGCAAAATAACACATCTATGTATTCAATTAAATAATGAAAGTTAAAAGTGAAATTGTTAAAACGGTCCATATTTAATTTTAATGCGACCTCATCAATACATCAATAGTTAACAGCAAGAGGTTAATATCTTTCTCCCTGCCAGCCACTTGGATGTTAAAGTGAAATTCAATTCTTAAGATATTTTTTATTTATCTAATAAGTATCTTAAAAACATTATAAGATGGATTTTTATCATTTAATTTTTGGAAAATAGAAAAAATTATTATAATTATAAATATTAATTTTTAAAATTATATAATTAGGAGAGTGGAAATGGTCAATTATGATGACACTAAAATGATTAAAAATAATAAATTATTTTATGTATTTAAAAATGAAATTTTAAAATAGTAAAAATTATAATTGTATTAAAAATTATATAATCAAATTTCAATAATAATTAAAAAAATCTAACTCTTATAATATTTAAATGGTTTTTATCTTTTTATCAAAGTCCATTGTTTTCAATTTAATAAGTAATTTTATTTTATTTTTATAATATTTGGTTTAGAATGATAAAATCAAATTTAAATTTTTTTGAAATATTTATTTGTTTTCCATTCAATTAAATTAAATTTTATAAGATCTAAATAATATTTAATTTTGAATTATAAAATTAAATTTTAATTTTTAAATATTTATTTATTTATTTATTTTTAATGAGAATAAATCAATATTATATTGGATGAAAATTTAATTTAATTTTTTTTAAATGTTTTATATTTATTATATTAATGAATAAAATTCAAAAAATACTATATTTTCCTCAATTTTCATTATTAGAATAATTGTAACATCTTATATTAACAAAAATGTTAAAATATATCATTTTATTAAAAAATAAAGAAGTGTAGTCTCTAGGAACAGTTTGATTGGGGATTGCAATGAAAATGAAGCCTTATGTGTGCGAGGAGGTTTGAAGTTCAAATCCCCTTATTCACCTGTACACAAAGAAGGAATATATGTAAAGACAAAAATTAGTAATTACAAATGAGTATAAGACTAATGCAATTATCCATTTCTCTAAATACATAAATAAATAAATAAGTGAAATTAACGACATTTTAATAAAATTTTACTTTTTAAATTATATTAAAAGTTTTATAATTATATTTAATTAATAAAAAATGACTATGGTTTTTTAATAAATTAAAAATTCTAAAAATAAATTTTAGAATTATATTTTAATTAAATTTAATTATAATTTCAAAATAGTAATTAAATTTAGCCTTTAATTATTTTACTCTATAAAATAATACCACGTTAATGATTTAACCAAAATAAAAATATATATATTCATCATATTAAAATAAATGGGAAAAGGAAACATGACAAGGACACACACAATGTGTTAACCGCAGAAGTAAACACGGGCACAAGTTTTTCTTGTCTTCTTCCTTTCGTGTGCAAACTAATGATGTAATGCTGCCCATCTTTTAATTTATAAAATGTCATTTTCTACACAACCACGCTACATAGTTTATGAAATGTAGCTTTCTTTGTTATCCACGTCATTAATGTATGACACATCTATTATATAAGTTGTTTTCATTTAATTATTAATTTGTTTTGGTATACACTATTATATTGTGTAAATATCTTTCATTCGATTATTAATTGTTTTCCTATAAACTATTTTATTGATGCATAGGAACGCCCTTTTCTTTTCTCACGTGGTTAGAATTGTTCAACGAATACTTCCGCTATTGTGGAGCTTTAGAAACATTGTCTCATGCCAATTGATTACAGTCTATCCATATGTATTACATTAGGATATGCATATACAATGATTATAGTGTATCCATATGTATTGATTATGTATTACATTAGGATATGCGTATACAGTGATTACAGTCTATCCATATGTATTGATTAAGTATTGATTATGGAGAGAACGGTACTCTATATACCAATAAGAAAAAAGGTATTTATATAATAGGAATGACTAAGAGTGAGAACCCTGGGATATCATGTTGTATATTGATTAGCTTGTCACCTTTGTACCTTATCTAAGCTTATGACAAGCTATGGAATTAGAACACAGTAGTTACACATGACTCTTTCTAACCATGCTTGTTTACCTAATCACTTGCTTGTCTCGTTCTCATAACACTCGGCATAAGTAATAGCACAGATATTTTATAAGTAACATCATCTGAAGGTTGACCTATCAGTACTAACCTAAGAAATACATGTATAGATATGATAAATTACCTGTATCACAGGTTGGTTATCTCCCTAATAGACTAAATTCAGCTTTAATATACATATAACATATGTAATTATACAGAGCTTTGTTCTAGCTCACTCATAGATAAGGGTGAACTGAAACCATGCTCAGATACTAATACGAGCTTTTTAGTGTATAGAGCTTAATAGTGATAAGATGAATGAGATGTATTCAATAGGTTCAATTCCTGTAAGCTAAGGCTCAATTCCTGTAAGCTAAACAAGCGGTGACTACAGTACTAACACGACATACGTAACGTCTGTGATATGTAAGCTGTAATCACTATGAAGCTGATGATTGAATAATTCCTGTAAGCTAAGGTTCAATTCCTGTAAGCTAAACAAGCTGTGACGTTGATTAGATGGATACGACTGTATTCAATAGGTTCAATTCGTGTAAGCTAAGGTTCAATTCCTGTAGGCTAAACAAGCTATGACTACAGTACTAACACGACATATGTAAGCTGTAATCACTATCACATTTGATTCTATGGTCTCCTAGGTGTCATAGACAATTGGTTTTACTTCAGTTTAATCGAGTTTCGTTGCAGTCATTTATTTTTTATATTTTCCATATAATTTATTTAGTTATTTTGAATATTGAGAAGAACAATCTCTGCTCCAAGATTTCTCTCCATTTTCTGTGACTTAATTTACAGTGCTGAATTATGTAAATCCCCATTCCTTTGGTCCAACTTTTACAACTCCGTATGGCTCGGGCTCTCCATACCCTAAGGTATCGAGCTCAACGAGGTGAAAAGATATGAAGGCCAATAAGACTGTCATCTGCTATGTTACTTTTAATTGTGTTTTCTCATTATCTAAAATCTTACAGTCATCTAATCCAATAAAGAGAAATGGTCATCTGCTCGGGCTTCCATTCTAAGAAACCATTCCTCAGTTCTATGGTCCATTCATCAGTAGTAGAAATTCACTTATTTGCATTCTTTCGACTCAATATCAAAATTTTTGCTTTCTCAATAGCTTCATGCTTCTGAAAATACATGTCTTTCGATTATGTTTCAATGTGATGTCTCAATGATGATTGTCAAGGTCTGAAAATATGTGAAAAATTACTAAGTTTATCAGAGTCATTAAAGCTACAATTCGTTTTTGTTCTATGTTTTAACTCATTCTGCATAGAACCCAAGCCATAATAATCGCTCAATTCCTGTAACCTAAGGTTCAATTCCTGTAAGCTAAACAAGCTATGACTACAGTACTAACACGACATACGTAACCTCTGTGATATGTAAGCTGTAATCACTATGAAGCTGATGATCGAATAATTCCTGTAAGCTAAGGTTCAATTCCTGTAAGGTAAACAACCTGTGACATTGATTAGATGGATACGAATGTATTCAATAGGTTCAATTCCTGTAAGCTAAGCTTCAATTCCTGTAAGCTAAACAAGTTGTGACTATAGTACTAACACTACATACGTAACCTCTGTGATATGTAAGCTGTAATCACTATGAAGCTGATGATATAATAAGCTAGAACACATACATAAACTCTGTATAAAAAAGGTTAACTGTAACTGTATAGGTTAACTGTAACCCTATGGACAGAACTATAATGTAAGAAATCTGATAAGTGAAAACAATGAAAACAGAACTGTAAGAAGAATGAGTTGTAACTCATATAACTAACTTGAATATATGGGCCACTGTTTTGTGATGTTGTCTTCAAGTTTGTTGAATAGTTTGAAAGCATAAGATGCAACTTCAACAGTGGGTGGACTTCTTTTATAGTTTTGGGGACTTGATTTTAATTGGTGGAAATGGATGCACATGGATTGCAATGGCTTCATTTTGAATGTGTGGTATGGATTTAATTTTATGTGATCTAATGGTTGGGAATTGTTTATTTGTTGATCCATGTGCTTTGATCTGTTTTAATGAGAAATAGAGTGAGTTGGGTGTCATTTATTGCAGTTATTGGGTCTGGGTGTCATTTATTGAACAAAGTGGATTTAATTGTTATTGGGTTGGGTGTCATTTATTGAACATAGGGTGTTTAGTTGTTGAACAACACAGCAGTTATGGCTGACATACATTCCTTTTGTTATGTGCAGGTAGGCATATTTATTTGGGATGCAAAGTTGCAGTTCTGATGAGTGGGGGTTGAAGTGACTGCTGTTTTGTACTTCTGGAATAGACCAGTTTGGAAGCCTTTATGGCTCTAGCTGTTTTCTACTTGGGTCAATATGTTTTGCAGTGTTAAGTAGTAAAATACTATTTATGGACAATTGTGGGCCCAGTCAATGTATGGGTGATTTTTGGACATAATTTAATACTTATTTATACATAATGTTATTTATTTCTGTTTAAATTTTGGTTTCAAAAGTCTCAATCACTGGTGGTTTGGTGGGACCAGTACTATATCAATTACTGGTCCCTGCACAACATTAGGAATCTCTCCCCTATTTTGCAGTGTTTTATTCAAAATTTTATATTTTAATCATTTATATATTATTATTATTGTTTTTAATAGGTTTAATTTGTATTTGTATGTATATTTTAATAATAATTATTAATGTATGTTTTTTATTAATGTATGTTTTTCTAAAATATTATTTTCCTAAGCTCAGATTTATATATATATATATATATATTATTTCTTTAAGTTCAGGTTTTTATTTTATTATATATATATATAAATTTTATTTGTCATTAGTTTGTTACTTAGAAACTAAATTAATAGTATAAGTTCATTTTTCTTTCTTTTAAATGTTTTATGGATAACCATCTATATTTCAAACTTAAATTGTAATTAGAAAATAATATAAATAAAAATTTGATAAACATTAGCATTGATATTATATGAATTGTGTTTTTTATAAGAGAATTGACTCACTTAACCACCGTTTAGGGGGGAGTCCACCAAGATAGGTGGTTACTACTCATTGTTGTTGTCTAAAGAGGAGAAGTCATCATTTTCCAATTTCTTGGCTAGTCTTAATACTTTCCTATTAAGTTTGACAACTTTGTCCATGATTTCAACCATGCAAATTAATAGTTCTTGTTGGATGTTATCTTGCTCTATAAGTACTTGTCCCATGGTAGTTCTAAGATGTTAGTATGGGTTGATTGTCTACATGTAATAGGGAAGCGCACCCTAGTAGAGTTTCCCACATTGGGAATCCATTCATTGGTTTCTCTATCAACTTTCTTGTCAGGGATAACCCTTGTACTCTATTAGACTTGGTCTTACACTTCAAAATTTTCTCTCTAAACCACTTTAGGAATGATGTTTCTATATCTAGCCATTGTTGCAAAGGTCACTATTTAGGCTCGTGATTGACCTATAAAGGGAGGAGGAGAGTTGGAGGTAGCGGAGGGACTAATCATCCTCTTTCCCTTTAGTATTATGGAGAGGTAAGACGACATCTTTCCATGTGGCCAAGTAGCTAGGGAAATCCTAACCAAAGAAAGGAATCATAGAGAGAAGTGGATAAGTACGGTTCATAGCAACAAATAGGGGTATTCAAGGAGGAGTAGGAGCGAAACTAGAGTGAAATACCATGGAAAGTACATTTATACCTTAGGAGATAAATGAGATGAAAACCAAGGAGGTGAGTTCCCACAAAATGAAAATAGGAGGGAAAGGAAACAACTTGATTCCCTAGAGTAGATTTCAATATGCCTTATAAAGAAACCCTCCTAAGATTAAGAGTATTGGGAAAGGAAAATAAAAACATAAAAGAATGATCTTGTAATTCCTAAAGAACACTGATAATAGAATGTCCACAATTGAGGATGAGTTTGAGACAAAGATGCCAATTATTGTTAACCTAATACTTCTCCTCCAAATTTGTAATGAACAAGAAGTTGTGCACCTTGAGCTAACCATTTTCCAGCTAAAGAATAATGCCAGTCTTGCATGTAGTGATATCTCCATCCCTAAATTAGCATTGGTTTTCCTATTTTATAAGATCATTGTACCTATGAATCTAATTAATGTAAAATCCAAAAAATTCCCACAAGAACTGAGTGTATTGAGTGCAATAACCAACTACAAACACATCAAGCCACCCTCTATTAACATCCTTGGACCAACTAGTTTCACGATATCTCATCAACCTTCTAGTATCTACCATAATTATCACTTGGACTCTACATGGCTGAGTGCAAGATGAGTTTTCCTTCTTTGGACTCCTACACAACGAATTCCATCACCTCTAACCTCTCCAATGAATAAAACAAGTTGAATTGAAATCACATGTGTACATTAATCCATGTAGAGTGTTATTTGATGGCCATTTTTTCGTGCCATCACAACCCTCCCCAAGTTAAATGTGCTGCACTCATTTCAAGTTATAGAGGCTACCCCTATGTATATGCACCAACCCTAGCGAGTGTTGTGGGGAAAAATGCCTATGCAGGACGATCCTATCCACCTAAGGTGTGACAGTGCCTTAGCAACAAACAGAGATAGCTATTCTAGTATTCTTCCTTTATGAATTAAGAATGAAGAGAGAGATAGATGGACTAACCGGTGTCTTCCGTTTGTCCCTCGATCCAGCTTCTCTTCTCTTGGAGAGTTCCCAGCTACTTGCCTTCTCGCTCGCCTAGCTTCAAGAGGTTTCTGCAAGATCACAAGAAGAGAACACTACACAAGACATGGATTCATATTCATAACTAGTTCGGGATTAGAAATAAACTAAACATACTAATGCAATCATACATCAAGAATACATCAGCATATAGGAGAAACCAAGATAGCTTTATTGATGAATAACAAGGTTCAGGAAGAGATACAACCCAGAGGGCTCCAATCCAGCATCTCCCTCCCAGCAAATGGAATTCCTATCTTCACCCCCTTCAAAGCATTAAACACCCAATGATCCCAATCTCAAACCAACAGCAATTCTTTGCAATAACAAAATTCCAGCCTCTAGATCTCATGGAGGAGAGATCCATATATAGATGTTTGGAGAGAGGATGAGTCAGCTTGAGATCTGACTAGTGTCCTCTCCCTCTGTCAGTTCTTGATTCCACTTGGAGGTTCTTGCTTCCACTTGGAGATTTGGAACCTCTTACTCATCACCAGTCGAATTCCCTGAGGCAAGTGTCATTTTGGAAGCTTCCTGGGTTTTGACACCTTGAGAAATGAGCTTGCCACATGTCCATTCTCGTTCAGCGCAGGTAGACAGTGTTCCTTTTGACATTCAACGCAGGTAGCCAGTGTTGGCTTTGGCATTCAGTGCAAACAGCTAGTGTAACCACTGAAATGATCCTGAATTGACTTGTTTTTGAGCAGTTTCTGGTGGAGAACTTCTGTGAATTGTTGTGGTTTGTTAGCCTTGTTCCTCTAGGGGTAGGAACAACATGTTTAGGGACTTTGGATCCCTTAGATTATGGACATTTCATGCTCAATGCTGTAAGGCACAAAAATGTCTATAACAGTTGCCCCCTAAAGTATGAGGCTGTTTATCGGGTGAAATGCTTTATCAGGGGGATCCGAAGTTCATCCAATGCTGGGAGGAGACCTGTAATAAGATACAATACAATACATTATTTTTCATACTGCTTTCATGATCTAGCTGAGGCGGGCATTCCCATGCTCAGCTTTATAAATTCATTTTTCTGTACATAGAACAGACAATCGTCTGATGGTAGACTGATAATTTTGGATGAAATTATCATCCTTTGAGTAGGATGATTATCTGCTGCAATGATGTACATGTCAATGTCTTTATCTTTCCTGAATATATATCGCAGCCCGGACAGAGGAAACTAGATCCGGGGTCTTCAAACTCGTTCGATCTTCACTCTAAGTACAAGTCGATCGATGTGAGAATTTATCTGAAGTCGAACATGGAAAGACATCGCTTGATTACCGGTCAATGAGGTAAACCGTTAACAAGCGCGAGAGGAATCACCGATAATGAAAATGACCCTCAAGGTACTGCAGTACAATTCACGTGGTGTGAATAAAGGACTTGGCTTCGAACACCACGCAAAATCTTTCGGTCGAAGGTCATTGATGTATACTTGTCGCCGAAAGTGAGAAACTTGCCATTGAGGCATGCAAGCTTCAAAGTACTGAAGGGGTTGTTCCTAGATCAACTTCTTGGATAATGAGCTGATGTCGACAAGAAGCGATCCATCAAAGGAGGGCCTTAATGAATCCCACATCAGTGACACGGAACAGAGCTAATGATTTTAATGGAGGTGAAAACGATCTGTGACATATGATTCAGGGTGGCGGTCATGAAAGGATGAAGGATAATGTATGGCAGTGGATGGGACACAGTTGACTTTTCTAAACAACTTCTCTTGAACATGTGGCGACACTGATGCGATGGATCGGTAGCATTACCCCAAATATGGATGGTATGGCGAGACCATGGATGTGACCGGTGAATGAAACAACCCAACCCGATTGTGGTACGGAGGAAAAGTGTCATGTTCAAGAGCGACTTGCTACCATCAAAGTTTTCTTTAGTTTCTCCCAATTTTTCCCTAGTCATTGCTGACCAGTACCTCTTTATTTTTGTCAAGCTTGAGGAGGATAACATATGCTTGTTCTATAACCTGCCCTTCGGGCAAGCCCATCGCTATGTTTTAACGAGCCTAGCGATAGTGAAACTCGTTCTCGTCTAAAGACAAGTTTGTCGCTATTTAATGATTTTAACGAGTCTAACGACAAGGATAACTCGGTCCTTTTCATTTTTAGAGAGTCTGAAAAGGTACATAAAGTTAACTCCAAAAGTCCTTTTTCGTCATCTAATCCCTTAAGTCCGAAAAAGTATAAAACAATACAGAAGGGATGAGTTTTCGATAGTTTTAACGAGCCGAATAAAACAAGCGCTCGATCTTTTTGTGCAATAATCCCTCAGGTCCAAAAAGATTAAAATCTAGAGGAGGGATAGCACTTCCTGTCCCTTTAACGAGCTGGAAGGCCAAGGACTCGGCAATCTTTTCATATTTTACGAGTCAGATGAAAAGAGCTTAAAGAAGACTCTTCTTTTGAGGAACGAGTGATAAACAGGGTTAGCAGCTGATTCCAGGTACAGGTTGGAATTTTCCAATCACGGCAGTGTCACAAGGATGGCTAGGTGAAATCACTCTTCGCAGCTGTTCCTCAAAATGGGTAAACAATCATATGGAGGTGAACGATCGGCCAATGGAAAAGTGGAGGTGACGGTGCAAACACGACCAAGGCTTTAATGGCTGATGATATTACATTCACAGTGGTTATTTACCGGGATAGTTCATTTTTTAACGAGCTTAAACGCGGGTGGAAACATTTGCTCGGTCTTATGTTTATTTTTTAACGAGCATGAACTATGTGCTAAAACTTCTCAAATCTTGCGTTTATTTTTTAACGAGCATGAACTGTGTGCTAAAACTGCTCGATATTATATGGTCAAATTTTTGATTTTTTACCATAACTAGCTTTGCCCTTTTCAAAGATAGTACTGTATCCTCAATTGCTACATCAAACTAGTTAGAAATGAATAACATTTGCTTGAAAATGAGATTAGAACCCTAATATTTCGCTTTGAACTACGTAAAAAGCAATTAAAAGGTGTTTTTACCTCTCATTTTACCATTTCACTTGAACTTGGTTTGTTGGAGCTTTGGAGGTGCCTCTTCCCCCTTGATTTTCATCAGCTGATTCCGGGAGATTCTGCGGACGATTTTCGGCGCCGTCTGGACCAGGTAGGAGCTAAACCCTAGCTCTTTCTTTTCATGGTTTCCTTTTTCCATTCTATGCCTGTTTTCCTGTCCCCCTGAGCCCCTGGGGTTTTGCTAGGGCGCTCTGCCATCAGCACAGGTAGTCCATTCGAAACCTGCGTTGAATGTCAAGCTGCATGAAGGCAACTTGACCTTCAACGCAGGTGGAACACTTGCCAGTTGAGTTGGACATAGAAAAACAGTCTCGTTGCACAGTTTTTGATGAAAATTTTGCCAGTTTCTCATCAAACCAGGATCTTACTCTTTCTCTTGTTTGTTTTGCAGGGACTTTTGAGCAAAATGACCCTTACATGGCGAGAACGAGAACATGAAGAAGAGGACATGATTGCCCTCCATGACCCTGTCACAGTGAACGCGTTGCGGAACTGTGGCCTGCTGAAGTTCTTCCGTATCTCTAGTATGAGAGCACAGATCTCCTTACTGGAGTATATGCTTGATGCTTGGGATCCTATCAACCAATTATTTCAGATTAGGGGCAAATCTATCCCCCTAACCGTAGTAGACATTTACTTCTTGACTGGCTTGTCGAGGCGGGGTGCCCCCATTTCTTTGTCAGGCTCTGTTGTTGGGAAAAGTATCCAATACGGAATGACCCTATCCCACTCTAAGGGTGATAGTTCCTTAGCAACAATCAAAGCAAAGCTATCTGAGATTACTTCTTTATGAGATGTAAAAGAGAGGAGAAAGAGATCCACTAACCGATGTCTTTCGCTAATGATTGATCCAATCTTCTCTCCTCGCTGCTTGCCCCCAGCTCCTTGCTCTTTCACTGGCCCAGCTACACCAAGATCCTGCAAAATGGCAAGAGAGGGAAACTACAAGAAGCATACATTCATAATTGATTCAAGGATTAGAATAAATCAAATACACAAGTATAACAACACACCATTGAGACACATGCATATAGAAGAACCTCAAATGCTTTATTAATGGAAGAAGTAAGGTTCAGGAAGTGATACAACCATAAAAGGCCCAATCCAGCATCACCTTCCCAGCAGAAAGAAATCTCCTCTTCACCTCCTTCAAAGAAAATCATCCAATAGTTCTAAACTCAAACCAACAGCAATTCTTTACATTCACAAGATTCCAGCCTCCCTAGACCTCATGAGAGAGATCTATATATAGGAGTTTTGGAGAAAGGATGAGTCAGCTTGAGGCTGGCATGAAGCTGACTAGTGTCCTCTCCCACTTCAGTTCTTAAGTCCACTTGGAGGTTCTTGCTTCCACTTGGAGATTTGGAACCTCTTACTCATCACCAGTCGAATTCCCTGATCCAAGTGTCATTTTGGAAGCTTCCTGGGCATTGACACCTTGAGGAATGACTCTGCCACATGTCCAAACTCGCCCAGCGTAGGTAGCCTTCTTTGCAGTTGACATTCAACGCAGGTAGACAGTGGAGCAGTTGACATTCAGCGCAGATGCTCAGTGGAGCAGTTGACATGATCCAGAATTGCCTTGTTTTTTAGTGTTTTCAGGTGGAGAACTTTTGTTGAGTGCTGTGGTTTGCTGGCCTTGTTCCTCTAGGGGTAGGAACAACATGTTTAGGGACTTTGGATCCCTTAGATTATGGACATTTTATGCTTCATGCTGCAAGGCACAAAAATGTCTATAACAGGCTCGGCCCGAGGGAATGACTTCGTGAGAGATTATGTCCGCCAGTATTGTAGGGAAGGATCCCAGTCGAGCAGAGACGGCAAGGTCGTTATCCGTGAGATTGCTGACAGATCTCTCAGGTCCATTCTGTATACTATTGGTAGGATGGCTGGTAGCGCATCTCTTCATGTTACCAACAGATCCTATGTGCAGCACTCCTTGGAGTGCCTCCAACCGAAAATATTCAACTGGTGTGATGCAGTACTTCTTCAGATGAAAAGTCAGTTGAACAAGGTAAAGGACGGGAAGCTGAAGAACTTTGGATTTGGTTCTATTCTGACTGCCTTTGCCTTGGAGAAAATACCATTGATGCAACGTCAATATATCGCACTCGACTTGCCTTCTCCTACCGAGCCACGCATGCAGAGATGGGTTGATCACATGTCTAGGCATGCTGGTCAATCTCAGATTTCTTTCACTGATACCTTCTTCAGGTGGTTCGAGCGTCAGAAGATGGTCTATTCCGAGTATCCATATGTTGGTATGGATTTCCGAGGTGATCCGGACTTGGTACTGCCGGATGGCGAACAGTGGGGCGCTATTGGTAAAATCTTTGACCATATCACTGTTTATTGTTTTTATTTATAATGTTCATGTGCTTTATTCTATCAAGAGTTTAATCAAACTCATGTGTGCATGCAGATGTTGGTCCTGTTCGTCCAGCAGTTCGCCCGAGAGCGCCAGTTGCTGCCCCAGCAGGGGAGACTGCTGGGAGGGTTATTCTTTGTGACCTTGATGTGGCCGAGACCCTTACAGCTGTGCAGGAGCAGGTTGAGAGCCTTACTCTCAGCATTCCCGATGTGAGGATTGATGAGTTACCTTTACAGTTGTAGCGGCATACTACTGGTGTGCCTAGACGATGGACTCGTCTCTTACGCATGATTGCACAGGCAGTGACGTGCTATCATGAGCATCACTAGGCTAGGGTGCCCCCTAGCATTTTTGAGTTTTTGGGTCATGCGACCGATTTTGTCTTGGTTACAGAACATTATGTATGAATGATAAACAGCTTATATATATATATATTTTTTGATTTTTGTGGTTTATTTTGGTTGAGTTATATGATCCATATGTAAAACATTGATGATGTGTCTCTTTTTATAAATGTCGCAAATGTCTATCTAACACATAGTTTGCTAATGAGTCGGTTAATGTGTTTAAGTTTCTGGAAATATGCTGGTATTGAATTAAATCAAATTGTCTTTCCAAAATCTTAACCCTTAGGAACATGCGATAAATAGCTGGATTGCGAACGGAATATATACCATTGAGTTGTAGTATTACGAGTTGTGAGTCTAGCCTGACGATTAGTCGGTGTATACCATGGGTGATGGCATCAGAGAGTAGTTCTATCAACGCGCTATATTCAACGATGTTATTCATTGATTGCCCGATACATACACCTCTGAAACTTACTAACTCGCCGCTTGGATCAAAAATGGCCCAGGCTGCGGAGGACAGGTTCCGCGAACTACGACTTGCTCCGTCGGCATATCCAACACATGTCTCCAGAAGGTTTGACATCTGCAATAAATGTAAAAAGGTGGATTACTCGACCAAAACAAACACTTTAGCGAAAACAAAATACAAAAAAAGCATACAGGTTACTATTTAAGCATAGTAACGCTTGAGGTACAACCCATTACGGGGTTGCGCCAGTGGAATTCCGTCATAATCCATTAACTCGTAGGCTCCTTTTGCTAACACTCGTTTAACAATATAGGGGCCCATCCATAAAGAATTAAATTTACCTGCTCCCAATTTATCGGATTCTTGGTCATAAAGCAAGACCAAGTCACCTTCTAAGAAGACACGGGGTTTGACATTTTTTTCGAACTGCGCCTTGACTCGTTTCTTATGGGCTTCATTAGCCAAAGCGGCATCACGACGGGTTTCATCCAATTGGATTAATTCCAAGAAACGAGCCTCTTCTTACGAAGTTCCGGGGAGGAGATCAATTGCGAGTTTAAGAGACGAAATTTCACACTAGATTGGCAAGACTGCTTCCAGGCCATACACCAGTTGGAAAGGTGTGAACCCAGTCGCATTCCTTACCGATGTTCGGTAAGCCCACAAGGCTGAGTACAGGATTAGGTGCCACCTTCTTTTGTGAACCCCGATCATCCTTTGCAACATACGCTTCAGGACCTTGTTGATTGCTTCAACTTGTCCGTTGGCTTGCGGATAATATGGGGTAGAGCTGTCATGAGATAGCCCTAGCTTGGCAGCTAATTCAACCATCATGTGATTGCAAAAATGTGACCCGTGATCTGTAACTATAGCCTGTGGTACGCCGAACCTAGCGACTACATGATTGAAAAAGAAAAGGGCAGCTGTTTCACCAGTGTTATCTAATGTAGGCATCGCCTCGGCCCATTTGGTAAAATAGTCAACGGCGACTATAATATACCCATGCCCCCCGGTCGAGGTGGGGTTACATGTCATGAAATCGATGCCCCATTTGGCGAAAGGCCCAACAGCAACTATTGGCTGTAAAGGTGCGGGTGGTCTTCTGGTTTTGCTATCAAAAATTTGACAAGCATGGCAACTTCTGACTGCGGTTATGCAATCTTTGAACATGGTTGGCCAGAAGTATCCTGCTCGTAAGATTTTTTGTGCTGTAGCATATCCAGATTGATGCCCCCCACACGCGCCTGAATGACACTCATTCAGGGCTTTTTCGGCCTCTTCATGGGTGAGGCACCTCCTCATAACTGTATCGATACCACGACGGTAAAGCATATCACCGATGATCATGTAGTCTTTCACTTGGTATTGTATACGTTTCTGTTCTGAGTGAGAGGTGTCAGGCCCGAACTTTTGGGTTTGGAGATAAATGATTATATCTCCATACCACTCATTGCTTGTAGATATCAGAAACAAACTTTCGTCCACGATTGACTCTTTGGATGTTTCATCGTTGGACGACGATGGGAGATCAGACAATAATTCTGCGAAGACTAAAGCTTTCTTTGATTTGGATTTCACAAATTCCAGATCAAACTCTTGAAGGATCGCTATCCATTTTGAATACTTGCCCCTCAGCAACTGTCGCGACAATATATAAGTCATGGGGTTGCAATCTGATAGAATGGTAGTTTTCCGAAAGAGGACATAATGTCGAAATCTTTGTATCGCTTGAACAGCAGCGAGTGCTAGCTTTTCAACATAAGAATATTTGCTTTCTGTATCATTCAAGTTTCTACTTAAATAATATATAGGATGTTCAATTCCATCGACTTCTTGAACTAAAACCATCGCAATGGTCGTATCCGCTGCAGCCAGATACAGGTTAAAATCTCTTTGATAGTCCGGAGCATACATTAATGATGCTTTTACTAGGGAATCTTTCAGAGCATCAAAGGAAGCTTGCGCCACCTGGTCCCAGACAAAAGGTACATCCTTTTTCAAAATACGAGTATAACCTTTAGCAAGTTCTGCGTAATTTGGAATGAACCTCCTCAGAAAGTTTGCTTTCCCTTGGAGTTTCTGAATCTGAAGCAAATTTGAAGGTGGAGGCAAATTAATGATTTCCTGAACCTTGCAAGGGTCGAGACAAATCCCATCCTTAGAGACTACAAAGCCAAGTAAACGACCAGAACCGACGCAAAACACACATTTGTGTGGATTGAGTCTTATCTTGTAGTGTCGGCAACGTAAAAATATCGCTCTTAAATGCTGTGGATGATCAGTCCGCTTTCGCGAATGAGCCGGAAGGTCATCGAGATATGGTTGAACGATGTTCTTGATGTCATGGAAGGCATAATTCATTGCCCTTTGAAACGTCGCCCCTGCGTTCTTTAAACCAAAGGGTAATTTTCGCTAAGCGAATGTGCCCCACGGACAAATGAATGCAGTCTTTGACTGGTCCTGTGGGCGGATATTTATTTGATTATACCCGGAAAATCCATCCATGAATGAAAAGATTTCACATCCGGCGCATTCATCAATTATCTGGTCGATGAAGGGTGTAGGGTAGTTGTCCTTCGGACAAGCTTGGTTTACATCCCTATAATCGACACACACTCTAATTGTCCCTTGCTTCTTCATAACAGGGACAATATTCGATACCCAATCGGTTAGAGGAACCGGGTAGATGAAACCAGCATGGAGGAGCTTTTCAACTTCTGCTTTAATGGCAGCGGCTTTCTTGGGGTGCACCTGCCGAAGCCGTTGTCTTACTGGTTTGACATCAAGATACATCTTAATTTCATGTTCAACGATACTCGAGTCAATGCCTGGCATTTCATCATATGACCAAGCAAAGACATCTCTGAACTCGCGAAAAAGAGCGTTATATATTTCCAGTTCTGAAGGAGAACATCCTTTGCCGACATAAATATTCTCTACAACATTTGTTTTAGTCGAGATATTTATGGCTATAGTCTCTTCAATATTGGATAAGTTTCGCTCGGAATCCACCGTATTTACAGTGTTTGATAGGAATTCTAAAACTGAAGGGTGATAAAGGTCATGTTGAGTATCTTCTTCATATTCTGGAAGAAGGGAACGATGGTGGCAATCATTCCATGGTCCCCCCTCAATCAACATTGATTGTAGAATTCCTTCGTCAGTCCCATGTACTTTCGACCAAGGATCTAATGGGGTACCATATTCTCTAGACCTATCTACCCAAACGCTTGACGAGCGTTGATTTGGGTTCACCTCCCATGCCCGAAACATTGATTGCTACAATATTTCTATAGGGCTTGGGGGAAAAACCATTGCATGATCCATGTCGATATCGTCTTCTGAGATCTTCGTGGAAGATATCATGTTGCAGGCTCCTACCAACGCTACTTCTCCTATATAGATTGGAGGTGGAAGTGCGAAAGTTCCCATTAATGTGGGGTCTTTCAGTAGGCCTACTCCGATGTCTTGAAGCGAATGGTTGCTTCCATGGATCATGGGAATGCTTCCTGTAACTTGTGAACCATTAGGGAGGAAGTCCTGTTGGTCGACGATCGTAATCCCTCCTTGAAAAGGGAATGCGATCTTCCTAAAATAAGTCGACACTACAGCTGCCATGGCATATATCCATGGTCTTCCTAGTAGGATGTTGTAGTCAAGATTCCCATCGATGACTTCGACATCTATTTCTACTGTCTTTCCTCCTAGTTCAACTTTCAAGTTATTAAGGATACCGCACGAGGTATAGGTCCTTCCGTCGAACGCTTTCAATGTCGTCGAAGATCACAACAAGGTCGGAGATCCTAAAGTTTTCCAGCAACTCATCGACATAATACATGTAGATGCCCCCTCATCAATGATTGTTCGATGAACAGTTTTGTTGAGGGCTTTCACTTGAATAAGGAAAGCTAGTTGAGCTGGTAACTGAGGATCGTATCCTTTGTGGTCGAAGGATACAAGATTGGAATCCTTAGGATCAACCCCACCAATAGCCGATAACAAAGCCTGCCTTTGGGATGGGCAATCTTGTAGTACTTCAAGAGTCGACATAGCGGATGGCGATTGGGCCAAATCTTCCACTATGTTATAATGTTGCGCCGCTCTGGCGCGAGGATTAAATGTCGACTTGTGTACTACTCCCTTTGGCGGTTTTATTGTTAATTCAGG
Organism: Pinus tabuliformis; assembly: GCA_031772625.1. Taxonomy (NCBI): domain Eukaryota; kingdom Viridiplantae; phylum Streptophyta; class Pinopsida; order Pinales; family Pinaceae; genus Pinus; species Pinus tabuliformis. The sequence continues at coordinate 1,706,451,661 of CM062816.1, read as the reverse complement.
AATGATGGGCGGTACAACTTCTGTCGAAGTTGTTGTCGAACTGCTTGGTTGATCTTTACCTTTGTCGTTCGACAGCTGCGGATTCCTGTAATCTTTGTTCCTTGTCGAAATCAAAGCATCATTCTGCTGTTTTGAAATCGACAACATGAGCACTTGCGACGGGGAAGCATTTCCACTATCAACCAGATTTTGACCTGGATTGGGAAACGGATCAGTTAACACAGCTGAGGTTTGCGAACTTTTGAAGAATCTTCTAAGCTCAACTTTGTATGGACAATCGGCTGTCCAATGATCCTCGTCACATATCATGCATGGACTTTTTGGTTTCCCTTTCCTAGGAGGGTTTGAAGAAGTTTTTTTAGGGGATGACTCACCCTGTTTCTTCTTCGTCCCTTTGTTTTGCTTCTTCTTGCTTCCTGGTTGATTGGTTTCTTTGGCTTTATCTGCTGATACGGCATTTACTTCCGAAGCAAGAATCTCTTCTTTTGCATTTTGATCTAAATTCTTACGGGCTTTCTTAGACGAAGCCTTTGTCGATTTCGCGTTTTCCGTGCCAATCACACCATCACCGGCATGAGAGTCACTATTTGATTTAGGAGGAGGAGGAATTGAGAATTCCGGTCTAGGGGCGTCAGGTATTTTGTCGTAGAGCGTGCCAGATTGAGTATAGACTAAGTCTAGATACTGCGCACGAGCAATAACTTGCTCCTCTGTTACGACTCCCCCCTTGGCCACATCTTCTGTTATAGCAGGAAGTAACGATTTTATAAACCATTCAGCTAATAGCTGATCGGGAACGTATGTTTTCACCATCCTACGACGACAACGCCACTCATGTATATGATCAGATATGTGAGTGGCCGTTGTCTGCTTGAAGTTGGTTAAGATTTCCGTTCCCGTTTCATACCTTATCGGTAATTGAAAATGGGTTAAGAAAGTCGTGGCTAGGGAGCTGAAATTGTCGAACGAGGCTCTAGGTAATTCAATATACCATTTAGCCGCTGGACCCGTTAACGTCCTCTGAAAGAGGCGAAGCCTTATCGAATCATCGTTTAAGGTGTTTGATGAACACCATAGATGAAAGGTCATCACGTGATTCGATGGATCTTCACCCGGATTTCCATTAAATTTAGGAATGTCCGAAGGAAGTTTGTGAGGAATCGCTGGCCACCAAGGGGCGTAAGCAATTGGATCGTTTGTTAACCGGTGTAAATCGGGTAACTCTAAAGTTGCCATGAATGGTAACTGTTGATTCAGGTTAGGTGAAGCATACCCAGGGTACGATGGAATTGCCTGAGCAGTTGGCCTTTGCATACCAGCATAATGCAACTGATGTTGGTATGACTGATACGGTTGGTGGACTTGACCACTGTAAAGCGGTTGGTTTTGACCGTTTTGAATATACGGTTGTCCACTGTTCGCAAAGATCTACTGCTCAGAACCTTGGTACACTTGCTGGAATTGTGGTTGTTGGTATTGCACCAGCCACGGTTGTGAAGCCATGCTCTGTTGCGCTATACTAACCGTTGGACCAAGGTGTGGGGTAATTGTACCCGTTTGGACCTGTGTCGCCCCACTAGTTGGCGATTGTGGTTGTGTCACAGGGTCAAGGGGCTATTGCATAACAACCTGAGAAATCTGAGGTTGACATACAACAGGCAACGTTTGAACTTGCGACACTGTCACAATGGCCGGTGTGGTCGGGATGTTCGACATAGGTACACACTATTGCATAGAATATACAACCCTTGGTTGTTGAGGTAGCATAGGTACCCAACCACTTGATGTAATTCCAGTATAACCTGAATACTGTTGTGAACTCCCGTATGGATACCCTCCCGGAGGGGGTAATGAAAGGGCATACTGCCCCCCATATGGTAGCAATCCGGAACTCAAGGGAATTGTTTGTCCTTGGGGACTGGATTGCCCAAATTGGCCTCCAAATGGATCAATCTGGCGAGTTTCAACATAAGAGTTGCCGGATATTATTCCGGAGGAACAAACTGGAACTGACCACACTGTCGAAATAGTCCCTGGGTGGACTCCTTCTAGCGGTTGTGAGCTATTCGGGACAGATGGTATGCCGGCAAACATTGTCAGAGTGACGGCAGGGGGTTCTGCTGTCGCCGTGTCGTTTGACACAGTCCTAGATGTTGACAGTTGTTCAGACATTTTGAGTCTATCCAAGAGATTACCTAGTGATTCTACAGGAACTTCCACTTGTGGTAGACTAACTTCTGATGTAGAAGGAAATAGAGTGACCCCTACTCCAAAATGGGTTGGAGTACTTGCTTGCGGATCCTCTACAATTTCCTCTATCGCAATCAAACCAGGTGGAAGGGGAAGACCGTCAGGTCCGTAAAATATTTCTGGTGCCGAAGAAGGGGTTGAATCGACAGCGACAGTTGTTTGAGGAGCAAGACTCTCTGAACCGGTCACAGATGGAACTGGTTCAGTAACGCAAGTATTTGCCCCCAGACTAGGATCAATGTTACTGTCCCTTTGCGGCTGTTGAACTTCTTCTATAGAGGCAGGGTTTCCAGAAATGTTTGGAGTAACCGGAATCTCAGATGTCGTTGGAACACTTGTTCTAACTTTGATAGGAGATTTCGAACCGGTTAAACGAGTTCGCTTTGTCCGTACTGTTTTCGATTCCGGAGACAAAGATAGTTGACTCGTAAGCCTCCGCGAACGATGGGGTTTCAATTGACTTTCTTCCACGATTGCGGATTACTTGATCAACCAAAATACAAAAAGGGGAAAATGTGTTTCCGAATTAAATGAATTTTTTAAACGCTTTTAGACACAACTTGCTTTTTCAGTTTTAAAGAGTCGAGAAAAAGCTAAAGATGACTCTAGTCTCCTTCGATGTTTTAACGAGCCCGAAGTGACAAATGCTCGGATGGACTTTTTCCGTTATAGAGTCTGAAAAAGGCCAAAAGGAACTGCTCTGGAGTTCTAGGCAGAGGGTGTGCCAAACTTTTCGCAAAACCGCAGAATACTTTTTAGGGTACGGGCGATCGATCTTCCTGAATGCTGTGTTCAGTGCATTGCGATCAGTAGGGCGGCCGACATGGCTTCCTAAGGATAAAGGTTTTATGCCTATAGGGGTCTCCCAATATATACGCGACGGTACGTGAGAGCACAATCCGTACTGGCGCTATCGTCCCTCAGGAGGAATCACCCACCATCAACGAGATCGACAGTCACCAGGCTTTACGACGCCGGAACACGTCTCTAGCCTAGACCTCTATGTTGTGTGTTATGTTGCAAAGCATTGTTAAGTTCATTCAATTTATTTTAGGTTGATCTTTTTAGAAGTTTGCCTTTCAAGGTTCACCACGAGATGTATGATACAATTCCTAAATGCAGTCTAAAGATGATAAGCAAGCTTTATATCTTTTCAACTTTGAAAATCCTAGCTACTAAGGGAAAAGAAAGACACCATCTTTTCTCAAAGAGCAATCAACACACTCTAATGCACTTTTCCTAAATCAAACATGCAAACTATCAAGATGCAAATGCACAATGCAGGTGTTTGTTTTCCGCTTTCTTAGTATTGATGCCTACAAAGAAAGCTTTTTGTACAACTTTGAATTTTCTTTTAAATGACAAATACAAACAAGTTTACTTTTTCAAAATCAGAGAGGGTAGAAGATTACAACACTTAACGATTTTCGAAATGAATACTTGTTTCGACACTTAAAAGAGACAAACTCAAACCAATAAGCAAAAGAAAATGTATAATCAACTGTAAACAGCCAATGAACTCTCTCCTAAGATCACAATCAACAGATCTGAATCAAGGGCTACAGGATGATTATTTCACTCATGCAAAGGAAAACTGCGAATGATGCCACAAACACATAAAAACACTCACAGTATTTTTGTACAAAAGGAGGCGGAATCTAAGCAGAGAAAAGGAGTTATCAGACTGGTACCTATGCTGGTTACCGGCTACAAAAATCAGAGATCAAAACAAGGCAAAACAGAGCAGAGAACCCCAGCTGCACAAGGCAAAACTGGTTCAGCGCAACCTCAACACAGGGGTTTTGACATTCAGCGCAGGTAGCCTTCACGGGACCTGCGTTGAAATGCAGAATCCCTTCACTGGGTCTGCGCTGAAGGAGAAACTCTCGTTTCTCACTGGTTCTGGGTCACAGATTGCTATTTAATCTACTGTTTTAGGCCAAATAAAAGCAACAAGCAAGGTGTAATCAAAGGGATGCTTTGAGGGAGTACTAAGATCTATCACAAAGGATCATCAAATCATTTGTGAGTCCATTGTTCAGATCATAGACAAGTCCAGTGATTGGATCAAGGCAGCAACTGTCTACTTTGCGTCCGGGAATAGCAGATGCAGTTCGATTGTTGTTGTCAAGTCTATGAAACAAACAATGATAGAAACACAAATAAAATGACTAAACAGATCTCCCCAGCGGAGTCGCCAATTTGTTGTGGGGAAAAATGCCTATGCAGGACGATCCTATCCACCTAAGGTGTGACAGTGCCTTAGCAACAAACAGAGACAGCTATTCTAGTATTCTTCCTTTATGAATTAAGAATGAAGAGAGAGATAGATGGACTAACCGGTGTCTTCCGTTTGTCCCTCGATCCAGCTTCTCTTTTCTTGGAGAGTTCCCAGCTACTTGCCTTCTCGCTCGCCCAGCTTAAAGAGGTTTCTGCAAGATCACAAGAAGAGAACACTACACAAGACATGGATTCATATTCATAACTAGTTCGGGATTAGAAATAAACTAAACATACTAATGCAATCATACATCAAGAATACATCAGCATATAGGAGAAACCATGATAGCTTTATTGATGAATAACAAGGTTCAGGAAGAGATACAACCCAGAGGGCTCCAATCCAGCATCTCCTTCCCAGCAAATGGAATTCCTATCTTCACCCCCTTCAAAGCATTAAACACCCAATGATTCCAATCTCAAACCAACAGCAATTCTTTGCAATAACAAAATTCCAACCTCTAGATCTCATGGAGGAGAGATCCATATATAGATGTTTGGAGAGAGGATAAGTTAGCTTGAGATCTGACTAGTGTCCTCTCCCTCTGTCAGTTCTTCATTCCACTTGGAGGTTCTTGCTTCCACTTGGAGATTTGGAACCTCTTACTCATCACCAGTCGAATTCCCTGAGGCAAGTGTCATTTTGGAAGCTTCCTGGGTTTTGACACCTTGAGAAATGAGCTTGCCACATGTCCATTCTCGTTCAGCGCAGGTAGCCAGTGTTCCTTTTGACATTCAACGCAGGTAGCCAGTGTTGGCTTTGACATTCAGCGCAAACAGCTAGTGTAGCCACTGAAATGATCCTGAATTGACTTGTTTTTGAGCAGTTTCTGGTGGAGAACTTCTGTGAATTGCTGTGGTTTGTTAGCCTTGTTCCTCTAGGGGTAGGAACAACATGTTTAGGGACTTTGGATCCCTTAGATTATGGACATTTCATGCTCAATGCTGTAAGGCACAAAAATGTCTATAACAGGGAGCCTTGTCTTTTTCTAAAATTTCTTCAGTGTTGGTTTTGATGGTGCCTGGACACATTTGAAGTCAATCCTTACCCAACATTTTTAGTTTTGTAGTGTAGCCCCTCATTGGCTAATCTATCAAATAACATATTTCCTTTTCTTAGTATATGTGAAATAATAGGAGTTGAAATTGTTGCCAACACATTTTTTATTCTTGTTAAGAAAATAATTAGTCTCCAGCTATTGGGTATCTTAGTAGGAAAAGAACTAGTTTACAACCTCTTAATCATGAGAATAATGTTTTTGGACTCTTCCTTCAATTATTGATTTCTAAAAAATTAGATGATCGGTAATTTTCAGAACTTTCTCTTGAGCTAGGAGTTCAACCACATTAATAGTGTCTTTTCCAATATCTCCCACAAAAATATGGATAATTTAGCCATGTTCATCTCTAAATACCCCTCCAAAGGAAGGAAGACTAGGATTGCCTTCAGATGTCCCATCAAAGTAGAGCATTATAAAACCCATATGGTGTGATTTCCATTGATTATAATTTGAGTGCGTTGGTAGGGGGGTGAGGGAGTATATTCCTAAGGATTTATTAATTCAGAACAACACCAAAATTTGTGGTACTTTGGAGTTGCATTCCTGGCCTTGACTTAAGTGGCGATTGTGAGGATTGTTTCTCAAACCCTTCCCATAATGGAGTTGCAAATTATATCCAACTTATTTGTTTAATCCTTGAATATTCTTCTTTTCCTTTCCTTCTAAGCTTCCCACATGATAAAACCTAGTAAATGCTAGAAGACTCTATTTATTATAGTTCTTGTGAATGGCCCAAGGTTCCACTCTTCTAGAGTTGAATGTATATTTTTCCAATTTTGATCAAACTTCCTGAAGACTATGGCTAAGCGGTCCCATAATTCTACTGCAAAGCTACAATTGCTAAGAATATGCTCAACATTTCTGACATTGTCATGACATAAATTACATTCATTAGGTCCTTGAAAGCCTCTTTCTTGGAAGTTGTCCCAGGTTAAAATTTCATATTGCATGAACAACCACAAAAAAAGGGTAACTTTAGGCTAGAGCTTGAGGTCTCATAACTTATTCCACTGTGTTTGCTAGGTTTCCCTCCAATACCTAATATTTTGTATGACACAATTAGGGTCAAAGATCCTTGGCCAATGTCTCCATCAGAGGATATCCTTATTAGAATGAGCTTTAATTTTCCTGCTTTCTAATTCTTTTGTCGTGTCTTCCCATGTTTCATTTCTTATATTAGCTGACCAAACCATGCTCCTCTCCCTATACCTTCATTAATGTTGTGATGAGCATAAATGGTGTTTGACTAATTCTTTAACCCATTCCATTTAATTGTTTTTTGGCTCATGTAATTCCCCTTCCTATTCTAGTTTAGGCTATTGTTGCCAAGAATCCTCCCAGACGAGGGCAAAATTACCATTCTTGACTTCCCTAGAGTTGTGTTTCTGAATGAGGTTTTTGTTTTTCCACATTGAATTCCATAAGTTAGATCCTTTGATTTATCCCTCTAGTTCTATTAGTTGGATCTCTTCTACACCTAACACATATTTATCTTTCCATAATTTTCTCCATATAGCTCCTACGATTTTATGATTGCCACCACATTTTGGCTCCTAGAGCTCGACTAAGAATTTTAGGATCTCTTAGCTCCAGGCCCCCTTGATTCTTCGAATTGCATAATTTTTCCCAAGTTGCAAGATCCCATTTTTTCTCCATATTAGCAGCCCCCCCAAAGGAAGCCTCTTTGTATGCTTATTATTTTTTTCAAAGTAAATTTAAGGGTAGCGAAGGAAGAGAATAGGTACATCAAGATAACTTGAAGCATTGATTTGAGTAAGGTGAGCTTGGCTGGTAGACTTCCTAGACATTGATGAAAATATCTTTTACTAAAATGGGAACTTTTTTGTATTATCTAAACACATGAATTATTTTAAAAATTACTATTATAATATACATTATATATATATATATATATATATATATATATATATATATATATATATATATATATATATATATAGATATAGTCAAGTTGTATGTGTCCTCCAAGATGACTACAGGCTTAACTTTTAGCTTGAGGAACCACGACCCAAAGGTATCTAAGTAATCAAAATCACTTGTGGATCGTACGTGGCATGGGCCACACTAGCCCTTAACATAACTCAATTTTTTCCCACGAAATTTTGAACTAATGACCTTGACATCAGGGAGTGACTTAACAGTACACTCAACCATTGTCTATTCAACACCCCATATGTATATATATATATATATATATATATATATATATATATATATATTATACTCTAAAAAATACAAAAAAAAAGCTATTTTAATAAAAAATATTTATTATTATTATTATTAAAATAGTTTTTTTTTGTATTTTTTAGAGTATCATATATATATACGTTCACATCAGAGAGTGACTTAACAATACACCCCATCATTATCTATTCAACACCCTATAAAAAGCTATATATATATATATATATATATATATATATATATATATAAACTAAAAAAACTAAAAACTATTTTAATAATAAAAATATTCATTATCATCAATAATACATGCATATACTGACACAAAATTTTCTTTAAAACTACAATTAATAAATCTTGAAAAAAAACACAATATTTTAAAGCTAAAAATAAACATTATTATCAACATGTGTTTATTTCATTCAACTAACATATAATTTTTTTTATATGTTATTCAAGATTAAAATATTTTAAATACTATTTCGTTTTCAGATTAACATTTTTTATATTATCAATGTAGAGAAAGTTAAATAAACTATAATTTGTTTTTGGAATGAAATAATTCCATATCTTTTAAGTTTGAATTTTATAACACTTTCCAGTAAAATTCGAATTTAATCTCATTGAGTACACTGACTTGCTGTGGTGGAAGCTAAAGGGGCGGATTCCCCAATCCCATCTTGATTTGCAGTGGTTGGATATATACTCCTGGTGTTATAAAGGCAATCTTTTAAGTTTGAATTTTATAACACTTTCCAGTAAAATTCGAATTTAATCTCATTGAGTACACTGACTTGCTGTGGTGGAAGCTCAAGGGGCGGATTCCCCAATCCCATCTTGGCGGCATAGGATTGATCCTGGGTCCTAGGTCTCCCATAGAATCCTGGGTCCTAGGTCTCCCATAGATTAGGATTTAGGTCTCCCATAGATTAGGATTTACAGTGGCGGCATAGGATTGATCCTGGGTCCTAGGTCTCCCATAGAATCCTGGGTCCTAGGTCTCCCATAGATTAGGATTTAGGTCTCCCATAGATTAGGATTTACAGTGGTTGGATATACTCCTGGTGTTAGGGTCTCCCATAGATTAGGATTTGCAGTGGTTGGATATATACTCCTGGTGTTATCCATAGATTAGGATTTGCAGTGGTTGTATATATACCCCTGGTGTTATAAAGGCAACTACAAGTATTGATCCTGGGTCTTGTTATAGAAGTATCTACAAGGATTGATCCTGGGTCTCCCATAGATTAGGATTGGGAGTTACCGATTCACCATATCGTGTATATATATATATATATATATATATATATATATATATATATATAGATATAACCTTATGCTTTTAATTTGATCTTTGCTAGCATGAAGGTTGAACTTTTCAAAATCAGCTAGAAATATCAATTTAGATAGAGCACTAAATTGAAAATAAATATTTTTAAAAATGAGACTTCAAAGGTAAATATATATTTTTAAATTACTCAAAACATAAGTTATTAATATATTTAATTTATGAAGTATTAAATATATTTTTTTAATTTAATAGTGTGATTATTTTGGTTTATTTTCAATATATAAATTTTTTGAAAGCGCTAAATCAATATATAATAACAAAAAAAACCAATTTAAACTATAGTTACCAAATTCGAGTTCAAATTCGAATTTCATATAGAAAAAATAAGTTGTTTAAAATTTAAAACAGAAAAAATTCGAATGTATATTTTTTATTAACATTTAGAAATATTATTTTTACCATATTTTAAAAAATTTAAATAAACAAAACTATAACATTGTAAATCTCAAAAACTTCTTAACTTAAAAATTGTTTGAAGTACCCCGGATGCGGGTGGCATTGTGATATTTAATGGCGAGCCACATGCTGACCATGGGCTGCCACGTGATGGCGCTCCATCTTTAAATGCTGCAAGCCGCCGAAACTTCACAACGGCAGCGGCCTCTGAGCATCCTTAATGGAGCCGAGGGAAGGAATGGCCGTCATGCGAGGCGCATTCAATGCTGGTCATCTCATTCGAAATGCTATGCGGTTTAAGTATGTGGTCTGCGTGGGGAAGGGAGCTCATTCTGGCAAGGGGAATTCACAGAGCGTTGAGGGATTTTGCTGTGAGCTGGAGGCCGAGAGAAGGGCGGAGGTCTATATCATACCTGCGCTCCCTGGAATGGTCAGTCGTCTATTTATACTTTGCTCTGTCTCCAATTGGGGATTGCACGTTGTGGGGAGGGCGCAGTTACAGTGCCGAACCTCATCTGCAGGGGAACGAAACAAAGGTTTGGTGGCTATTATGGTGCGGGAGAGGATGCCTTGTCGCAGAGGACCAGGGCGTGGAGAATCATCTCGCCCCCCAGCTGCTGATATTCATCATCACTGTTGTTGTTGTTATTGCTACCGAAGGATGGGAGCCACCCCTATCCCGGCCTGTCAAGTCATGGAAGTGGGCAGCTCCAGTGGAGGGGAGCCCAAGCTACCTGCATTCGGCTCTGTTATATTCACTCTGGGAGGCTCTGGGGATAATCCAGGCATCAACGCACACATCTCTGTGCTTTTCACTCGAATTCAGGAGGAGAACGCAGAAGAATCATCTCTGGTCCTGGTGGAAGACAACAATGCACGGGGTAAGGGTAAGCTCCCAATGGGGGAGACGTCTATTGAAGCAGAAGGCTCTGCAAGGGGTCGCGGGAAGCTCCCAGTGGAGGAACCGGCGAGTGAGGAGAGCAATTCCGGGACAGACCGCTCTCAATTCTCCAACCAGCATCGAGCTCCCGCGCATCCAGAACCAGAGCACACTCCGACGGCGATGGAAAGGTGGCCCTGGGTTTTTTGCCTTCCTCTCTCATCTCTGGTTTCGGGGTAGGAACAATCTCAATTTCCTGTTTTTACTTGGTCGTCTGTGCTTTTTGTGGCAAGTCACTGTTTGCAGTCTCCACCTTTGCAGTGGGGGCGATGTCTCTTGTTGGGCGGAACTCCTTGATGAGTGCCGGGTTTTTTGTATGTCCTTAGTTTTGAATCCGGTGTCCATAGTCTGTCTGGGTTGTAGGTATCTGTGGAATTGCCCCTGCGTGGGTTGTTATGGAACTATTTTGGAAACGCTTAGTATTTTAAATTTTGATCTCTGTGAGCTCATAGCCCTGCGCGGCAATGGAACTAGTCTTGAATATGCAGCCCATGAGCCGCAGTTGGCCTTGGGCAGCCAGTTTCTCTGAATGTAAAGTTATCTGTATATATTAATAGAAAAGTAGTTAATCTTGCTGAGAAAAAAAAAAAAAATTGTTTCAAGTATATATTTACATTTAAAATAACAAATTGTGAGAATTTTTATATATATCAATATACCAGCTTACATTTTAGCTAAATCTCCAATTAAACTTCACATTGTAATGAATCATCTAAGTTCACATTATCAAAACTTAACTCAACTCTAATTTACAATAATAAATAACAATTTTTATTATAAGCTAAATCTCCAATTAAACTTCACATTGTAATGAATCATCTAAATTCACATTATCAAAACTCAACTCAACTCTAATTTATAACAATTAATAACAACCTTTATTATTTTGTTTAATACTAAATGTTAAACTTTATAATTTTAAACTTACTAAAAAAATCCCAATTAAGAAAATCTATCCCAAAAAAAATATAATTTGTTTCCTACGTTATTTTCATTTAAATTTAATAAATTTCCAAGTTATAAATAATTTATAACCTATATTATTCTTACTCTAATTTAGATATATCCATCCTCTAAACAACTTATAATATAATTACTATATACACATATATTACTTGACATATTTCATTAAAACACACTATTAATTTTTTTTTATCTCGGTGTAAAAATACCCAGCACTATTATTTATTAACTTAACCGCATGCCATTTCATGGGTTCGGGAGAAATCTGTACCTCGGTACCTCGCTATATTAATCCGCGAAGATATCTTCGGTACAGAATTGATGAAGTAATTTATAAACTGAACTGTAACGTCGAATTTTTTATTTATTTAACTTTTTTTTGGGCAGTATTGTTGTATATGGTAAGTATAATTTAAATAAAACAAATTAATATTGGGTAAAATATATATAGGAAATTAAGGAATTGTGTGGATAGTAAAAAAATATGGGGTAATTATGGTTTAAATCACATAAATTAATATTTGGTGAAAAAAAGTATTGGAAAAATTGTTTGGAGGGTTAAAAGTGTTTGGAATCTGCATAAAAAATTAAAAAAATCTTACAATAGTTTTATTTGAATCATATTTTCAATGGTGAAAATAAATTCAACACTATAAAAAAATATAAAATATAAAACATCCAAAATCTTAAAGTAAAATAAGCTAAATTTATATAAAATATAAAACATCCAAAATCTTAAAGTAAAATAAGCTAAATTTACAAAAATCCCTAGGGATTTTTCAAAATCTCTATAATTTTAAGGGAAAAAATAATCTGTTTAGAAGACTGCCAAAGAAAAACACTAAAAAGTTTTAACATCCGTTAATTTGATCTCCTTATCCAATCGAATTCCCTCTAATAATTTTTTATGAATGAATATGTAAAAGTCAAACGAAAATAATGAAGCCGAAAGACGTGGCCAATTCAAACACGTGTAATTGATTGAGAGAGGATGGATGTTAGCTGGCTGGAAGACTTTTCAATATTGGGTAGCTGAGTGTTGTAGGCAGCAGGCAAGCCATACGCATGCGTGCTTCCTGGTGCCCCCTGTGTTAAACCAACTGTCAAATGTGGTCCTGATCTTACCCAAAACTTGTGTGCAGGGTGGCCTCCGAAAAATTTGCCGCACGTGAAATCCGTGCTGCATTTAATTTCAGATTTAAGTTGCTGATAAACCTTGAATGACTTTTAGTTAGCGAATCTCAGAGACAGACAGGCTAGGTAAAGCTGGTTAGTTTGATATATTTAGAAACCTCACCATCAAAACCCCGGTCAGGTCCGTCGTAATAAGAGCGGAAGCGGAAGCTTCTTGTTGCGAGCGCAAGAAAGAGTGGCGAAACATCATGGAGGAATCTTTAGTTTTACGTTCACCGCAGATCCAGAGGCCGGATTTCATATTAATGGTCTTCCTCTATGTGTTGGCGGTTTCGGTGCCGTTAGTGTTTTGCGTGGTATTTCTGTACATTAATGGAGGATTTAGATTATGCAGAACGGTGATCAACGGACCCAGACGGTATCCGGTTGTGGGTTCGCTGTTTGCGTTTTGGAGGAATCGAAGCAGGCAATCAGAATGGTACGCCCAGATGCTTTCAGAATCCCCCACGCAGACCATCGTGGTGGAACGACTCGGATGCGTTCGAACAGTTGTGACGGCGAATCCGGAGAATGTAGAGCACATGCTGAAGACGCGGTTCGACAACTATACCAAGGGCGAGCCTTTCACGGCCATTCTCCATGATCTGTTGGGGAATGGTATCTTCAATTCTGATGGGCACGCCTGGAAATTGCAGCGGAAGGTCGCCAGCTACGAGTTCAATACCCACTCTATCCGCAATTTCGTTCTCCATGTCGTGGAGGCTGTCACGGATCGACTCTTGCCAATTCTAGAGGAGGTGAGCGAGCGGGGTAGTTGCTTGGATTTGCAGGATATTCTGCAGCGTTTTGCGTTTGATAATATATGCAAAGTTGCGTTCGGGGTCGATCCGGCTTTTTTGGATGGGAGTCTTCCTGTTTCGGAATTCTCGCAGGCTTTCAATGTGGCGACCGAGCTGAGCGCTCGGAGGTCCACTGCACCGATCTCGTTGGTGTGGAAAATAACGAGGATGCTCAACGTTGGGTCGGAAAGGCGACTCTCTCGAGCGGTGAAGGCCGTGCACCACTTCGCCATGGCTGTTATTCTGCAGCGCAGACAAGATATCGCCAGTGGCGCCCCCTGCAAACAGGACTTACTCTCTAGATTCATGGCGATCGCCAACCTACAAGCCGATCTGCCCGAAGGCGAGGCTTATCGGTCCGAAGAATTTCTTCGAGACTCCATCATCAGTTTCATGTTAGCCGGCAGAGACACCACCTCGGCTGCACTAACCTGGTTCTTCTGGCTCCTCACGTCACATCCCCATGTCGAAGAAGCAATACACAAAGAGATAACCCATCTCATGGCGGTCAAATCCGAAGCCAAACTGGACGGAAATCCCTTGGTATTTTCATACGAGGATCTGCAGAGCATGCAATACCTGCACGCCTCAATCTGCGAATCCATGAGACTCTATCCGCCTGTTCTCTTGGATTCCAGGCACGCCCTCCACAACGACGTCCTGCCCGACGGGACTTTCGTGGCCAAAGGCAATCGGGTGACATACCATCCGTACGCCATGGGTCGAATGGACGCCATCTGGGGTGCCGACTGTCTGCAATTCAAGCCCGAAAGGTGGGTCAACGAGGATGGCCATTTCGTCCCTCAGAGTCCCTTCAAATTCGCTGTCTTCCATGGTGGTCCGCGGGTGTGTCTAGGCAAAGACATGGCGTTTATTCAGATGAAGTATGTTGCGGCCACTGTGATTTCCATGTTCAGATTGCGGCCTATTGAGTGTTCGGCTGTGGGAACTCCAAAGCTCATTCACAGCTTGACCGCGCGCATGAAGGGCGGTTTTCCTGTTGTTGTTGGAAAAAAGGAGGCGCCCATTATTCCATCGTAGCGGCGCTTCTCTAACTTGTACTGCTCCTGTCTCCATTTTTACTTCGTTCTGGTTTAGCCATCAAACACATGACGGCCAGATATGTTTCTGTGACACTCTCCTTCGCAGCGTCAAATTCATTGCAGGGTTGACTCACTACAGCCTACAACCAGGCTACTTTTCACAACTTTAATTACTTAACAATCTGGGCTGGCGTAACTTTTGTGATCTAAATCTAATTGGTAAGTATAGCTGTATATTGTAACTAATATACTTATTTTGTAATCATTTTAATTATGGAGTTTACGTTTTCAGCTAGGCGTGGTCTGAAAATTACAATTATATTAATTATGGAATTCAGGTTTTAGTTTAGCCCTTCTGAAAATGATATATGTTTTTGGAGTAATTTTATTTTTTTGGTCCATTAAAATGTGCTGGAGTAATTTTATATTCTGGCCGCTCATGATGGTATATATGGATTTAGCATTTAAAAATTCTGTACAGTGATTATGAATTTCACAATTTAAATTTGTGATTCAAATAATTATTTTTTTTAAATTTAGGTAAATTGATTAAAAAATCTTTCAAAATTTTATAGCTATTTTGTTTAAAAAAAAATTTGATATAATATTTTTTTAGACCAAATAAATTAGATATTTTTTTTTTTCAAAATCATGAATAAATTTAATGGTTAAAAACATGTGTAAGTTCAAATTTATAAGAATATATTAGATATATTTTGATTAATTTTGATAATCAAATTGTTATATAAATAAAAGTATTTTAGATTGTAAAAAAAACTCATTTACTAATTTAAAGTATAATTTGATAGTAATCATAAAATTAAATTATTATTTAATATTTAAAATTTCAAAATTTAAATATAATTTATTTAAAAAAAAATTAATAAATTATTATTATTATTATTAATTAAAAGGTAAAAACACATCATTTTCCTACCATCTCTGAAAAAAATTCTACACTATAGTATCTCCATTACAAATATATTATGATAAAAACACATTTATCTTATACGATCCATTCCAAAGTAATATATTATGTTAGGACTTGCAATCTTCAAAACATTAAACATGTGTTTAAAACTATCCTTTTGAACTTCTTCTTAAGTTAAGATTCTTAGGTAGACTATTACAATGTATTATGTTATGACATGCAAACTTCACAACATTAAACATGTATTAAACCTATCCTTTTGAACTTAAGATTTTTAGATAGAATATTACAAAGTGTAAGGTTATAGGATCTTATTCATGAAGATTATATAGGAACATCTCCTTCCGGCTCCAAACTTCATTTTAATTTGCAAATTTCTTTCTTAATTCTTAAATAGATTTGGTTTAATATAAATGTGACAAATAAGCGGCCGGGAATCCTTATGTAGTTATGGAAAACCTTTATCACAGACATGGAAGTGACATGTCTATCAAATCTTTGGTTTAATATAAATGTGACAAATAAACGGCTGGGAATCCTTATGTAGATATGGAAAACCTTATCACAAATATTGAAGTGACACGTGTGTGCAATCTTACGTATGAATGGATGATGGAATTCCTGGTTAAGAGATTTTAAAGGGTATACAGAAGTATCTCCCTAACAGTACGGCCTTTGCTTCGGCTGATTTGTTGTTAATGCAAAAGCAAGCTTGGCATTATAAATGATGAAGAGATTAACATAAATGTGATCAATAGAACACTAGGAAGCCTTATCCACCCATGGAAAATCTTATCACAAACATTGAAGTGATGTGTTTCTTAGATGATACCTTGCAAATGGTTGGGTGATGAAATCTTCAATTCAAAATTTGATTCTTAGAGAGTATATAGGAATCTCTCACTAAAACTTGAACCTTCACTTTAGCGTGTTTCTTAGATGATACCTTGCAAATGGTTGGGTGATGAAATCTTCAATTCAAAATTTGATTCTTAGAGAGTATATAGGAATCTCTCACTAAAACTTGAACCTTCACTTTAGCGTGTGAATATGTATTAGTGAACATAGTGTTAAAAATGGTGAAAACACCAATGTGGATTAATGGTACATTGTATATTTTATTTATGTTTTATTGAATTGCTTCTTAAATTAAAGAGCAGGGTAATAAAAAAAATCAAAATTTTCATAAAATCAAAATGTTTATTAATTGTTTTTTCACAATCAATTCAAATTGAAAATTCAATATTAAATCAATCCTTGGAGAATAAACCTATCTCATATTTTTTTTGGGTTTAAATTGAATATATTTTTTTGTTTAAATTGAATAGATTCACTGGTACAAGTGTAGATTCATTAGTATAAGTGTAATGTAAGACATGAGAAACCAATATTGAATTTGCAAATTACTAAAGATGACTCAGATAATGAAAGTAGTTCTATAACTTTTAGCTTAAAGGAATCCAACTTTGACACTTTTACAAATATATGTATTAGACAATGGAGGGTTTTGAGCATTTGAAGTAGAGGGTTTGTTTTGAGGATGATTATTCCTCCACATAGATGTACAATCAAAGTGAGATTTGAATCTTTTTCAATATCATAGCTAGACAACAAATGATGTTAGCAAGTAGTTCACTTACAAATAGAAGCCATTGTTTGTTTATAGGGGTTCCTTGCATGATCTTTTTTGTTTGTCATATCCACCACATAATCAAAGGTGTTCACCCTTCTTGATAAGAGACTTGAAGACCATGATTTGAAAGCTTTCTTTGAAATCCTAACATTTTCACTTTAAGATTACCTCTACAATGTTATTGTTGTTAAATTTTGCATCCAACACTTAGTGTGTAGGCATTTCCTCAAAAGTTAACATGCATCTAGCATAGGAAGTGTAACCTACATTTTATCAATAACCTCATCATATCCAACTTAAACAATAAAAACATGTATCATGACTATAATCAATTGACATTCAAAATAGAAAAATATAATATCATTGTATCCACTCCATTCCACACCATTCACGCCATTGCCACATTTACTTAATCCATTTTCTTATAATATTAATCAACAAATAACATAATATCCACACTCAAATAAAATTTTAAAATTAAAAATAACAACAACATAAATAACCACAACCACCACATTTACCTTAACCAATGTCTTCACCCTCTTCAAACTTCTCTTCAAAATACCTCATTCTTTTAAAATCTATTACGTTTATGAAAATATCTCATTATTTTATAACTTATAAATTTTGTATATATTATAATGTCATGTAATATTTCACTTTCGAAGTACAAAAATACTTCTCTTCAAAATACATCATTCTTTTAAGATCTATTACGTTTATGAAAATATCTCATTATTTAAAAACTTATAACTTTTGTATATATTGCATAATACTTATAATGTCATGTAATATTCCATTTCCAAAGTACAAAAATAAATATTCTAATCATTTTGTAGTTTGAGTATAAATAATTTTAAAGAAGGTGATCTTTCTTTGTTCGAAAATATAATTATCTACATTTTTAATAGTAAGGTCTAGATTTTATAAATTAATTAAAATTATAAATTTAAATTATTGAGTATATGTTAATTTGATGTAAATATTGTTATTTTCCCTATTCGTATTTTATTATTATTAAATTGCGAGTCTTTAGACAATCACAAAGTCTAAGACCACATTGGTATGTGTTATAAACCTTCTTTTTGATGAGGTGTTGCCATAATCCACTCATGAGTTGTCAGTATGACCTAGATATGGAACAATCCAATTGATGTACTATAAATTCATATCATGAGATCAATACAATAATTTGAGAACAACGTTAAGACTTTTATGTTAGTTTCTTATGGAATCCATATGCTTCCCACCATTGTTGGTGTTAAATGAATCAATAATATAATCAAAATGTGTCTCATATTTATGTCAAACACTAAAGTGAAGGACAAGAGCCTCTACAGTATGAATGCAAGGAAAATTTGAAGGATGGAAATTTATCTTAAAGTTTAGAAACCTCAGCAAATATTGCTAATCTCTAATATGAAAACTATAAAATATTCGGTGGTACCTTTGTAAAAACATTCAAATTTATTATGTTTTTATGTATACTTTCAATATAATTTTGGCAATATTTAAGGTAAAATAATTTTATATTATAAAACTTGGGCGAATTAATTTTAGAAAAATTGGAAATTGACGAATCTTTATTTTGGGAAAACCGTGGAAAATTAGCCCACCTACAAATATTAGCCCCTAAAAATTTCCATGTATGAATGTAAACATGTAATCACTTTTTTCAACCCTATATATAATTTTATGTTGTCATCAACTTAGGAAATAACCAAAGCTTGTGCAAATTATATTTTCGATGTTTTTTTCATGTTGTTCTATTGACAATAGATGTCTTTCCATGTTTGTTCTCATACTATTAATTCAATACTCACATTCATCCTTACCCTTGGAATTGTGAGATTAATTCTCTATTCATGGTTTTTGGATCATCCTTGCCCATGGAGTCTAAATGTTCAACCTGGTAATTTTTGAATGTTATCTATACGGAAAATTGATCCAAGCAATGTCTCAATATGATTGATATATATAGATGGATGCATGTCTCTCTTAAATTTATGCTAGAATTGAGCTTATCAATAACTTCTAAGTGAATTGATGCTTGGATGTGCCAAATATTATGTTAAGCATGAAGTGTTGAATTCGAAAATGCCTCCATTTATTTTGAGTTTTGATTTACAAATTTGTAGAACACTATGTTTTGTATAAAATACCAAGATCCAAATCTAGGATCTCATCTTCCTCTTTGATCTATGCGTCTCTCTAAGAGATATTCCTAGTAATTTAACAACTCATATACTCTCATTTGCTGTAAGGATTAAAAGGTTTTGATCACCCTATTAATGAAAATAAATCAATTTAAATCTAAGAATTTGTTTGTGTTCATTCTTATTATAGCCCAATGCGAATAAAATTGACTCACTCAAATTACTAACTCAAAAGGTTTCCAATGTAACCGTCTTACAATCCTCATGTGATGTTTCAGTTACAATGATCTATACAAAATTTTGTGGTTACCTGGGATGTGCCCGTCATCTTCTAATCTCATATGTATATCTATATATATACTACAAAAACTCTTCACAAAAATTTGGATGAGCTATTTGAGAGAATAAAATCTGCTTTAAATATGTAATTTTGTGTTATTGTGATTGCATCTCAAGCATCCATGAAAGAACAACCCAATAATCTGATTGTGGTGACTTGATTTAAATCAATGAAATCTTAGATGGGTTTAGAGATGAGAAGAACATCTAAACTTTTTCAAGAAAATCTCTAACAAATAATTAATAACCCATGAAAACAAGAAAGATACCAATAGATTTCCAAATCTACACAATCCACAACACTTAAATTACACCCTTGATCTTCAAATCCCTAGATCTACTCAACAAAGCATTATTCTGGTCAATAATAGTGGAACTTGTTTTGTTGTGGAGGCTTTCTTTCTGATGACTCTAGAGGTGTAGAAAGATGGGGCTTTAAAATCAAGGTTATTAGAGGGAAGTGTGCCAACCAATTCAAAAATGAAACATGCAATCATGCTACAGTGGTTGCAATCTAAACAATGGTGGATTCCATCTCTTATGCAAACACACACATAAATTAGAAGTTTGTGGGTTTTGAGCTCCACTTGGTTGTTTGCACACAAAATAGATATTTGTAGATGTAAAATTCATGTAGATATGTAGCAATGATGACAAGATTCATATTTTAGTGCTTGTATCAACTTTAGCTCTTGGAGGATTGAGTCACAAGATAACAAATCAATGAAGAGACTAAGCTGATATGCATTGAAACCACTGGTGGACGTGCTATTTTTTTGGGAAAGGATATTTTGTTGGAATCTTCAAATTGAAGCTTGAAACCATATTCTCCAGTGACTATGAGGTATAATAATGCATTCTCCACGTCCACAACTATATGTAGCTCTTGTCAATCTCTTTCCCACTTAAAGAAGGTGATCTTAATGTGAATTTTATAGCAAAAGTAAAACATATGATCATGTTGTAGTTGAAAAATCTAGACCTCATGCTTCTATGAGAAAGAGGTCATCTATTTTTTTTATTGCAAATTAATCATCCACATGTGCAATGCAATTCTGTATAGATAAAGTAGACAAATTGAGATAATTGGACTATTATGGTTACATATTTATATGGGTTTTGGGTGGATATTTAGTAAGTAAACTTGATTTCCTCTCTCAATTTATTAGGAAGAAAACAAAACAAAACAATCATTAATGACCATGACAGTGAAGTGGAGCTAAATGAGTTGTGCAATTATTGTTTCACATGTTTGCAAATCGAAAGCCTCTATTTATATTTGTATAAACATTACATTATTTCTATTAGTAAGAAGATACGTTAAAGAGGTTAAATATTTTTTGTAACTAAAACATTGAACAAAATATTTAGTTTCGTGGTTAATTTCACCTTAAATTCACCTGGGATTGAATAAAGGGGTTTAAGGTACTTTTTAATTGTGGGGATATATTTATGCTTGCTTTTTCAAAATAATTATAAGAAGAAATGTTGTAAAGGACCCACCTCAAATTAAATAACGGGTCAAGCGATTCAACAAAGTCAATCATTTTAATAATCAATTTAGGTTGTATAATTAGTAGTATTTGGCGCCCTAAAGTGAATTAAATTCAGAAGATAATGATATAAGTGAAACAAAGTGAAATCAGGTTAGTGCAAATGAGCATGAAAAGTGAACAAGAGAAAAATCAAAAATAGATAAAGAAGGAAATCATTTGCAAAATGCCTCTCAAGAAATTAAGGATTTGCAAGAGCACAACCATCAGTGGCAAAATCAAATTAAAGAATTTGAGTGGAACTTACATAATAAATAAAACATAATTGATCCACATGGTTTATGAAATATAGTTAGCAGATGATGTTCAAAGTCAAATAGATATGGAGGATGAATCAATTGATGCACTTAAAATAAAATTAAGGGAAAAGAAAAAGATCAAGTTGATGACATGTTTGATGCAAGATTTGTAACTAAGGTTTATACATTTCTTCATATAGAGGATATTTTATAGGAAAAAAATTAGTGCCTAATATTTGTAGATGGTTTAACTTCCCATGCTTTCTCTAAAAAGGGATTCATCAATTTCCATTTTTTCTAAGAATTATTCAGCTAAATTTAATATGGTACAAGTATTTTACCTTAAAAAATGTCAAAATTTTGTAGAGGCTATATGAAATCATTACAAATTTGAAAATTCTTACAAAAATATTGCCAAACATTTTACAGATTTCATATTGTGGATTAGTACGATTTGTTATGGTTTTTAAACTTAAAAAAAAAATTATCCGTAAAATTCTCCTTGAGATTATCATAAAAATGATTAACACAACTTGTGATACATAAGAATTCATCTAAAAGGTTGATGCATGTTGTAATATAGATGAGTCACTAGAGAATATTGATGCAACATATGTCATAGAGGATCTTATCCAAAAGTTTGATGCAACACGATATAAATGAAATCATGCAAAAGGTTGATGCAACTTGTGACACATAAGACATAATATAGGTGGTTGATGCTCATTGTGATACAAAATACTTGATAGATATGTAATCATGCAATGCAATGAATGAAGATGAACCAAAAGAAAAATCACAAAGTGAGAATAATAGAAAAAACAAATGTGAAGATGAAAAACAACAACCATATGATATTTCTAAGATGTTTGCTAAACCCCGAGAAGAGTTATATTTCAAAAAAAACTGGAATGAATTGAGATATGACAAAGAAAACAACTTGCATATTCTAGATTACTCAAAACCAATTCAATTTGTCAACGCAATATTTATTGAAAATGTGCAAAATCATGGTAATAAGTGCCAACATTTTGAAAGAGGTGGTTCTTTGGAGAGTGAGTTTATTGATCTCTACCCTTTTCTTCGCTATGGGAAGATAGATCACCTGTGAGAAAAATGTTGAAACCGGAAGTAGATTAATATAACAATTCATCTTAGATGCATAAATTCTTGGAGATGGAATCTACAAGTAAGAAAACTACATAAGTCTTACCATCTAGTCAAGAAACAGACCAAGAAAGAGACCAAGACATAGGAAAAAGAAGAATTAAAAAATGAAAAAGGCTATCAAGTAGTTATTTCATATGATTTTGGTCATGACCTACATCTAATTCTATATGCTCTCTAAAGTCAAATATGGTACTCTCCACAACTTCAAGGTCACGAGGGACTTGATGAAGTGAGAATGATTAGTGGTAAACTAGAAACAACCACAAATTTCAAATAAAATTGGTTAGTGTTCATCTAAAACAACCATGTTGTTCAAGAAAAAAATGTTAGTGGTCATCCAAATCACTATGTTTCTCAGGTAAACATGGTTATTGGTAAACCATTAACCACCACTACCAATGGAAGATGGTTATCTGTAAGCCAATAAAAACATCATATAAAGAATCCAAATATCATGTTTGTATCCTGTCAATTATAAACTATTGCAAAACAAGATAATATAAAGTGCAAGATTGGATCCTTTCAACAAACTTCCCACCTTATACCTGATAGGGGGGATATTAGATAGTCGAGTTTCAAGATTCAAAGACTTAACATAGTCAAAAATCAATAAACATTTGGAATTCCAGCACAACAACGAGTCTCAAAATTAATGATAATGAAAAAGAATGGAAATGTTCACGCATGAAAGTTGTTCACTTCTAAAAATTGTTTTTTTTTCAAGCATATCACCTTAGTTCAACAATTTTAGATTGAATATGAAAAATTTTGTTGATACAATTATTTACACTTTTGATTAAATGAGAGAACATTATACAATAAACAAAGACTGAGATCACATTGATATAAGTTGTAAACCTGATTTTTGATAAGTTGTTATCATGATCCACTAGTGAAATTTAAATCTAAAATGATTCAATTAAATTCAATCAATATATTATATATTCATATCATAGACTAATATAATAAATTGACAACAACATTAAACCTTTTTCACATTTTTACTTGTTATTTTTCTTTGTACTTAATTATTAACACATTTTAGATATTCTATATCTAAAATGTTGAAGCCATAATAAATAATCCTTATAATAACTTTAAAAATCCTTAGTAAATATATTCATAAATTCAAGAAAATAATAATAAAATAACAAATTGTTATATAATTAATATAATTAAAAATATACCAACTTTCAATTAAAATAACTTAAAACGCACTCATGTTTTTAGTGCTCCTCCTGCATTTGGCAAAATATTTTATATTTTTAATAAAGGAGCTGCATGGTGCATGGAATTGTTTTATATTTTTAATAAAGGGAACTGTATGGTGCATGGAGTTGAATAAAACAAGGCCAACTTTATTCATATTTTTAATAAAGGCAACTGCATGGTGCATGGATTTGAATAAAACAAGGCAAACTTGAATAAAGAGAGACAAATTTAGATTGGATTAATTGGGATTGTGCTTTCGGAGCACGCAGCAAAGTACAGAAATTTCGGTTGAGAAATTTCATTCTGAGCACGTCGGTGCAGTTCAATATTCCTTAAAGATATGTCGGTGTACCTCTGAACGTTGTGAACAGTTTTATATTTTATGTCATATTAAAACCAATGTATGTGATTCTTCATAATTTACTGGGCACTTTTGGCCTTTTGGCATGGCGGTGAGACAGGAAGGGTAAAAGCAGAGTGGATGGCACAGTGCACGATTTCTTTTGGTCTCTGATTTCTTTGTACAGAGACCAAGACGGATATTTCTTAAGAAGAAATTGATAGATTTCTGGCCACTAATTTAATGATCTCAAATATGGTTATGGAATCATTATTAGTCTTTGCCAAAAAGAACTCAACAATAAATTTGTTTATTGATCACTATTAGTTTAACATTGACCAATACAAATTATAATGTTTAACTTTGAGAAATATTTATTTATTTTTAAATATTATTAAAAACCCTAATTTTCAAGCATTTGGTTGGACCATAACTTAAGGTTTTATTACAAATTTTGCACAATATAATGTCATGTGGAAATTTTCCTTACATATTTTATGTCATAATTATGGATATGGTTGCAATATTCATGCATGATTTCTAGATATTTGTGTAATGATTTTTTTCTTAAACTTTGCAGAAAAACCATCTGAAAATAAAATCTTTGAAAATAGCTTATACTCAAAAGGATATGAAT
The DNA here is from genome assembly GCA_031772625.1 of Pinus tabuliformis. Lineage (NCBI taxonomy): Eukaryota > Viridiplantae > Streptophyta > Pinopsida > Pinales > Pinaceae > Pinus > Pinus tabuliformis. Next base: position 1,706,426,992 of record CM062816.1, on the reverse strand, counting down.
AGGATGTAAATAAATATACTTACGAGAAGTTACTTCCCACCATTATTTATGTTTTCCTAAGCGCAAATAACATAAGATATAAATAAATATACTTACTAGGAGTTACTTCCCACCATTATTTATGTTTTCCTATGGGCAAATAACATATTTACCATGATAATAAAAGGATAGGAATAAGATGTAAACAAATATACTTACTAGGAGTTACTTCCCACTATTAGTTATATTTACCATGATAATAAAAGGATAGGAATAAGATGTAAATAAATATACTTACTAGGAGTTACTTCCCACTATTATTTATGTTTTCCTCAGCGCTTATGTAGGAGTAAAAGGGTAAATATGTATACTTACTATTGGTTACAATCCACCAAAATTTATTCAAGTTCTAAAATTATTAGTTCCTTCCAAAGCAATACTATGGGATGATTTTTCTATCAAAACTTAGTTAGCAATCAAACGATAACTATTACTTCAAAACGGGTACTCTAGCCCAAAAGCCCTCCAAAAAACAAGAACAAACAAGCTGAAAATGAAAAGTGTTTATGATGGAATAACATTTTTTTTGGGTACATTTTCAACCTTTTTTAAAAATTATAGTAAAAATCAAATTTTAACCAAATTTTTGAGTGCAAAAAACAACCTGAAAAAAATGTTGATGTTGGAATACATCTTTTTTTCCAGGGTTAATTTTCAACATTTTTAATAATAATGTTAAAAACAAAATATCATGACTCTAAAAATCTTTAAATTTCCAACAATTTTCAAGCATGAACTTGAAAAAATTTACTTATAGTTGTTTTCAACCATAGCATTAAAGATAAAATATTCATGATTTAGAAAAACATTAAAATATTGACAATTTTTCAGCCATGGAATAAAAACAAACGATTATGACTACAAAAAGAAATCAAGTTTTCAAAATATTTCAAACATGACAATGTGAAAAAAAAATATGACTAAAAAACCTTAAAAAATAAAAAAAAAAAACAAAACAAAACAAAAATTTTAACTTGTTAAAATATATATATATATATATATATATATATATATATATATATATATATAATTCATATATTGAAAAAAAAGAAATATATATATATATATATATATATATATATATATATATATATATATTTTGAAAAAAAGGAAAAAAATAATACAAGAAAACAAAATTTCAAATATTCCAAAAAAAAAAACTCAAAATTAAAAAAATAATAATACAAGTAATAAAACATAAAATAAAATAAATAAAAAACATATAAAAAAAACAAAAACAAAAAACCTATAAAATGTAAAAAAAAAAAAAAAAAAAAAAACAAAAACAAAAAACCTAAAAAATGTAATAAAAAAAAAAAAAAATCAAAATTTACTAATTTAAAAATTTAAACAACAAAAATGAAAAAGAAAAAAAGAAAAATTTTCAGAAATTTAATATAATTTAAGAAAAAAATAAATCATAATTAACAAAAACAAATAATTTTTATTTTTTTTAAGTAAAAAAAAAATAAATAGAAACAAAATAATTAAAATAAATGAAAATGAGAAAAAAAAATAAAAACATTAAAATAAAATAAAAATATATATATTATAATACCAATCATATATATATATAAAATTGAAAAAAAAAATCTGAAAAAAAGGCCTTGGGGTGGGAGGGGCCGATTCACGGAATCGACCCTTGCCACCCCAGGGCCTGTTGGGCAGCGAGAGTGGGCGGTATGCCAAAAGTAAGTTATAAAGGCACAACTACCCACAAATTTTCCATATGGTCATTGTCATAAAGTTAAAGCATGTTATATCACTGTGCTCCGTCACTTTCATAAAATAGGACTGGAAACAACTTCTCCCAAGCTTACTTGGAAAACTGAGCCCTACATGAACAACATTAAATTATCGATGAGAACAAATTTTAGATGGTACAAATATGGTAGAGCCAAATTGAAAAAAAGGCGAAACGCCAAATGTTCGGGGTCGTAATCCCCTTTCTTTGTTTAATATGCAGAAACCGGACAAGAAAATACAAAAGAATCCCAACTTTGTTGTTTCAGATTAGACACCTGGAATTGACATTTCAATTAGCAAAGTAGGTGGGAAGGACTTCAAATTTCAATTATAGTTTGTGAACTCAGGTAGGATTATGTAAGTTTGATAGTTATTTGGAAAAAAGATGTTTACAAAAACATAATTTGTCAATAAACCACTGTCTTCGATTTCATGAAAACCATTGTTGATGTTTTTTTGCAATTCGATCACAAGACTGCATAGGGGAAGATGCACACAATCTCAACCGTTGTCTGTTTGCAAACAGTGGACCATTGTTGTCCCAGGCAGAGCCACAGTGCTAGAGAGTTGTCTCTTCCCCTTTCATGGTGGGCAACGATCTCACACTATTCATGGTGTTGGTGCTACTGTTATACACAGATAGAAGTACATTAACCACTTCTAGCATAACGGGGCGTTGCACCACATCTTGTTGGAAGCATTTGAGGGCTAGAATGGCCACCCTCTTGGCGAGTCTTGTAGGGTAGAAGCCTTTTAGTTCAAGGTCCAATCTCAGATACAGCTTCGTGTCATCCATCATATATGAGCGGTTAAATGCCACCAGATCCTGTTCTTCTTCAGGAAAGAGGGCATCCATGTTTTCTTTGCCCATTAATAGCTCTAGCAAAACAATAAGTATTTGTAAGGGGCCTTCATGCAAAACAGTAATCAGAGAGCCTAGCATTGGCCCAACAGGCCCTAGGGTGGTAGGCGCAGATTCTTGGAATTAGCCCCAGCCACCCCAGGGGCATTTTTTATGTTTACTTTTACAATTTTTTCTTTTAATTTTTCTTTTAATGATTTATATTCTAATGTTTCTGTTTAATATTTAATTTTTGCTTTTTAAATATTTTTTATTTTAATATTAATTTCTTTTTCTTTTTCATTTTGATTTTATTATTTTTTGTTTTCATTTTTTTAATTATTTTTATTACATTTTATTTTATTTTTTTAACTTCAAAAAATATGTTTTTTTTTTGGGTTAAATTTTTCATTTTTTCTCAAATTGTGTTAGTATTTTTTTAATATTTTCCATTTTTTTATTTTTTTTTTTCCTTTTTTTTTTCTATTTTTAAACATTATGACTATTTTTTTTTCCTTTTACATGTTATAGTTTTTTTTGTCCTTTTTATATTTGATTTTTTTTTGTCATGTTTTTTATTTTTTATTTTATGTTTTATTACTTGTATTATTTTTGTGTTTTTTTTATTGTTTTTATTTATTTTTTAATATTTGTTTTCTTTTGCATTATTTTTTTATTATTATTTTTTTTAATATTTGAATTTTTTAATATTTTTTATTGTTTTTTTTACAAGTTGATTTAGTTTTTTTTACTTTCTTATTGTTTTTATTGCTTTTCTTCTTTATATTTGATTTTTTTTGTCCTGATTTTTTTTATCTTTTATGTTTTATTATCAACATGAAAATCACCAATATTAAAAAAATATATCTACACTTAACACATTAGAAAATTTAAAGTGTCAAAAATAAGCCCTCTAAAAAAATTTGTGTTGATGCTTCATTAACACTTTTCAAAATCAGTGTGAAAATCACTAACATTTAAAAAAAAAATGTTAATACTTGATACATAAGAAAATTTAAAGTGTCAAAAATATGCTCCAAAAAGGAAAATGCTTATTCTGAATCACCATTTTTCAAAATCGAGTGATTTTTTGCTACCTCAAAAAAATAGGTACTAGGTCATTCTCTTTTGATCGGTAACTATGTTTCAACCATTATTTTTTCTCAAAGCATAATTTATAACTTGACATGGAGAGACTAAGTTGCCCTACAAAACAAAGTTATAATATTATATTATTTTTATTACTTTTAATTTTTTTATTATTAATTAAGCAAAGATTTAAATTTGTACACTCATTTACAGACACTTCAACATCTCCATCATACTTGGCTCTATATTACTTTTAACCTTTCATTATTTTTTAATGAAGTGTCGTAGCGGCTACAACTACTCTCCAAAATTTTGCCTTAGCCTCATTTTGGAGCCTCCTTACCAACCATCCTTAGCAACATGTCTTGTAGTGTAAGTATATAGGCTTCAGTTGAGTTTTAGTGGCCTGCTCGCCTATGCATGTCAAATTTTTTGTCTCCCTCCCATAGTGTAGCATTCTAGACTTAGACTATTTGATGGTTGAGAAGCTCCCCCAAAAAATTACGCAATTCTAGAGGGGAACCAAACTTCCCTCCAGAAATTATGCAAATCTACTAGGCATCCTACTGAGCTCCAAAATTGTGCAGAATAATTAGTTAGCCTTCCTTGAGAAAACTACGCAATCTGGCCCAGCACTACAGCTCAGCCCAAAAATTGTGCAATTCTGGGGAGTAGTCCCCTATTGTCCCCCAAGAATTGCGTAATCCCTTAGGGAGAGCCAACACAACTCAACTCAAAAAATTTGCAAATCCCTCTCTCAGTCTTGTAGGATGTTGCATTTGCCTTCAAGTTAACCGGTTCCCTCCGGGACCCAACAAACTTGATTTGCATGCATAGGCTATTTTTCCTGAAATAGCAAAAAAACAACGTGCAAAAAACATCCCTAAATTTTAGGGATCCATTTTTAGCAGCAGCAGGTGACATGCAAAGGTTGTATTAGAAACCTCTCGCCAAGTGTCGCATTTCCTAGATTTGTGGCATGCTGTCATAACCTTGATTTTATCAAAACTTATGAACCAGACACTACAAAGCTCATTCCTCACATAGATCTTGTAGCTCTAACATCCCACATCGCATCGAGGAGTCTTCAGGACTTTCAACATAGTTGTTTCAGGGTAACTCTACTTCTCATGTCATGTGTTGTGTTTTTGTCAATTTTTGTGTTTCTCTTTGTGGAAGTGTTGTCTACTTGATTTCAATGGGTGCTTGTTGTCGTTTTAATGTATGTTAGCTTGTAGAAGCACTATTTCAGTTTTCGTTCACATCTCACTGTTGTCGCATGCATGGCACTATTTTTGCACCGACGGTCGTCGTTACGGCGACTCACTTCACACACATGAATGCTTTCCCATTTTCTAAATCCTACACTTACTATTTGTATGCATGATCATTCACTCTTGTTTACGCTCAATCTCACCAGTGATTCATACTTCTCATGTTTTCAATCGCCTATCAGCGGCTTTGGGTTGCCTTGGCCCAGACCTTACCTTGCACGGCTATCATTGAACATTTATGGAAGTGAAGGCTTTACCTTACCTCCATAAATTGCGCAGGTATGGCCCAACACTCACCTCTAGCTTGCATTGCGCAATTCTGGGAGGCAATACCTTGCTGGCCCTAGAAACTGTGTAATATAGTTTGCTAGTTTGCATGTCACTGCTGACTGAAATTGCGCAATGTGTAGTTTCATTCCTCAACAGACCAGGATGGACTGTGCATTGCATAGTTCCAACAGTAAGTCAACCTCCCAATAGCCCGAACTATGCCTTGTGTAGTTTTGGCAATCAGTTTCACAGCCTCCTGATGAAAATTGTATAATCTTCATAGATAGTCACATAGGTATGTTGCATGTCAATCCTTCAGTTTGTTTCAATTTTCAGCTGATAGCTTTCTTGTCACGAGTCTTTCTATGTCTCCGGGTATCACAGGTGTTCATCTGCCTCTCAGCTGCATAAGTACAATGCCTTACAGGAGAGCAGAGTCAAAGACACTATTGAGAGTGCAACTAGGGATGCAGCCGATCAAGTGTCTATGAACTTGCCTATTTATGAAGACATTAAGTCGTTCATGAACAAGGATATCAATATGAAATGGCAGTGAAATCACAGAGAGCAAAATCATCAGCAACAACAGAAGGTAGCAGACCTACATGTAATAAATGCAAGAGGAAGGTTGTTAATAGCGCAGAAGTGGAGCAAAGTTGCAAGTTCAAGGAGAACAACTTGTGATGAAAGCATCTCTAGAGATTGAGGCTATGAGTTAACAACGCGACAAGAGAATCGCACAAAGGCAGAGAGAGAAATAGAGAAGGAGTTGTAGGTGCCTAAGTGACAAATCAAGGAAGAACAGGTGTTGCATAGACGAGAGAAGGAGTTGCAACAAGAACAGGTACAACAGGAGGTGTAACGTGCACATACTGATGAAATTGTGCCCATATAGGTTATAGACCTCGCCCAACAGCTAGCATGGAGAAAAAGGATGAGAAGTATCATCGATCACATGCAAGGGTGTTCAGGAGCATGGATGTCATTATGTGCACGCTGTGATCCCACATGTGGGCACACTAACCGAGGTGACGACAAGAACCAAGTCTGACCAGAGCTGAATATGTATTTCGATAGGTTGATGTGCATAGTCACCAAAACACACTTGAATATCAACGCAGACATTATGCATCAGTATGTTGCTGGTACAATTGTGCTCAAGATGATGATGCACATGATATCAAACGAGTTGGACAGAGGAGCCATATCAATGTACCCAGATACAATGGAGACAAGAGTTAGCTTTTAGCAGGATGTCACCATTGAATGTGTGAACACCATCACAGACGAACAAGCTTGGCATCATCGACGCCGTCAATATCACATCACGAGAATGTTGAAGAGTTCATCTTACCACATATGTCTGAGTCTTAGTGATAGCTTGCATGGCTCACTCAAGCCTATTTTGTCTCACATGGGTACATGTGCAGATTGTATGTAATGTCTTGTAAATTGAAAGTCCAACTGTCGATAGTTGAATGTAACAGTCATGTAGTAGTTGAAGAGTCAAGAGGGTAGGTGAAGAGTCACAAAGGAGAATGCTAAAGGTCACCCAACCCTTTTCTATTTATAGAACCTCATAACTCATTGGAAGGGATTTTGGGTAGCCAAGCTTCCAATAGGAGTATCTTAGAGAAAGCTTGGAGGGTATTGCAACAAGCCTTGACTTCTCCATAGTGCAGAGCTAGTACATCTCTTTGGAGGAGCAAGCGACAGTGACTGTAACGTTTCGATATCAGGACTAGTGGTTGGTCATGGTTGAACTATATGATTGGAACTTTCACTTCTTAATATAATAGAGCCAACACGTTTCATGCATATGTTGTTACGGTATTTCAGTTATATTGGTTACTCTAATAATATATCTGTTTGCTTACACATGTGTGTATAGACTCTTTTCTGTATATGTTTGTATCAACCTTACTAAGATGTGTTGTTGGTTTAACATCACTTTGGATTGTTGGTTCGCATGCCTTCTAGTTCTTCATGCATATTTGCTCATGTGTTCCCTTCCAAGCTACGTGTTCCCATAGGTTTCCAAGGGGCGTACTCACTCCACCTTCCATGTGTTAGAACCATTCATGAACCTTCCTTGGCTTGTTGCACATGTCACACCCTTGATACCAACAAGGACATCCTACTTTCCTCTTCATGCAATCGTGGTCAAGGTGATATCTTACGACCCATTTTTGGGACTCCTACACCAAATAGTCCGAGGTCTAGTTAGGACTTCTTACCTGGGAGATCCCATAACATGTTGGCGGGTGCAGCACCGTCAACATGTAGCTAACATTATATTAATTTTTTTGTTAAAATTTATGTTAAATATTAAATTTTACAAACATTTACGCCTACACATCTACCCTACACTGGGTTGGAGAGCACCACTTGGCACCACTTAATGCAAAAACGTTTTAAAATAAATTAAAAATAAAATATTTAGATTTTAAAACAAGTTATGGTTTTTGGGAAGTGATATTAAAAATCCATGGTACTAGTCATGTTATTATAACATACCCTATTTACAAATTAATAATATTTGTGGTAATGGAGGTGTAATTTTGATTTTGAAATGAGTTATGGTTTTTTGGCAAGTGATATTGATAAGCCATGACACTGGCCATGGTATTGTAACAAAGACTATTTACAAGTTAATAATATCCATGGTAAAATGGGGATGAATATCCACGGTGAAGAATCTTGTTATATTGTAAGTTTATTGTAAGTGTTAAGTTTTAATTTTAAGTTTTTTATAAAATTAAAATAAAATAAAATATTTGATTTTGAAAGAAGTTATGGTTTTTGGGAATGTGGTATTAATAAGCCATAGCATTCACCTAGTGTATTGTAACAAAAACTATTTAGAAATTAATAATATTCATAGCAAAATGGGGGTGAATATGGCCTAGTCTAATTTATAGATAAAATAACCTTTTCCATAGGAATTCGACTATACAATTTTAACCACCATTGTGAATTTTTGTTGTTTAAAATACATTTTCGAATGCACATTAAACAACTTAAACTCATGTTCTTAAAACTCTCTCTCAAATTTTGATTAAAATTAATCAGAAAAATTGAAATTGTTATTTAATTTACATGGTAAAATGGATCTTAATTTATAGCTATTATTTATATGATATATTTTAATGTGATATATATAATATGATTTTCTTTTATCTAAACAATTATTCTTAATTTTATTAATAAAAAAAATTACAATATAAAAAAATTGAATTTAAAAACTATTAACATTTAACCTCTAACATCTTATATTCACATATTTTCTTTGTACCATGTTACTAATGACTCTCCCACAAAAAAAAAATAAAAAATCTATTTAATTATAAATCTCACTAAAATATAATCACTAGAAAAATATCACTTATGTTTCTTCTCTATCTATATAATATTCAATAACTAAAATTTCTTAGTAAAGACTTGTTGTCAAAATTTATTAGGAAAACCTTATCTATTTAGGTTCACCACTGGTTCACCAGGAGTTGGCCATCAACACTAACGAAGAGGCGTAGCAAGTAGCAAGCTCGTGACAGGAGCCCCTGCATAAAATTGGTATCAGAGCCAGTAACGTCTAGTTCTTGAGGTTGGTACTCTAAAAACTAAAGTACTCTTATTCAAAAATGGTATCGTTCAGGAAGTCTGTTTCTTTCGGAGAACTTGAAGAGAGAGATTCTCAAGCTGAGGAAAATCCCCTTAGGGATATGTTTGCTAGTAGTTCAAGTAGAACTCTTAACTCTGCTGAACTTACTTATGAAGAAACTCAGCCCTCTGCCCGATGGGAATTGCCCGCAATAACCCCCTCAGAAGTTTACAGTGATTTAGCTCCTTTCCATTTAATTGCTGCTTCTAGGATAAGTATTAAAGAATCTGTCAGTTAAGTTCAATAAAACTCCGATAGCATCCAGACTATATCTTTGCTCAAACCTAAAGCCTTGCAAGCAGAAGCAAAGAAGCTAAAAACAAATTATTTGCACCTAGGATGTATTCGGGTTGGAATCAATCCTTTAATCCATAAAGGATTACACACTTTTGTGCTTGCTACTGTAAGGGACATGACGCACAATAAGTATACAGATTCCATTATTGGAGGTATTGTGGCCCCTTTGTCTGATGGTCCAGTCTATTTTGACTACTTCCCAAATTTCTTTGTGTATGTCTATGATGAAACCATTGAAGAGATCCTGCAGCTGCAAAGCCAAACGATGGGATTTGATATGAAGAAAAAGAGGAATAATATAGCCATACAGACTAAATCTTGTTTTAGACATACAAATACTCTATGGTCTGCTATCCGTCATACACCCAGTAGAGACTCCAAGTCCAGTGTTGTCATCAAAACAGATCCCAAAAATCAAAAGGTTGAACATCTGTTAATTAAATGGGAAGACTTGCAGTTTGCAGAACATTGGGTTGTAAACCATTCTAGACCTCATGTACCGAGAAATATCACCTCTGCAAATATTTCTGAAAAATCTTCGAGTGCAATCATTTCTTTTCCCCGAAGATCAACCATTGATCATCGAAGAATTGATGCTGCTTGTAAATCTTCCAAATACTATAGAGATCCTTCCACTGTGGATACCGCCTACTCATCCTCGTCTTTCTGTAGACATAACCAGTTGTATGAATTAGCTCAGCTTGTAAATTTTTCTTCCTTAGAAGTAAAATGTCCAGACTGTGAAGAAACCATAAATCTACTTACATTAGCTGAACAGAAGGTTCATTTGCATCATAATCCAAGAACTACTATTGCTCCACCTTCTACTTCTATCAATTCGTGTCCGAATCCTAAATGCTCTGATATTCCCTTCCCAAATGAGCTAGAGCCAAATTCAGACCATGTCCTCATGATAACAGTTGAAGAAGAAGATCCTAGGCTCACTAAGATGACTTGCTTGATAAGACCATCAAAACCAAGATATGGACTAGGAAAACTTGAGCAATCATAGCTAATTCCAGAATGCAGATTTAAACAAATTCCTTCTGATTGTAAAAAGCCAGTAGTTATGGAAATGCATAAGTTCTTTGCACTTATGGATGGATGCTTGAAGTCAGAAATTAGTGCCAAATGGATGAAAGATATGCTGAATTTGGATTTGTATACAAATCCTCAGGCAAAAGAGTTTGACCAAGCATGCACCCCTGAACAAAAAAGGAAGTTGGCAACTGATTGGAAACATTATATGGAAGCAAATAACACCTGGATATCTTTCTATTCATGGAAGGATAAAATTGCTCCTATAAATGTTTTCACTGGATCTACTTCAATTGATAAACATGGATGGACTGCACTTGATGGATCAAAGGTAGAAACTCCTACTACATTTCCTCCTTATAAAGGAATTATTTTAGGAGAAAGCACAAATGCAGCCAAAGCCATTCCCCTGGTACAAAAAGATGACAATGCCTTAGGCATTGATGGGAGAATCCAAAAAGTTAGTGAACAATTAAATTGGACCAATACTGCTATCAAAGGCTTAGAAATGAATGTAGCAAAAACATAAGATGTAAAGAAGCAGATAGATGTTGTATAGTCTTCATTGAATAGTGTAAATAGTTGCTTAAATAATTTTCAGTTTGATTCCAGCATGACTCACTCTTATACCAGAGAATCATTGAGCAAGATAGAAGAAGTTGGAGAAAACTTAGTTGGACACATAGTTGTAACTAAGACTCTCCTTACTGGCTTAACTGCAAAGATTGAAAGGATACAGTTGACAAAATTTGAAAAGCCAGTTCCAAATTCTTTCCTGGTAAAGAGAAATATAAAAATTGAAAATCCTGTGAGAAATGTCCAGAAATTCCCTCTGTTGTTTCCTAAAGAGATTTCTTCAGAAGCTGATGAATCATAACATATTAATATTGCTTCTTTGTTTAAGAAAACAAAAACAAAATCAGAGCAGAAATCACAAGAGACATAGATTCTTCCAATCTATGAACCTCTAGAACATTCATTTTCCATATATTCTACTCCTGATATTGAAGGAAAAGGAAAAATGCCTGAAGCCCATACTTTCTTTCCTGACTCTCACAGAGAATGGAACATTGATAACATGAGCATTGACCAGGTCCGCCAAATGATAGATTTGATGTATACAGAATATAAGCTCATGTGTCTCAGAGGCAAATCTGAATAGATGCTTGTAGAACTATCATTCAATGTTTTATAGGTACTCTCCTCAGGTGGTGGGAGACTGAATCTTCTCCTAAACTCATTGAAACCATGGAAGCAGAAGTTCTCAAGGATGAGAAAGGAGATGTTATTCATAATCTAGATGGCACTGTCATCAGCAATATGATTGGCGCACTGACATCAATGATTCTGGAGCATTGGTGCGGCAGTGAGATAGAGATAGCAAATAAACATGAGGTTATCCTGATGAACCTCAAGTGCCATAAGATGCCACAGTTTGATTATTTACATGGAGACTGGATGCAACGGATTTATGAGGTCAAAGACTCCAAGAACCTGTTGTGGAAACAGGTATACCTTGTTGCGCTACCTTCTAGATTTGTTGATTATATTAGAATGCAAGAGATTTTCCAGTTACCTTTTGAATCTTACACATGGGGTGAGATATATTCCAATATTACAAAGACATTGGTGAGTCTTTGTACCAGTTCAAAGGTGAATAAGTCACTGGAAAAATTATCAAGACTGCCAGACAAAAAGTCCATCTGCAGCAAGTATGGACTCACAGTAGATGATCCTTTGGTGAGAAAAAGAAAGTCTAGAAAGAGAGCCAAAAGAGAATTTAAAGAAACTTTCTACAAGAATAAAAGAAATTATCCAAAGGACATAAGAAGATATCCTACAAAGGATAAAAATTAGAGGAAAAAAAAGAAGGGTTATTACAGACATATTCCGAAGACTCACTACTACAACCCCTCTGATATTCATTTGCACTCCAACAAACAAGAAAAGTGGAATCAAATCACTTGTTGGTTGTGTGGCCAGAATGGGCATACAGCCTCCAAATGTCCTCAAGGAGAAGAATCAAAGCTAAATAAAGGAAAGAAAACAGTTGTATATGCTCAGAAGTCCAAACAAGTCAAGCAAGAACATTTAGGACCTATTTTTTGTCTTAGATGCAAATCCAAGACACATGTTATAGAAAGATGCCCAAATCTTTCCATCAGGGACACAACCCAGCAACATCAACTAGAAGAATCTTCTCTTGATTCTTTTAGTTCTACATCAGAAGAAGAGTTGCAGGCAAATATTGGCCAGTGTTATGAATCAGATTCACCAAAATGTTCATGCTCAGATTCAGATGAGTGTGTGTGCCATGCCATATATGAAAATGATTTAGAATATTACACCAGCTCCAGTGAAAAAGAAAAGCCTAAGCCTCTGAAAGAAAAAGTCCTCATGGAATCTACTGAAGAAGAAGCAGAATTAAAGATTTTGTCTCAGATCAGGGCAATGGAGGAAGGAAACATGAAGAATCGCCTGATTGAAGCTTTCACTGACCAGCTCAAAACCAAAGCTTCTAAAGAATCAGGTAAGAAGCCTTTGTTTATTGATGCATCTTATGAAAGAAATACTAAATCATTTCAAATGCATCATCAAAAACCAGGAAGAGTAAGGTCACTTACTCTTGGAGAAGTAAGTGGTGAAATTCACCATCTTAAAGCAGAAATCTCTGCAATTAAAGCTCAGAAAGCAGAAATACAAAAAGGGAAAAGAAATGCAGAAGAGAAAGAAGAAGATTCCTGGAATCCTACAGCATATCATCAAGAAATGCAAGTTGCTGAAGGAATGCAAGACCCAAAATTTGGTTTCAAAGATATGAGGTTGTTCACCATCACCTACCAGCAACACCATGTCAAGGTAAAAATCTGTATCCAAGGACAAATCTTTCACATGACTGCATTATTAGATTCTAGTGCAGATATTAACATTCTTAACATTAAGAATGTTCCAGCCAAATATTGGGTTTCAGCTGAAAGGGAAGTTGTAGGACTAGGAAACAAAAAACTCAAATATGAAATTCTTAGAGCGTCATTATGTTTTGATACCCACTGTGTATATATGAAGTTTGTCATTGCAGACATCCCTATCGATTGTATATTAGGAAATGTCTTTTTAGCCACAGTAGAACCCCATGGCTCAGCCAGGCTGAAAGGAAGAAAAGCTGGCTATTTCATTTCAGTTCCCACATCAAAAGGCAAAAGAAAAAGAATTGAACTTCCTTATGTTTCAATTCCAAGGATTTCAACAATGGTCCAAGCTATGCAAAAAATGGACAGAGCAGAATCTCTGTTGTCAGATCTCAAGGATTTGAAAGGCACACTGAGGATTGAAGAACAACTAAAACTGCCACAAGTCGAAAGAAAAATCCAGGACCTGAAAGAAAAATTGGAGGAAACATGTTGTTCAAAAGAACCAAATGCTTTCTGGCACAGAAAACACCATACTATCAAATTGCCTTACAAAGAAGGGTATACTGGAAAACCCTGTAAGAGAAGAGCCATCCCAATGAGCAAAGACTATAGAAAACTTTGCCAAGAAGAAATCCAACAATTGCTTAACAGAAAATTAATCAGAGAATCCAATAGCCCCTCGAATTGCTATGGATTCTATGTGAATAAAAGAGCTGAATAGATTAGAGGTATTCCTAGACTTGTAATAAATTATAAGCCTCTAAATTCAGTTCTGGCAGATGACACCTACCCAATTCCGCATAGGGGAGATTTGATCAGGAGAACTGCAGGTGCCAAGATATTTTCAAAGTTTGATTTAATAGCAGGATTTTGGCAGGTTGCCATTGGTGAAGCTGATAAATTTAAGACTGCTTTTAGCATTTCAGCAGGGCATTATGAATGGAATGTCATGCCATTCGGTCTAAAAAATGCTCCCTCAAAGTTTCAGAAAGTCATGGATGATATCCTCAAGCCATATTTTGACTGGCTGATTGTTTATATTGATGATGTTTTAATTTTTTCCAAAAACATTGATGACCATTTTAAACATGTAAATACTTTTATGAAATTAGTTTAGAGAAATGGACTAGTACTGAGCAAGAAGAAAATAGAAGTGTTCCAGACTTCTATAAAATTCTTGGGACACACAATTTGTAACAGGAAAATTTCTCTGCAACAACATGCCATTGAATTTGCAGACAAATTCCCAGATGTGCTTAAAGATAAGACACAATTGCAAAGGTTTCTGGGATGCCTAAATTATGTCAGCAATTTCTATTAGGATTGTGCCAGCGACAGGAAGGTGCTCAACAAAAGGCTTAAGTTATAATATATTCACTACGTAATATAAAAACTCATGAATCTCTCGTGAAGGTTTCAAGTTTTATTAAATATTATATTACAGTAGTACATGTAAGATGCGACATTCCTAAAGTTCCGAATGAACATAAGTTATAATATATTCAATAGATAATATAAAGAGTCATGAATATCAAGGTTTCAAGTTTTATTAAATGCTATATTATAGTATATTTAGAAGTACATGTAAGATGTGTTTGCAGCATAATTTTAATAGTCATCATGTAAGTCTATTAAAGATTTAGTCGGAAAAAATCAAGTTATATTTTGGAGTGTTTTATTCAAAATTTTATATTTTAATCATTTATATATTATTATTATGGTTTTTAATACGTTTAATTTGTAGTTATATTTATATTTTAATAATAATAATAATAATAATTAATAATTAATAATTAATAATTGATAATAAATAATTAATGTATGTTTTTCTAAAATGTTATTTTTTTTCAACTCAGCTTTTTATATTATCTATATATATATATATCTATATATATATATATATATATATATATATATATATATATATATATATATATATATATATATATATATATATATATATATATATATATATATATTATTTGTTATTAGTTTGTCATTTAGAAACTAAATTAATAGTATAAGTTCATTTTTTTTAAATGTTTTATGGATAGCCATATTATATTTCAAACTGAAATTGTAATTAGAAAATAATATAAATAAGAATTTGATAAATATAAATATAGATATTATATGAATTGTGTTTCTTATAAGAGAATTGACTCGATTAACCATCGTTCAGGGGGAGTCCACCCGGATAGGTGGTTACTACTCATTGTTGTTGTCTAAAGAGGAGAAGTCATCATTTTCCAATTTCTTGACTAGTTTTAATAATTTCCTATTAAGCTTGACAACTTTTTCCATGATTTCAACCAGGCAAATTAATAGTTCTTGTTGGATGTTAGCTTGCTCTATAAGCACTTGTCCCATGGTAGTTCTAATATGCCAGTATGGGTTGATTGTCTGCATATAATAGAGAAGCGCACCCTAGTAGAGTTTCCCACATTAGGAATCCATTCATTGGTTTCTCTATCAAACTTTTTGTCAGGGTTAACCCTTCTTCTCTATTAGACTTGGTCTTACACCTCAAAAATTTCTCTCTAAAATACTTTAGGATTGATGTTTCTATATCTATCCATTGTTGCAAAGTTCACTATTTAGGCTCGTGATTGACCTATAAAGGGAGGAGGAGAGTTGGAGGCAGCAGAGGGACCTAATCATCCTCTTTCCCTTCAATGTTATGAAGAGGTAAGACGACATCTTTCCATGTGGCCAAGCGGCTAGGGAAATTAACCAAAGAAGGGAATCATAGAGAGAAGTGGATAAGTACGGTTCATAGCAACAAAGAGGGTATTCAAGGAGGAGTAGGAGTGAAACTAGAGTGAAATACCATGGAAAGTACATTTATACCTTAGGGGATAAATGAGATGAAAACCAAGGAGGCGAGTTCCCATAAAATGAAACTAGGAGGGAAAGGAAACAACTTGATTCCCTAGAGTAGATTTCAATATGCCATATAAAAAAACCCTCCTAGGATTAAGAGTATTGGGAAACGAAACTAAAAACATAAAAGAATGATCTTGTAATTCCTAAAGAACCCTGATAATAGAGTGTCCACAATTGAGGATAAGTTCGAGACAAAGATGTCAATTATTGTTAACCTAATACTTTGCCTCCAAATTTGTAATGAACAAGAAGTTGTGCACCCTGAGCTAACCATTTTCCAACTGAAGACTAATGTCTGTCTTGCACGTAGTGATATCTCCATCCCTAGATTAGCATTGGTTTTCCTATTTTATAAGATCATTGTACCTATGAATCTAATTTATGTAAAATCCAAAAAATTCCCACAAGAACTGAGTGTATTGAGTGCAATAACCAACTATAAAAACATCAAGCCACCCTCTATTAACATCCTTGGACCAGCTAGTTTCATGATATCTCATAAACCTTGTAATATCAACCATAATTATCACTCAATGAGTCTACATGGATTAGTTCAAGACGATTTGTCCTTCTTTGGATTCCCACACAATGAATTCCATCACCTCTGACCTTTCCAATGAATAAAACAAATTGAATTGAAATCAAATGTGTACCTTAATCCATGCAGAGTGTTATTTGATGACCATTTTTTCATGCCACCACACCCACCCCCCCCCCCCCCCCCAAAGTTAAATGGGTTGCACTCATTTCAAGTTATAGAGGCTACCCCTATGTATATGCACCCACCCTAGGGACCCTTGTCTTTTTCTAAAATTTCTTCACTGTTGGTTTTGATTGTTCCTGGACACATTTGAAGTCAATCCTTACCCAACATTTTTAGTTTTGTAGTGTATTCCCTCATTGGCTAGCCTATCAAATATCATATTTCCTTTTCTTAGTATATGTGAAAGAATAGGAGTTGAAATTGTTGCCAACAGATTTTTGTATTCTTGTTAACAAAATAATTGGTCTCTAGCTATTGGGTATCTTGGTAGGACTAGAACTAGTTTACAAATTCTTAATCATGGTAATAATGTTTTTGGAATCTTCCTTCCATTATTATTTTTTCTAAAAAATTAGATGATCGGTAATTTTCAGAACTTTCTCTTGAGCTAGGAGTTCAACCACATTAATAGTGTCTTTTCCAATATCTCCCATAAAAATATGGATAATTTGGCCATGCTTATCTCTAAATACCCCTACAAAGGTAGGAAGACTAGGATTGCCTTTAGAGGCCCCATCAAAGTTGAGCTTTATAAAACCCATAGGGTGTGATTTCCATTGATTATAGTTTGAGTACGTTGGCAAGGGGGTGAGGGAGTATATTCCTAAGGATTTATTAATTCAGAACAACACCAAAATTTGTGGTACTTTGGAGTTGCATTCCTAGCCTTGAATTAAGCGGGGATTGTGAGGATCATTTCTCACACCCTTACAATAATGTAGTTCCAAATTATATCCAACTTATTTGTTTAATCCTTGAATATTTTTCTTTCCCTTTCCTTCTAAGCTTCCCATATGATAAAACCTAGTAAATGCTAGAAGACTCTATTTATTATAGTTCTTGTGAATGGCCCAAGGTTCCACTCTTCTAGAGTGGAATGTATATTGTTCCAATTTCGATCAGACTTCTTGAAGACTATATCTAAGTGGTCCCATAATTCTACTGCAAAGTTACAATTGTCAAGAAGATGCTCAACATTTTTGACATTGTCATGACACAAATTAAATTCAGTTCATCCTTGAAAGCCTCTTTCTTGGAAGTTGTCCCGGGTTAAGATTTTATATTGCATGAACAACCACAGAAAAAGGGTAACTTTCGGATAGAGCTTGAGGTCTCATAACTTATTCCACTTACTGTTTGCTAGGTTTCCCTCCAATACCTAATATTTTGTATGACACATTTAGGGTGAAAGATCCTTGGCCAATGTCTCCATCGGAGGATATCCTTCTTAGAGTGAGCTTTAATTTTCCTACTTTCCAATTCTTTTGTCACATCTTCCCATGTTTCATTTCTTATATTGGCTTAACAAACCGTACACCTCTCCCAATACCTCCATTAATGTTGTGATGAGCGTAAATGGTGATTGACTAATTCTTTAACCTGTTTCATTTAATTATTTTTTGGCTCATGTAGTTCCCCTTCTTTTTCTAGTTTAGGCTATTGTCGCCAAGAATCCTCCCAGATGAGGGCAAGATTACCATTCTTGACTTCCCTAGAGTTGTGTTTCTGAACGAGGTTTTTTTTTTTCCACATTCAATTCCATAGGTTAGGTCTTTTAATTTATCCCTGTAGTTCTATTAGTTGGTCCTCTTCTACACCTAACACATATTTCTCTTTACATATTTTTCTCCATATAGCTCCTAGGATTTTATGATCGCCACCACATTTTGGCTCCTAGAGCTCGACTAAGAATTTTAGGATCTCTTAGCTCTAGTCCCCCTTGATTCTTCAGATTGCATAATTTTTCCCAAGTTGCAAGATCCCATTTTTTTCCATATTAGCAACCCCCCAAAGGAAGGCTCTTTGTATGTTTATTGTTTTTTTCAAAGTAAATTTAAGGGTAGCTAAGGAAGAGAATAGGTACATCAAGATAACCTGAAGCATTGAGTTGAGTAAGGTGAGCTTGTCTGGTAGACTTCCTAGACATTGGTGAAAATATCTTTTACTAAAATGAGAACTTTTTTGTATTCATCTAAAGACATGAGTTATTTTAAAAATTACTCTATATATATATATATATATATATAGTCAAGTTGTATGTGCCCTATAACGTGGGATAATCTCAGAAAACGGAGCTTCTCTAGACCTTCCATATGTCACATGTGCAGACAGGAGGAAGAAACTGCCCTTCATCTTATGCAAAATTGCCAAATTGGAAGGAAACTATGGGAGAAGATTGCTTTCCGCTGCCAAATAGAGGGAAGAGTGCAAGGAGACCTCAAAGGCACCATATGCAAGGGAAGTCAGAACCCATTTCAAAGTAACCTCCTCAACACATTGTGGCATCTCATTCCAGGCTTATTGATGTGGAATATATGGAAAGAGCGTAATCGAAGAATATTTAAAGATCAAACGATGCCGCTGGAAAAAATTTGGAACAAATTCCATCAAAACATTATGGAAACTCTTTCAATCAAAGATTGGTATTTAGAAGACCTTCCCACTCTTCCTCAGGAAAAAACTGTTTGGGATAATTGGAAGTTGCGGATAAATCAAAAATCAAACACGGGCAAGAACCCCAACAAACAAAGCCAGGAAGCAAACACTTGGAATCCGCCGCCTGAAGACATGATCCAACTCAACTTTGATGGGGCATCTAAAGGGAACCCAGCCAAAGCAGGTTACGGAGGAGTTTTCAGAGACCACAATGGCAACCCTCTATGCATCTATATGGGCTCGATAGTCTGGGACACTAACAACTCAGCAGAATTGGAGGGTCTATGGCGAGGTCTTAAACTAGCACACGAAAAGAACTTCTTTCCCCTCATCATAGAAGGAGACTCGCAGATCATAATTAGAATGATCACAAAGCTTCAACATAGCTCTCCAGTTCATAAGGTCAGCAATAGCTGGAGAATGGCCCAGAGGCTCGAACTTATCAATCACTGGCTTTCTCAGCACCAAGCTATCACTTTCAAACATACCAGAAGGGAAAGGAATAAGCTAGCTGATCTTCTAGCCAACCTCGAAGTGGAGGCTAAAGAAAACCACTTTGAAGGTACAATAGAAGGCTTAGTTTCAAGGGATCAAATTGCCAAACTACAGGAAATTGTCTCTCAGGACAACTCTCCGATCACGAAAACGCACCCGGATGAGGGTGTTAACTCCAGTTATTAATGATGCATCACGCCACCGCACCATCAAGCCTGACGGTTGGCAGGCAGGCGTACTCCGAGGTCTGCATTGGTAGTTATAAGTTGCAGTTCAAGGCAGGTGATTTCATGTCTGCTCAGGTTCGAGGGGAATTTACATTCAAGGCGAGCATGGCTACTCAGTCCTTGATGCAATCCAGGCTTAAGGAAATGTGCAATTCTCCCGCGGCAGTTAATATCTCAGCTTTTTATAATATGAGACCTGTTCAAGTTTATGGCCAGAATTCTTCGATTGATGCTTGTGCTACGCTCATAATTCCTCATGACTCCAGTGTTCTCAGGCTCGAGTGGCGTTTCAGGTCTATCGCTATGGGTGCTATGCCCCGTAGCAGGGGTGTTCCGCGACGAGGGGGTCGGTCTGGCCTCAGAACTAGCCTCGCTCCTGCGGACGTGCAACATGTAGTCCCGATTACCTCTGCTTCCCCCTCATCTCTGCCATCGGACCAGGAGAGATTTATCCCAAGCAGTTCATATCAATCTTTCCGCCTCAGGTTCCAAAGCAGGCTAATTCGTCCAGTGGTCACGTTAAATTTCACTGTGTATATCTCAGAGGAGGAGCCTCGCACCACCAGCTCGACTTCCCCTGATTCCACAAGCGCACAGGAAAGCAGCATTCTCCTGGGGGACATGAATGGTCTGGTTTACAAGACTGATTCTTTATATGAGGAAACCCCGGTCCAGGAAGAGCCTCCACCTTCCAACCCTGCCAAGAACGAGGAAAAGGCCAGCGAACATTCTCAGCATGGTCTTGGCTGGCTTCACCTGGTCACTGACTCTCGTGGAGAGCCGATTCTAGATGAGGATGGATTTGTCACCTGGCTGCCCTCACCAAGCCCGGAGAAAAAGGAGAAGCAAGTGTCGCTCAGCCAGGAGGTCTAATCTTCTTCGGGTGCATATGTCAAGCTTTTTTGAACCTGTGTTGTGGATTTTGTAGCTTTTTCACCCTGCTTGTTTCAGTCTAATGCCCCTAGTTGTTAGTACTGTCAATACAGTTGTTATACCTTGTTCTAGAGTAAACTGTGTTAAATGGCTCTGTCTAGTTACAATTTCTGTTGTTTATGGTAAATGTAGTTCGAGTCCAGTTAGTCAGAATGTCAGGACAAATCAGAACTATGAAGCATATTTTGTAAAACCGCTTGACCGGTTCGTCAGTATTGTTCAGGTTTTTTTTTTTGATTGAGGACTGGCCTCAGCCTCCTCGGAAGGACTGTCCACCATGTACATAATTTTCTCTTTTTAATATAGAACTAGTCTTTACTTAGAAAAAAAAAAAGTTGTATGTGTCCTCTAGAGATGACTACAGGCTTAACTTTTAGCTTTAGAAACCATGACCCAGAGGTATCTAAGTCGTCAAAATCACTCATGGATCATACGTGGCATGGGCCAAACTAGCCCTTAACATGACTCAATTTTTTCCCACGAAATTTTGAACTAATGACCTTCACATCAGGGAGTGACTTAACAATACACCCCATCAACGTCTATTCAACACCCCATATATATATATATATATATATATATATATATATATATATATATATATATATATATATATATATATAGTCAAGTTGTATGTGTCCTCCAGAGATTACTATAGGCTTAACTTTTAGCTTGAGAAACCACAACCTAAATGTATCTAAGTTGTCAAAATCACTCGTGGATCGTACGTGGCATGGGCCATGCTAGCCCTTAACATGACTCAATTTTTTCCCACGAAATTTTGAACTAATGACCTTCACATCAGAAAGTGACTTAACAATATGCCTCATCATTATCTATTCAACACCCCATAAGAATATATCTATATATATGAAAAAATACATATATATATATGATAAAAATATTTATTATCATCAATAACACATACTGACACAAAATTTTCTTTAAAACTACAATTAATAAATATGGAAAAAACAAAATATTTTAAGCTAAAAATACACATTATTATCAATATGTATTTATTTCATTCAACTAACATATAATTTTTAAATACTATTCCATTTTCAGATTAACATTTTTTATATTATCAATATAGAAAAAGTTAAATAAACTATAATTTGTTTTTGGAATGAAATAATTCCATATCTTTTCAATTTGAATCTTATAACACTTTCCATTAAAATTCGAATTTGCCTTGTCAAAATAACCCTTTAAATTTCTTACGACTCTCTATTAAAAATATAACCTTATGCTTTTAATTTGATCTTTGCTAAGCAGGAAGGTTGAACTTTTCAAAATCAGCTAAACTGATATAAGTTTATCCAAATTGAAATATCATTTATGTTACAATTTAGATAGAGGACTAAATTGAAAATAAATAATTTTAAAAATGAGACTTCAAAGGTAAATATACATTTTTAAATTAATTAAATCATGAGTTATTAATATATTTAATTTATGAAGTATTAAATATTTTTTAATTTAAGTGTGATTATTTTGGTTTATTTTCAATATATAAATTTTTTGAAAGGGCTGAATCAATATATAATTAAAAAAAAAACCATACCAAATTCGAGTTCAAATTTGAATTCTATATACAAAAAATAAGTCGTTTAAAATTTAATAAAAAAAATTTCAAATGTATATTTTTTATTAACATTTAGAAATATTATTTTTACCATATTTTAAAAAATTTAAATAAACAAAATTATAACATTGTAAATCTCAAAAAATTCTTATCTTAAAAATTGTTTCAAGTATAGATTTACATTTAAAATAACAAGTGGTGAGAATTTATATATATATCAATACCCTAGCTTACGTTATAAGCTAAATCTCCCATTAAACTTCACATGAATCATCTAAATTCACATTATCAAAACTTAACTCAACTCTAATTTACAATAATTAATAAAAATTAAATATTAAACTTTATAATTTTAAACTCAGTAAAAAAATCCCAATTAAGAAAATCTATCCCAAAAAAATATAATTTGTTTGCTACATTATTTTCATTTAAATTTAATAAATTTCCAAGTTATAAATAATTTATAACCTATATTATTCTTACTATAATTTAGATATATCCATTCTCTAAACAACTTATAATATAATTATTATATACACCTACATTGCTTGACATATTTCATTAAAACACACTATTAATTTTTTTATCTCATTGCAAAAATACCCAGCACTATTATTTATTAACTTAACCGCATGCCATTTCATGGGTTCGGGAGAAATCTGTACCTCGGTACCTCGCTATATTAATCCGCGAAGATAGCCTCGAATTGACGAACTAATTGATGAAGTAATTATAAACTGAACTGAAACGTCGAATTTATTTATCTTCTTTTTTTGGGGGCTGTATTGCTGTATTTATAATTTAAATAATACAAATTAATATGGGTAATTATATATATATATATATATATATAAAAGGAGGGGTAATTGTGGTTTAAATTACATAAATTAATATTTGGTAAAAAAAATTTTGGAAGAATTGTTTGGAGGGTTAAAAGTGTTTGGAATCTAGATAAAAAAATTTCAAAAAATCTTACAATAGTCTTATTTGAATCATGTTTTCGATAGTAGAAATAGATTCAACACTAGAAAAAAAAATTACGAGGCATCCAAAATCTTAAAGTAAAATAACCTGAATTTACAAAAAATCTCTTGAAATTTTTAAAAATTCCTATAATTTTAAACGAAAAACAATTGAATCATATTTTAGATGATGGAAATAGATTCAACACTATCAAAAAAAAATATGAGTCATCCAAAATTTTAAAATAAAATAACCTGAATTTACAAAAATCCCATAAAAAAGTAAAAAACAATGTGTTTATGGGACTGCCAAAGAAAAACACTAAAAAGTTTTAACATCCATTAATTTGATCTCCTTATCCAATCGAATTCCCTCTAATAATTTTTTATGAATGAATATGTAAAAGTCAAACGAAAATAATGAAGCCGAAAGACGTGGTCAATTCAAACACGTGTAATTGATTGAGAGAGGATGGATGTTAGCTGGCTGGAAGACTTTTCAATATTGGGTAGCTGAGTGTCGGAGGCAGCAGGCAAGCCATACGCATGCGTGCTTCCTGGTGCCCCGTATGTTAAACCAACTGTCAAATGTGGTCCTGATCTTACCCAAAACTTGTGTGCAGGGGTCGATCCGGCTTTTTTGGATGGGAGTCTTCCTGTTTCGGAATTCTCGCAGGCTTTCAATGTGGCGACCGAGCTGAGCGCTCGGAGGTCCACTGCACCGATCTCGTTGGTGTGGAAAATAACGAGGATGCTCAACGTTGGGTCGGAAAGGCGACTCTCTCGAGCGGTGAAGGCCGTGCACCACTTCGCCATGGCTGTTATTCTGAAGCGCAGACAAGATATCGCCAGTGGCGTTCCCTGCAAACAGGACCTACTCTCTAGATTCATGGCGATCGCCAACCTACAAGCCGATCTACCCGAAGGCGAGGCTTATCGGTCCGAAGAATTTCTTCGAGACATCATCAGTTTCATGTTAGCCGGCAGAGACACCACCTCGGCTGCACTAACCTGGTTCTTCTGGCTCCTCACGTCACATCCCCATGTCGAAGAAGCAATACACAAAGAGATAACCCATCTCATGGCCGTCAAATCCGAAGCCAAACTGGACGGAAATCCCTTGGTATTTTCATACGAGGATCTGCAGAGCATGCAATACCTGCACGCCTCAATCTGCGAATCCATGAGACTCTATCCGCCCGTTCTCTTGGATTCCAGGCACGCCCTCCACAACGAGGCACGCCCTCCACAACGACGTCCTGCCCGACGGGACTTTCGTGGCCAAAGGCAATCGGGTGACATACCATCCGTACGCCATGGGTCGAATGGACGCCATCTGGGGTGCCGATTGTCTGCAATTCAAGCCCGAAAGGTGGGTCAACGAGGATGGCCATTTCGTCCCTCAGAGTCCCTTCAAATTCGCTGTCTTCCATGGTGGTCCACGGGTGTGTCTAGGCAAAGACATGGCGTTTATTCAGATGAAGTATGTTGCGGCCACTGTGATTTCCATGTTCAGATTGCGGCCTATTGAGTGTTCGGCTGTGGGAACTCCAAAGCTCATTCACAGCTTGACTGCGCGCATGAAGGGCGGTTTTCCTGTTGTTGTTGGAAAAAAGGAGGCGCCCATTATTCCGTCGTAGTAGCGCTTCTCTAACTTGTACTGCTCTTGTCTCCATTTTTACTTCGTTCTGGTTTAGCCATCAAACACATGACGGCCGGATATGTTTCTGTGACACTCTCCTTCGCAGCGTCAAATTCATTGCAGGGTTGACTCACTATAGCCTACAACCAGCCTACTTTTCACAACTTTAATTACTTAACAATCTGGGTTGGCGTAACTTCTGTGATCTATATCTAATTGGTAAGTATAGCTGTATATTGTAACTAATATACTTATTTTGTAATCATTTTAATTATGGAGTTTACGTTTTCAGCTAGGCCTGGTCTGAAAATTACAATTATATTAATTATGGAATTCAGGTTTTAATTTAGCCCTTCTGAAAAAAATGATATATGTTTTTGGAGTAATTTTATTTCTTTTGGTCCTTTAAAATGTGCTGTAGTAATTTTATATTTTTGTCTTTTAAAATGAGCTGATGATATATTTTTGTCTTTTAAAATGAGCTGATGATATATATGGAGTTAGCATTTAAAAAATTCTGTATAGTGATGGTGGATTTCACAACTTAAATTTGTGATTCAAATAATTTTTTTTTGGGTTGAAATTTAGGTAAATTGATTAAAAAATCTTTCAAAATTTTATAGCTATTTTGTTTAAAATTTTCTTTGATATTATATTTTTTTAAACCAAATAAATTAGATATTTTTTTTTCAAAATCACGAGTAAATTTAATGGTTAAAAACATGTGTAAGTTCAAATTTATAAGAATATATTCCATATATTTTGATTAATTTTGATAATCAAATTGTTATATAAATGAGAGTATTCTAGTTTGTAAAAAAAATTCATTTACTAATTTAAAGTATAATTTGATAATAATCATAAAATTAAATTATTATTTAATATTAAAAATTTCAAAATTTAAATATAATTTATTTCAAAAAAAATAATAAATTATTAAAGTAAAGACACATCATTTTCCTAATATCCCTAAAAAAAATTCTACACTATAGTATCTCCATTACAAAATAATATACTATGATAAAAACACATTTATGTTCTACGATCCATTCCAAAGTAATATATTATGTTAGGACTCATAATCTTCAAAACATTAAACATGTGTTTAAACCTATCCTTTTGAACTTCTTCTTAAGTTAAGATTCTTAGGTAGACTATTACAATGTATTATGTTATGACATGCAAACTTCACAACATTAAACATGTATTAAATCTATCCTTTTGAACTTCTTCTTAAGTTAAGATTTTTAGATAGAATGTTACAATGTGTAAGGTTATAGGATCTTATTCATGAAGATTATATAGGAATATCTCCTTCCTGCTCCAAACTTCATTTTAATTTGCAAATTTCTTTGTTAATTCTTAAATAGATTTGGTTTAATATAAATGTGACAAATAAGCGGCCGGGAATCCTTATGTAGTTATGGAAAACCTTTATCACAGACATGGAAGTGACATGTCTATCAAATCTTTGGTTTAATATAAATGTGACAAATAAACGGCTGGGAATCCTTATGTAGATATGGAAAACCTTATCACAAACATTGAAGTGACACGTGTGTGCAATCTTAGGTATGAATGGATGATGGAATTCCTGGTTAAGAGATTTTAAAGGGTATACAGAAATATCTCCCTAACAGTACGGCCTTTGCTTCGGTTGATTTGTTGTTAATGCATAAGCAAGCTTGGCATTATAAATGATGAAGAGATTAACATAAATGTGATCAATAGAACACTAGGAAGCCTTATCCACCCATGGAAAATCTTATCACAAACATTGATGTGTTTCTTAGATGATACCTTGCAAATGGTTGGGTGATGAGATCATTCAAAATTTGATGATCAAATACCTTGCAAATGGTTGGGAGATGAGATCTATAATTCAAAATTTGATGATCAGATACCTTGCAAATGGTTGGGTGATGAAATCTTCAATTCAAAATTTGATCCTTAGAGAGTATATAGGAATCTCTCACTAAAACTTGAACCTTCACTTTAGCATGTGAATATGTATTAGTGAACATAGTGTTAAAAATGGTGAAAACACCAATGTGGATTAATGTTACATAATTAATGTATATTTTATTTATGTTTTATACATTAAATTTTAGGGGAACAAAAAAATCAAAATTTTCCTAAAATTAAAAATGCTTATTAATTATTTTTTTTATAATCAACTCGAATTGAAAATTGAATGATAAATAAACCCTGGGAGAATAAATATATCTCATAATTTTTTGTTTAAATTGAATAGATTCATTGGTGTAAGTGTAGATTCATTAGTATAAGTGTAAGGTAAGACATGAGAAACCAATATTGAATTTGCAAATTACTAAAGATTATTTAGATAATGAAAGTAGTTCTATAACTTTTGGCTTAAAGGAATCCAACTTTGACGCTTTTGCAAATATATGTATTAGATAATGGAGGGTTTTGAGCATTTGAAGTAGAGGGTTTGTTTTGAGGATGATTATTCCTCCACATAGATGTACAATCAAAGTGAGATTTGAATCTTTTTCAATATCATAGCTAGACAACAAATGATGTCAGCAAGTAGTTCACTTACAAATAGAAGCCATTGTTTGTTTATAGGGATTCCTTACATGATCCTTTTTGTCTGTCATATCCACCACATAATCAAAGGTGTTCACCCTTCTTGATAAGAGACTTAAAGACCATGATTTGAAAGCTTTCTTTGACATCCTAACATTTTCACTTTAAGATTACCTCTACAATGTTATTGCTGTTAAATTTTGCATCCAACACTTGGCATGTAGGCATTTCCTCAAAAGTTAACATGCATCTAGCATAGAAATTGTAACCTATATTTTATCAATAACCTCATCATATCCAACTTAAACAATAAAAACATGTATCATGGCTATAATCAATTGAGATTCAAAATAGAGAAATATAACATCATTGTATCCACTCCCTTCCACACAATTTCCACATTTACTTAATCCATTTTCTTACAATATTAATCACCAAATAACATGATATCCACAATCAAATAAGATTTTAAAATTAAAAATAACAACAACATAAATACCCACAACCACCACATTTACCTTAACCAATGTCTTCACCCTCTTCAAACTTCTCTTCAAAATACCTCATTCTTTTAAAATCTATTACGTTTGTGAAAATATCTCATTATTTTATAACTTATAAATTTTGTATATGTTATAATGTCATGTAATATTTCACTTTCGAAGTACAAAAATACTTCTCTTCAAAATACATCATTCTTTTAAGATCTATTACGTTTATGAAAATATCTCATTATTTAAAAACTTATAACTTTTGTATATATTGCATAATACTTATAATGTCATGTAATATTCCATTTGCAAAGTACAAAAATAAATATTCTAATCATTTTGTAGTTTGAATATAAATAATTTTAAAGAAGGTGATCTTTCTTTGCTGGAAAATAGGATAATTATCTACATTTTTAATAGTAAGGTCTAGATTTTGTTAAGAATATATGTTTTTTTAAGATATGATAAATTAATTAAAATTATAAATTTAAATCATTGATTGAGTATATGTTAATTTGATGTAAATATTGTTATCTTCCCTATTCGTATTTTTTTTATTAAATTGCGAGTCTTTAGACAATCACAAAGTCTAAGACCACATTGGTATGTGTTATAAACCTTTTTTTTGATGAGGTGTTGCCATAATCCACTCATGAGCTGTCAGTATGACCTAGTATGACCTAGATATGGAACAATCCAATTGATGTACTATAAATTCATATCATGAGATCAATACAATAATTTGAGAACAACGTTAAGACTTTTATGCTAGTTTCTTATGGAATCCATATGCTTCCCACCATTGTTGGTGTTAAATGAATCAATAATATAATCAAAATGTGTCTCATATTTATGCCAAACACTACAGTGAAGGACAAGACCCTCGACAGTATGAATGCAGGGAAAATTTGAAGGATGGAAATTTATCTTAAAGTTTAGAAACCTCAGCGAATATTGCTAATCTCTAATATTAAAAACTATAAAATATTTGGTGGTACCTTTGTAAAAACATTCAAATTTATTATGTTTTTATGTATACTTTCAATATAATTTTGGCAATATTTAAGGTAAAATAATTTTATATTATAAAACTTGGGCGAATTATTTTATGGAAATTGACGAATCTTTTTTTGGGAAAAGCCATGGAAAATTAGCCCACCTACAAATATTAGCCCCTAAAAATTTCCATGTATGAATGTAAACATGTAATCACTTTTTTCAACCCTATGTATAATTTTATGTTGTCATCAACTTAGGAAATAACCAAAGCTTGTGAAAATTATATTTTCGATGTTTTTTTCATGTTGTTCTATTCACAATAGATGTCCTTTCCATGTTTGTTCTCATACTATTAATTCAATACTCACATTCATCCTTACCCTTGGAATTGTGAGCTTAATTCTCTATTCATGGTTTTTGGATCATCCTTGCCCATGGAGTCTAAATGTTCAACCTGGTAATTTTTGAATGTTATATATACGGAAAATTGATCCAAGCAATGTCTCAATATGATTGATATATATAGATGGATGCATGTCTCTCTTAAATTTATGCTAGAATTGAGCTTATCAATAACTTCTAAGTGAACTGATGCTTGGATGTGCCAAATATTATGTCAAGCATGAAGTGTGGAATTCGAAAATGCCTCCATTTATTTTGAGTTTTGATTTACAAATTTGTAGAACACTATGTTTTGTATAAAATACCAAGATCCAAATCTAGGATCTCATCTTCCTCTTTGATCTATGCGTCTCTCTAAGAGATATTCCTAGTAATTTAACAACTCATATACTCTCATTTGCTGTAAGGATTACAAGGTTTTGATCACCCTATTAATGAAAATAAATCAATTTAAAGCTAAGAATTTGTTTGTGTTGATTCTTATTATAGCCCAATGCGAATAAAATTGACTCACTCAAATTACTAACTCAAATGGTTTCCAATGTAACCGTCTTACAATCCTCATGTGATGTTTCAGTTACAATGATCTATACAAAAGTTTGTGGTTACTTGGGATATGCCCTTCATCTTCTAATCTCATATGTATATCTATATATATACTACAAAAACTCTTCACAAAAATTTGGATGAGCTATTTGAGAGAATCAAATCTGCTTTAAATATGTAATTTTGTGTTATTGTGATTGCATCTCAAGCATCCATGAAAGAACAACCCAATAATCTGATTGTGGTGACTTGATTTAAATCAATGAAATCTTAGATGGATTTAGAGATGAGAAGAACATCTAAACTTTTTCAAGAAAATCTCTAACAAATAACTAATAACCCATGAAAACAAGAAAGATACCAATAGATTTCCAAATCTACATAATCCACAACACTTAAATTACACCCTTGATCTTCAAATCCCTAGATCTACTCAACAAAGCATTATTCTGGTCAATAATAGTGGAACTTGTTTTGTTGTGTAGGCTTTCTTTCTTATGACTCTAGAGATGTAGAAATATGGGGCTTTAAAATCAAGGTTATTGGAGGGAAGTGTGCCAACCAATTCAAAAATGAAACATGCAATCATGCTACAGTGGTTGCAATCTAAACAATGGTGGATTCCATCTCTTATGCAAACACACACATAAATTAGAAGTTTGTGGGTTTTAAGCTCCACTTGGTTGTTTGCACATAAAATAGATATTTGTAGATGTAAAATTCATGTAGATATGTAGCAATGATGACAAGATTCATATTTTAGTGCTTGTATCAACTTTAGCTCTTGGAGGATTGAGTCACAAGAGAACAAATCGATGAAGAGACTAAGTTGATATGCATTGAAACCACTGGTGGACGTGCTATTTTTTTGGGAAAGGATATTTTGTTGGAATCTTCAAATTGAAGCTTGAAACCTTATTCTCCAGTAACTATGAGGTATAATAATGCATTCTCCACGTCCACAACTATATGTAGCTCGTGTCAATCTCTTTCCCACTCAAAGAAGGTGATCTTAATGTGAATTTTCTAGCAAAAATAAAACATATGATCATGTTGTAGTTGAAAAATCTAGACCTCATGCTTCTATGAGAAAGAGGTCATCTATTTTTTTATTGCAAATTAATCATCCACATGTGCAATGCAAGTCTGTATAGATAAAGTAGACAAATTGAGATAATTGGACTATTATGGTTACATATTTTATATGGGTTTTGGGTGGATATTTAGTAAGTAAACTTGATTTCCTCTCTCGATTTATTAGGAAGAAAACAAAACAAAACAATCATTAATGACCATGATAGTGAAGTGGAGCTAAATGAGTTGTGCAATTATTGTTTCACATGTTTGCAAATCTAAAGCCTTTATTTAT
The DNA here is from genome assembly GCA_031772625.1 of Pinus tabuliformis. Classification (NCBI taxonomy): domain Eukaryota; kingdom Viridiplantae; phylum Streptophyta; class Pinopsida; order Pinales; family Pinaceae; genus Pinus; species Pinus tabuliformis. The sequence continues at coordinate 1,706,395,533 of CM062816.1, read as the reverse complement.
ATTTGTATAAACATTACATTATTTCTATTAGTAAGAAGATATGTTAAAGAGGTTAAATATTTTTTGTAACTAAAACATTGAACAAAATATTTGGTTTCGTGGTTAATTTCACCTTAATTCACCTAGGATTGAATAAAGGGGTTTAAGGTACTTTGTAATTGTGGGGATATATTTATGCTTGGTTTTTCAAAATAATTATAAGAAGAAATGTTGTAAAGGACCCACATCAAATTAAATAACGGGTCAAGTGATTCAACAAAGTCAATCATTTTAAAAATCAATTTAGGTTGTACAATTAGTAGTATTTGGCACCCTAAAGTGAATTAAATTCAGAAGATAATGATATAAGTGAAACAAAGTGAAATCAAGTTAGTGAAAATGAGCATGAAAAGTGAACAAGAGAAAAATCACAAACAGATAAAGAAGGAAATCATTTGCAAAATGTCTCTCAAGAAATTAAGGATTTGCAAGAGCACAACCATAAATGGCAAAATCAAATTAAAGAATTTGAGTGGAACTTACATAATAAATAAAACATAATTGATCACATGGTTTATAAAATATAGTTAGCAGATGATGTTCAAAGTCAAATAGATATGGAGGATGAATCAATTGATGCACTTAAAATAAAATTAAGGGAAAAGAAAAAGATCAAGTTGATGACATGCTTGATGCAAGATTTGTAACTAAGGTTTATGCATTTGTTCATATAGAGGATATTTTATAGGAAAAAATTTAGTGCCTAATATTTGTAGATGGTTTAACTTCCCATGCTTTCTCTAAAAAGGGATTCATCAATTTCCATTTTTTCTAAGAATTATTCAGCTAAATTTAATAGGGTACAAGTATTTTACCTTAAAAAATGTCAAAATTTTGTAGAGGCTATATGAAATCATTACAAATTTGAAAATTCTTACAAAAATATTGCCAAACATTTTACAGATTTCATATTGTGGATTAGTAAGATTTGTTATGGTTTTTAAACTTAAAAAAAAAATTATCCGTAAAATTCTCCTTGAGATTATCATAAAAATGATTAACAAAACTTGTGATACATAAGAATTCATCTAAAAGGTTGATGCATGTTGTAACATAGATGAGTCACTAGAGAATATTGATGCAACATATGTCATAGAGGATCTTATCCAAAAGTTTGATGCAACACGATATAAATGAAATCATGCAAAAGGTTGATGCAACTTGTGACACATAAGACATAATATAGGTGGTTGATGCTCATTGTGATACAAAATACATGATAGATATGTAATCATGCAATGCAATGAATGAAGATGAACCAAAAGAAAAATCACAAAGTGAGAACAATAGAAAAAACAAATGTGAAGATAAAAACAACAACCAAATGATATTTCCAAGATGTTTGCTAAACCCCGAGAAGAGTTATATTTCAAAAAAAACTGGAATGAATTGAGATATGACAAAGAAAGCAACTTGCATATTCTAGATTACTCAAAACCAATTCAATTTGTCAATGCAATATTTATTGAAAATGTGCAAAATCATGGTAATAAGTGCCAACATTGTGAAAGAGTTGGTTCTTTGGAGAGTGAGTATATTGATCTCTACCCTTTTCTTCACTATGGGAAGATAGATCACCTGTGAGAAAAATGTTGAAACTGGAAGTAGATTAATATAACAATTCATCTTAGATGCATAAATTCTTGGAGATGGAATCTACAAGTAAGAAAACTACATAAGTCTTACCATCTAGTCAAGAAAGAGACCAAGACATAGGAAAAAGAAGAATTAAAAAATGAAAAAGGCTATCAAGTAGTTATTTCATATGATTTTGGTCATGACCTACATCTAATTCTATATGCTCTCTAAAGTCAAATATGGTACTCTCCACAACTTCAAGGTCACGAGGGACTTGATGAAGTGAGAATGATTAGTGGTAAACTAGAAACCACCACAAATTTCAAATAAAATTGGTTAGTGTTCATCTAAAACAACCATGTTGTTCAACAAAAAAATGTTAGTGGTCATCCAAATCAGTACATTTCTCAGGTAAACATGGTTATTGGTAAACCATTAACCACCACTACCAATGGAAGATGGTTATCGGTAAGCCAATAAAAACATCATATAAAGAATCCAAATATCATGTTTGTATCCTATCAATTATAAACTATTGAAAAACAAGATAATATAAAGTGCAAGATTGGATCCTTTCAACAAACTTCCCACCTTGTACCTGATAGGGGGGGATATTAGATAGTCGAGTTTCAAGATTCAAAGACTTAGCATAGTCAAAAATCAATGAACATTTGGAATTCCAGCACAACAACGAGTCTCAAAATAAATGATAATGAAAAAGAATGGAAATGTTCACGCATGAAAGTTGTTCACTTCTAAAAATTGTTTTTTTTTCAAGCATATCACCTTAGTTCAACAATTTTAGATTGAATATGAAAAAATTTGTTGGTACAATTATTTACACTTTTGATTGAATGAGAGAACGTTATACAATGAGTCCCTAGACAATCACAAAGACTGAGATCACATTGATATAAGTTGTAAACCTGATCTTTGATAAGCTGTTGTCATGATCCAATAGTGAAATTTAGATCTAAAATGATTCAATTAAATTCAGTATATTATATATTCATATCATAGACTAATGTGATAAATTGACAACAACATTAAACCTTTTTCACATTTTTACTTGTTATTTTTCTTTGGACTTAATTATTAACACATTTTATATATCTAAAATGTTCGAAGCCATAATAAATAATCCTTATAATAACTTTAAAAATCCTTATTAAATATATTTATAAATTCAAGAAAATAATAAAAAAATAACAAATTGTTATATAATTAATATAATTAAAAATATACCAACTTTCAATTAAAATAACTTAAAACGCACTCATGCTTTTAGTGCTCCTCCTGCATTTGGCAAAATATTTTATATTTTCAATAAAGGGAACTGCATGGTGCATGGAATTGTTTTATATTTTTAATAAAGGAAACTGCATGGTGTATGGAGTTGAATAAAACAAGGCCAACTTTATTTGTATTTTTAATAAAGGCAACTGCATGGTGCATGGAGTTGAATAAAGCAAGGCCAACTTGAATAAAGAGAGACAAATTTAGATTGGATTCATTGGGATTGTGCGTTCGGAGCACGCAGCAAAGTACAGAAATTTCGGTTGAGAAATTTCATTCTGAGTACGTCGGTGCAGTTCAATATTCCTTAAAGATATGTCGGTGTACCTCTGAACGTTGTGAACAGTTTTATATTTTATGTCATATTAAAACCAATGTATGTGATTCTTCATAATTTACTGGGCACTTTTGGCCTTTTTGCATGGCGGTGAGACAGGAAGGGTAAAAGCAGAGTAGATGGCACAGTGCAGGATTTCTTTGTACAGAGACCAGGACGGATATTTCTTAAGAAGAAATTGGTAGATTTCTGGCCACCAATTCCTTACGTAATTACTTTATTGATAATGATCTCAATTTGGAAACCAAACCCTCGGAATTTCTCCACTTATTTGGATTCGGTGAGTCCGTATTTGTGCTTTTAGGTTGGTCAAGTAAGATCATAATTGAAGTTGGCCGTAATCATCACTTTCTACATTTTCCTTGGAAATTTTAGGCCCTCAATGAGTCCATCATCTTGTTTTGAAATATATAAATAAATAAATATATAAATAAATCTGGTCGGATCTTATAAATACATCATTATGTGTAGCGGTTTTATCTTATTAATCTAGGTTTTTGTTTATGTGTGACTAAGAACTAGAATTAAATTTACATAATGGGATCATTCATAATTTGTTGATGTCATATTTCCGAATGTTATTAAAGTTATATCATGTAATTATTTATAATATATATTAAAATTTTGAATATATTATTTAATTTAAATAAATATTTTATTCATAACATATTACAATGAAGTAATATACAATTTATTTATATTTTATTGAAAAGTATTTTTCAATATTATTGAAAAAGAAAAGATATTTTCTTGGATGGCAGTTGTGTGGAAGTTTATCATTTTGGGTATCTCTTTTAATAACCAAGCTGGATATGGAAGCCAAACCTAACTTTTTTTCAAAGATTAAATTTAGCGTAAAATCTTTGTGTTAAGAATTATTTTGGGTATATTTTTTTTCAAAGATTGAATTTAGCACAAAATCTTTGTGTTAAGAATTATTTTGGGTATTTCTTTTAATAATCAAATTGGATGGAAGTCAAGCTTAGCTCTTTTGCTAGGATTGAATTTAGCACACAATTTTTGTGTTAAGAATTAAATTCTATAGAACTTTACAGACATATCATTTACAACATCAAACCATTGGACTATAAAGTTGTTTTGATCTTTAAAAGAAATAGACAAGTCATGCATTGTTTTATCGTGTGCTCAAGTAAAACAATATTTAGGTGGATTAATATACAAACACGAAAATATTAAAAAAATATTAAAAAAAGGGTATTATTGTTATAAGCTTGTTTTCCACTCTACTATACTCAGAGAGACCTAAATTCAACATATCTTGATTGTTGGCTAAAATGCATCCACTTGAACCCTTTCTTTTACTTATATGGGTTTTACAATAGAGTTATTCCATGTTAAAGGGGAGAAATTACATAGTTGGGTAATTTCGCATAATTATTTTGTTGTAATTTCATAATTGTGAAATAAAATTATTTCATAATTAAGAAAAAGGTCTTACAATTTATCATTTCCAAGGAGATCAACTTGATCCTTTTGTGTATGAGTTGATTAGGGGTCCATTTTTATAAAAGTTTCCTAACTTCTCAAACTCTTAGGTGATCAGATACATTCCATTGGAGGATATAATGAACCTATATAATATGACCCTATTAAGAGGAAAGGGGTTAGGTATAATTAGATCCATATTTAGTTCGTTGAAATTAGAGAGAGTGATATGTTATATTTTTGTGTGTCTAGAGAATATCCCTGATCTGGGAGGTGGCTAGGATTGGAAGTCGAGGACGAGTGTTGATTTTTTTTTCACATGTGGTTCATGGATACCCATGGTCACTGGGTAGCCGCTACGTCCACGGTAAGAACTGGGTAGATTGACCCCGAAGGGGATCACACCCCTCAGTCTATATCTAGACCTGACCCCAAGAGCTTTCGGGAATTGACCCTGTGACCTCCCGATTGGCAAGGCACTGATTTGACCGATTGAGCTAACTCTTGGGGCTATGGAGGAGTGTTGATATGTTGGTGGCATATCATTTTGGCTCGTTAATAAAAATTTGATATCTTTCTTGTCATATTGATTTCTCTTGTTTCATTCATGTTATACATCAAATCTTGGTTATGTTAATGCTGATGGGTTTTGTAGGGAATTTGGTTCAGTAGGTTTTTTGTTCATATGTGTGTAGGTTTTCAAGATTTGAAAGCAATGAGTGAAGACTTCCAGTGGATCTTTCAAGCTGGAAATACCAAATAACGACCTCTTCAATTAGAAGATATGCTCCATTTCACACTTTTTAATTTCCATGTTTGTGTGCATGCATATGGGATTGGTATAATTGATACTCTTCACACATGGTTTGGCTGATTTTGGACAAAATCTATGGAACAATAACTCCTTGTATCAGATCTATTTTTGGTACAACATAATTGGCAACTATGTTGGGGAGTCTAACCTTGATGTTGTTTCTCTCCTCCTTTGGCTTTAGATGTTGGGTTTATGTTTGTATTTGAGTCTTCTTCTTTATTTTTCAACCTAGAGTGAGTGTTTTTTAGGCTAATTTTCCTTAGATCTAAATTGATTTTACCTTTATTTGATTTTCCAATTCTAATTGGCTGAAGGAAATGGCTACTAGTAGATTACAAATAGTCTTAGCAGTAAATGTGTGGTTTGTAAATGACATGCCTACATCTCAAACCCTTGTTGTTTATAGTTTGGGTGCATCTTCCTTGTAAAATTGAGTTTTTTTGGGGGTATTCCCTTTACTTGCTATTTCATTTTCCAAATATATTCTTTATTGATTGTGTATGTTCAAATCTAACTTCTATTTGCTTCAAAAAAGTTGTGTTTTAGTTGGATCTACTTTATTTTACAATTTTGGTATTTTGTCAAAGTTTCTTTTTGTCATTTTGGTTACTTCCATTAGCACTTATTCTTTTGTTTGTTGTGGTTGTGTAAAACTAGATCTAAGAGGTATGGTTGTGTTTTTCTAATCTGTTTATTTGATTGGATCATAAAGTTTCACTTCTATTTTCAAACCTCTAAAGTCTTGTTATTCAATTAGGGTTTGGTTTTCTACCTTTGTAGATCATTATTGTTGCATGGTTTTTTTCTACATTGAACTATAGATCTGAAATTTTCTTTGCAATTTTTTTTTTCCATGTTTTTCTATGTGTGATACACTAATTTTGGTGATTCTCTTTTGCAAAGCCAAGTTTTGACCTTTTGAGTGCTTTGTGTTCTTGCTTGGTTTTTATTTGAAGTCTTTTTGTGTTTCTTTTTGAGGTGTTTTTTAGATTAGATATTTGTTATGAATTTAGTGAATTTCAGGAAAGAGTATTGAGGGTGTGTTAGGCTTTTGTTATTTATTAAAAAATAAAGAGACTATCTTCCCTTCTTTAGCTAGGTTTCATCCACCAAAAAAACATTTTTTATTTATTTCCCATGGCTGGCATTAATATTAGGTCTTGAGTCATTACACATCATATTTGTTTCACATCTTTTTCTTTGAGTAAACAAGAACCCATAAAATAAACATTTAATAAAATTGATTTGACATTTTTTCTTTTCTCTGGTAGCACACCAACACTAGCTTACGGTTTAGGGCCTTGAAATAGGTGGTGAGGTTAACTCTATAAGTATACCAAAACAATCAATAGAAACTTGAGTTAGGGAGTCGAAACCCATTTGTAATAGCACATTGCTTGGGAAGCCCTCTCATACAAGGGTCAATCACAAGGTCACATTGAGACCAACCGAGTGATCTACCCCACTTCATTGGAATTGGTGGCAATGGTTTGCAAGTATTACTTGGGGATCTCCTTGAGAGGCATCTAATTCACTTTGAGTAATCTTTATGGAGTTTTCAAGCTTATTTTCCCTACCCTTACATGTAGACACAAATTATGACTATTTTCCTAGGTTGGGTTATTTTACGCAGTATCCTTAGTGGACATAATATTAGGTATCTTACACAGGTGATGATTAGGGGGGATTCCTTGCTATACCTAGGGTAGATGTTAGTTTGGACTTACTCAGTTCTTCTGGGGTGTACCCCACAACTCATAAGGTTACTTGGTTCCAGGTGTAAGAATCATTAAGTCAGAGACTAATGTAACTATACCAACTACATCTTCACAGTGGACATGGGCCCTTATCACCCAAGCTATGGTTGAGGGAAGGACCATCTGAGTCTCTTGGTTTGTTTGCTTGACTCCATAGATTTTACAGTGTGATGTTTGGTCCAATTCTTGTTGACCATAGTGGTATCTTAACTAATTAAATTTAATAATAAAATGTCTTAACCATGGTTGACCAAAATATTCAAAGTTCTCAAAGAGTTTAAAGCCGTTCTCCTAAAGAGGAAGGTCCACCACTTACGCGATAGGATAACTCCAACAACGGAGGACTTGGACCACATTTTGATTTGGAAGGGACAAACTTGGTTGATGGGGGGAAGAATCAGTTACTGTCGAAGTGATTGAGGTAAGTCCACCACCACATGCCAACCCACCTTTGACCAACCCTTTTAACCATGTTCTTATGTAGTTGATACATTTTGGTCATGAACATTTTTCCTTGTTCTCTCATCATACGTTTGGTGAGAGAAGTGCTTCTACCATGGAGGAGATGGGTCCATCATCACTGTCCACATCATCAATATACTTTGTGATGTCATAATTACCACCAATAAGTGTGATAGAGCCCACTCCTCCTACTTTCACAACACATTTGTCCTCTTTATGGGAAATTCCACCAGTTACTTCTGTGATCCCTACAAGTTTACCAAATTTGTCTGTATCTATGCCTTCGTCCACTTTTGTATTTGGAATGGGGGTAAAAACTATTCAACCAACAAGAGCTATGGTGTTTACTTATAGCTCGTATATTCTAACAATTTATATACCTAATACAAGCATCTTTTCTTTAAGAAACATTCAAGGGGATCTACATTTCCTTTTGACTAGTCTAGGGGAAAAAATATTTTGGAGGAACATCTCAACCTTGGAGTAGTTCTACATTAAGCAAGATGCCTTTCATGGGGGGTTATATTCCTTTCAGAGGGGATATTTTTTTCTGGGGCGATTAACCCCAATAATACCATTATGTCAATGAGTTGTTATGCTTATGGTGGTTCTTTTTCACAGAGAGGTCCTTCTTCTAGTTTAAGGTACAATCCCGTGAGTAATCATTCCTTTGGGAGTCTCTTGCTCCTTGGGGGAATCTCCCTTAGAGGACCATATCCTTTCACCACATCTATTGGCTTGGGATTTCAGTCTCTTGGGATAAACTATATCCTTAATTCATCTTCATTCTCCATTAAATATGCTATGGGGGGATTGCAAGGTCCATTGTGGAGGGTGGAATTTTACTTCTTGACCCATTTAACCATCATTAACTTCCATTTCTATCATCCCTTGATTTGCTAGACTTGGATAAACTCACAAATGAAACCATATGTCATGATCTTATGTGGACACCAATGCCTGCAAAACTACCTTATGATATTCCTAAGTTCGAAGGGAAGCTGGGAGAAAACCCATCCACGCATATCACTGTTGGGGTTTGGATATTAGTTATAGATTCAATTCCTTCCACATTTATTGTCAATCTGGGGTTCGTTAATTGTTTCAAGGTTATCGTGCAAATTGTATGCAGGCCATAGGTTCCCTACCTAGTATTGAGCATTCACAAAATACAAGGCCTAAAACATGCTATGAACCGAGTAACATAAAAGTAAATAATAGTAAAAACAACCTAGAGTAACAAAAATTCAGAATCACAACAAAATTATAAAACAATAAATAAAGAAAAGCAATTACCAAAAATTAATAACATAATTAAAATGCATACCTATTCACACAATTAAATCCAACAACACTTGATTAGGAGAGTGGGCCTAACTCTTTGATCAGGGTTGTGGCGAAGAGTTAAAGATCACACAAGATTACAGAAGACTGGAACTTGCATTAATCGAAAAGGAATTGCAATCAAAATTCTATTGTTAAATGTCCAAAGGAAAAGTTTGTCATTCTGCTCCGCTGAGCCTTACTTATACAATTTATCGTTACATGAATAGTAATTAACAAACTCATAAATTATGGAAATCATGCCTGCCCACAAATATACAATAATTGTTTAGGTAGAAACATAACGCAAGGATAGTAGTCAGATTCGATTTATCAACTCCTCGGTAGTTGAGTAATTTTAATAGTCCCATCCTTGAATAGTGCTGCCAGCTCATTAACATCATCACGCTGACTTGTTTTTTGCTAGGCATCATTCGTCATGATTCTGCAAGAGAATTCAGTTAGCAAACCATCTAAGCAATGTTCCCATAGGATTGTGCTTCATTAATCAACATTTCAATCAGACATGCTAATTTGATATACCTTCATTATTTTGAGATATAAATCAACCCTATAAAAGCTATGAAATGGATAAAAAGGAATAGGTAAAGGTGAGTGAAAATGGGTAATTTTATCGACCAACAACTCCCCCCATTTGGTTTGGTTGCATGTCCTCATGCAAACTATTTCCTGTGCAGATCAGGGTTAGACCCACTATGACTGGCATGAAGCTGAGTAAGATAATATTGTTTTGTCATATCAGTCCGAGGGAGCTTAAATCCATTTGAGTGAACAATATCCTTCCACCAGTATTCATCCACAATATAAGTCGGACCATATTGATAAGAAGGAAACTAGATAATAGGAAATTGGAACCTTAACCCCAGCCAACAAACTCCACAGTGTTGTATGTAAGCAATGTAGCATGGAACTCTCCCCAATGCTCTGACAAAGTTGGGTGCCCCAAAGGGCTCTTGTACTCGTACTGCTAATGAAGAGAGCATCCAACACTTCTCACAAGTGTCCTTGGCTTCTTCTTGAAAAGTGTAGATTTATCTTGTGCACATGTCGACACACCATCTTTGTGTCCTGAGCATTTAGTATTTTCATCCTTATAGTTTGAGAAACCGATGATGTTTAGTGAAAATATCCCCATAATGGAAATGCTCCATTCTGACCATCAATGGATGATTTTCCTAGTTTTCCTCGAATGTATCCGGGGCCCTTTTCCACTTGACTTGATGAATCACAAAAGATGTAAAAGCTCTCAACTGAATATATCCTACAAATGACACTGGATTGAATGACTGGTCAGTTCGCAATATATAATCGTTCATGTATAATTCACATAGCAAATGCTGGTTAATATGATTGTGAACTCTCAGAATCCTTAGCAACTACATGGGATCTTCTATGTTGTGACTTATCTCCTGGTGAGTACTTTCTAGGTAGAAAAAAAATATTGTTTATGAAGGAAAAGGGCATAAGAGTTAGCAAGGGGCCTACATGCCATTATTTGTAGTGTTAATGTGAACATTTCATCCTTATCAGTTTTCAATAACTGGACCTCTCCCTGCAACTCTTTGATCTCATTTTGCAACTCTTCTTGTTGTTGTTTAGCCTGTTCAATTTGAGTAGTATAATCAGTAGCCACCCTTGTTGCATTCACTTGAATCTCCTTTATTTATTTCCAATGGGACTTCATGGGATTTGATCCATGCTAGAAATTGAAAGCAGTGGCCTCCCATTTCTGGATTTCTGCCACCAAAAGAAACTCCCGAGCTTCTTCAAGATGGATGAGTGTCTCGGTTTGTGTAGATGTTGAGGTCAAATCCTTATCCTCTGTCTGTACTACCACAGAAAATGTCCTGCTAGTTCCAGGGGTTGCGTTTTCATGGTCAGTATTAAATTTTCACTTTCTTTCCTGTTTCCAGAACTACATCACCCGTTTCCTTAGTTTAGTAATTTCTATCTTCAACTGAATATTTTCTTTGAAAAACAGTTGATACTGACTCTGAATGGGGGCTTTCATTTTTTCAAGTTCCTCAACAAATTCCTATTTCACCATGACTTCCTCTATTTGTCTCGGGGCTAGTACTGGTCCTTATGGAGCAGCATCAGAAAACTCATAAATCGGTGCCTATTTTATCACAAATTCCTCCATTTGTTCAGATGTTGGTACTCATGGAGTGGAATCGACACATCCTTCTGCAAACTTTGGTAGCACTGAATTTCCTTCTATTTTCTCAGAAGTCGGTAATGGTTCTTGAGGAGCATTACTAGAAACACTTTCTTCCTCCAATCATTATAAGGCTGATATTGGTTCTTGTGGAGTAGTGTCAACCACGACCTATTTTTGTGAGATGGTTTCATAACATTTGGTGTGAGAGCTTTGGATTCTAGGGTTTTGCTGCTCCAAACAAGTCATCGTGGAATTTTCACTATAACTTTTTCTCTATGAAGTTTCAGAAGCCAAAAGAAAACCCATTTGAGCCGAAATCATTCTAAACCTCGGGTACAAATTTTAGATCTTGTCTCGCTATAGTTTTTCAGATATGATATGAGGAAGTTAGTGTTTTGCAAGCTCCAGAATTCCATCTCAAACAGGTCATCATGGAATGTTCACTATAATTTTGTTTCTATGAAGGTTCAAACTTTGAAATTAAAACTCATTTGAGTTGAAATCTTGGTGAAGTTCGGGCCCGAGTTATAGATCTTGATTCACTATATTTTCGGAGATATGGTCCAAGACATTTAGGTTTTGTGCAGGCTCCCGAATTACATCCCAAACAGGTGACCTTGGGAAAATTGTCATAACTTTCTCACTGAGCATCAGATTGAAATTTCGTAAGAAGTTACAGGAAGAGGATGGACTATAATTCTCTTTGTATTGTTTTCAGGTTCGGAGTTAGAAACAGTGACGTGTGGCACTTCATACAAGTTTGCTCTACTAGAAAAGTATATAATCAGGTCATCTTGAGAGATTGGGCATAACTCTTCCTTGGAGAATCCAATTTCGATCAGACTTGTGACATTGGAAGGAGGATGTAGAGGGATATTGTAGGTCACAATTCTAGACATTGGAGATCCGAACTTTCATAGATAAAACAGATTCAAGATTGAGATCCTAAAAGCAAGAAAAAGAATGACTCGAATCAAGAAAATAGAAACACCTAGTAATCAAAATTGGATGGATGATTTGAAGAATGCGATTGAAGCTAAGATAAATAGTTTTATCTATGCCATGGAAGCTGATATTGATGGTATGGAAGCATATTGGAAGAAAGGCATGGAAGATTTGAAGAAAGACATGGAAGGTTTGAAAGAAGGAGGGACAAAGCTGCTACAAGAAAGGACTCCTAATGGCGAAAAGGCAGTAGAGGAAACTCATGATGAGAACAAAATTAATGTAATCATGATTTCATAGAATCTAATGTTGGACTGAAGACCCAACATATTGCAAAGATTGATATGAGGAATTTTTATGGCAAGGATCCTGTAACATGGATACTATAGATGGAGGAATATTTTGATCTCCATAATGTGCAAAACTCACAAAAGGTATGCATTGCAACTTTACTTTTGGAACCAAATCAGTGTGTATGGTATGGATGGATTTTCTCTCGTAAACAATTTGTCACTTGGGCAATTTTTACATAAGAATTGATAGCACATTATGAGGATACAAAAAGTAACACCTTTTTTAGCCTATTGATAAATCTCAAACAAAAGGGTTCAATGATGGAGCACATTGAGGACTTCCAAAAATTGAATATAAGGGTAAAAGATATTCCAAAGGAGCATAGGATTGATGTGTTCATAGGGAATTTAAAGGATAACATTCAACATGAGGTTTTTCTTTGGGAACCTAATTCATTAGAGAAGGCATTCATGCTAGAAAGAAAAATTGAAAGAAAAATTATGGCAACAAGAAATCCTACCACTCATAATTATAAAGATGGAAGTGTTGTTTCTCCTACCCTTCCATAACCTACAAGGTTGACACCACAACAATTGGAAGAAAGAGGTGAAAACGACCTTTATTACAATTGTGATAGAAAATACACTGAAGGTCATAAGTGTGCTGAGAAGAAATTATTTTACATTGATTGTGAAGAGGAGGAAGAAAAGGATCAAGAAATGTCAAAAGAAGATGATATACACCAGGAACCAACCCCAAAGAAAGAAGAAGTGAATCTGACCATATCTTGTAATGCATTGGCAAGAATTACCACTCCTCAAACTCTGAATATAGAAGGACATATCAAGAAGAAAAAGGATAACCTCACTTTCGTGTAGAATCGAATGAAACAATAGGAAGATCAAACATCGTAGCGAAATAAGTTTTGATATAGGTGACTGGGTATTTTTACGAATACAACCATGCAAACAAATGTCCCTCAAGCAATATAAGAAGGATAATAAATTATAACCAAAGTACTATTGCCCTTACAAGGTGTTGTGAAGGATTGGTACTATGGCATACAAATTGAAGCTTCCTGATCTTCCTGAGTGCCCCCAGTTTTCCATGTTTCATTCTTAAAGAAGGTTATAGGTGACAAGTTCCTAGTTTAAACAATATTGTTAGAACTTGATGAGGAAGGAAAAATCATATTGGAACATGAAGCAGTCATAGAAACAAGAACCCGATAGCTACGAAATCGATCAATTTCAAAGCATCTCATCAAGTGGAAGAACTTACCCACTGAAGATTCCACATGGGATGATGAGAATTTTATACAGAAGCATCCAAAACTACTTAAGCATTGAGGGCAACGCTTTTTGAAGGAGAGGGGCATGTTAGGTCCCTATACTACTAGTGTAATCCCTTGTTATTATTAATGCAGCCCCCGTGTTATATAGTTGTGCCCATGTAGTCCCCATATTGTTATTATTGTGCCCCATAGAAGCCCACTACTGTTATTGTTGTGCCCCTATGTAATATTATTGTTATGTAGGCTCTAATTGTATTGGGACCCCTTAGACTCCTATATATATAAAGGAGGTCTTTTCATTTGTATCATCCAAGAATTATTCATTTGTGTAATGTAAAGGAGGTTTCCCCTTTGAAGAGGCTGATTTGAAGTCGTTGATCTATCTTTTCTATCTTTTTGTGAGTTGGTTTCATAACACTGGACCTCTCCCTGCAACTCTTTGATCTCATTATGTAGCTCTTCTTGTTGTTGTTTAGCCTGTTCAATATGAGTGGTATAATTGGTAGCCACCTTTGTTGCATTCTCACGAATCTCCTTTCTTTCTTTCTTTCCAATGGGCCTTCATGGGAATTGATCCATGCCGGAAACTGAAAGTAGTGGCCTTCCATTTCTGGATTTCTGCAACCAAAAGAAACTCTGGAGCTTCTTCAAGATGGATGAGTGTCTCGGTTTTTGTAGATGCTGAGGTCATCTCCTTATCCTTCGTCTGTACTACCACCAAAACTGTCTCGCTAGTTCCAGGGGTTGCGGTTGCATGGTCAGTATTATTTTTTCACTTTATTTCCCATTTCCCAAACCACATCACTCGTTTCTTTAGTTTAGTAATTTTTATATTCAACTGAATGTTTTCTTTGAACAACAATTGATATCGGCTCTTAAAGGGGGCTTTCATTTTTCAAAGTTCCTCAAAAAATTCTTGTTTCACCATGACTTCCTCTATTTGTCTCAAGGATGGTACTGGTCCTTATGGAGCAGCATCAGAAAAATCATCAACTGGTTCCTATTTTATCATGAATTCCTCCATTTGTTCTAATGTCGGTACTCGTGGAGAGGCATATATACATCCTTTTTCAAACTTTGGCATTGCCGAATTTCCTTCTATTTGCTCAGAAGCTGGTACTGGTTCTTGCGGAGCATTACCAGAAACACTTTCTTCCTCCAATCGTTCTAAGGCTGATATTGGTTCTTATGGAGTAGTGTCAACCACAACCTCTTCCCCTATTTGCTCAAGAACTGATACTGGTTCTTGCGGAATAGTATCAATGACCACTTCTCCTTCCATGTGCTCTGAGACTGATACTGGTTCTTATGGAGTAGTATCAATGGCAACCTCTTCCTCCATTTTCTCAAGAGATGATACTGGTTCTTGTGGAACAACATCAACGACAACCTCTTCTTTCATTTTTTCAGAGGCTAACACTGGTTCTTGTGGAGCAGTATCAAAAACAACTCCTTCCTCCATTTGCTCTGGTATCGATACTGGTTCTTGTGGAATATTATCAACAACAATCTCTTCTTCCACTTGTTCAGAGGCTAACACTGGTTCAGAGGCTAACACTTGTTAAAATTGGTCAAGTAACATCATATTGAAGTTGGCCA
This sequence comes from Pinus tabuliformis, assembly GCA_031772625.1. Classification (NCBI taxonomy): domain Eukaryota; kingdom Viridiplantae; phylum Streptophyta; class Pinopsida; order Pinales; family Pinaceae; genus Pinus; species Pinus tabuliformis. The sequence goes on along the minus strand of CM062816.1, from coordinate 1,706,380,167 downwards.
TAATCATCACTACCAACATTTTTCTTGGAAATTTTAGGCCCTCAATAAGTCCATCATCTTGTTTTGAAATATATAAATAAATTTTGTCTCATCTTATAAATACACCATTATGTGTAATGGTTTTATCTTATTAATCTAGGTTTTTGTTTATGTATGATTAAGAACTAGAATCAAATTTACATAATGGGATCATTCAAAATTTGTTTATGTCATATTTCAGAAATGTTATTAAAGTTATATCATGTAATTATTTATAACATATATTAAAATTTTGAATATATTTATTTACTTTAAATAAATATTTTATTCATAACATATTACAATGAAATAATATATATTTTATTGGAAAGTAATTTTCAATATTATTAAATAAAATAAAGATATTTTCTTGGATGGCAGTTGGTTTATCGTTTTGGGTATCTCTTCTAATAACCAAACTGATGGAAGCCAAACCTAACTTTTTTTCAAGGATTGAATTTAGCACACAATTTTTGTGTTAAGAATTAAATTTTAGAGAACTTTAACATCAAACCATTGGACTATAAACTTGTTTTGATTTTTAAGAGAATTAGACAAGTCATGCATTGTTTTATCATTTGCTTAAGGAAAACAATATTTAGGTTGATTAATATACAAACACATCTTAAAAAAGGTATTATTGTCATAGCCTTGTTTACCACTCCACTATAGTGAGAGAGACCCAAGTTCAACATATCTTGATTGTTGGCCAAAATGCATCCTCTTGAACCCTTTCTTTTACTTGTATGGGTATTACAAGGGAGTTATTCTATGTTAAAGGGGAGAAATTACATAGTTGAGTAATTTCTCATAATAATTTTGTCGCAATTTCGTAATTGATAAAAAGGTCTTCCAATCTATCATTTCCAAGGAGATCAACTTGACCTTTTCATGTATGAGTTGACTAGGGGTCCATTTTTATAAAAGTCTCCTAACTTCTCAATCTCCTAGGTGACCAGATACATTCCATTGGAGGATATAATGAACCTATATAATCTGACCCTATTAAGAGGAAAGGGGTTAGGTATAATTAGATTAATATTTAGTTAGTTGAAATTAGAGAGAGTGCTCTGCTATATTTTTGTGTGCCTAGAGACTATCCCTTATCTAGGAGGTGGCTAGGATTGAAAGTTGAGGAGGAGTATTGAT